>CM053752.1:76191059-76237435 GCA_028658305.1 Pachyuromys duprasi | reverse complement strand
TTTTCAGTCTATTTCCACAACTCTTCACAGAACATTTGTTATATTTACAATATATCTTATTTTGAGAGGTGCTAATTGTAGATTCAGGTATGTTTTAGCCTATTTATCACTCCTCACATATTTGTTGTAGTGGATCCTGTGACTCCAATAGTTACATAATGGTAAGCATTTGATAAGCTTTATCTCTCATAAGGAATCAAACCAGCATTAGTGTTTTTGCAGAAGGATGGCATACTTTGTTGACATTGGCACAGGGCTTTACCTTCCAGAATGTTTGAGGGAGTTATGAATCAATGCATTTTCTCTAAGAGATATTTCCAAAAGTAATAATTTCAGTATCCAAGATACCTTACTCAGGGACCAGGAGAAAGAAAGGTGATAAACAAAGTAGGTAACTTTATGGTATCCCCTCAGGGGGTATTTAGGAGCACATCTGTCACACATGCATGTATGCATATCTGTGTGTATAAACATGTATGTGTGTATATGTGTTTAAGTGTATATGTATGTAGGTATATTTATATTAATATTTTTTAATTAAACTCTTGTTTTAAAAGATTTTCCCCATACTCTAATATCATGGTATGTGCCAGTACTGTTGTGATGCTATTTACAGTTTTGTGAAATGAGGAGATGTCATCTGATTACAACTTAACTTCCTGTTACCTGTAGGAACTTCCTCCTCAGAAGGAAGAGCTGTGATCTTTAAATCTTTAGAATTAAAGGGAGAAAGCACAGTGATAGCTTCCTCATTGGGTGCTGGTGGAGTTATGTGCACAATTTCATTGCTTATGTCAGATACAGATGTAGCCGTCATATTTTTGAATGATATTTTGTCAGATGTCTCAGAATCTAAGAAAAAAAGGGCAATCATTGTATATCCTAATTGAACTCACTGAAGCTTTGCATGCTCTTTTCATTTTATAGCATGCATTATTTCTGCCTCACCACAAATACAAAGAAAAGTATAAATATTGTGACATTTATAATGAAGAGATTGCATCATGAGACACTCAATAGCTAGTTGCATATGGCTCATACTTTTAGGTTTAATCAGCAAATGCTGCTTTTTGCTTTGAAAGCAAGGCATAAAAGTCTTAGAATCAAGCAGTGATATTGTGAAGATCCTGGTGGCCAAGGAGGATTTGGAGGACACTTGGCCACAGAGGAGGCTGTGGAAGAGAGGAGACTTCTCCCTGAAAAGGACCCCAGGGCTCAAGAGCCCCAACCCCCCTTGGAAGAGGATTAGTCCAGCCACGCGCAGTGGCAGTATCCCATTATGGGCTCTAGAAACCAAAACATTGCCTGGAGAATAGAATACAATCAGTTTAAGACCCCCTAAGACTAAGGATTTCTTTCTGCCACCCTTCCGACCTTCTGATGGTGAACACTGGCCTGATTGCATGCAAAGGAGAACAGGAGGACTCATGGACACTGGTGGTGCTGTAGGAATGTTCAGATATGGAGAAAGAGGTGACTTTGGAGCTTTTCCTTTTTGGATCTAGGTGGCATTGGTGGAGGCAGACACTTTAATCCTGGGTCATCTCTTGGACCTTCCATGGGAGGAAGAATAGGCAGAAATGGAGAAATTGGTGACCCTGGTGGAGCTGTAGGAATGTTCAGATGTGTAGAAAGAGGTGAATTCTGAACCTGCCGTTTTTTGGACAGAGGTGGCTTTGGTGGAGGAAGACATTGTGATCCTGGGGGATCCCCTGGACCTTTCTTGGGTGGAAGAACAGGAAGATATGGAGGACCTGGGATGCAGGGTAAAGGGGAGCACCATTAGGAATGCACAGACTCACCCTACTAGAGACCTGCAGAGCCTCACTGATGATCAGATTTCTTTTATACAGAAAATGTTTAATGTATAATTCCATATTTATTATGTTCTATTGTCCCCTTCTATCACCAAGGACCATTCATAGAGATAACCTAGAACCCCTGCACATATGTAGCACATGACAGTTCTGTGTCCAAGTGGGTTCCATAGTAGTGGCAACAGGGACTGTCTCTGACATGAACTGATTGCCCTGCTCTTTGATCACCTCACCCTGAGGGGGGAACAGCCTTACCAGGACACAAAGGAAAACAATGCAGCCAGTCCTGATGAGACCTGATAGATTAGGATCAGAAGGACCCAGAGGAAGACCTACCTGATCAGTGGACTTGGGGAGGGGCATGTGTAGATAAGGAAGAGGGAGATTTGGAATGGGAGGGGAGGAAGGAGGTGTTCACCGGAGGATACAAAATGAAAAAGTGTTATTAATAAAAAAAAAAAGAAAAAAAAAGACTTTTCCCATGCTTTAATATCATGGTGTGTGCCAATACTGCACTGATACCATTTAGAGTTTTGTGAAATCAGGAGATAATGTCATCTGATTACTACTTAAAGCTTCCTGTTACCTGTAGTAACTTCTTCCTGAGAAGTAATATTTAATTCTTCACAATTATCATTAGGAAAGTTATTCTCACTTTCCTCATTGGCATCAGCCTTATCATAAGACTTATCATCAGAAGTTGGTAAACCAGAAGAATTTTTTATGTCCAAAACAGTCCTTTGCATGTCTTTATAAAAAGTGGTGGTATCCTTTTCAAAGATCTTTGGAACATTTTCAATGAGAATTTTCATAAGGGAAACCTGTAAATCAACAATGTAGAAACAAGGTCCTGTCATTTTACATTGTTTACAAATTTGATATCAGAGTCTTGCAATTAGTAGTTACTTCATACAGGTATGAAGCCATGAAATGACTATGAATACTGTAGGCATGTCCTTAATATCCACTCAGTAAATATGGTGTAATAGGAAAGAAAAATTCCAAATCCTCACAGCAATGACTGTTTCTCTTTAACTTTTATGTATCTTCTGAGGGTCCCCAGTGATCTTCCTGAAGAATTCTACAGACACCAGAGTAAGATGGTTCTAGTCCAAAGGTCAGACTTGAGGAAGAAATAGTAAAGATTATATATAAGCAATGAAAAAAGTTCGATGTAAGAACTCACCCAACAAAAACCAGGACACCATGGCACCACCAGAAACACAAAAAATAATGGATATTTTAATTCAGCAGAAACTCAGGAAATTGAGATTAAAGCTATGATTATCCAGGTAATTCAGGAACAAAAAGAGGAAACGAACAGAGCTCTCAAAGAAATTCAAAAGAGTATAATGGCCCACATAGAAGAACAATAAGAAACACATAGAGAGGAAACAAATATGAAAATAGGAGCCACCTTCAATCAGATGAAGGAAATGGTGCAAAGCATGAAAACAGAATTAGAATCTATAAAGAAAACACAAACAGAGAAAAACCTGGAACTGGAAAACTTAGAGAAAATATCACGATCCACAAAAATAAGCATCAAAAATAGAATACAAGAGATAGGAGAATCTCAGATCCTGAAGATACACTTGCTGAATTCATTACTCACTCAAAGAAAAACTAAAGTCAGAATAGTCCCAAACACAAAACATTCAAGAAATCAAGGATGCCATGAAAAGATGAAACCTAAGAAAAATAGGAATAGATGAAAAAGAAGACTCCAGGGTCAAAGGACCAGAAAATATTTTTAAGAAAATTATAGAAGAAATTTTCCCTAAACTAAAGAAAGAGATGTCCATAAACATACAAGAAGCCTACAGAACACAAAATTGACTAGACCAGAAAAGAAATACCTCACATCACATCATAGTCAAAACAATAAACCTACAAAACACAGAAAAAATATTAAAGGCAGCAAGGGAAAAAGGTCAAGTAACATAATCACACCAGAATTCTCATCAGAAATTATGAAAGACAGAAGGGCCTGTAGGTCTTTAACATCATGCAGTCTTTAAAGTAAAAGAGAAGCCAACCAAGACTACTATACCCAGAAAAGCTTTCAATCAACATAGATGGAGAAAACAAAATACTCCATGACAAAACAATATTTAAGCAATATCTACACAGCAACCCAGCCCTACAGAAGATACTAGAAGGAAAACTCCAATCCAACGAAAACAACTACACCAAAGAAAATATAAGACACAGACAATCTCCCAGCAAAAATTAAAAGAGGAAAAAAAGCAATGAAAATAAGACCATCAACTCCACAATAAAAGGAAATAACAGTCATTGGTCACTATTATCTAACAACATCAATGGACTCAGCTCTCCAATAAAAAGACACAAACTAACAAAATTATTGTGGAAACAGGATCCAACATTCTTCAGCATTCAAGAAGCACACCTATGCAACAAAGATAAACACTACCTCAGAGTAAAGGCCTGGATAATGTGTTTCAAGCAAATGGACACAGAAAACAAGGTAGGGTAGCAATTCTATTATCTAATAAAATAGACTTTTGACCAAAACTAATAAAAAAAAAGATAACAAGGGTCACTTCCTTCTCAACAAAGGAAAGTCCAACAGGAGGACATCTCAAATTTGAACATCTATGCCCCAAATACAAGACCACCTACATTTGTAAATGTAACATTATTAAACCTGAAATTTCACTTAGATCCTAACACCTTAATAGTGGGAGACTTCAACACTCCACTCTCACCAAGAGACAGATCATCCAATCAAAAGCAAAACAGGAAAACAAGGGAACTAACAGAGACCCTAAATCAAATGGATCTAATAGATGTCTACAGAACTTTTCATTCAAAATCAAAAGAGTATTCCTTCTTTTCAGCACCTCATGGAACCTTCTCCAAAATAGACCATATAGTTGGTCACAAAGCAAAACTCAGCAGATACGAGAAAATTGAAATAATCCCTTGTATTCTATCTGACCATCATGGTCTAAAGCTCGGCCTCAACAACAACAGAAACAGCGAAAAGCCTGCACATATGTGGAAACTGAACAAACTGTTACTCAAGTACAGCTTGGTTAGGGAAGAAATAAAGAAATTAAAGACTTCCTAGAATTCAATGAAAATGAAAACACAACATACCCAAACCTATAGGACATAATGAAGGCAGTGTTAAGAGGAAAATTCATAGCACTAAGTACCTTCAAGAAGAAATTTGAAACATCTCATACAAACAAATTAATGGCCCAACTGAAAGCTCCAGAAAAAAAAAGAAGCAGATACACCAAAGAGGAGCAGACAGCTGGAAATAATCAAACTCAGGGCTGAATTCAATCAATGAGAACCAAATAAAACTATTCAAAGAAACGATGAAACCAAGAGCTGGTTCTTTGAAAAATCAACAAGATAGACAAGCCCTTAGCCAAACTAACAAAAAGGCAGAGAAAAACTATCCAAATCAGAAAAATCAGAAATGAAAAGGGGGACATAACAACAGACACTGAGAAAATCCAAACAATCATTAGGTCTTACTACAAAAAGCTATATGCCACAAAAATTGAAAATCTAAATGAAATGGATGATTTTCTTGATAGATTCCATCTTCCTAAATTAAGTCAAGATCAGGTAGAAAAAATTGAGTAAACCTATATCCCACAAGGAAATAGAAGCAATCATCAACAGTCTCCCTTCCATAAAAAGCCCTGGGCCACATAGATTCAATGCAGAATTCTACCAGACTTTCATAGAAGTCCTAATGCCAATTCTCTCTAAACTATTCCACAAAATAGAAACAGTAGGAACATTAACAAACTCATTCTATGAAACCACAGTCATCTTGATACCTAATCCACACAAAGACCCTACAAAGAGAACTTCAGATCTATATCTCTTATGAACACTGATGCAAAAATACTCAGTAAAATACTTATAAACTGAATCCAAGAACACATAAAAGATATCATCCACCATGAACAAGTAGGCTTCATCCCAGGCATGTAGAGGTGGTTCAACATGAGGAAATCCATCAATGTGATCCACCATATAAACAAACTGAAGGAGAAAAACCACATGATCATCTCCTTAGATGCCGAAGAAGCTTTCAACAAAGTCCAACATCCATTCATATTTAAAGTCTTGGAGAGATCAGGTATACAAGGCACATACCTAAACATATAAAGGCAATATACAGCAAGTCTATAGCCAACATCAAACTCAATGGAGAGAAACTTAAATCAATCCCACTAAAATCAGGGACTAGGCAAGGCTGTCCACTGTCTCCATATCTCTTCAACGTAGTTCTTGAAGTCCTAGCTAGAGCAATAAGCCAACTAAAAGAGATCAAGGGGATACAAATCAGAAAGGAAGAGGTCAAAGTATCCTTATTTGCAAATGATATGTTAGTATGTTAGTGTACATGAGTGACCCCCAAAATTTAACCAGAGAACTCCTTCAGCTGATAAACATCTTCAACAAAGTGGCTGGATACAAAATCAGCTCAAAAAAAAAAAAAAAAAAAAAGAAGCCCTCTTGCACACTGAAGACAAAAGTGCCAAGAAAGAAATTAAGGAAACAACCTACTTCACAATAGTCTCTAACAATAAAGTACCTTGGGGTGACTATAACCAAGCAAGTGAAAGACCTGTTTGAGAAAAACTTCAAGTCTCTGAAGAAAGAAATTGAAGATGATATCAGAAGATGGAAAGTTCTCTCATGCTCATAGATTGGTAGAATTAACATAGTGAAAATGTGCATTCTGCCAAAAGCAATCTTCAGATTCAATGCAATTCCCATCAAAATACCAACACAATTCTTTACAGACCTTGAAAGAAAAAATTCTCAACTTCATGTGGAGAAACGAAAATTTCCAAAATGATCTTGAATAACAACAGATCATCTGGAGGTATCTCCATCCCTGATCTCAAGCTGTACTACAAAGCAATAGTTATAAAAACTGCAGGTATTGGCATAGAAACAGAAGAGTGGATCAATGGAACCTAATAGAAGACCCAGAAATATACCCACACACCTATGGAAATTTGATATTGGTAAAGAAACCAAATCCATTCAATGGAAAAAAGACATTGGATGGAGAGAAGACAGCATCTTCAACAAATGGTGCTGGACCAACTGGATGTTCATATGCAGAAAAATGAAAATAGATCTATATTTATCACCCTGCACAAAACTAAAGTCCAAGTGGATTAAAGACCTCAACATAAAACCAGACACATTAAATCGGTTAGAAGAAAAATTGGGAAAGACCCTACATCTCATTGGCACAGGAGACTACTTCCTGAACAGAACACCAACAGCACAGGCTCTAAGAGCAACAATCAATAAATGGGATCTCATGAAACTGAAACACTTCTGCAAAGCAAAAGAGGCTGTCATCAAAATCAAACGAAATCCTACAGACTGGGAAAGGATCATCACCAATTCTACATCTGACAAAGGGCTAATATCCACTATATATAAAGAACTCAAGAAGTTAAATAGCAACAAATCAAGTAATCCAATTAAAAAATGGGGTATGGAGCTAAACAGAACTCTCTGTAGAGAACTGTAGAATGGCAGAAAAACACTTAAAGAGATGCTCAATGTCCTTAGCCATCAGGGAGATGCAAATCAAAAGGACCCTGAGAATTCACCTTACACCTGTCAGAATGGCTAAGATCAAAAACTCAAGTGACAACACATGCTGGAGAGGATGTGGAGAAAGAGGAGCCCTCCTCCATTGCTGGTGGGAATGTCACCTTGTACAACCACTCTGGAAATCAATTTGGCCTTTTCTTAGACAATTGCGAATAGTGATTCCTCAAGGTCCAGCTATACCACTCCTAGGCATATACCCAAAAGATATTCAAGTACACAACAAGGTCATTTGCTCAACTATGTTCCTAGCTGCCTTACACGTAATAGCCAGAACCTGGAAACAACCCAGATGTCCCTCAGTGGAGGAATGGATACAGAAATTGTGGTACTTTTACACAATGGAATACTACTCAGTAATTAAAAACTAGGAAATCATGCACTTTGCAGGCAAATGGTGGGACCTGGAAATGATCATCCTGAGTGAGGTATCCCAAAAGCAGAACGACAAACATGGTATATAGTCACTTATATAGACCTAAAGGATAGGATAAAAATACAGAAATCTATACACCCAAAGATGATAAACAAGAAAGAGGACCTGGGGTAAGAGGATTAATACTCACTTAGAAAGTCAAATGGGATGGACATTGGATATAGAAGTAAACAAGTAGCAGGACAAAAGCCAGCCACAGAGGGCCTTGAAAACACTCTTCCTAACAGTGTATCAAAGGAAATATTAAGAAACATAACCAACCCTTTGGTAGAGTGCAGGGAATCATATGAAAGAAGGGGGAGCTAGTATGACCTGGAGAAGTCAGGAGCTCCGCAAGAACCAAATATATTAGGGCACAGGGGCCTTTTATGAGACTGTCTCTCCAAACAAGGACCATGCATGGATATAACCTAGAACCCCTGCTTGTATGTAGCAAATGGTAGCTCAATTCCCAAGTGGGTATACTAGTAAGGGGAACAGGGACTATTTTGGACATGAACTCAATGGCTGACTCTTCGACCTCCCTGTCCCCTGAGGGAGGAGCAGTCTTGCTAGGCCACAGAAGAGGACACTGTAGCCATTCCTGAAGAGACCTGATAAGCTAGAGTTAGAAGGTGCAGGGAGGAGATGAGGGAGGGAAGGAGGGGATAGGGAGGGAATGCAGGAGGGGGCTACGGCTGGGATACAAAGTACATAAACTGTGATTAATATAAATTGAAAATGTTAAAATTAAAAAAATATTTATTACAATTCAGTCAATTTTTTTCTCTCTACTGCAGCCCCTTCCCTCTTCTCTTTCTAGTACCATTCACCCTCCCTCTTCTCCATTGATGCCCTTTCCCTAGTCCACTCAAAGGGGAGGGCCTCCTCCCAGCTCAGCATTTAAAAATCTAGGCTCACAACCAAAAATATTTGAGATAAAAAGAAAAAAAGACAGAATGTTCAGAAATATTCCACTCAGATAATTGTCTTATTTAGAACACAAATAGATCAGAATAGTTATTCTTGTTTGTTTTCATATCTGACCACATAAAGTAATATATTTGAATAGAACCATTTATGAAGAGAGTGTCATTAATGGTGGTTAAGAGTATAAAGTATATGTACTTTCTCCTTTTTTCCTGCCTCAGGCTTGGATATTAGGTTGCAAGCACCTTGGTAGTTGAATAGAGCCAAGTATATTCCTGGATGTGACAATAATTCCCTGTGAGGCACTACGCCATTGTGAGTCACAGTGCTGTAACTTCTGTCCTGTGAACTCGATTCCTGAAAACTACTAGTGAAATATACCCCTTGCTTTCCTCTTATTTCTTTTCTTTATTTTTTAACACATGATTTTATTAATTCTTTGTGATTTTTCTATCATGTACACCACACTTGTTCATTTCCCAATCCTTGCTTTTCTGCTCTCCACCCTTGTAAATTCCACAAATAGAATGAAAAATTATATATATATATATATGCATATATACATATATATCACTAAGTCCTTCCATGTAAGCTATGCTGTGCCACTGTGTGTCACACATGTTATCCTATTACTCAAACAGCTTGACTTGCGAATGTTCACTGAAATGAGTCATTGCTCTGGGTCAAGGCCTATGGCTTTGTGCTAGACCATCAATAACAAATCCTCCAAGAGACTCCCCTCAGATATTCTGGGTATCCTCCTGATGACCTTAGTCATGGATTTCTGATAGCTTTCTGTGCCCAGGACCAACCTCTTCAAATGTTCCAACAGGTCATAGATAGAAATGTTGGTGTTGGCCAGCTCAAAGTCTAGGACCTATTTGGTAGTTTATTCAGCATGCCAACTCTCCTGCAAACTATGCCACCCCGGGTAGCTCTCATATACCTCCTTGCCAAGATGGCACACCCTTGCTTTTTAAAAATGTTTTTCTCTCATCTTTTGACACAAAACATAAGAAGGACCTTATTAGTCTGCATCTGCACATTAGGATATTACATTTTAACATTTTATTCAGTTTTAAAATTTAGCCCTATTCCTACTGAACTTTGTACCCTTTCTGTTTTCAAATCTGTCATGTCCACCTTAGTGACTACTTTCCTCAGGAGATATATATGCTAATCAGTAAAGCATTAAGGCTATTTTCCTGGGAATTATGCTTTAATAGGTAAGCCCCACTGTGAGGCAAATGGTATGTAGCTCTGGCATTAGAAGGAATGTAGGATTTCTATCTTCCTCTCTGCCTGTCTCTCAATCTACTTTCTTCTTAACAGGGGATTATAAATTTTCTTCTCAGGAATTTTCTCCCACCACATGAAGTATTCCTCTCTCAGGCACTCGATAAACAAGTAGATTGTCAGTAATAAAGTTGAGGCACTCAGTGAAGCAAATAAAGTAAATTCCTTGATGAAAGAAGCTTAAGGTTAATTGCTATGTGAAGTGATGTGTCAGAAATCATGTTCAGTGGCAGCTATCTCAGAAGACTCAGCATCTGTAATTGCACAAACATCTGTAATTTCAGTTTTATGAGATCTAATGTCCTCATCTTGCTCCCAAGGGTTCCACAGTGCAAGCACTGCACAACTCATGTGCAGACAACATAAAACTAATTTCAAAATAAAAATTAATAAACATTCATATTTTACATAAACTAAAATACATATTTTGGTTCTAGAAATATGGCTCATTGTTAAAGTTGGCTGTTTGCTACTCTAGATCATCAGGTTCTATTCTCAGCACTTCATTGTAGCTCAGAGTAATATTTAACTTTAATTCTATGGAATTGAAAGCTTTCTTTGGGCATGCAAGGTACTAAGAAAAGGCGATACATGCAAAATTACATGAAAGCAGAAGGTTAGCGCACAGAATTGTTTACTAAAATAAATGTTTTAATTATAAGTGTAGTTCTACAGGTCTATGGTTGTAGAAATAAGAAGCTCCCTAACATAGGAGCTGCACTGGTTCAAACAGGAAGTGTGACTGTAGACCATTGCAGCTGTAGATAAGTGCCAATCTCAGAGATGAGAAAACTACTTTGGAAGATGTGTCCAATTCTATACATCAGTGTTTATCCGTGAGGATCTAAGGTCTCAATTTTTAGTTTGTTGAACCTCATCATCACTTTTTATCATCTTCCCTCTCTATTCTTCAATTTAATGGGGTTTTCAAAGCCACATAATGAAGGATGATTCACAGCTCTTAACCACATTAACAATGTCCCTTCCCAACCTACCCAAAATAGATCAAACCTCTTCCATTCCAAAGAATGCAATCCTAAGATGTTCCTTGAACAGCAATGAACTTTCAACTGCTAGATCAGAATAAGAATTTTATTCACTAAGACAGACACCAAGGGATCCACTTACCCTTTTGGAGAAATCTGTTTTCAACTTTACGTATTCAGGGGTATCCTTCCATAGAAGACTACCAGCTATGTGAAATGCTAAAATACAAGGATTCGCAAATCGAATGGAAGAATGACAATTAATCATGTAGATCATACGCATAAAGTGCTTCAAAAGATTCAAATTTGGTCCTGGCATCTTCAATAAAAGACTAAATATAGAAAAAAGAAGGATTTTTACACTCATTTGACTTACAGTGAAATTTACTTATCAATCGCTAAATTCAACAAAATTTCAGGCTAAATGTTTGATAGACTAGCTCATATTATATTCAAAATTCAAAATTATAAAAAGTATATGTGGCAAAAATATTTCCTAGAATAGTTTCTGCCAATCAATGCTTTTTATAGAATCAGGTCATTAAAGAAAATTTTGTATTAATATCTGTGCACCACATGTGTGACTGGTGCCTATGCGCACAGAAGACAGTGTCAGATACCCTGGAATTGGAACCTAGCTTCTTGCAAGCCATCATGTGGGTTCTGACAATGGAAATATCCAGCGGTTCTAAGCACTGTGACATCGGTATAGCCACCACTAGGACACATTTAATTTATAATTTAATATAAACTCAGGTAGCACCTCTGGAGCATCCTAGAATCTGATGAATAGGATGAGCTGAAAACACACTGAAGAAACAAAGCAATGCATGATGAAAGATGATGCTTTAGATAAGGCAGACATGCTGGTGTTCTGAAATGTAATGGAGATGAAAGTTCCTCTGTTTCCTAAGAAATCGTTCTATAGAGTATTGCACAGGAACATCGTTCTATGTAGTCAAAGCTGATCCTGATCTAGACTACTCTGTATTGCTATAGATGAGATAGTTGAACTCAGTAATAGATTTATGTACAATGTAGAGACATCTCTACAGGTGAAATAGCCTTAACTATTCCATGGGAATAATATAGGAACAAAAATGGCATAGCAGTATTGCACACACATACTTCTTTAATTTCTCTCACACAGGATCTGAAACCCACTTTCTAGACTGGCCTGCACTCAAATGTGTAACCAAGGCTATCCTCCAATCCATAACAATTAAAATGTGGCAATAATCTCCCAAGTGGTGGGATTACCAGCATGGGGCAGTGCTGTTGCCTGAGCAATGCATCTGTTCAAGAAGTGACTACATACATGTGAGGAAAGAACCTCTTGGCATGGACATCATTTCAAGTTGATAATCTTATAAATACAAGTCAATAATACTTCAAGAAATGTATTGCTTCTATCTTTGTGTTGTATCTCAAATGTTTATTGCATAATTACCTTCTGATAGTAGAAATCTTTTGATACAAATATTTTTCATCAAGAACTTGAAGCCACTCATCATATAATTCACAACAAAGGAGACTTCCTTTTAGCTCTCTGAGGAAAAGCTTATTTTTAGGAAAGAAACAAGAATTGTAAAGTTCCATGTATACTGGAGAAATTACTGATAAGCATGTTATTGAAAAATAGCAGTTTAGATTAATGGATCTCAACCTGTGGGTTGTGAAGGTTTTAAGGGTCACATACCAGATAGCCTGAAAATCCAATATTTACATTACCTTTCATGTCAGTAGCAAATTTACAGTGATGAAGCAGTAGCAATTTAACTTTATGGTTGGGGTCACAAGGTGAGTAACAGTATTAAAGGGTCACAGGATCAGCATGTTTGAGAACCAAGGTTTAGATAGAGCCTACTACATAAGAGAGCCCCACTCTATCATCTATACATAATCTTGGCTCAACTGCAAAACCCAGAAGGAAGAGTTTGTGTTTTCTCTCCTAAGACTGGAATGGAAGATGCAGAGTTCTGATGTGGGAGTAATGAAATAAACCTCTGTGATCTAAGTCTTCTTCCTGGAAATAAGAAAGCATCCCAAACAGGCAGAGCCAGGGAATGTTTTGTCTTGATTCTGTAACTTGATGGCTCAGTGCTCATCCTTCACAAGGAAGGTTCTCATGTGCTGACAGGCACACTGGGAATAGGACAGAACTTTCTTACTTGAGCTTCCTGGGTCTCATGTGAGAAGCTCTCAGATGTTCACGTCCATTCCCTTAAAAGTGTAAACGTTCAACTCTTTTAGTTAAGAGAAAGTATTAGCTGTTTTGATGGACGAAAAACCTCTTTATTTGAACCTTACAACCCTGGTCCTTGGTCACACATACACAGTAGTTTCAAAGGACTAGAAACACTGAGACGTATGAGGCCTAAGCAAGCATTTGTGGTCTATACTTGAATCCCCATTCAGAATGATTCAGTGGGTCCTTGAGTTAGAGACTAGAGTGGATGTCATACACAGACCTTCCTAATAAAAAATAAATAAGCCAGTAAATAAATAAAAATTAAAAATAAACATACCAATAAAAATTGGAGAAATCTCCAATTACCGGGTTAAGAAAAACAGTTATTAAATTGCCTGACATAGCTTAAAATACACAGATCTTCCTTTCATACTAAAGAGCCCTAAATTGTTCAGGACTAAATAGTTCAGTATAAGCCACAATCCACAATTCAGTAAGGATGATTAATTTCAGTGATTTTTCATCCGTGAAATGCCAGTCATGTTTTGACATTCCATGGTCAGAGAAATGAAAACATTGGGAAAACTCCAGGTGTTCCAATATATTTACCGTACCCTAAGTGTACATCCCTGCCTGGCTAGTCACTGGTCATTACTTTCTTCCTCACTATGAGTTCCCAGGTTTCTGGCAATGAGAGCAACTCATACTTGGCAAGATCCAGGACAAGGAGGGATCAAGTGGTACCTTTGTCTGATGTTAGAAATCCTGCCTTTTCTCAGGGCATTACCTTCTCACTTTATGTCTGAGGCTATAGCTCCAGAGTCTACTGAGTGGTGAACTCAGAGCATGGCCCAGTTTAAACCAAGCAATGTTATTTCTCCAGAACCACTGCTTACTTCAGTGTAATTTCAGTGTGTATTAGAGTATTTTGAGCAGGTTAAAAACACTCTTGGTTTTCTAACAAGGAATAATGTTGTAGTAAATATAAAAGGATTTGATTATTTTTTTTTGGTACAGCAGAAAACAATTTCATGTATGTACTTGACAGAGGGCAACAACCAATAGGTAAGTGATGGATTAGTCATCATGACTATTTTTATTTATGAAGGATATATTTTTGATAAGTATGATTTAAGACTTGAGTTTTAAAAATCACACTTTTAACCACTATTATTACTCAAGTAGTGTGGTCAGAGGGGAAATCAGCAGGATGATTTGCATTGACAAAAGAAAGCACATCTGACATGGGAGGAAGTTAAGTTCCTACAGGTTTCCAGTGGTCTGTTGTGATGAATCCCTAGCTTCTCAGAACTTTGTCATCCTCTTGTCCTCAGGTCTTCAGTTTCCATAATTGAAGGAATCTGTCACCAGCAGGTCATCTCCAGGAACCAAAGTACTCACACATGTCTAGAGGGGTACTAAGTATGGAGAATGCTGAAATCATTACCATTAAGACTGATCCTATGACCACCACAGATTCTGCTTTCAAATTGACTTTCTGTTGAGAGTCGATCTTTTCCAGTAGATCCCAGTATGGTTTGGTCGGTAAAATTCTGAATAAATTGGGTTCATATATTCCCTTTTCACCAATGATTGATATCATATCCTGTATGAGATAAACACATGCTTCTATTATTATACATCCAAAAGTTTGAAGAATGAATGTGTCTCTTACTCTGAACCAGAGCAATGACAATCGTAGTTCAGTAACTACAACTGGGAGGAATGAAGAATTTGTATTATTTACTTTATTTTTACTTGTGAATATATTTCCTGCCCAATCAATTTTTTCCCAATTTTAAACATTGTTGCCTGTTGGAATCAGATCCTCCTTGGCATTGAATCCCAATTAGGTTCTGTAATAATTTGGTGATTGTCTTTTCCTACTCATTCATTCTCCTCTACTAACATCCTCCCCAAGCATGTTGTTCTCAGTCACTATTGGATTATTTCTTTTTAGTGAAGCAAACACCTCCTGTCAGTCCTGGGTTCTGTTTTAAATCTTAAAATCTGTCTTTTCAGGGATGATTTTGCCTTTCAGGAAAGTTTCTTGGATAGAGACTTACACTTCCTTCTCCTGAGACGTTTTAGTTTCAGCTATCAATGTAAAAAATGTTGTCCCAGTCAAGAACTCAAGGCGATTTTCATTCCTCTTGCATGGTTTCAGTATGTGAAAACAACTACCATATACTGCTTTATTCAATATTTTTGCTGTTTTTAAGCTTGGAATGATTATAGTCATGGTTAAAGAAAGACTTTGCTGTAAAATACTCAAGGTATGTGCAGGATAGTTATGTGTCTGACATGATCATTTTGTTGACATGCTGCCACCTAGTTTTAAAAATCTAGCTGACCAGGAAATACATTCATTCTCTATGGAAATTTAATAACTTTTTAAAAATAGATCAAGCCATATTAGAAGACTTTGAAATATTTTTTTCTAGGATGAAAGGCTAAATATACAGTATAGAAAAATGCTTACTCCTAATTCCCTGATGAAGTAAAACCAATCACTCTAGATATATTGAATTATAAGATTGAATGATCTCAGAGGCAATGCTATTATAGGAGATCCAGAATAATATGAGGGTTGAAAGAAGTTGGAAGATTTGACAGTTGGGGACTCAGAGGGCACTCACATCCATAGAATCATTTCCTCCAAATACATGGTGGGTTTGGATTTCTGCTGAAATCAGGGGGAAACTTGGGAATATTATACATTTGTCTTTTCAATTTTGTTTAATTACTTGACTCAAATTTCACTGGGATATATTTCTTGGAGGCACTGTTTTAAAAGGAACTCACCATCATAGATATGTTAACAAAACATTCATATGTTTGTTAAAATAATTGGAGCACAGGTTCCCCAGCGAGTATGTGGGCCAGGACACCTACGGAGACCAAAAATGAACTTACAAGTATAACAGTGGGCAGGTTGCCATCCTTACAAACACTTTTGAGAGATCTGCCAAATAGGTGTCCCACAAATGGTCCTGGTGGAGAGGCAGAAAGCACAGTGATATCCTCCTCACCGCCTGCTGGTGGAGTAATATGCACAGTTTCACTGCTCTTATCAGATAGAGATGTAGCCATCATATTTCTGAATCATATTTTGTCAGATGTCTCAGAATCTAAGAAAAAAGGGCAATCATTGTATATCCTAATTGAACTCACTTAAGCATTGAATGTTCTTTTCATTTTATAGCATGCATACCTCTGCCTCACCACAAATACACAGAAAAGAATCAATATTGCAACATTTATAATGAAGAGATTGCATCATGAGGCACACTATAGCTATTTGCATATGGTTCATACTTTTAGGTTTAATCAGTAAATGCCACTTTTTTTTTTTGCTTGAAAGCAAGGCATAAAGGTATTAGAATCAAGCAGTGATATTGTAGAGATCCTGAAGGCCAAGATCCCTGAAGTAATGTACTGGCTACTGGTTTGATGCTTTCTTCAATATGCCCTGCTCACAGAACTTGAATATTTAAAATATGTTTCTTCTTAACTGGCTTATTCAGTCCAAACTCAAATTATATATTTCAAAGATTATGTACATCACAGCTTTTACATGAAAACACTTAAGATCCCAGTGAATCATCTAGTCTGCTAGAGAAAACAGCCAATGGTTATCACACAAATCAAGAAATAATGAAAGATAAGTTAAAAAATTCTACAAACTCAGTTTCATGATTTAAAAATTGAAAGTGAATGGGTATGTTATGAAATTCATTCCTGTTTCATTTGAATCTATGTTAATGCAAGGTGTGTTCCAAAGAACAAATGTATGTTGGAAACAATAACACTATACTGAAATCCAGTGAGTTCTTAGATTTTGGGGTTGAAATTTGACCAGTTTCCAACTAAGTTAAGTAACCAAGGTAGGAAAAACAATTAGATGGAGCAGACAATAATCTTCTCTCATAACTTGTGCAGATATGTTTTGAAGATATCCAGACAACATTCTCATATACAGCTCAGAGCACACCTCTCCTGACAGGATAACTTTGTGTCCTTGGGAGAATGCTACTGAATATTGCTAACATGCAGAGCTTCCCATGTGCTACACTTGAGTTAAGAGTTAGTTCACATGATCTGGAGGAATCAAGACAAATGTTGGTGGTATTTAACTGGGGCATCGATGTTCAAAATTATGATATCCTCCTGTTGGAATTTTCCTTTGATGAGAAGAAGTGCCCCTCCTCATCTTTCTTGATTAATTTTGGTTGAAAGTCTATTTTATTGGATACTAGGTTTGCTATGCCAGGTTGTTTTCTGGGTACATTTGCTTGAAACACATTTTTTTTCCAGCACTTTACTCTGAGTTAGTGTTTATCTTTGTTGCAAAGGTGTGTTTCTTGGATGCAGCAGAATGTTGGATCCTGTTTCCACAATCATGGTGTAAGTCTGTGTCTTTTTATTGGAGAGTTGAGTCCATTGATGTTGATAGATAATGGTGACCGATGACTGTTAGTTCCTTTTATTGTGGAATTGGTGGTCTTACAATGATTTATTGCTTTTTTTCCCTTTTGGGGGGAAGTTATCTGTATCCTATATTTTCTTTGGGGTAGTTGTTTTCATTGGATTGAAGTTTTCTTTCTAATATCTTCTATAGGGCTGGGTTGCTGTGTAGATATTGATTAAATATTGTTTTGTCATGGAATATTTTGTTTTCTCCATTTATTTTGATTGAAAGCTTTGCTGGGCATAGTAGTCTTTGTTGGCATCTGTGTTCCCTATTAATCACCCTGCACAAAATTAAAGTACATGTGGATCAAAACCTCAACATAAAACGAGACACACTAAACCGGTTAGAGGAGAAAGTGGGGAAGACCCTAGAACTCATTGGCACAGGACACTACTTCCTGAACAGAACACCAACAGCACAGGCTCTAAGGTCAACAATAAATAAATGGGAGTTCATGGAACTGCAAAGCTTCTGTAAAGCAAAAGACACTGTCATCAAAAAAAAAAAACAAAAAACAAAACAACAACCCAAAAAAACCAAAACAAAACCAAAAACTAAAAACAAACAAACAAACAAAAACCGACTGCCTACAGACTGGGAAAGGATCATTATCAATCGTACATCTGACAGAGGTATAATATCCAGTAGATATAAAGAACTCAAGAAGTTAAAAAGCAATAAATAAAGTAATCCAATTAAAAATGGGATATGGAGCTAAAAAGAGAACTCTCTATAGAGGGTTGTAGAATGACAGAGAAACACTTAAAGAAATATTCAACATCAGTAGCCATCAGGGAAATGCAAATCAAAATGACCCTGAGATTTCACCTTACACCCACCAGAATGGCTAAGATCAAAAACTCAACACATGCTGGAGAGGTTGTAGAGAAAGGGGAATCCTCCTCCATTGCTGGTGGGAATGCAAACTTGTACAACCACTCTGGAAATCAAATGGAGCTTTCTTAGACAACTAGGAATAGTGATTCATCAAGACCCAGGTATACCACTCTTAGGCATATATCTAAAAGATGCTCAAGTACACAACAAGGACATTTGCTCTACCATGTTTGTAGCAGCATTATTCTAATAGCCAGAACCTTTGAACAACTCAGATGTCCCTCATTTGAGGAATGGATACAGAAATTGTGGTACATTTACACAATGGAATACTACTCAGCAATTAAAAATGAGGAAAGAACGAATTCGCAGGCAAATTGTGGGACCCAGAAAAGAGCAACTTGAGTGAGGTATCCCAAAAGCAGAAAAAAACACTTGGTATATACTCACTTATCTAGACCTATGGGATAGGGTTGACATGCTGAAATGTATACACCTAGGGAAGATAAGCAAGAAGGAGGACCCAGGTTTGGATGATCCATCCTCACTTAGATGGACAAACAGGATGGACATTGAATGTAGGAGAAAACAAGCAGCAGGACAGGAGCCTACCACAGAGGGCCTCTGAAAGACTCTAACTACCAATGTATCAAAGCAGATATTAAGATTCACAACCAAGGCTTCGGCATAGTGCAAGGAATCATATGAGAAAAAAGCCAGTTAGTAATATTTGGTGAGGACAAGAGCTCCACAAAGACCAAATAGATCAGGGAACAGGAGTATTATATGAGACTGTATCCACAACCAAAGACCATGTATGGATATAACCTAGAACCCCTGCTCAGATGTGGCCCATGGTAGCTCAGTATCCAACTGGGTACCCTAGTAAGGGGAAGAGGGACTGTTTCTGTCGTGAACTCAATGGCTGTCTCTTCGACCTTCTCCCTCTCCCCTGAGGGAGGAGCAGCCCAGCTAGATCCCAGGACATTGCAGCCAGCCCTGAAGAGACCTGATAAGCTAGGGTCAGATGGAAGGGGAGGAGGTCCTCCTGTATCAGTGGACTTGGAGGTAGGCAGAGAGTAGATGAGGGAGGGATGGAGAGTGGGAGGGAATGAGGGACGGGGCTATGCTTGGGATACAAAGTAAATAACCTGTGATTAACATAAACATAAATAAATTACTTTTAAAAGAACATATTAAAATGGCCATCTTACCAAAAGCAATCTACAAGTTCAATGAAATTCTCATCCAATTATCAACACAATTCTTTACAGATCTTGAAAGAAAAATTTTCAACTTCATATGGAATAACAAGAAATCCAGAATTGCTAAAACAAACCTCTAAAATAAAAGATCTTCTGGACATATCTCCATCCTTGATCTCAAGTTGTACTATAGAGCAACAGTAGTAAAAACTGCCTGGTATTGGCAAGGAAACAAGCTTGTGGATCAATGGATTCGAATAGACCCAGAAATAAACCCACACACTGTTGGACACCTGAATTTTATAAAAATGCCAAAAGCACAAACACACACAAACACACAAGATAGCATCTTCAACAAATGGTGATGGTCTAACTGAAAATCTACATGTAGAAAAATGCAAATAGATCCACACTGATCACCCTGCACAAAACTAAAGTCCAAGTGGATCAGAGACCTCAATATAACACCAGACAAACTATACCTTTTAATAGAAAAAAATGCGAAAAGGCCTGTAATTCATTGATAGAAGAGACAATTTTCTGAACAGAACACCAACAGCACAGGCTCTATAATCAACAATCAGTAAATGGGAAACCATGAAACTGAAAAGCAGCAACAAATCAAGTAATCCAATTTAAAAATGGGGTCCAGAGCTAAACAGAGAATTGTCAACAGAGTAATATTAAATGGCAGATAAACACTTAAAGAAATGCTCAACATTCTTAGCTATCAGGGAAATGCAAAGCAGCATGAACCTGAGATTTCACTTCACACCCACCAGATTGGCTAAGGCCAAAAAAACCAAGTTACAATTCATGCTGGCAAGGATGTAGAGAGAGGGGAACCCGTCTTCATTGCTAGTGGAAAGGTAAAATTGTACATCCACTTTGGAAATCAATTTGGTGCTTTCTCACACAATTATGAGTAGTGCTAGCTCAAGATCCAGCTCTATGCGTCCTAGGCATATATCCAAAAGATGCTCAAGTATACACCAAGGTCATTTGTTCAAAAATGTACATAGCAGGTTTACTTGTAATAGCCAGACGCTGGAAATAATCCAGATGTCCTAGTTGAGGAATGGATACAGAAATTGTGGCAATTTACAAAATGGAATACTACTCAGCAATTAAAAACAAGGAAATCATGAAATTTGCATGCAAGTGGTGGCAACTAGAAAAGATCATCCTGAGTAAGGTGTCCCAGAAGCAGAAAGACACGTGATAGATACTCACTTATCAGTATATTTTAGACAAATAATATGGTAGAATCATACTAAAAATGCTAATCAGAAAGAGGACCATGGGTGAGATGATCAATCCTCATTCAGAAAGACAAGTGGGATGAACATAGGAAGAAAGAGAAAACAGGAAACAGGACAAGAGCCTACCACAGAGGGACTCTGAAAGACACTACCCTGCAGGGTTTCAAAGCAGAGGCTGATACTCATAGACAAACTTTGGGCAGGGTACAGAGAATCTTATGAAAGAATGGGGCAAAGAGAAAGACCTGAGGGGGCAGGCGGGAGCTCCACAAGAAGAGAGAGAGTAAAACTATTCCACAAAATAGAAACAAACTTCTCATCCCAACATTGGGTCCTTCCTCTTCAACTACCTTTTGTCCTTCAGCAGTCAAAACATTCAAAATTAATTAATTTTCCTTAAGAGTAGAAAGCTGAACTCCAACACACAGGACAATACCAATCCCCTCTTTCAAAAGGTTCCTTTACTCAGACTGCCAGGAACAGTTTCATGACACTGATCTGCAGGCACCCCTAGAGAAGACCCATTGTGCGGTATGATTTTCCTATTAAGATGAATTTTCAAAAGGTAAGAGAAAGGGATGAAAAAAAATCCCAACAACAAACACTGCATGGTCTTAATAAGAGCTCTGTTAGAAAAATACTGAAGTTTGTGTAAAGAGAGTGTGAAAAGCCAGGCATGGTGATACATGCCTTCAATCCCAGTTCTGGTAGGAAGAGGAAGTAAATCTCTGAATTTGAGGACAGCCTGTTCTACAAAGTATGTCCAGGACAACCTAGGCTACATCAAGAATCTCTGTCTCCATATACCGAAAAAAAAGGACAGGGGTAGTAAGTGTAAAACATATTTAGTATTACACTACTGCATTGGTAAAGTGCTTTAGAAAATTTAATTTTTAATATAGAACATATACCTGGTAAACTGTGTGAGGCAATTTTTTTATTGTTTATCAGTGGCTCATATAAGTTTAAGGCTGTAAAGCTACATTTTCTTTGGAAAAGAAGGTTATCATATTTTTAAAAATGAAGAAGAGGAAAAGAAAAAAATAAGTCAATATAAATGGCTATTAATTAAAGAAGATCCTTTCTTTTTTTCTTATTTTCATTTCTTTCTTTCTTTCTTTCTTTCTTTCTTTCTTTCTTTCTTTCTTTCTTTCTTTCTTTCTTTCTTTTTTTTTTTTTGAGTGTCACAATAATAGAATAGTAATGTATCCATAGTTTGGGATCAACAGCCTGAGCCAGATAAGAGAAAAAAAGGGAAACACAGACTTTTTACAGATGATCTTATACTTATAGATCACTCCTCAGAAACACTTTAACACCCTCTGGAAATAACAGTATATTCTTTTTTGAGACAGAAAGGCACGGAGGGAATGGAAGCTCCATAAAGAGACCAACAGAACCAAAACAGTCTGGGCCCATCAACTTTTCTGAGAACGATTCTCCAAACAAGGACCACTCATGGAGATAACTTAGAACCCCTGCACAGTTGTAGCCAATGGCAGCTCAGTGACCAAGTCGGTTCCCTTTTAAGGGGAAGAGAGACTGTCTCTAACACCAACTCAGTGGCCTTTTCTCTGATCATCTTCACCAGAGGAGGGTGTAGGCTTACCAGGGCGCAAAGGAAGACAATGTGGCTACTCCTGATGGGCCCAGGTGTTCTGCAGAGACAGATACTCCAACCAAGGACCATCCCATGGAGATTGTCCAGACCCCCTGCTCAGATATAGCCCATAGCAGCTCAGAGTCCAAGTGGATTCCCTAGTAAATGGA
Organism: Pachyuromys duprasi; assembly: GCA_028658305.1. Classification (NCBI taxonomy): domain Eukaryota; kingdom Metazoa; phylum Chordata; class Mammalia; order Rodentia; family Muridae; genus Pachyuromys; species Pachyuromys duprasi. The sequence continues at coordinate 76,214,618 of CM053752.1, read as the reverse complement.
TCAGGAGCTGTCTCTGACATTAACTCTGTGGCAGGCTCTATGATCACTTCCCCTTGCAGGGTGCAACCTTGGCAAGATACAGAGGAAGACAATGCAACCAGTTCTGAGGAGACCTGATAAACTTGAGTCATAGAGAAAGGGAGGAGGACCTCATCTATCAGTGGACTAGGGGAGGGGCATAACAGAAGAAGAAGGAAGGAGGATGGAATAGTTTGAAGAGTATTGGAGTTATATCTTCTTTGAAGGTTATTCTCTTCTTTAAAGGTCTGGCAGAATTTTGTGGTGAAACCATCTAGACATGGGCTTTTTTGGATGGGAGACTTTTGATGACTGCTTCTATTTCCTTAGGGGGATATAGGACTATTTAATTGATTTACCTGGTCTTTATTCAGCATTGGGAAGGGGAATCAAATCAAGAAAATTTCCATTTCTCTTAGATTTTCAAATTTTTTTGGTGTATAGACTTTTGAAGTAAGACCTACTGATTGTTTGGATTTCATTTCTGTCTGTTGTTATGTTCCCCTTTACATTTCTGATTTTGTTAATCTGGATAGTGCTTCTCTGCCTTTTACTTAGTTTGGCTAAGTGCTTGTCTATCTTGTTGATTTTCTCAAAGAACCAGCTTTTGGTTTCATTGATTCTTTGAATTGTTTTATTTATTTCTAAATTATTGATTTCAGCCCCGAGTTTGATTATTTCCTGTTGTCTACTCCTCTTTGGTGTGTCTGCTTCTTTTCTTTTTTTCTAGGACTTTTAAGTGAGACATTTGCTTGTATGAGATGTATAAAATTTCTTCTTGAAGGAACTTAGTGCTATGAACTTTCCTTTTAGCACTGCATTCATTATGTGCCATAAGTTTGGGTATGTTGTGCCTTCATTTTCAATGAATTCTAGGAAGACTTTAATTTCAATCTTCATTTCTTCCCTGACCTAGCTGTCATTGAGTAGTTAGATTTTCATTTTCCATGTGTTGTAGCCTTTTGAGATTTCTGTTGTTGTTGAGGTCCACTTTTAGTCGATGGTAATCAGATAGGATACAAGGGATTATTTCAATATTCTTGTATCTGCTGAGGCTCAATTTGTGACCAACTCTGTGGTCTATTTTGGAGAAGGTTCATGAGGTGTTGGGTGTTTGTGTTTGGATGAAAGGTTCTGTAGATGTCTGTTAGGTGCATTTGTTTCATGACCTCTGTTAGAGTTATCATTTCTTTGTTTAATTTCTGTTTTGTGGACCTGTCCTTTGTTGAGAGTGGGGTGTTGCATTCTCCCACTAGTAATGTGTGGTGATCTATGTGTGGTTTAAGTTTTATTAATGTTTCTTTTACAAATGTGGGTGTCCTTGTATTTGGGTCATAGATGTTCAGGATTGTGATGTCTTCCTGGTGGAATTTTACCTTGATGAGTATGAAGTTTCTTTCCCCATCTCTTTTTATTAATTTTAGTTGAGAGTTTATTTTATTAGAGATTAGAATGGATACTTCTGTTGCTTCTTGGATCCATTTGCTTGGAAAAACTTCTTCCAGCTTTTTACCCTCAGGTAATGTCTTTCTTTGTGACTTAGGTGTGTTTCCTTTATGCAAAAGATTGTTGGGTCTTATTTATGGATCCATCTGTTAGTCTGTGTCTTTTTAGTGGAGAATTGAGTCCACTGAAGTTGAAAGAGATTAATGACCAGTGTCTGATAGATCCTTTGATTTTGATGTTGGCTATGGCAGTGTGTTTGTGTGCTTGTCTACTTTTTGTTTTGCTGTAGTTTTATCTTATTCATTACAATCATTACATTTGTATCCTGGCTCTAGCAGGCTCCCTCATCCCTCCTAGTCCCAGTTTCCCTCTCTCTTCTTCCCCTGTGCCTTTCCCCAAGTCCACTAATAGGGGAGTTCCTCCTCCACTCCACTACTTTCTGCCCCTAGCCTATCATGTCTCATCAGGAATGGCTACACTGTCTTCCCCTGTGGCTTGGTGAGTCTATCCATGCAGGAGGAAATGATCAAAGAGCCTGCCACTGAGTCCATATCAGAGACAGCACCTACTCTCCTTACTAGAAAAGGTACATTTAGACTGAGTTTCCTATGGGCTACATATGAGTAGGGGATCTAGGTCCTCTGCATTCATGGTCCTTGGTTGGAGTTTCAGTCTCTGCAAGTCCCCCAAACCCCACCCTGGGCCCAGGTTTTTGGCACTGTTGGTATACTTATGGTACTTCTTTTTCCTTCTTGAACTATGGTTGCTATGGTTGACTTTAATTAGCTCTTGGATCAATGGTGACTGCTAGGAATGAGCCACAATATGAATTTTTTGTTTGTTTGTTTGTTTGTTTATAACAGTAAACAGATCTCAGATGAAATATTGGCACTTACCACAGTTAGAAACAGGTTTTTACATGTCACATTCAGATGAAATATCCTGCAACATTAAGTGTAGACATAAGATTATTGTGTAATACAAATGCTGATTTCTCAATGCCTGTGTGTGGTTGCAAGCCTTGTTCCAAAATCTCTGCTCTTACTGTTGTACAAGCTCTGCTCTGATCCCCTGGAATGTCAATAAAACTGCCTACATACAATCACTTTTTAGAGAAGAAAATAGGGCTGGACATCCTGCCAGCAAAGAGAAGAGAAGTTAGAAGGGGAAGGATGAGATTCAGCCAGGTTGTGCAGCTATGGGAGAGTCCAGGAAAGATGAGGAGAGAGGAGCTGGGGCAGGAAAGCTACAATATACAAGTAACCTGGGTTGCCTGCTGGGAGGAAATCAAACTATCTTAAAGGGCTAAGAATAGAGTAATATCTGCTTTGTTCTTGTGCTGTGAAGCTTATTGTCAACAAATATAAACTCAATTATTTATGTGAGAGCTGCATTTTTAGTAAAAGTAAGAGAAACCAACACAGTTATACAAAGCTGACTGCAACAATTTAAGCTGTATTCATCTTGTCTAAAACACAATCACATAGGATAATCTGGGCAGCTTTCATGCCAATATCACAGGAACATTACTCAGGGTTTTTTTCTAGCACTACCCATTTACCTACAGGCTTCATGATTTCACTTTTCTTAAGAGATCAATAGTATTTGACTGTGTAAATGTGACTTTTTAAGCCTATTCATCAGATGATTACAGAAGAGTAAACATCTGTAATAAATGCTGAGTATATGCCCAACAGTGGTCTAGCTGGATCTTGTGTGTTGTCTACTTTCAACTGTTTCAGGAACCTCCATCTTGAATTTCACAGTGACTCTTCTAATTTGCATTCCTACCATCACCATCCTTGCTATCATTTGCTGTCATTTGTCTTACTAATCTTGCACATTCTGTATATAGACCTCAAAATGGTTTTAATTTGCATTTTTCTTAGCTCTGAAAGTGGTTCAAAGATCAAATCTCTCCCGTTGATTCTCAGCAATCTATGTAGAAGAGGAAATATTCCACATGTATTTCAACAACAAAATATTACAATGCTTTGTCAGTTTTCTATTTTTTTTTTATCCTGAACAGGAGTGGACTTGTGTAAAACCTTGCTCGCTGAATGTTTTCATTTTATTATAAACATTTTGATTAAATTTTAAAGTAGTGATTCCTGATTAATTAAAGTGAGAATAAGGAGTGAGTGGAAGAGGGAAACCAGGATGTCTCAATCTGAAGAAACATAGCTCATAAATACCTATGCTTTGACCCTCCTTTCTCCTGGGATATCCTGTCTGCAGTCTGTCCTAGTTTTTCGATGAGCTGGAAGAAAAGGCCAAGGGAGTGAGCTGTAGAACGAGACCCCTCCCAGAATCCAGCCAGAATGGCAAAATAAAAAGGGAAAGTTAGAACCAGAGGTATCATTGAGGTTCACCATAATCCCATAGAGGTGAGGGATAGACCAGTCTCAAGATGGTTCTGGAAGTCCTTAAGGGAAGGAAGGTTGGAGTAGACCTTTGTGATACCTAGGCGATGAGGTCAGAGGGGGAAAGGAAGACTCCAGCAGGTTTTGCTACAGACTTGGGAATGAGACTGTGGGATTTGATCTAGTGGCAGAAAGGGAGAAGGGAAGTTCCTCAAGAATCCTACCTAGTTTTGATGATTTTTAAAATTTGTATGTTATTTTTATTAATTACAGTTTATTCACTTTTCTCCCAGTGTAGTCCCCTCCCCATTCCTTCCAAACCCCACACTCCCTCTCTCTTCTTCTCCTATGCCCCTCCCCCAGTCCAAATAGAGGGGAGGTCCTCCTCCCCTTCCAAAAGACCCTAGTCTGTCAGTTGATGATTAGTTTTATTAGGAAACAAAACAAAACAAAAAACCTTGGATTTTTCACTAAAAATGTATCAGTACCTTGGTGTTTTCAATTGTCTTAAGGACAATTGGTTTCATGTTTGTTTTCAATTTAATTAGGTGATGCATAAAAGAGAAAAAAAATTTAAAACTTCATGTATTTAAAAAATTAGTGCTTGTTTTAGTTTGAGTCACAAATCATTTATTGTACATTTTATTTTCTCTGACGTGTTTTAGAGTGGCTTTATCTACAGCTCAGTTTAAAATAATTTTTAATCATTCCAAGTCATTAATCATAACTTTTAATAAATGCACACATACACACACTCTCACACTTACTTTGCAGCATAAATATCATCAAATTATGAACTGTTTAAATTGCTTCTTACATTTCAGTTTAATCTGGCATGAGAAACTGGAAAACAACCTGCACTGAAGCTTGGTAGGAACTAATCTCAGGCTCAAAATAAGTGCTAAGGTTGTGCTTGATTGATTTTCAAGGTGATTGTAGAAGTTTACATTCTTACCATCCAAGGAGGAGAATTCCCTTTTCTCCACAACCTCTCCAGAATGTGTTGTTCATAGAGTATTTATTCTTAGCCATCCTGATGATTACAAGGTAGAATCTCAGGGCTTTTTGATTTACATTGCCTTGATGAATAAGTACTTCCTTGGGTATTTCTTTCTTTTCACTTCTTAAATTTATTGAAAATTTTATAAATTATGATTTATTCACATTTTGTCCTTGCTGTAGCCTCATCTGTCATCCTTTCCCAATCCCACCCTTCTTCCCTCATCTTCTCTCATGACCCTCCCCAAGTCTACTGATAAGGTAGGTACTACTCCTCTTCCCTCCGACTCTTGGCTATCAAGTCTCATCAGGACTGGCTACATTGTTTTCTGCTGTGGCCTAGTAAGGCTCTTCCCCCATCAGGGAGATCAAAGAGCCAGCCACTGAATTAATGTCAGAGACAGTTCCTGTTCTCATTACTAAGGACCACTTGGAGACTGAGCTTTCATGGTCTGTGCAGGGGTTCTAGTGGTTCTAGGTTATCTCCCTGTATGTTCCTTGATTGGAGTATCAGTCTCAGAAAAGACCCCTGTGCCCAGAATTTTTTGTCACTCTCCTAGTAGTGCTGTTGTCCCCTCCAGGTCTTCCTATCTCCTTCTTTCATAAGATTCCCTGCACTCTGCCCAAAATGTGGCTATGTGTCTCAGAATCTCCTTTGATACATGCTGGGTAAAGTCTTTCAGTGGCCCTCTGTGGTAGGCTTGTGCCCTGTTGCCTGTTTTCTCCTTCTTCTGCTGTCCATCCCCTTTGCCTTTCTGCATGGGGATTGAACATTTTATAAGTGCTTCTCTGCCATTAGATATTCTTTTGTCGAGGATTCTGTTTAACTCTGTACCCCATTTTTAAATTGAACTATTTTGTTTTTTTTTTTTTGCTATTTAACTTCTTGAGTTCTTTATATATTCTGCATATTAGCCCTCTTCAGATGTAGGGTTGGTAAAGATCTTTTCCCAGCCTGTAGATTGTCCTTTTGTTCTGACAACAGCGTCCTTTGCTTTACCGAAACTTTTCCATTTCATAAGTTCCTATTTATTGATTGTTGATCTTGGAGCCTGTGTATTTGGAGTTCAGTTCAGGAAGTTGTCTTCTGTGCCAATGAGTCCAAGGCTCTTCCCCACTTTAAAAAAATATTAAGTACACTTAATTTACTTTCTATTCCCCCTCCCCGTAGTGCCCTCCCCTTCCTACTCCTTCTCTACACATGCCTGTCCCAAAGACCACTTATAGGGGAGGTCTTTTATTTTCCTTTCTTCTGATCCTAGTCTATTAGGTCTCATCAGGAGTGACTGCATTATCTTCCTCTGTGGCCTGGTAATGCTGCTCCCCCCTCAGGGGGAGGTGATCAGAGTACAGACCAATCAGTTCATGTCAGAAGCAGTCCCTGTTCCCATTACTATGGGACCCACTTGGACACTGAACTGCCATGGGCTACATCTGTGCAGGGGTTCTAGGTTATCTCCAGGCATGGTACTTGGTTTGAGTGTCCCTCTCAGGAAAGACCTGTGCTCCGATTTTTTGGTTCTGTTGCTCTCCTTGTGGAGCTCCCATCCTCTTCAGATCTTACTATTTCCCACTATTTTCATAAGATTCCCTGCATCTGTCCAACGGTTGGCCATAAGTCTCAGCATCTGCTTTGACAGTCTGCAGGGCAGAGCCTTTCAGAGGCCCTCTATGGCAGGTTCCTACCTTGTTCCCTGTTTTCTCTTTCATCTGATATCACAGGGATTGAGCATTTTAGCCAGAGTTTTCTGTCTTGATTATTTTCTTTAAGTGTACAGATTTTAGTAGTTTTTTCCTACATTGTATGTCTATATGAGTGAGTATATACCATGTGTGTCTTTCTGCTTCTGAAATAGCTCACTGAGGGTGATCTTTTCCAGTTCCAATCATTTGCCTGCAAATTTCAGATTTCCTCATTTTTTTTTTGCTGAGTAATATTCCATTGTGTAGATGTACCACAATTTCTGTACCCATTCCTCAGCTGAGGGGAAATTGGGTTGTTTCTAGCTTCTGGTTATTACAAATAAGGATGCTAAAAACATGGTTGAACAAATGTCTTTACTGTGTACTTGAGCCTCTTTTAGATACATGCCTAGGAGTGGCACAGCTGAATCTTGAAGAAGAGTTATTCCTAATTGTCTGAGAAAGTGCCAGATTGGTTTCCAGAGTGGTTGTAAAACTTTACAATTCCACCAGCAGTGGAGGAGGGTTCCCCTTTCTCCACAACCTCTCCAGCATGTGCTGTCACTTGAGTTTTTGATCTTGGCCATTTTGATGGGTGTAAGGTGAAATCTCAGGGTCATTTTGATTTGCATCTCCCTGATGGCTAATGATGTTGAGCATTACTTTAAGTGTTTCTCTGCCATTCGATATTCCTCTAGCAAGAAGAGCAACATAATCAAAAAATCTGAGCACAGAGGTCTTTTCTGAGTCTGATATTCCAAACAAGTACCATGCAAGGAGAAAACTTAGAAACGTGCAGGGAGGAGATGAGGGAGGGAAAGGGGGGATAGGGAGGGAATGCAGGAGGGTGCTATGGCTGGGATACAAACTACCTAACCTGTGATTAATATAAAATAAAAATGAAAAAAAAAGAATTCTCAGTTTAACTCTGTTCCCCATTTTTTAATTTTATTACTTGTTTTGTTGCTTTTCAACATCTTTAGTTCTTTATATATACTGGAAATTAGCCCTCTGTCAGATATAGGTTTGGTGAAGATACTTCCCAGTCTGTAGGCTGTGGTTATATTTGGACAACAGTGTCCTTTGCTTTACAGACGCTTTTAAGTTTCATGAGATTCCATTTATTGATTGTTGATCTTAGAGCCTGTACTGTTGGAGTTCTGTTCAGGAAGTTGTCTCCTCCTATGCCAAGAGTTCAAGGCTTTTCCCCACTTTTTCTTCTAATCGATTTAATGTGTCTGGTTTTATTTTGAGGTGTTTGATCCACTTCGACTTTAGTTTTGTGCAGGGTGATAAGTATGGATCTCTTTGCATTTTTCTACATGTAGACATCCAGTTAGACCAGCACCATTTGTTGAAGATGCTATTTTTTTCATTGTGTGGTTTTGGCATCATTGTCAAAAGTCAGGTGTCCATAAGTGTGTGGGGTTTATTTCTGGGTCTTCTGTTTGGTTCCTTTGATCCACCATTCCGTTTCTATGTCAGTATCATGCAATTTTTATTACTGTTGCTCTATAGTACAGCTTGAGTTCAGGGATGGAGAAACCTCCAGAAGATCTTTTATTGTAGAGGATTGTTTTAGCAGTTCTGGATTTCTTGTTACTCCATATGAAGTTGAGAATTTTTTTCTTTTGAGGTCTGTAAGAATTGTGTTGGTATTTTGATGGGAATTGCATTGAATCTGTAGATTGCTTTTGGTAAGATGGCCATTTTTACTATGTTAATCTTGCCAAGCCATGAACATGGGAGACATTTCTTATCTTCTTCTAATTCTTTCTGCAGAGACTTGAAATTTTTTTCATGCTAGTCTTTGACTTGCTTGTTTAGGGTCAGCCCAAAGTACTTTATGTCTTTTGTGGCTATTGTGAAGGGTATTGTTTCCCTAATTTCTTTCTCAGCCATTTTGTCTTTTGTATAAAGGAGGGCTACTGAGTTTTTTGAATTAATTTTGTTTCCAGCCGCTTTGCTGAAGGTGTTTATCAGCTGTAGGAGTTCCCTGGTAGAAATTTTCGGGTCATTCAGGTATACAATCATATAATCTGCAAATAATGATATTTAATTTCTTCCTTTATGATTGTATCCCATTGATCTCCCTCAATTTACTTATTACTCTAGCAAGGACTTCCAGAACTGTGTTGAAGATATAAGGAGAGAGTGGGTAGCCTTGCCTTGTCCCTGACTTCAGTGGGATGAAGCCTACTTCTTCATAGTGAATGATATCTTTGATGTGTTCTTGAATTCGGTTTGCAAGTACTTTGTTGAGTATTTTTGTGTCAGTGTTCATAAGGGGGATTGGCCTGAAATTCGCTTTCTTTGTTGGGTCTTTGTGAAGTTTAGGTACCAAGGTAACTGTGGCTTTATAAAATGAGATTGGTAGTGTTCCTTCTGTTTTTATTTTGTGGAATATTTGAAGAAAACTGGAGTTAGCTCTTCTGTGAGGATCTGGTAGAATTCTGTACTGAAACCATCTGGTCCTGAGTTTTTTGGAAGTTAAATTTTGATGACCGCTTTTATTTCCTTAGGGGTTATAGGACTATTTAATTGATTTACCTGGTCTTGATTCAGCTTTGGCAAGTGGAAATTAATGAAGACATTGAAGGAAAAACAGGAAAATACAGTCAGACAGGTGAAGGAAATCAACAAAACTGCTCAAGATCTGAGCACTCAGATCCATTTTACTTAGATTTTCAAATTTTGTGCCATATAGACTTTTGAAGTAACTCCTAATAATTGTTTGGATTTCCTCAGAGTTTGTTGTTATGTCCCCCTTTTCATTTTTGATATTGTTAATTTGGATAGTGTCTCTCTGCCTTTTAGTTAGTTGGGCTAAGGGTTTGTCTATCTTGTTGATTTTCTCAAAGAACCAGCTCTTGGTTTCATTGATTCTTTGAATTGTTTTATTTGTTTCTAAGTTAATTGATTTTGTCCCTGAGTTTGATTATTCCCAGCTGTCTACTCCTTTTTGGTATGTCTTCTTCTTCTTTTTTCCAGGGCTTTTAGGTGAGCCATTAAGTTGCTTGAATGAGATGTCTCAAATTTCTTCTTGAAGGCACTAAGTGCTATGAACTTTCCTCATAGCACTGCATTCATTGTGTGCCATAACTTTGGGTATGTTGTGCCTTCATTTTCATTGAATTCTAACTAGTCTTTAATTTCTTTATTTATTTCTTCCCTGGCCTAGCTCATTGAGTAGTGAGTTGTTGATTTTCCATGTGTGTGTAGGCTTTTTGCTTTTCTGTTGTTGTTGAGGTCCTACTTTAGTCAATGGTGATCAGATAGGATATAAGGGATTATTTCAATCTTCTTGTATCTGTTGAGGCTCTCTTTGTGAACAACAATTTAGCCTATTTTGGAGAAGGTTCCATGAGGTCCTGAGAAGAAGTTAAATTCTTTTGTGTTTGGATATAAGGTTCTGTAGGTGTCTGTTAGGTCCATTTGATTCATGACCTCTATTAGAGAAATTGTTTCTTTGTTTAATTTCTGTTTTGTTTGATTTGTCCTTTGTTGAAAATGGGGTGTTGAAGTTTCCCACTAGTAATGTGTAGGGATCTAAGTGTGGTTAAAGTTTTATTATTGTTTCTTTTATAAATGTAGGTGCCCTTGTATTTGGGGCATACATGTTCGGGATTGTGATATCTTCCTGGTGGAATTTTCCCTTGATGAGTATGAAGTTCCCTTCCCCATTTCCTTTTAATGAATTTTGGTTTAAAGCCTATTTTATCAGATATTAGAATGGCTCCTCCTGCTTGATTCTTGGGTCCATTTGTTTGGAAAAACGTCTTCCAGCCTTTTACCCTCAGGTAATGTCTTTCTTTGTGACTTAGGTGTGTTTCTTGTATGCAATAGATTGTTGGGTCTTGTTTTTGCATCCATTCTATTAGTTTGTGTCTTTTTATTGGAGAATTGAGCCCATTGATGTTGAGAGAGATTAATGACCTGTGGCTATTAGATTCTTTGATTTTGATGCTTGCTGTGATAGAAAGTTTGTGTGCTTTGTTACTTTTTGTTTTACTGTATTATTTACTGTAGGTTAATGATTTCCTGTGTTTTCTTGAAAGTGATTGGTTTTCTTGGGTTGTATTTTTCCTTCTAGTATCTTCTGTAATGCTGGATTTGTGTGTAGGTATTGTTGAAATTTTTTTTTTTGTCACTGAATATCTTTTTTTCTCCGTCTATGAGGACTGAGAGTTTTGCTGGGTGTTGTAGTCTAGGCTGACATCTATGTTTTTTTAGGGTCTGTATGATATCTGTCCAGACTTTTATGGTTTTCATAGTCTCTGTTGAGAAGTCAGGTGTGATTCTGATGGGTTTGCCCTGTAGGTTACTTGGCCTTTTTCCCTTGCACCTTTTTAATATTTTTTCTTTGTTCTGTATACTTACTGTTTTGATTATTGTGTGGTGGGAGGATTTTCTTTTCTGCTCTAATTTATTGGGTGTTCTCTAGGCCTCTTGTATTCTTATAAGCATCCCCTTTAAATTGAGGAAATTTTCTTCAATGATTTTGTTGAAAATATTTCTGAGCCTTGGAGGAGGGAACCTTCTTTTCCTCTATTCTATTATTCTTAAGTTTTGTCTTTTCATGTTGTCTTTGATTTATTGGACGGTTTGTGTCAGGAATTTTTTAGAAATTTTATTTTCTTTGATGGATACATTGATTTATTCCATTGTATCTTCCACACCTGAGATTCTTTCTTTCATCTCTTTTAGTCTGTTGGTTATGCTTACCTCTGTAGTTCCTATTTTCTTCACTAAGTTTTTTTCTCTCTACAATTTCCTCCATTTGTGTTTTCTTTAATTTTTCCAATTCTATCTTCAGAGAAGTCCTAGACCTCCTGATCAGATGTAGCACATGGGCAATTCAGTCACCATGGGGATCAGAACAGTCTCTGGCATAAACTCCACTACCTGCTCTTTGATAAACTTCCCCTTGTGAAGTGGCCTTACTAGGCAGCAGAGAAAGAGGATCCAGATAGTCCTGATGAGAGCTCATTGGCTAGGGTCAGACAGTGGGGAAGGAAAGCTTCCCCTATCAGTGTACTAGGGGAGAGAGAGGAAGAAAAAGGAGGAAGAGACAAGAAGGAGATTAGATTCTAATTTATTAGAATAAATTATAATACATATATAAAGTTTTAAAAATAGGAAAAAGTGTTTATAAGAGCATGGCATGTGTCACATGCCTGTAATCCCAGCAGTCAGTGAGGCACAGGCAGGCCTGTTCTTCAAAGCCAGTCTAGAACAGCCTAAACTACAGAGAGAAAACTTGCTAAAAAAAGTTTATTTGGAAGATTAATAAGCCCATTAAGATATATAATTATATCTACTAGATATATTTTTATATAATTTAACAGGAATGTTAAGTAAAGAGATGTATACAATCAATTTATATAGACTACTACAAAAGATGATAGCAGTCTAATAAATTATTTCAAATTTTATAATAAATAATTAACTCCATAGAAGAATATAAAAGACAGCATAAAATAGAAAATTGAATTATTAACTATTTAAAACAGTTCATATGTGTCAGTAAATTCAGCTAGTTGCTTCTACTTTCCTGTGAAGTTAATCCCATTATCAAGCTCTGCCTGAGATTGTATGATTCTGTGATAAAAAGTAATTGAGTAACAAGTAAATATGTCTTCTTCTTTGCCTCCAGGCAGTGTCATAGATGTGCTCCCTCTCCTAGCATGGGTCTCAAGTAGATCAGTCATTGGTTGGCCAATACTCCTCAAATTATTCCACATAATGAATCAACATTGTCAAACTCATTCTACAAAGTCAAGTTATACTGAAACTTGAACCACACAAAGATTCCACAAAGAAAGACTTTTGGGCCTCATAATCATTGATGCAAAAATACTCAATAAATTCCTGACAAACCAAATCTAAGAACACATCAAACACATGATGTTCCATGATCAAGTAGGCTTCACCCCATCGATGCAGTGACAGTTCAAGATAAGAAAATCCATTAATGTAGTCCAATATATAAACACAGTGAAAAAAATCACATGATCATCTCATTAGATGCAGAAAAAGCCTGTGACAAAAATCCAACACCACTTCAAGATAAAATCTTGGAGAGATTAGAAATACAAGGTCTATACCTGAACATAAGAAAGGCTAGGCACATCAATCCAAAGCCAACTTCAAATTAAATGGAGTGAAGCTCAAAGCTATCTCACTAAAACCAGGGACAAGACAGGGTTGCCCACTCTCTCCCTATTTCTTTATATAGTACTAGAAGTTCTAGGTAGAGCAATAAGACAACTAAAGAGATCAAAGTGATACAAACAGGAAAGGATGAAATTAAAGTATGACCATTCTCAGATGATCTGGCTACACACATAAGTGACCCCAAAAACTCCACCAGAGAACTATAGCTGATAAACAGCTTCAGCAACAAGGCTGGATACAAGATTATTGAAAAAAATCAGTAGCCCTTCTATAAAGAAAGACAAACTGTCTGAGAAATTAGGAAAAACACACCCTTCACAGTAGCTACATTTATTATAAAGTATCTAGGAATAACTCTAACCAAGTAAATCAAAGACCTGTATGAGAAGATCTTCAAATCTCTAAAAAAAGAAACAGAAGAAGATATCAGAATATCAAAAGATCTCCCATGCTCATTATCAGTAGGATGAATATAGAAAAAATGGCCATCTTATTAGAAGCAACTAGAGATTCAATGCAATCCTCATCAAAATACCAAGACAAATTTTTATATACCATTCAAAACCAAATCTAATCTTCATATGGAAAAAATAACCAAAATAGCTAAAACAATCAGATACATTAATAGAACTTGTTGAGGTTTCTCCACCCTTGATCTCAAGCTGTATTACAGAGCCTCGCAATAAAATCTGCATGATTTTGGCATAAAAATAGTGCTGCTGATCCATGGAATCAAATCAAAGACCCAGAAATAACACCACACACTTATGCACACCTGACTTTTACCAAAGGTGCCAACATTATACAATGATAAAAAGGACAGTAACTTCAACAAATGGTGCTGGTCTAACTGGATGTCTGCATGTAGGAAATGACAATAGAAATACTTACAAGTGGGGATATTCCGTACTTTGTCATTCTGCTTCCGGGTTACTTCATTCTGGCTTACCTCAGAATGATCTTTTCTAGTTCTACCTAATTGCCTACACATTTCCTGTTTTCCTTGTTTTTAATTGCTGAGTAGTATTCCATTGTGTAAACATACCACAGTTCCTGAATTCATTCTTCAGCTGAGGGACATCTAGCAAAAGTCCTTGTTACATGGTCGAGTGTCTTTCAGATATATGCCTAGGAGTGGTATACTGGATAGGATTAACATACTAAAATCTAAATTTCTAAAGAAGTTAAACAACAAGGAGGACCTAAGGGAATAGGCTGAAACCTCCCTCAGAAGGGAAAACAGAATAGATATCTGCAGTAGTAGAAGACAAGGAACAGGACAGGAGCCTTCCACAGGGGCCCTCTAAAATATCTGCCCATCAGGGTATCTAATGAGATAGTGAGACTCATAGCCAAAATTAGGGCAGTGTACAGAAAACCTTATGGAAGAAGTAGGAGACAGAAAAGACCTGCAGGGGACAGGAGCTCCACAAGGAGACACACAGCCAAAAATTCTGGGTACAGACAGATACTCCAAACAAGACCATGCAGAGAAAGGACTCTGACACCTTCTCAGTGGAAGCACACAGGCTTCTCAGTTTCCAAGTGGGTTCCCTAGTCAGGGAAGCAGGGTCTGTCTCATGAACTCATGAGTTCATATCTCATGACATGATTTCAGTGGATGGCTCGTTGCTCACCTCTCCCTTGGACATGCAACTTTGCCAGGCTATAGAGGACAATGATGCAGCCAGTCCTCATGAGACCTAATAGGCTAAGGTTAGATGGAAGTTGAGAAAGAAAGCTGTCCCCTGTCAGTGGACTATGGAAAGGTCATAGGTAGAGAAAAGGGAGAATAGGTGGGACTGGGAAGAGATGGGGGGGTGGCTTCAGTGTAGACAAATTGAATAAATTTTAATAAATACCTAAAAAACTATTTAATTACATAAGTACATCTATATTTATCAACCTTCACAAAACTCATGTCCAAGTGGATCAAAGACCACAGCACAAAACCAGATACACTAAATCTGCTAGAGTAGAAAGTGGCAAAGAGCCTTGAATTTAATGGCACAGGACACCACTTCCAGAACAGGACACCAACAGTTCAGGCTCTAAGATCTACAATTAATAAATGGAACCTCTTTAAACTGAAAAGCTTCTATAAAACAAAGGTCATTGTCAACAGAACAAAACAACAACTTACAGACCAAGAAAAGTTCTTCACCAACCCTACAATGGACAGAGATCTAAACACACATTTATGAAACTCAAGATGTTGAATACTAAAAAAAAAAAAAATCAAATAATGCAATTAAGAAGTCAGGTACACAATTAAACAGAGAATTTTCAGCAGTGGAATATCAACTGGACAAGAAGCACTTAAATAAATGTTCAGTGTCCTTAGCAATCAAGGAAATGCAAATTAAAACGACTCTGAGATTCCATTTTACCATTGTCAGAATAGCTAAGATAAAAAAACTCAAATTACTAAGAGTGTCAGCATGTTTTGATACATATGCTGAAACTTACAGCCAAACTTTGGGCAGAGTGCAGAGAATCTTATGAAAGAAGGGGGAGATGAAAGATCTGGAGGGAATTCACAAGGAGAGCAACAGAACCAAAAAATCTGGGCCCAAAGGTCTTTTCTGAGACTGATAGTCCAAAAAGGACCATGCATGGAGATAAACTAGAACCCCTGCACAGAAGCAGCACATGGCAGCTCAGTGTCCAAGAGGGTTCCACGATAATAGAAATAGGGACCTTCACTGGACTGGGAGAGAGGTATAGGAGAAGAACAGGGAAGAAGAGTGGGATTGGGAAGGGAAGGGGGAGGGGGCTATGGCTGGGATACAAAGTGAATCAACTGTAATTAATATAAAAATTTTAAAAAAATCAAGTGACAGAGGATGGTGGCAAGTTTGTGGAAAAGGGGAACATTCCTTCATTGCTGGTGAGAGTGCAAACTTGTACAACCCCTCTGGAAATCAATCTGGCATTTTCTCAAAAAATTTTGAATAGCTCTACCTCAAGACCTGACTATACCACTCCTGGACATATACCCAAAAGATGCTCCACCACACAAGGATATTTGCTCAACCATGTTCATAGCCACTTTCTTTGTGATAACAATATCCAGAACCAACCTAGATGTCCCTCAACAGAAGAATAGTTAAAGAAGCTGGTACAGATACACTATGAATACTAGTCAGCCAATAAAACCAAAGAAATCATGAAATTTGCCAGCAAATGGATGGAACTAGAAAAGATTTTCCTAAATGAGGTAACTCCAACCCAGAAAGACAGGCCTGGTGTATACTCACTTATAAGCAGATTTTAGTCATAT
This sequence comes from Pachyuromys duprasi, assembly GCA_028658305.1. Lineage (NCBI taxonomy): Eukaryota > Metazoa > Chordata > Mammalia > Rodentia > Muridae > Pachyuromys > Pachyuromys duprasi. Next base: position 76,198,649 of record CM053752.1, on the reverse strand, counting down.
AGTACAGGATAGACATACTACAGTGCACAGACACCAAGAAGATAATTAACAAGGACAATTCAAGGGAGGATGCTTAAATCTAACTCAGAAGGGGATTAGAATAGACATAAGTAGTGGTTGAAGAATGAGAACAATGTAGAAGAGGGAGCACAAAGAGAAATAGGAATGGAGATCAGACCTGAGGGGATCAGGGCAGGACAGAAGGCCTATAGAGAAGAGAAAGGATGGGTGGGGGCATTTCTGTGACAATCTGGAGACCTAACTCAGAATGAGCATCTGGAAAGATATGGGATGGACGCTAGCTGAAACTCCTAATAGCAGGGACCATGAAAACTGAAGAGGATACCCTCTAACTAGACAAGACTCCTAGTGGAAGAAGGAGAAGGCAAACTAACCCACAAAAACTATGATCCAAAACTTACCCTTCCTACATGACCTGCAGAGACAAAGGTAGAGGAGATAGAGGGAGAAGAGATCAAGAGAGATTCCAACCAATGCCTGGCCCAACGAAAGACCCACTTCATGGAAGAAAGAAAGCTAACAATATCTAACACTACTAACAATACTGTGCTTTGCTTTCACACAAGAGCCTATCAAGCTGTCTTCTGAGAGACTCCACCAAGAAATGGCTCAAAAATTTCTTGAGCCTCACAGGCAAACATTGGAGGGACCGTAAGGGGTCTAGTAGGAAAGTGGCTGATAATGATTAAAGGACAAGAGCCCCAAAAGAAAAACAGAACCAAATAAATAGGGCCCACAGTGGTCTGTGGAGACTGAAGCATCAACCAAGGAGTATGCGTGGACTGGACCTAAGTCTTCTACATATATGTACCAATGGAAAGCTCAGGGTTCATGTGGGTACACTAATAAGAGGAGCAGAGCTGTGGCTGTCTCTGAAATGACCTCTTTGGCCTTCTTTTGATCACTTCCCCAAACTGCCTCACCAGCCCACAGGGAAAGACAACAGTTGCAGTCTCCTGTGAGTATAAGAGCTGGGGTGCATGGGTTATGGGGTTCCCATATTCTATGGAATAGGGAGGGGCATATGAGAGCTACTGTGGTATTAGAAGTAGAAGAAGGTGGTGTCTTCAACTGGGATGTAAATTACATAAATAAGTAAATTAATAATAATAAAAAGAAAGCAGGCTCTGAAAACAATGGAGAGCAAGCCAGCAAGCAAAACTAACCCTTCCATGTCCTCTGCATAAGCTCCTGCTTCCAAGGCCCTGCCAGGTTTGAATTACTGTTTGACTTTCTTTGATGATGGACAGTGATATGGAAATGTAAGCCAAGTAAACCCTTTCCTCCCCAACTCTTCTTTGGCCATGACAACAAGAGAAATCCTGATTAAGGTATTCACGTGAAACACATTAATTTCAAATGTCTGAAAGTTTTTTATTCATACACTGAAGCATCTTTACAAAGACTACCTTATGTTTATCTGGATTATTTTATTGGTTATCTGTGATGATTCCACTGGTGTAGCACATTATAAAAATATTACATGGAATGATCAGGATATCCAGATCTTATTTAACCAAGTCACAAGATGATCTATCATAAAGTGTGAGAAATACTGTTACTCATTATAAATACATATTAACTTCCCTGGTACTACTAATATCCTAATTACAAAACAAATCAGTCAAAAATAAATGATAAGAAACAATTACAAACAAAATATATGTCCATGTGTTCATGTTGAGTTATTGTGCTACAGATCCTGTCTAGAAACCTGCACATTATATCTTGGAATTGGTTTGTTTTCTAAAAAGTATTTCTCCGATTTTCATCATCAAGCTCCTTAGTCATTGCACAGATTTGTCTTCATAGTTCTGTAGCATAAACTTTTGTGAGGAGGGTTTCTTTACATCAAGAACTCATCATTGTGAGAAAAGAATGAAAATGTGAGTTTTCAGGCTGTGGGGATGGGTTCAGTGATGAAGTTCCTACCATGCATAATAAGGACATCACTAGCACCTTCAAATAAAGAAGAGGGAGATGCCCAGTGAGGATTGGTGGGTTGAACATAAATATGTGCATGAACACATTACAACATACACATACAGAGCAAGAAACACACACATAGAAACACAGAGAGATGAGAGGGGGAGACAAAGAGAGATAAATAGAGAGAGAGAAGACAGAAACAGAGACACAGAGAGAGACTCAGAAAAGTGCAAATACAATTCTAAATCATGTTCAACCAAAAAGAAAGCCCTTGAAACAACATTTCCCATTGGATCAGTAATATTAGTCACTAGGATTAAAAACATTAGGACTGAAATTAATCTTTGTCATTGCTGAGGAAAGACTTTGGAGCACATGACAGGTAGAAAGGAACATTAATCAGGAGATATGCTAGTGAACTATGGTTAAAAAATAAAGCTAGATCTCTTCAATAAAAATATAGATGACATAAAATTAAATTAAGTTCTAAAAAACAAAAACCTGGATGCTAATAAATATTTGTTCTTTCAGAATTCACTTAATAAAAATACTTAAAAGTCACTGATAGCAGAGTGTAGTAAAATTTTATAGATGCCAATTAATAAAATTATTTACAATTAAAAGAAATTTTTTTGTTAAAAATACATGCACATTTATGAAGGATTAGGTGCTTGACTTGTTTTAATGCAAATATCATTTTAATACCCATGGTCAGTCTAAGATACAATTTGACACTTCAACTTTTAAGTAGATTTTGCAATGCTAGTATTTTTAACATGGTTATTGTATACTAATCACTGGTTATGTACTTTGTATCCCAGCCTTAGCCCCCTATCACATTCCCTCCCTATCCCCCCATCCTTTGCTCATCTCTTCCCTGCACCTTTCCAAGTCCACTGATAGGGGAGGACCTCCTTCCCTTCCATCTAACTGTAGCTTATCAGGTCTCTTCAGGAATGGCTACAATGTCCTCTTCTGTGGCCTAGCAAGTCTGCTCCTATCTCGGGGAGGGGGGAGGGTGTCAAAGAGCCAGCCATTGAGTTCATGTCCAAAACAGACCCTGTTCCCCTTACTAGGGTACCCACTTGGATACTGAGCTACCATTTGCTACATTCAAGCAGGAGTTCTAGGTTATATCCATACATGGTCCTTGATTGGAGAAACAGTCTCATAAAAGACCCCTGTGCCCTGATATATTTGGTCATTGTGGAGCTCCTGTCCTCCCCAGATCATACTAACTCCCAATTCTTTCATATGATTCCTGGCACTTTGCCAAAGGACTGGTTATGTGTCTTAATATTTGCTTTGATACACTGTGAGGTAGAGTCTTTCTGAGGCCCTCTGTGGTAGGGTCTTGTCCTGCTACTTGTTTTCTCCTACATACAATGTCAATCCCATTTGGCTTTCTAAGTAAGGATGAATCCTCTTACCCCAGGTCCTCTTTCTTGTTTATCTTCTTTAGGTGTATAGATTTCAGTATGTTTATCCTATCTTATAGATCTATATAAGAGTGTAGACTATGTGCTTCTTTCTGCTTTTGGGATACCTCACTTAGGAGGATATTTTCCAGGTCCTACCATTTGCCTGCAAATTTTATGATTTCCTCCTTTTTAACTGCTGAGTAGTATTCCACTGTGTAAAAGTACCACAGTTTTTGCATCCATTCCTCAACTGAGGGACAGCTGGGTTGTTTCCAGGTTGTGGCTATTATGAATGAAGCAGCTACAAACATAGTTGATCAAATGTCCTTGTTGTGTACTTGAGCACATTTTGGATATACGTCTAAGAGTGTTATAGGTGGAACTTGAGGAATCACTATTCTTAATTGTCTAAGAAAGAGCCAAATTGATTTCCAGAGTGGTTGTACAAGTTTACATTCCCTCCAGCAATGGAGGAGGGTTCCTCTTTCTCCACATCCTCTCCAGCATGTGTTATCACTTGAGTTTTTGATGTTATCCATTCTGGTGAGTGTAAGGCGCAATCTCAGGGTCATTTTGATTTGCATTTCCCTGATGGCTAAGGATGTTGAACATTTCCTTATGCGTTTTTCTGCCATTCTACAGTCCTCTACAGAGAGTTCTCTATTTTGCTCCATACTCTATTTTTTTAATTGGATTACTTGATTTGTTGCTTTTTAACTTCTTGAGTTCTTTATATACACTGGATATTAGACCTCTGTCTGATATAGGGTTGGTGAAGATCCTTTCCCAGTCTGTAGGCTGTCATTTTGTTTTGACATCAATGACCTTTGCTTTCCAGAAACATTTAAGTTTCATGAGATCCCATTTATTGATTGTTGCTCTTTGAGCCTGTGCTGTTGGTGTTTTGTTCAGGAAGTATTCTCCAGTGTGGATGAGTTCTAGGGTCATTCCCACTTTTTCTTGTAACTGATTTAATGTGTCTAGTCTTATCTTGAGGTCTTTGATCCACTTGGACTTTAGCTTTGTGCAGGGTGATAAATATAGATCTATTTTCACTTTTCTGCATATAGACATTCAATTGGTCCAGCACCATTTGTTGAAGATGCTGTCTTTTTTCCATTGGATGGATTTGGCTTCTTTATCAAAAATCAAGTTTTCATAGGTGTGTGGGTTTACGTCTGGGTCTTCTATACGGTTTCATTGATCCCCTATTCTGTTTCTATGCCAATACCATGCATTGCTCTGTAGTACCAGTTGAGGTCTGGGATGGAGATACCTCTAGATGATCTGTTGTTGTACAGGATCATTACGGAAATTCTGGGATTTTTATTTCTCCATATGAAGTTGAGAATTTTTCTTTCAAGGTCTGTAAAGAATTGTATTGGTATTTGGATGAGAATTGCATTGACTCTGTAGATTGCTTTTGGCAGAATAGCCATTGTCACTATGTTAATCCTACCAATCCATGAGCATGGGAGGTGTTTCCATCTTCTGAAATCTTCAATTTCTTTTTTCAAAGACTTGAAATTTTTCACAAACAGATCTTTCACTTACTTGGTTAGAGTCACACCAAGGTACTTTATGTTATTAGTGGCTATTTTGAAAGGTGTTGTTTCCTTAATTTCTTTCTTGGCCCTTTTGTCTTTGGTGTACAGGAGGGCTTCTTTTTTTTTTTTTTTTTTTTTTTTTTGAGCTTATTTTATATCCAGCCACTTTGCTGAAGGTGTTTATCAGTTGAAGGGGTTCTCTGGTTGAGTTTTGGGGTCACTCATGTAGACTAACATATCATCTGCAAATAGGGATACTTTAACTTCTTCCTTTCCAATTAGGATCCCCTTGATCTCCCTTAAATGTCTTATTGCTCTAGCTAGGACTTCAAGTACTATGTTGAAGACATATGGAGATAGTGGGCCACCTTGCCTAGTCCCTGATTTCAGTGGGATTGATTTAAGTTTCTCTCCATTAAGTTTGATGTTGGCTATAGGTTTGCCATATATTGCCTTTACTATGTTTAGGTATGTGCCTTGTATCCCTGATCTCTCCAAGACTTTAAAGATGAATGGATGTTGGACTTTGTCAAAAGCTTTTTAAGTGTCTAAGGAGATGATCATGTGGTTTTTCTCCTTCATTTTGTTTATATGGTGGATCACATTATTGGATTTCCATATATTGAACCACCCCTGCATTCCTGGGATGAAGCCTACTTGGTCATGGTGGATACTTTTTACATGTTTTTGGATTCAGTTTTCAAGTATTTTATTGAGTATTTTTGCATTAGTGTTCATAAGAGAGATAGGTCTGAAGTTCTATTTTTTTGTTGTTGGGTCTTTGTGTGATTTAGGTATCAAGGTGACTGTGGCTTCATAGAATGAATTTGGTAATGTTCCTGCTGTTTCTATTTTGTGGAATAGTTTAGAGAGAATTGTAGTTAGGACTTCTTTGAAGGTCTGGTAGAATGCTGCATTAAATCAATCTGGCCCAGGGCTTTTTTTGGAAGGGAGACCGTTGATGAATGCTTGGGGGATTTCTTTGGGGGATATAGATTGTCGGGGGCTGGGTCACAGCTGCTTTGGAGGCTTGCTTTGATATTCAAGTCTCAGCATGGAAGAAAGGCTTCTACCAGACTTTCCCCTGGAGTCAAGGAAGAATTTGCAAGTCCATTCGCCTTTTGTGACAGCAGGTGGGAGAGCTTGTTAAAATCACACCTCCTGCCTCACCTCCTTGTGAAGTTAACCCATTGTGTAAACTGTGTTGTATAAATAAACCAAGGCTATCTGGCCATTCCGCTTTTCGGGTGCAGAGTGCATGGTGCTAAGACCAGACTGCCAAAAGCCTCTCGGAACATAATATGTGTTGTGCATTTTGTTAATTTCAATCCTCACTCCCGACTCAGGAACCTGTTCTGCTCTTCTGGCAGGCTCCGGCAGAACTGGCGCCCGAATGGGTGGCCTGAGAAACAAGGATAAAGTGAAGGACATCACTGGTTTGTCTTCGAGCTCAAATTTATGTTTGAAGGAGCGGTGAGTAAATCTGAGAATAAAGAATGGGACAAGGCAGTAGCCTAGTATTTTTTGTATGGAACTTAATTAAAGGTAGTCTGTATAAGAAACAGGAAACTGAGAAAGTTAAACTTTCAGGCTCAGAGAGAAAGAGGTTAGAAAGGTGTCAGCCTTTAAGGCAAAATTATATTAGGTCGTCAACTCCTTCAGAGGAGTCATATTCCTCTCCTGATGACAGCAATTACTTGTCAGAAGAGGATTTTGAGGATGACTCAGATCCTGATGAGGTTACAGAGATGGAGGATGAACCAGATCAGTATTATCCTGAGAGATACTCTCCAATTCAGGCTATGCATGTTAAAAAGCGTAAGCCTTGGCAAAAAGAAATTAAAAGATTGGAATGTGGCTTGGAGAAAATAAGCAGAAAAATTAAACTACTGGGGAAGGTGAGGCTCGATCCTTAACGCCATCAGTTGCAGGTTTGGGCCGCCCTCCCGGGACTGCTAAAATTGCAGTGACCCAAAAGATGAGGGGACTACTTCAGCCTTCCTGTACTGTACGGACAGCTGTGTCTCCCTTACAGGCTTCTTTACAAGAAGCTAGACAAAATGGAGAAGATACAACTAGGTTTTATGGTTTTCCAGTTCTAGAACAACCTGATGGACAAGGTAATATTACGAGAGTCCATGCATCTATACCGTTTAAACAATTAAAAGAATTAAAAGCTGCATGCTCTCAATATGATCCTACAGTGCCTTTTACTCAAGCTGTGTTGGAGTCCTTGTCTACTGAGGCTCTCTGCCCAGGGAACTGGAAACAATTAACAAGAGCATGCTTATTAGCAGGAGGTAATTTATTATGGAAGTCAGATTTTGAAGAACATTGTCGAGCTACAGCTAAACTTAATAGAGCTCAGGGAGTTCCTATAACTTATGATATGCTTGCAGGAGAAGGGATTTACAGAGAAATAGGACAGCAATTAGATTTTGATATGGCGGTTTATGCTCAAGTAAATACTGCTGCCCAAAAAGCCTGGAATAAACTTCCACAAACCGGTAGACAGATAGAGGATTTGTCTAAAATCTGTCAGAGACCTGATGAGTTATTTCAAGATTTTGTGGCAAGATTAATGCAAACAGCAAACAGACTTATATAAGTGATAAAAAGTCTGGTTTATTATTAGTAAAACAATTGGCTTATGAGAATGCTAACAGTGCTTG
>CM053752.1:76175470-76190959 GCA_028658305.1 Pachyuromys duprasi | reverse complement strand
AAGATGTAAGAGAGGAAAGCATTGGGCTAATGACTGTAAGTCAAAAGTAGATGCTGCAGAAAATCCTTTACTGTAGGAAAACTGGAAAAGGGGCCCACCACAAGCCCTGCAACAAATTTATGGGGCACTACAGAACATGGTCCCTCAGCAATGAAATCCGTTCAGGACCCCTGTAGAGCAGCCACAGGTAGCGCAGGACTGGACCTCAGTTCCTCCGTCTACACAGTATTAACTCCTGAAATGGGGATGCAGGCCCTACCTACAGGAGTTTATGGTCCATTACCTAGGGGAACTGTGGAATTATTATTAGGAAAAAGTAGTACTACTATGCAGGGAATTTCAATAGCTCCTGGGGTAATAGATACTGATTTTAAAGGAGAGATAAAAATTATGACACACTCTCCAAATGGAATTTCTGTAATAAATCAAGGTCAAAGATTAGCTCAGTTAATATTGCTCCCCCAAGTTCAGACAAAAATTGCAAGTAAAAAGGATAGGAGAGGAAATACAGGTTTTGGATCCTCTGATACTTATTGGGTACAAGCTATCGGTCCCAATCGACCTGAACTAGAGTTACAAATTAATGAAAGAAAATTTACGGGGTTACTGAATACAGGAGCTGATGTCTCTGTCTTAACTGCTGATCAATGGCCTGTACATTGGCCTAAACAATCCTCTATTACACAGTTGCAAGGAATAGGACAAAGCCGATGTCCTAAACAAAGTAGTAATGAGTTAAATTGGAAAGATGAAGAAGGACATGAAGGAACTTTTAAACCATACATTGTTCCTGGCCTTCCTGCTAATCTGTGGGGTAGAAATGTAATGAGTAACATGGGAGTATATCTTTATAGCCCTAGTAATGTAGGTAATCAAGGACAATTACCAAATTCCGGATTGGAAAAATCTGGATAAGGCATGACTCAGCCATTAATACCTGCCCCAAGTAAATCTAAAAAGGGGTTAGGTCATTTTTGGGGGAGGTCATTGAACAACCTGTACCCCATACAGATCCAATAACTTGAAAAACAGATGATCCTGTGTGGGTGGATCAGTGGCCTCTTTCTCTTGAAAAAATTAAAGCCGCCGAGCAGTTAGTACAGGAACAGCTTGAAAGTGGTCGTGTTGTTCTATCTTTGTAATAAAACTCCCCTATCTTTGTAATAAAAAAGAAATCAGGAAAATGGAGACTCTTACAAGATCTCAAAAAAGTAAATGAAACCATGGAATTGATGGGAGCCTTACAACCTGGATTGATCTATTCAATTTTTCTACCTGATCTTGGCTTAATTTAGGTAGATGGAATCTATCAAGAAAATTTTCCATTTCATTTAGATGTTCAAATTTTGTGGCATATAGGCTTTTGTAGTAAGACCTAATGATTGTTTGGATTTCCTCTGTGTCTGTTGTTATGTCCCCATTTTCAGTTTTGATTTTGCTGATTTGGATAGTTTCTCTCTGTCTTTTTGTTAGTTTGGCTAAGGGCTTGTCTATCTTGTTGATTTCCTCAAAGAACCAGCTCTTGGTTTCATTGATTCTTTGAATGGTTTTATTTTTTTTTTCAAATTGATTGATTTCTGCCCTGAGTTTGATTATTTCCAGCTGTCTGCTCCTCTTGGGTATATCTGCTTCTTTTTTTCCTAGGGCTTTCATTTGGGTCATTGAGTTGCTTGTATGAGATATTTCAAATTTCTTCTTGAAGGCACCTACTGCTATGAACTTTCCTCTTAATACTGCCTACATTGTGTCTTATAGGTTTGGATATGTTGTGATTTTCTTTTCATTGAATTCTAGGAAGACTTTAATTTCTTTATTTGTTTCTTCCATGACCTAGCTGTACTGAGTAGTGAATTGTTCATTTTCCATGCATGTGCAGGCTTTTTGCTGTTTATGTTGATGTTGAGGCTCAGCTTTAGACCATGATGGTCATATAGGATACAAGGGATTATTTCAATTTTCTTGTATCTGCTGAGGCTTGCTTTGTGACCAACTATATAGTCTATTTTGGAGAAGGTTCCGTGTGGTGCTGAAAAGAAAGTATACTCTTTTGAATTTGGATGAAAAGTTCTCTAGATATCTATTAGATCCATTTGTTTTAGGGTGTCTGTGAGTGCCCTTTTTTCCCTGTTTTGGATGATCTGTCCTTTGGTGAGTATGGAGTGTTGAAGTCTCCCACTATTAAGGTGTTCGGATCTATGTGAGATTACAGCTTTAATAATGTTTCATTTACAAACGTAGGTGGTCTTGTATTTGAGGCATAGATGTTCAAAGTGAGATGTCCTCCTGTTGGATTTTTCCTTTGATGAGAAGGAAGTGCCCCTCCTCATCTTTTTTGATTAGTTTTGGTTGAAAGTCTATTTTATTAGATACTAGGATCACTACCCCAGTTTGTTTTCCGTGTCCATTTGCTTGAAACACATTTTTCCAGCCCTTTACTCTAAGGTAATGTTTATCTTTGTTGCAAAGGTGTGTTTCTTGAATGCAGCAGAATGTTGGATCCTGTTTCCACAACCATTCTGTTAGTCTGTATCATTTTATTAGGGAGGTGAGTCCATTGATGTTGATAGATAATAGTGACCAATGGCTGTTAGTTTCTTTTATTGTGTAGTTGATAGACTTACTATGATTCATTGCTTTTTTTTTCCTCTTTTAATTTTTGCTAGGAGACTGTCTGTATCTTATATTTTCTTTGGGGTAGTTGTTTTCATTGGATTGGAGTTTTCCTTCTAGTATCTTCTGTAGTGCTGCGTTGCTGTGTAGATATTGCTTAAGTTTTGTTTTGTCATGGAGTATTTTGTTTTCTCCATCCATGTTTATTGAAAGCTTTGCTGGGTATAGTAGTCTTGGTTGGCATCTGTGTTCCCTTAAAGACTGCAAGACCTCTGTCTAGGCCCTTCCAGTTTTTATAGTTTCTGATAAGAAGTTTGGTGTGATTCTGATAGGTCTCCCTTCATATATTATTTGACCGTTTTCCCTTGCTGACTTTAGTATTTTTTCTTTGTTTTGTAGGTTTAGTGTTTTGACTATGATGTGACAAGAGGTATTTCTTTTCTGGTCTAGTCTGTTTGGTGTCCTGTAGGCTTCTTGTATGTTTATGGACACCTCTTTCTTTAAGTTAGGGAAATTTTCTTCTATAATTTTGTTTTTAATTTTATCATTTTTATTTTATATTAATCACAGGTTATATACTTTGTATGCCAGCCGTAGCCCCCTCCCGCATTCCGTCCCTATCCCACCCTTCCCTCCCTCATCTCCTCCCTGCCCTTTTCCAAGTCCACTGATAGGGGAGGACCTCCTCCCCTTCCATTTAACTCTAGCTTATCAGGTCTCTTCAGGAATGGCTGCAATGTCCTCTTCTATAGCCTAGCAAGGCTGCTCCTCCCTTGGGGGGCAGGGAGGACAAAGAGCCAGCCATTGAGTTCATGTCCAAAATAGTCCCTCTTCCCTATACTAGTGTATCCACTTGGGTATTGAGCTACCATTTGCTACATACAATCAGGGGTTCTAGGTTATAACCATACTTGCTCCTTGGTTGGAGAGACAGTCTTATAAAAGACCCCTGTGCCCTGATATATTTAGTCCTTGCAGAGCTCCTGTCCTCTATAACTTTCTTAAAAATATTTTCCAGTCCTTGGAGCCTGGAGTCTTCTTTTTCATCTATTCCTCTTATTCTTAGGTTTCTTCTTCTCATAGCATCCTTGATTTCTTGAATTTTTTGTTCGGGACTGTTCTGATTTTAGTTTTTCTTTGAGTGAGGAATCAATTTCAGCAAGTGTATCTTCAGGTTCTGAGATTCTTTCTTCTATCTCTTGTATTCTATTGGTGATGCTTACCTTTGTGGTTCCTGATCTTTTCTCTGAGTTCTCCAGTTCCAGGTTTTTCTCTGTGTTTTTTTTTTAATAGATTCTAATTCTGTGTTCATGCTTTGCACCATTTCTTTCATCTGATTGAAGGTGGCTCCTATTTTTGTATTTGTTTCCTGTCTCTATGTTTCTAATTGTTCCTCTACGTGGGCCATTATATTCTGTTGAATTTCTTTGAGAGCTCTGTTTGTTTCCTCTTTTTGTTCCTGAGTTAACTGGATAATCATAGCTTTAAATTGCAGCCAGCCCTGAGGGGACAGGATGAGCTGGGGTTGGATGGAAGGGGAGGAGGTCCTCCCCCGTTAGTGGACTTGGAGGAGGTGGGGAGGAGATGAGGGAGGGTTGGGGAGGGTGGGAGGGAATGAGGGAGGGGGCTACACTTGGGATGCAAAGTACCTAACCTGTGATTGATAACAAAAAAATAAATTAATATAAAATATAAAAATAAAATAAAATAAATTCATTTTCCTGAGTTTCTGCTGACTTAAAATATCCATTAGTTTTTGTTGTTTCTTGTGGTGCCATGGTGTCCTGATTTTTGTTGGGTGAGTTCTTATGTCTATCTTTGGCCACTGCTTATATATAATCTTTGCTGTTTCTTCCTTTGGACTGGAACAGTCTGACCTTTGGACTGGAACTCTGGTGTCTGTAGAATTCTTCAGGAGGATCAGTGGGGACCAACGGTTTGAGAATGTCTGTTGTTGCTTCAGTTGTTCCTGAGGGAGAAGAAGCCACTGGCTCAGAATGGTAAGTGTGTGTGTGTGTGTGTGTGTGTGTGTGTGTGTGCATGTAGACTCGGGTGCAGGCATGTTTGTCTTTAAAGGGAGAGCTAGGGTGTGTAGCTGCTTGGGATATATGGGTTGGGAGCAAGCACAGGAGGCAATGTGGATGCTAGTGCAGTTAGCAAGCCCAGATTGCCGGCATAAAGACACTGTGCTCCTTGCAAGTTGCTGTGTGCACTGCAGGTTGCTTCCTCTGCTTCAATGCTGTTTGGGGTACCTTCAGTGCTGCCTTCCTGCTGGCTGCAGTATCTCCCCCACTTCCTCTGCTGAAGGACTGGCTATGTCTGCTGCTGCTTCTACCCATTAGGGGGAAGTGCCCAGGAATCGATTCCCCAGGAGAAGTCCATGGAGTTGACTGAGGTAGACCTGTGTCCTATTAGACTCAGATCAGGTTTTCTCTCCCTTCTCCCTGGGCTCCTCCTATGGTTGTTTTGAGTTCCATAGCCCCTCGATTCGGGGACAGGGAAACCCAGGGTCTGGTGCTCTAGGTCGCACAGATCTGTCTGTGACAGGTAGCTGGTGCTCTTCAGGTCTCTGGGCTGGCAGCATTAGCACCTGCTGATCTAGGGGACCTTTTCCATAGAGATCCTAGGTACCCTAACTCAGTCACTGTTTGCTTCCTTCCCTGTGGGGTTTTCTCCCTACAGAAAAAGCAAGGCTCTGGTGTCCTGGTGCGTACAGTTCTTCTGTGGCAGAGAGTTGGGCATGCAGCAAGTCTCTGTACACAGGGGTGGAGACTAGTTCAGAGATGGCACTCACATGCCCGCCATTCTGCAGGAACTTTTCCCGTGGAAGGCTGGGTGACCTATGTCATTCCCATTTCCTTTCTTCCCTGTGGGTTTTTCTCTTGACTAGGACTCCCAGTCTCTGGTGTTTTTTGTGCCCATCATTTAGCCTGAGAAGGTGATCAGGACATGCAGGCATGTGATTTTGGTCTGGCATCCAAGTGCCTGCAGGACTGGGGATCTCTTCCGGGTTCTGGCTGGGTGTCCTGGAAGTGGACCAGGCCAGTTCCCACACTTTGGGGCTTCCTCTCACCTGGAAAACAGGATCACTGTTGTTTTAGGGCCCACAGTTTAGTCCCTCAGTAGCTGTACTGAAAATGTTGCTCAGCATCTCAGAAGCAGCATCCTCCTGGTGCTGCCATCTTGCCCTGCCCCTGCAATTCTAGCATTTTCATCTCTCTCTCTCTTCTTCTTCCTCTTCTTTTTTCCTTCTTGGTTTACTTCTTTTCCTGTTTCTCTTCCTCTACTTTTCTCCTTCCCTCTATCCTTCCCTCTCCTCCTCTCTCTTTTTAAGTTAGAAGAATAAAATTCATTTTTCAAAGATTAAGCAATATTACAAAAAATTAAGTTGATGTCATTAGCTTATCAATTTTTCCCTGAGTAAGGTTCAATTGAAAGTTGTTCATATTGGAGTGTTCTCATCATCCCAATGCCTTCATTCTGTTGTATTAAACTATATCCATTTTAGAGACATTTCCCTATACACAGAAGGACTGCTTTGCCACTCTCTTGAAGACATTCTCTAATATAGATATTATATAGCAGTATTCCTGGGAGCCTGATATAGCAGGCCTTTGTAATACTCATATTTATACAGATAAGGGTTTTATCTTTCTTCTGAAATATTGCTGGTGCTAATTGTATGTATGTTTTTGCCTACATAAATTTTGTGTGCCACATATATGGCTTGTATTTGTGGAGACCAGAAATGGGTGTTGAACAGCCAGGAATTTGAGTTACAGCAGGTGTGAGATGTCACCTCAGTTCTAAGAACTCAACCAGAATCCTCTGTGAAAGCAATAAGTGTTCTTAACCCCTGAGCCATCTCTTTAACTCTTTTCCTCCTCCTCTTTCTTCCTTATCCTCTTTGTTCTTTCCTCATACTCATCCTTATTCTTCTTTGTTTTAGTCACTGACTGCCGCCATGTTGAATCCAATAGCTTGTTCAATCCTTCTTTATGCCTGGTAGGAGGGCACACACTGTTGTTATTAAGGAAAAAAATCCAATTGCTTGATTTTACCAATGAACTATAAGGAGCCAGATGCAGTGGAAAAAACCTGCTAGCTCAGAGAAACAGAGAAATCCTCTTTTCCTACTCAGGCAACTTCCCAGAAGGAAAAAACCTTTCTACTCAGCTAAAGTCTCAGAAGAAAAACCCAAAAGCCAAAGGCTAAAGCCCTTCTTTTTCTCCGCACTGGCTTAGTTGCCCTTCTCCCAATATTCAGCCTTTGTGTTTAATCTCTGTCAGCTGAATTCTTGCTCCATCTCTTGACCTAGCATTAACTTTATTCAAACATCTTTATAGGAAGCTCATAGATTTAAGGTTTGGTAGGGCTTAGCCACAGAAGCACCTGTTTACAATGAACATAAGGTTCTTGGATGGAAGGTTTGTACTAAGACTGAGCCACTATGCAATTAGAAACATTATTTATGCTTCATAATGAAAGGCTTCACAATGGGATCAAATATCCTACAAGAATACAAGATTCTTGTCATCTTTGTAAATTCAAAGTAAGGAATCTCTGTGTTAAATTTTAAATGAAACACCTACTTGCCAACAAGTGGAATGGTTGAATATATGAATGCAGGTGAAGATAAATCTAGATTACTGAGAGATTGCATAAGGAAATTAATTGTACTTAATTGGTCAGAAGAAGCCTTTACATGATTTGTAATGAGTAACACTGAAAGATTACTTGTGTAACTAATGTATTTTGAGAGAATAAAGATGATGAGAATATTATAGAGTATTTGAATGAATATATATGTATTTCAGGAAGTGTACACTGTTTTATTCCATTAATAATATTCAGCAATGATCATAAAAGGAACATTCAAAGTTTACAAGCTATTGAATAGAGTAAGGTGTTCTGTGTGTGCATGTTTTGTAGTTACTCAAAAACACAGGATTCATTTATAAAAATAACAAATTTTATAGAGAAGCCAGTTTGCCCTTTATGATAGGTTCTCAGTCTACACAGATGGAAGAAACAAGTCCATAAATGCCTCTATCCCTGTCAGCTTCTGTCCTTATCCCTCACACTAGCACTGCTAACCTAACAAATGTAAATTATTGCTTAATTTAATTCACCTTTAACTTGGACATCCATATACTTGGTAACATTTTAGTTTTGTTTCCTTTTGTGTATATTACACAATTTAATCTTTCTTATGCAGCCATTGGTTGAGTACCACTGCCTATAATTTGGTGGCTTGTCTATTGTCTCTCTCAAAGTAGTCTATGATTTATTTTTTTAGACTATAAATAAGTTAAAGATTTTATTTTTCATGAGCAAAATTTGAAAGATAAGTTATAATTTATAAAAATCATTATTTAGTTGTTGAGATTTTTTTCTTTTTTAAAAAATGTAATTTATTTATTTTTATATCAATCACAGGTTAGGTACTTTGCATCCCAGACGTGGCCCCCTTCCTCATTCCCTCCCACTCTCCCCATCCCTCCCTCATCTCCTCCCCGCCCCCTCCAAGTCCACCAACAGGGGAGGACCTCCTCCCCTTCCATCTGACCCCAGATCATCTTGTCTCCTCAGGGCTGGCTGCAATGTCCTCCCCTGGGATCTAGCCAGTCTGTCACTCCCCGGCTTGTATGGGGGAGGGCCTATGATTTATTTTTAATGTTGGTCATTAAGGGAAACAAGAAATCCAGCAGAAGAGAGTCACCACTACCATTTACCCTCCAGATTCAATCCCTCAGTTAATTCCAAGTGATGCAACACACCATCTGCAGCCTGTTCTCCCTTCCACACTGTGAATTCTACAGACCTTCCTTCCTAACTTTCCTCTGGACACCTGTTGTGTTACCTCAGCCCCCAACTCTAGCAAGGCATTCCCTCATAGCACACAGTCTACTACTTCCAGCACAGCACATAGTTTCTCTGTAGATCTTTCTTCTTCTGTAATTCTCCATTCAGATACCCAGCCTCCTCAGGTCTATAGCAGACCCTCTCTATAGATGTCTTTCCACTGTCTACCTCCAATCAAAGGGGGTAAAATGTATATCCCCTTCGTCCTATGAGCTCTTTCAGAAGCTTAGCCTATCCCAATTCCTAAGTGTCAGCTCCCAATACCCAGAAACATATTTTACCTAGAACTCCTATAGGCTTCAACATACAGTTAAAAAGATAGGACTAACAGCAGACCCACCAAACACTCTGAAAATCCAGGGAACAAATATCCATCCAACCAAGACAAATCAGAAAAAAAGCCCTTGGATCTACTCATCATTCCAAACCTAGATGCTTAGATGTGAGTGTGGAGGAGGGCTCAATTATGTCTTGGGCAATATGTCTGTACCCTTTAAGATTCGAGCAGTCATTCAATATTCCAACAGAGCTGAATCACACTAACCAAAAAATAAGTTTACAACCAACCACATGAAGGTGAAAAAGTTTCTTTCCTCAATGTCCTAAAGTGTGTTTGTTTGTTTCATTGTGTTGTATTTTTTAACACTTTTGTTTTATATTATCACAGGTTATGTACTTTGTATCCCAGCAGAGGGTCCCTTCCTTTCTTCGTCTCCTCCTTGCCCCTTTCCAAGTCCACTGATAGGGGAGGACCTCCTCTCCTTCCATCTAACTCTAGCTTATCAGGTCTCTTCAAGACTGGCTGCAATGTCCTCTTCTGTGGCCTAGCAAGGCTGCTCCCCCCTCCTCGGGAGGCGGGGAGTTCAAAGAGCCAGCCACTGAGTTCATGTCCATATTGTCCCTGTTCCCCTTATTAGGGTACCCACTTGGATATTGAACTACCATTTGCTACATTCAAGCATGGGTTCTAGGTTATATCCATACATGGTGTTGTCTGTTTTATTATCATACAAGTCCTCCACTTGTTGATCAATTCCTACGAGATATATGAGGCTAGTGTGAATGTTGTTTCCCTGATTTTCTCCTCAGTACAGTTTTTATTTGTTTTTTTCTTTTGTTTTTTATTTATTTTTATATAAATCACAGGTTATTTGCTTTGTATCCCAGGCGTAGCCCCCTCCCTCATTCACTCCCACTCTCCCCATTCCTCCCTCATCTCCACCCTGCCCTTTCCAAGTCTCCTGATATCTTTAAGTGTTTTTCTGCCATCCTACAATCCTCTACAGAGAGTTCTCTGTTTAGCTCTGTACCCCATTTTTAAATTGCATTACTTGATTTGTTGATTTTAAACTTCTTGAGTTCTTTATATATACTGGATATTAGCCCTCTGTCAGATGTAGGGTTGGTGAAGATCCTTTCCCAGTCTGTAGGCTGTCGTTTTGTTTTGATGACAGTGTCTTTTGCTTTACAGAAGCTTTTCAGTTTCCTGAGGTCCCATTTATTGATTGTTGATCTTAGCGCCTGTGCTACTGGTGTTCTCTTCAGGAACTAGTCTCCTGTGCCAATGAGTTCTGTGGTCTTTCCCAGTTTTACTTCTAACCGATTTAGTGTGTCTGGTTTTATGTGAGGTCTTTGACCCATTTGGACTTTAGTTTTGTTCAGGGTGATAAATATGGATCTATTTTCTTTTTTCTGCATATAGACATCCAGTTGGACCAGCACCATTTGTTGAAGATGCTTTTTCCATAGAAGGGTTGTGGCTTCTTTATCAAAAATGAAGTTTCCACAGGTGTGTGGGTTTATTTCTGGGTCTTCTGTTCAGGTCCATTGATCCACTCTTCTGTTTCTATGCCAATATCATGCAGTTTTTATTACTATTGCTCTGTAGTACAGCTTGAGGTCTGGGATGGAGATACCTCCAGATGATCTGTTGTTGTACAGGATCATTTTGGAAATTCTGGGTTTTTTGTTTCTCCATATGAAGTTGAATATTTTTCTTTCAAGGTGTTTAAAGAATTGTGCTGGTATTTTGATGGGAATTGCATTGAATCTGTAGATTTCTCTTGGCAGAATGGCCATTTTCGCTATGTTAATCCTACCATTCCATGAGCATGAGAGGTCTTTCCATCTTCTGAAATCTTCAATTTCTTCAGAGATTGAAGGTTTTTTCAAACAGGTCTTTCACTTGCTTGGATAAAGTCACCCCAAGGTATTTTATGTTATTAGTGGCTATTGTGAAGGGTGTTGTTTCCCTAATTTCTTTCTTGGCCCTTTTGTCTTTGGTGTACAGGACTGGTGTACAGGAGGGCTTCTGATTTCTTTGAGTTGATTTTATATCCAGCCACTTTGCTGAAGGTGTTTATCAGTTGAAGGTGTTCTCTGGTTGAATTTTTGGGGTTGCTCATGTATATTATCATATTGTCTCCAAATAGTGATACTTTGACTTCTTCTTTTCCAATTTGTATTCCTTTGATCTCCTTTAGTTGTCTTATTGCTCTAGCTAAGACTTCAAGTACTATGTTGAAGGGATTGATTTAAGTTTCTCTCCATTGAGTTTGATATTGGCTATAGGCTTGCTGTATATTGCCTTTACTATGTTTAGGTTGTATATAGGAGTGTTGTTCATCTTTCTGTGTGAATTTTGTTCACTGCTGCTTGCTGAAAGAGTTTACCAGCTGTATGAGTTTTCTGTTGGGAATTTCAGTGCCACTTATATTTACTATCATAATTTTCAGATAAAGAATATTTGACACCTTAATTTCTACCTTGTAAAACCTTAATCTCCTTCAATGATCTTATTGCCTAGGCGAGATTATAAGTACTGTATGAAACAAGGGTGCATGGAAATGTACAAAGATGAGCAGATACAGCCAATGATACCACAATACTTCACAAGTAACTAGATGATAGGCAGCAGATACTGTGAGGAAATGCTGGGTGATGGCATGATTACCATCAATATAGGAGAAAAGCAGTCACTGGTAAAAATGTCTTCACTTGACTCAGTATGGTAGTTCATTTAATACACACAATTTTTATTACTAGAAATTTCAATTTTTAACATTTCAGACTATAGTTGAATGGTGCTATTCCAAAACATATAACATGGAAATTTACAGTTGCCAGAAAGAAAAAAAATTTTACAATGTACTAGGAAAATGAATGTCTTTCTGCAAAGGCCTAGGCAAGTCAAATGACCCACATGAGACAATTCTAAAGAATAACAAGGAAGCATAAAATGATGAAAATTGGAATTGTATTTCAGAAGATCATGTTTATTGTTGATCTTTTGATTTAAGCAGTTCATTACTTTTGTTTTTTTATTTTCTGAGAAACAAAAATGAAAGACCCAGCATTCCACATCCAATTTGCATCCACAGGGAAATATGGTAAATTCTGAAGTTTAAAGAAATAGTTAATTTTAATCACACATCTCTTGCTTACTCATGACACGTGAATGTCACTTATTGCACCAATGGTGATAGTTTGCCATGCTGCTTATTGTTACACATCAAATGAGTTGCTAGTGGGTAAAACTGTGGATTACTTCCCTGACATGTCAGCTTGCCTTCTGCTTATGTACCATAGAAAATCAGCTTCAAGATAGAGGTCTTCAAGTAGATCAAGCTAGAATCACTTGAATCCTAAGAGATCCTTGAGTGAATTCTTTAGCAACAGGCATTCACCCTCAACACAGAGAGGAAATCAAGTGTTACCACAATCTTGGGTGATAGTCATTTGAAACACATTGACTTAAAATTGTAAAGATTTCTCTCAACAGGATTAAAATCATGTCTGATACTGGAAATCTTGTTAGCTTTTTGGAATTAGTGAAGTAGTGAAGTCATTAAATCAGCCCCCTTCATTACAGCATTCTAAGTAATATTCTTATGTCACAACCCCCATCACCTCTATCTAAAACACACTTCTATACTGAAAATGGAGACCGTTGCTGAAAGCCAAAACAGGACACAATGAAGAGATGAGTTGATAATGGGAAACCCAGATATCTGTACATATAGCTCTAGCCTTTGTAGTTCACGGAACATTGCAGAAAGGGGTGTTTGGAGGAATATAAGAGCCAGAAAACCTGAAAGTCTGTTTTGAAATTATTTTTAATAGAAATGAATGTAAAAGCACATGAAGAAAATATCAGTAGACATATTAACATTCAATAGTCAAAATTTCCTGTGATTCCACCTTTAGACAAACAAATACTGGCAACTAATGAAAGGCTCAGGGAAGTATTTTCTTATTTCAGAAATGTCCTCCTAATGGATAGCTTAATACAGATTATTAAACTTAGAACTTAAATACACAATCAAGAAAATAGACTCAAGTTGTATTCATATTTTTATACACACAAAAATATACACCTAAACACACATACAGAACATTGTAACAAAGTCTGTAACTTTCAGATTATAAGGAGAGGCCAAGGAGGACAGAGCTACATAATTCTAGTTCAGTAAAGTTTTAAAATAGTAATAAAAGGACACATTGAGGGTATATGCTAATGACTGTACAGGATTGCCCATAGCATTATTAAGGTGAACTTATGAGTTCTTCACTAGAGATTTTCTTTAAGATTTCTACATCAGAGAATCATATTACAAGTCCTTTCTAGGAAGACAAATCCTGAATAAGGTTTCAGTTTATGAAGAGAGATACAGCAAATATACAGCATGCCTTACATGCCTTTCTGTCTGTAATGTATGGGTGAATTTGTATGGTGTGTGTGTGTGAGAGAGACATATGGAGATCATGAGCTTTCTTAGGATAGAGGACAGCTTCAACCTTTTGGTCTTCTCCCCCATCATTTTTGACTCAGGGTCTCTTTTGTTCACTACTCATCATGTCCTGGATATCTAGCCAAGAATCTTCTGCTGATTCCTTTGCCTCTAACTCGCATTTCAAGGTAGAAGCTTCTGATTTGGAGAAGTTTGTGCTACAGTGGCAAGATATTTTTAGTGTTTTTAATTTTTTTTATTATTACAGTTCATTCACTTTGTATCCCAGATATAGCCCTCTTCTTCATCCCCTCCCAATCACACCTTCCCTCCTCCTTCTCTGATGCCTCTCCCTAAATCCACTGATAGAGGAGAAACTCCTCCCCTTCCATCTGACCCTAGCTTATCAGGTCTCATCAGGACTGGCTGCATTGTCTTCCTCTGTGGACAGGCACAGTTGCACAACCCCCAGGGGAGGTGATCAAAGAGAGCCAGCCACTGAGTTCATGTCAAAGATAACCCTTGTTTCCCTTACTAGGGAACCCACTTGTAGGCTGAGCTACCAGGGTCTACATCTGAACCAGGGGTCTAGGTTATCTCCATGCATAGTCCTTGGTTTAAGTATTGGTCTTTACAAAGATCCCTGTGCCCAGATTTTTCTGGTACTGTTGCTCTCATTGTGGAGCTCCTGTCCCCTCAAGTTCTATCTCTCACTTCTTCAATAAGATTCTGTGCACAAAGCCAAAGATGAGTCTCAGCATCTGCACTGATACACTGCTGGGTAGAGTCTTTCAGAGGCCCTCTGTGGTAGTTTCTTGTCATGTTCCCAGTTTTCTCCCACATCTGATGTTCGTTCCATTTGGTTTCTGAGTGAAAATTAAGCAAATTCCCTAGTGTTCTCCTTCTTGTTTAGCTTCTTTAGGAGTATAGATTTTAGTATGTTTATCCTATATGATATGACTAATATCCACTTATAAGTGAGTATATACCATATTTGATTTTCTGCGCCTAAGTTACACAACTCAGGGTGATCTCTTCTAGTTACCACCATTTGCCTGCAATTATCATGTTTTGTTTTTTAATTGCTGAGTTCACTCAGTGGAATACTACTCAGCAATTAAAAACAGTGGCAAGCTTTTAAATGTAAATTTTGATTATCTGAACTCCTGTCAGTTACAAAGCTTGTACCTCAAATGCTTTAGAGTTTGAACCATCCATCCTTTCAGCCCATTTTGAGCATTCTTACAATTGAAATGTACTATCATCATCACATGGGATGCTTACTTTTGATTGTTAATGGTGTTTTACTGCAATCATCTATGATACAGGACTCTAAGCACAATTCTTCTGGATTATTTCAGTTACATTACCTTCTGTCTATGCTTCTGAGGAATTATCTGGATGAGGTTATCATGGTGAGAAAACTATAACAACTATAATTGGGCTGTGAAATTACAAGCATGATTTCTGGAATGCATAAACAGAAGAAAGCTCAGTGAGCCATTGTCCTCTGGTTCTTAACTAGGTAAGCAACTTCACTTGCTGGGACCTGCTGACATCAGACCTGCCCTACAATAATGCCATGAGCCCAAAAACACTGTACCAGTTGTATTTCTAATATAAATAATATTCTATGACATCTTTTCACAGCAATAGGAAAATAACTTTAAAATAAAAGTGTTGCTATAATGCTCAGGTTGAGTTAGGCTTTGTGGTTTACCCCATTATTGAATTTTTGCCATTGGGGCTCTTTTGTGGTTAGAGTCTGAAAGAATTTGGCCAGCTAAATCCCCAGCTTTCATTTACTAAGGAGAACTGAATAGGCCATTCTGATAGGAGTTTAGAATGAGCTTAATAAATGATTCTAGTGAATCTATCACATGAATGCACTCCCTGAGTAACTAAAATGGAGGAGAAGATGTCCAAATGGCATTTTCCAAAAACATTTATTACAACAATTAAAGTATTTAATACACAGCACGAATTAAGTAGTAGTGAAACACTTCAAATAATAAGAAAGTGAAATGGAAAGACGTTAGGAATATATTATAATAAGGGATAAGAAGAAGGGAGGGATGTTGGTGAATATTCAGTTTAATAAGAAGATGAAGGGTAGTAAGAGAGCTTGGACATTCCAAAAGCTTCTTCAATCATCATCCTCCACCAGGTGGTTAATTGTACTGGAGGAGAACGTAGTTTCAACATTCACTGTCAAATAAAACATAAAATATCATCTTGATTAAAAACATTCTCAGATGACAAATTCAGCTCAAATCAGATAAAA
>CM053752.1:76157996-76174970 GCA_028658305.1 Pachyuromys duprasi | reverse complement strand
CAGAATTGCTAAAACATTTCTCTACAATAAAAGATCTTCTGGAGATATATGCATGTCGGATTTCAAGCTGTTCTATAGAGCAACAATATTAAAAACTCCATGGTCCTGGCATAGAAACCAACTGGTGGATAGTGGAATCAAATAGAAGATCCTGAAATAAACCCACACACTTATGGACACCTGATTTTTGACAAAGATGTCAAAATTATTCAATGGAAAAAAAGAAAGCATCAACAAATGGTGCTAGTCTAACTGGATGGCTACATGTAGAAAAACTGAAATAAATCCATAAGTATTACCCTGAACAAAACAAAAGTCCAAGTGGATCAAAGACCTCAGTATAAAACCAGACATGCTAAACCACTTAGAAGAAAAAATGGGGAAAAGCCTTGAACTCATTGGCACAGGAGAGCTTCTTGAACAGAATACCAACAGCACAGGCTCTAAGAGCAATAATTAATAAAAGGTACCTCATGAAAATGAAAAGCTCCTGTAAAGCAAAGTACACTGTCGTCAAAACAAAATGACAGCCTACAGATTAAGAAAGGATCTTCACTAACCTTATATCTGACAAAGGGCTAATATCCAGTATATATAAAGAACTCAAGAAGTTAAACAGCAGCAAATCAAGTAATCCAACTACAAAATGGGATACAGAGCTAAACAGAGAATTCTCAATAGAGGAATATCTAATGGCAGAGAAACACTTAAAGAAATGTTCAATGTCCTTAGTTGTCAGGGAAATGTAAATCAAAATGACCCTGAGATTTCACCTTACACCTATCAGAACAGCTATGATCAAAGACTCAAGTGACCTAGCAGTGTATCAAAGCAGATGCTGAGACACATAACCAAACTTTGGGCAGAGTGTAGGGAATCATATGAAAGAAGGGGGCGTTAGTAAGACCTGGAAAAGACAGGGGCTCCTCAACGACCAAATGTATCAGGGTATAGGGGTCTTGTCTGAGACTAATTCTCCAATCAAGGACCATGCGTGTATATAACCTAGAATCCCTGCTCGGACATATCCCATGGTAGCTCAGTATCCAAGTGGGTACCTTAGTAAGGGGAACAGGGACTGTCTCTGACATGAACTCAGTGGTTAGCTCTTTGACCACCCCACCCCCTGTGGGAGGAACAACCTAGCTAGGCCACAAAGGAGGACATTGCAGCCAGTCCTGGTGAGACCTGATAATCTAGGGTCAGATGGAAGGGGAAGAGGACCTCCCTATCAGTGGACTTAGAGAGGGGCAGGCAGGAGATGAGGGAGGGTGGGTGGGATTGGGAGGGAATGATGTAGGGGGCTACAGCTGGGATACAAATTAAATAAAATATAATTAATATAAAAAATTAAAAACTCAAGTGACAACACATGCTGGAAAGGAAGTGGAGAAAAGGGAACCCTCCTCCACTGCTAGTGGGAATATAAACTTGCACAACCACTTTGGAAATAAATCTGGCATTTTCTCAGACAATTAGGAATAGCGCCTCCTCAAGATCCAGCTGTACCACTCCTAGGCATATATCCAAAAGATGCTTGAGTACACAATAAGGACATTTTTTTCTACCATGTTTGTAGCAGCTTTATTGGTAATAGCCAGAAGCTGGAAACAACCCAGATGCCCCTCAACTGAGGAATGGATACAGAAATTGTGGTACATCTACACAATGGTTTATTACTCAGCAATTAAAAACAAGGAAATCATGAAATTTGCAGATTAATGGTGGGAACTGGAAAAGGTCATCCTGAGTGAATTGTCCCAAAGCAGAAAGACACACAGGATATATGCTCATTCATAAGTGGATATTAGATATATAATATAGGATAAACATACTAAAATCTGTACACTTAATGAACCTAATCAAGAAGGACTCTGGCTAAGATGCTCAATCCCCATTCAGAAAGGCAAAGAGGATGGACATCGTAGGAGGGAGAAAACAGGGAACAGGAAAGGAGCCTACCACAGAGGGCCTCTGAAAGACTCTATCCTGCAGGGTATTAAGGCAGATCCTGAGACCCGTAGCCAAACTTTGGGGAGAGCTCAGGGAATCTTATGAAAGAAGTGGGAGATAATAAGATCTGGAAAAAACAGAAGTTCCACAAGGAGAGCTACAGATCCAAAATGTCTGGGCACAGGGGTGTTTTCTGAGACTGATATACCCCAACCATGGACCACTCATGGAGATGGCCTGGAACTTCCGCACTGATGTAGCCCAAAGCAGCTCAGTAGCCAAGTGGGTACCCTAGTAATGGGAACAGGGACTGTTTCTGACATGAACTGGTTGGCCTGCTCTTTGATCATCTCCTCCTGAGGGGGAAGCAGCCTTACCAGGTCACAGAGGAAGACAATGCAGCCACTCCTGATGAGACCTGATAGACTAGGATAGGAAGGAAAAGGGGGAGGGCCTCCCCTATCAGTGGACTTGGAGAGGGGCATGAGGGAAGAGAGATGAGGAAGGGTTGGGAGGGGAGGAGGAGGGAGCTACAGGGGGGATACAAAGTGAATAAACTGTAAAAATAAAAAAGTAATTAAAAAATAGGAAAAAACCCATCATCCACCATGATAAAGTAGGGTTCATCCAACTGATGCAGGGATCATTCAATTTATAGAAAAAAAAATCTATCCACACAATTTACCATAGAAGCAAACTGAAAGAAGAAAAATATGTTTTCTCATTTGATTGAAAAAGCCTTTGACATATTTCAGCATACCTTCATATTAAAATTCTTGGAGAAAATCATGGATTCTATGTACACACTAAACATAATAAAGGCAATATACGAAAGCCAGTAGCCAACACAAATTAAATGGAGAGAAACTTGAAGCATACCACTGAACTTTAACAAAAGAAATTGAAGAAGATATCAGAAATGGAAAGATCTCTCATGCTCCTGGATCAGTAGGATTAGCATACTAAAAAATGCCCTTCTTACCAAAAGCAATCTACAGATTCAATGCAATTCCTATCATAATTCCAGCACAATTATTTAAAGAATTCTAAGAAGCAATGTTCAACTTCATATGGAATTTTAAAAAATGATGCCTAAAAATCTCTGTACTATAAAATTAAGCTATTGGATGTCCTATCATTATGAATTTAAAGCTGTAATATACAGCAATACAAGTTATTGACCCAGAAATAAACCCACACACTTTAGGATACCGGACTTTTGACAAAAAAAAAAAGAGTCAAAAACCATACAAAGATCTTTAACAAATGGAGAAATGGTAACTGGATGTCTGCATGTAGAACAATGCAAATACACACATTTTTTTACCACTTTGCACAAAAATCAAGTGCAAGTGCATCAAAGATCTCAAACTAAAACAAGATACACTAAATCTAATAGAAGAGAAAGCAAGAAATCATTTTGAACTCATTGGTACTGGGGTATCTTCCTGAATAGAACACCAGCAGCTCAGGATTTAAGAGCAACACTTAATGAATGGGACCTCATGAATCTAAAAAGCTTTGCAAGGTAAAAGACACTGTGAATAGAACAAAATGGCAGCCTACAAAGTGAGAAAAGCTCTCCAACAACCCTACATCCAACAAAGGTGTAATATCAAGAAATACGAAGAAGTCAAAAATTAAAACCAACCATCAAATAACACAAATAAAATTGGGGTATAGAAAAAATGGGGTACTGAGAATTATTAGCAGAGGAATATTGAGTGGCTGAGAAGCACTTACAGAAATGTTTACAACCTTAGTCATCAGGGAAATGGAAATCAAAATGACTCTGAGATTCCATCTTACACCAGTCAGACTGGCTAAGGTCAAAACTCATGTGACAGCACATATTGGCAATGATGTGTAGCAAGCAGAACACTCCTCCATTGTTGGTGGGAGTGCAAACTTGTGGAAATCAATCTGGTGCTTTCTTAGAAAATTAGGAATAGTTCTATCTCAAGACCCAGCTATATCACTCCTGGACTTATACCCAAAGGATGCTCTACCATACCAAAAAGACACTTGCTCAGTTCTGTTCATCGCAGCTTCATTTGTAATAGCCAGAAACTGGAATCAACCAAGATGTTCCTCAACAGAACAATGGATAAAGAAAATGTGATACATTTACACAATGGGATATTACTCACCTATTTAAAAAAAAAGAGACATCATGGACTTTGCAGGCAAATAAATGTAACTAGAAAAAAAATCATCCTGAATGAGGTAACCCAGAGCCAGAAAGACATAGGTATTTCATCACTTGTAAGTGGATATTAGTCATAAAGTCCTCCATAACCATGCTAGAATTCACAGATCCATAGAAGCCAAGGAGCACCCAAGGAGGAAGCCTAAAAATCAATCAGAAGAGGAAATAAAATGGATATCTGAAGTAGATGTCAGAAGGGAACTCAGTGGGAGAGGGTATGTGGTAGGTAAAGAGTATGGGGATCAGGTATGGGAAAAGCAGGGTGTGGAGATGGAGGACTGGGAGATAAAAGAGAAATCATTAGAGGGGCCCCTCTGAGACAAGGGAGGCTCCTGGAGTCTAAGCGGGCGACCATGACTGATACTCCTAGCAATGTGGATTAAGGAGCATGAAGTCAGGTTGGACTTCTGGCAGAGAGAGGGGGATACCAATCAACCAATAAAACCTTCAACTCAAAATTTGTCTTGCATACAAGAAGTGTAAGAGTAAAGATGCAGTAGAGATTGAGGAAACAGCAAACCAATGACTGGCCCTAACTGAGATCCATCCTTTGGGAGAGAGCCAAGCCCTATCGTTATTAATGATACTCTGTCATACTGGCAGAGAGGAGCCCACATAACTGTCTTCATCCAGCAGTTGATGTAAGCAGATGCAGAGACCCACAGTCAAAAAAAAAAAATAACTTCGCTAGCTCAGGGACTTTTGTGGAAATGTAGAAAGAGAGATAGAGGGAGAGAGTGGTCAAGGACATCACAAGAAGACCTACAGAGTAAACTAATCTGGGCCAAATGGGGCGGGGGTTACACAAAGAGACTGAACCAAAGAGCAAACAGTTTCTGGACCTAGACCCAGTCCACATAAGTAGCAGATGTGCAGCTTGGTCAACATATGGCTCCCCTAAAAATAGGATAGGGGCTATCTCTTCCTCTGTTGACCCCTTTGGGTCCTTTTCTCCTAGCTGGGATGCCATGTCAGGTCTCAAAGGAAGAGGATGCCATTAGACCTACTGTAGCTTGATAGGTCAGGGTGGGTTGGTATTCTTTAGTGATCTCTCCTCCTCTGACACTATAGAGAGGGGAAACTAGGGAAGGGGATTGATGATGAGACTGGGAGGAGCAGAAGTAGGGGACTGCTGTCAGGCTGTAAAGTGGTTAGATAGACAGATATAGATAGATAGATAGATAGATAGATAGATAGATAGATAGATAGATAGATAGATAGATAGATAGATAGATAGATAGATAACCCCAGGGGTGGGAAGAACCAAACCAAAGAACAAACCAGAGGATCTTATAGATGTATATATAATTAAACAAAAAAAACCCACCTCAAATCAAGAAATATTTATTACAAGTACATGTTAAAATATAAAGGAACAAATCAAGGCCTTCACACTTGTGCATCCAGACATTTACATGTGGAGAATTTGCCCAAGAAAATTAGTAAAATATCTTTACAAATACACACATACACATGTATAAGTGACTGAAATTATCTCAAGAAAAAGCAATACAATACACTTCAAATTGCAAGTCCATTGAAGAAAGCTCATAAACACCAATGCTTTTTAGCATTCAGGGCAAATAATATAACAATTTTAAATGACTGGTTAATGAAACTCATATTTTTTACCCATCACTGACTAAAATCTCTTGCTCTTTTCCACAATACAATGGTGGTAATAGGATATAATTGCACACTCTTATGTAAGACAGTGAAGTTCTATAACATCATATCAAAAAGTATGTTTTTTTTATTTCATCTATGTAACTTCCAGACATATACAATTATAGAATTCTGATCAAATGTATGAAAATGCCTATGAAGTACCTTTAATACATAATATGCAAAACATTCATGTCACTTTTCCAGACAGGGCCTTGACTTCCCAGTGAAAAGAAACTACATATCAGTGAATTAGTGTCCTCCAGAGTATGCTTTGGCTTTTACTTGGACTTACAAGTGAAGGGGATCCTGTTCAAGAATTGAGTTCTGTGAACAAATTTGAAGCTGTTATAGTCACAACACAGAATGATAAGGACAAGAAAGAGAGCGAACTCTTTGCTTCATTGATAGTGGTTGACATTAGCAAGGAGTAGTGAGACAATCAGTTTTAAATGATCAGTATGTGTCCTGACTGCCCATATTTTAGGTCCACATACCGGACAATGAAGAATCGGGATAAGAAACTGAACTTATAAGCAACCAAATTACTGTAGTTATACAAGTTCAATCAAAATAAGAGCTCAGGGGTAAAATGGCATGGCTCTCCCTAATAGGACTGTTATTTTCCTAGTTTAGGATATTAGCCTGAAAGAGAAGTTGTGAGTAATCCTGCTGTACTCTTAGAAAAATCCGTAATTTCAGGAGCTCATGCAAGTGAGTCTATTTCTTTTTTTTTTCATTGTAAAATGTCTCTTTAATATGTTATACACACATATTTATCTATTATCTATATCTATATACTGTCTAATCTGATTTTTTTTGTTTTGTGCTCTATTAAATTTTTTGAATATTAGTTACAATTTATTAACTTTGTATCCCTGCTGTATCCCACTCCCTCATTACCGTCCAATCCCACCCTCCCTCATCTCTGCCTTCCCCCTTCCAAATTCGCTGATAGGGGAGGACCTCCTCCCCTTTCATCTGACCCTGTTTTATCAGGTATCTTCAGGACTGGCTGCAAAGTCCTCCTCTGTGGTCTGGGAGGGCTGCTCCTCCCTCAGGGCAGGGGTCAAAGAGCCCACCATTGAGTTCATGTCAGAAATAATTCCTGTTCCCCTTAATAGGGTACTCCCTTGGATACTGAACTACCATGCACTACATCCAAGCAGAGGTTCTAGGTTATATCCATACATGCCCCTTGGTTGGAGAAACAGTCTCATGAAAGACCCCTGTGCCCAGATATATTTGGTCCTTGTGGAGCTCCTATCCTCTCCAGATCATATTAACTCCCCCTTCTTTCTTATAATTCCCTGCACTCTGCCAAAGGTTTGGTTATGAGTCTTAGTATCTACTTTGAAACACTATTAGGTAGCTTTTCAGAGGCCCTCTGTGGTAGGGTCCTGTCCTGTTACCTGTTTTCTCCTACATCCAATGTCTATCCCATTTGTCTTTCTAAATGAGGACTGATCCTCTTACCCTGGGTCCTCTTTCTTGTTTATCTTCTTTAGGTATATAGATTTAAGTATGTTTATCCTATCTTATATGTCTATATATGTGAGTATATACCATGTGTGTCTTTCTCCTTCTAGGATACCTCACTCAGGATGATTGTTTCTAGGTCCCGCCATTTGCCTGCAAATCATGATTTCCTTGTTTTTAATTGCTGAGTAGTATTCCATTGTGTAAAAGTACCACAATTTATGTATCCATTCCTCAACTGAGGGACATCTGGGTCATCTCCAGGTTCTGGCTATTACAAATAAAGGTGCTATGAATATGGTAAAACAAATGTCTTTGTTGTGTACTTGATAAACTTTTGGATATATGCCCAGGAGTGGTATAGCTGCATCTTGAGGTTGCAGTATTCCTAATTGTCTGAGAAAGCGCCAGATTGTTTTCCAAAGTGGTTTTACAATTTTGCATTCTCACCAGCAATGGAGAAGGGTTCCCCTTTCACCATGACCTCTCCAGCATATGTTGTCACTTGAGTTTTTGATCTTAGCCATTCTGATGGGTGTCAGGTGAAATTTCAGGGTCATTTTGATTTGCATCTCTCTGATTGCTAAGGACTTTGAGCATTTCTTTAAGTGTTTCTCTGCCATTCTGTATTCCTCTAGTGAGAATTCTCTGTTTAGCTCTGTATGCCATTTTTTAATTGGATTGCTTGATTTGTTGCTTTTCAACTTCTTTAGTTCTTAATATATTCTGGATATCAGCGCTCTGTCAGACACAGGGTTGGTGAAGATCCTTTCCCAGTCTGTAGGCTGTCGTTTTGTTCAGAAAACAGTATCTTTTGCTTTACAGAAGCTTTTCAGTTTCCTGAGGTCCTATTTATTGATTGTTGATCTTAGAGCTTGTGCTGTTGGTGTTCTGTTCAGAAAGTTGTCTCATGTGCCAATGAGTTCTAGGGTCTTTCACAGTTTTTCTTCTAACACGTTTAGTGTGTCTGGTTTTATGTTGAGGTCTTTGATTCACTTGGACTTTAGTTTTGTGCAGGGTGATAAATATGGATCTATTTTCCATTTTCTACATGAAGACATCCAGTTGGACCAGCACCATTTTTGAAGAGGCTGTCTTTATTCCATTGGATGGATTTGGTTTCTTTGTCAGAAATCAAGTATCCATATGTATGTGGGTTTATTTCTGGGTCTTCTATTTGGTTCCATTGATCCACTATTCTGTTTCTATGCCAATACCATGCAGTTTTTATTACTATTGCTCTATAGTACAGCTTGAGATCAGGGATGGTGATGCCTCCAGATGATCTGTTGCTGTACAGGATTGTTTTGGAAATTCTGGGTTTTTGTTTCTCCATATGAAGTTGATAATTTTTTTCTCAAAGACTATAAAGACTTGTGTTGGTATTTTGATGGGAATTGCATTAAATTTGTAGATTGCTTTTGGCAGAATAGCCATTTTCACCATGTTAATCCTACTGATCCATGAGCATTAGAGATCTTTCCATTTTATGATATCTTCTTCAATTTCTTTCTTCAGAGACTTGAAGTTTTTCTCATACAGGTCTTTCACTTGCTTGGTTAGAGTCACACCAAGGCACTTTATGTTATTAGTAGCTATTGTGAAGGGTGTTGTTTCCCTAATTTCTTTCTTGGTTCTTTTGTCTTTGGTATACAGGAGGGCTTCTGATTACAGCTACAGCATATCCCCAGACCTTTTCCAGCCTCCAAGCACTGTCATTGCCTTGTCATTGTTTTCTAAGGTATGGCCTCTTTTTGACTTAACAACAGTGACTGTTTGAATGTGAAATATGTTTGGCTATGAGACTTCCCAGCTATGAAGCAAAGAGATGGCTGCACTAGACATTGAGTGTGTAATGGAATATGTAGAATGGACCTTGTGTGTTGGAAGAAGCAAAGCTCTACAGAACTACAAATATTCAAACTACAGACTGTCTGTCCATAGTGTGGAAGTACAGATTTGGTTAGTACCTGTGCTGAGTCATTTGATCTCTGCTTACCCAATTGCAGCATTGTTACTGACCTGCAGCAGTGCTGGGTGAACTTAGGTAAGGATGAACATGAGGAAGGTCTAGCAATCATGAACACCATTAAGAGGCAACCTATGAGTTCTTGGCAAGGATTTTCTTCTGAGGCAGCTATAGGGTGCTATGAAGGAGATCTCAGGCCATACCATGGTGAGTGTGGGCCAATGTCCCCATTCCAAGAATAGCTGGTGGGCTGAGCTATTAGAGTATCATCTGCTAATACTGCAATGGACCATCACAAGACTATAGTTCTGCTGGTATTGTGGTGACCTGGGTTGAGGCCTCTGGCATTTGGACTTCCCTTAATGTCAATTCCCTGGGTAAGGGGACAATTTGCAGCCCTTGGAATGAGAAACATGGTGCTTTTAATATTATTGTCAAGCATGTAGCCATAAGCATTGCTTTTGGTGTACAGTGACAAGACAGTTTTAAAAATGAAAGTCTTGTTTCCAGGAATTTTGAATGTCACATTCAAATTTCAATTTTGTGTGACAAATTTTACCAATAGTTTAGAAACTGGGAGGTCCTCCCCCGTTGGTGGACTTGGAGGGGGCGGGGAGGAGATGAGGGAGGGAGGGGGAGGGTGGGAGGGAATGAGGGAGGGGGCTACGCTTGGGATGCAAAGTGCCTAACCTGTGATTGATACAAAAATAAATAAATTAATTAAAAA
Organism: Pachyuromys duprasi; assembly: GCA_028658305.1. NCBI lineage: Eukaryota > Metazoa > Chordata > Mammalia > Rodentia > Muridae > Pachyuromys > Pachyuromys duprasi. The sequence goes on along the minus strand of CM053752.1, from coordinate 76,164,968 downwards.
TAGTTTAGAAACTGGTAGAAAGGATTAATATTCAGCAAAATTAGAATCCTTTCACTTTTCCAGTACCACTAGCCAGAACTTTCACTGTTTGGGTAATTTACAAAGAGAACTAACTGGTCTGATGGGAATGAGACTTCAAAGGTGGTGTCTGTGCATTAACATGAGAATATGCTGAGTCTGTGGAATCAAGCCAACTTGGAAAGGCACAAGAAACCTTACTACCACCATAGTGCTAAACCAGTCTGTAAAACTACGAAAGTTAGGACTCAGGCTTGTCCTAACAAGAGTCAAATACTTGTTCTTGTATTTTCTTGGTTGACTTATTTCATAGTGTTACAACTGTTTACTTATTTAAAAAATTATTAATTACACTTTATTCCCTTTGTATCCCCTTTATAGCTCCCTTCCCCTCCCCTCCCAACCTCTTTCTCTTCCCTCTCCATGCATGTCCCTCCCCAAGTCCACAGAAAGGGGAGGTCTTCCTCTCCTTCCTTCTGATCCTAGTCTATCAGGTCTCATCAGGAGTGGCTGCATTGTCTTCCTCTATGGCCTGGTAAGGCTGCTCCCCCCTCAGAGGGAGGTGATCAAGGAACAGGCCAACCAGTTCATGTCAGAGACAGTCCCTGTCCCCATTAGTATGGAACCCACTTGGACACTGAACTGCCATGGCTACATCTCTGAAGAGGTTATTTATTTGTAATAGCTAGAAGCTGGAAACAAATCTAGATGCCCCTCAACTGAGGAATGGATACAGAAATTGTGGTACATCTACACAATGGAATATTACCCAGAAATAAAAAACAAGGAAATCATGAAATTTGCAGTTAAATGGTGGGAACTGGAAAAGATCATCTTGAGTGAGGTGTCCCAGAAGCAGAAAGACACACTCACTAATAAGTGGATGTTTGACATATAATATAGGATAAACCTACTAAAATCTGTACATCTAAAGAAACTAATCGAGAAGGGGGACTCTGGCTTAAACTGTTTACTTCTCATCCCAACATTGGGTCCTTCCTCTTCAACTACCTTTCGTCCTTCATCAGTCAAAACATTCAAAATTAATTAATTTTCCTTAAGAGTAGACAGCTGAACTCCAACACACAGGACAACACCAATCCGCCCTTCAAAAGGTTCCTTTGCTCAGACTGCCAGGAACATCTTCATGACACTGATCTGCAGGCACCCCTCGAAAAGACCCATTGTGTTGTATCATTTTCCTATTAAGATAAATTTTCAAAAGGTAAGAGAAAGGGATGAAAAAAAAGCCCAACAACAAGCATTGCATGTTTTTAATAAGAACTCCTTTAGGAAAACACTGAAGTTTGTGTACAAAGAGTGTGAAAAGCCAGGCATGGTGTTACATGCCTTCAATCCCAGTCCTGGGAGGGAGAGGCACATAAATCTCTGAATTTGAGGCCAGCCTGTTCTACCAGGTATGTCCAGGACATCCTAGGCTACACCAAGAATCTCTGTCTCCATATACCAAAAAAAAAAAAAAAAGGATAGGGGTAGGAAGTGCAAAATATATTTAGTATTATACTACTGCATTGCTAAAGTGCTTCAGAAAATTTAAGTTTTAATATATATCACATGCCAGATAAAATATGTGAGACTGTTTTTTTGTTGTTGTTCATCAGTGACTCATATAAGTTTAAGGATGTAAAGCTACATTTTCTTTGGAAAAGAAGGTTATCACATTTTTAAAAATGAAGAAGAGGAAAAGAAAAAAAAACCTCAATATAAATGGCTATTAACTAAAGAAGATCCTGTCTTTTTTTCTTATTTTTATTTTTAATTCTATCTCTTTCTTTTCTGTTCTTTTCTTTTCTGTTCCTTTCTTTCTTTCTTTCTTTCTTTCTTTCTTTCTTTCTTTCTTTCTTTCTTTCTTTCTTTCTTTCTTTCTTTCTTTCTTTCTTTCTTTCTTTCTTGAGTGTAACAATAATATAATAGTAACTGAGCCACATAAGAGAAACAAGGGAAATGCAGTCTTTTTACAGATGACCTTATACTTATAGATCACTCCTCAAAACCACTTTAACACCCTTTGGGGAAATAATAACAGCATATTCTTTTTTGAGATAGAAAGACACACAGGGAATGGGAGCTCCATAAAGAGACCAACAGAGCCAAAACAGTCTGGGCCAGTCAACTTTTCTGAGAATGATTCTCCAAACAAGGACCACTCCTGTAGATAACCTAGAACCCCTGCACAGTTGTAGCCAATGGCAACTCAGTGACCAAGTGGTTTCCCTTCTAAGGGGAAGAGAGACTGTCTCTGACATCAACTCAACAGTCTTTTCTCTGATCATCTTCCTCTGAGGAGGATGTAGCCTTACCAGGACACAGAGGAAGACCATGCGGCCATTCCTGATGGGCCCAGAGCTTCTGCAGAGACAGATACTCCAAACAAGGACCATCCCTTGGAGATTACCCAGACCCCTGCTCAGATATATCCCATGGCAGCTCAGTGTCCAAATGGGTTCCCCAGTAAAGAGAACAGGGGCTGTCTCTGACATTATCTCTGTGGCAGGCTCTATGACCACTTTACCCTGTTGGGTGCAGCCTTGCCAAGACACAGAGGAAGACAATGCAACCATTTCTGAGGAGACCTGATGAACTTGAGTCATAGAGAAGTGAGGAGGACCTCCTCTATCAGTGGACTAGGGGAGGAGCATAGCAGAAGAAGAAGGAAGGAGGGAGAAATACTTTGAAGAGTATTGGCGTTATCTCTTCTTTGAAGGTTACTCTCTTCTTTGAAGGTCTGGTAGAATTCTGTGCTGAAACCATCTGGCCCTGGGCTTTTTTGGATGAGAGACTTTTGATGACTGCTTCTATTTCCTTAGGGGATATAGGACTATTTAATTGATTTACCTGATCTTGATTCAGCTTTGGGAAGGGAATCAAATCAAGAAAATTTCCATTTCTCTTAGATTTTCAAAATTTTTGGTGTATAGACTTTTGAAGTAAGACCTACTGATTGTTTGGATTTCATCATTGTCTGTTGTTATGTTCCCCTTTTTATTTCTGATTTTGTTAACCTGGATAGCATCTGTATGCCTTTTAGTTAGTTTGGCTAAGTGTTTGTCTATCTTGTTGATTTTCAGTGACCAGCTCTTGGTTTCATTTTTGTTATGTTAACACTGCCAAGCCATGAGCATGAGAGATCTTAACATATTCTGATATCTTTTTACAATTTTTTTTCTTCAGAGACTGGAAGTTTTTTTTTCATAAAAGTCTGTGACTTGCTTGGATAGAGTCACACCAAGGTACCTTATGTCCTTTGTGGCTATTGTGTTTTAATCCCAAGTGTGGGATGTTAGTTGGGCTATCGTTTGTTCAAGGCTGTTAATTGTCTGGTTTGGGGTGTGGTCTTTGTCAGCTGGTAATGGCTTCCATGTGCAGAATGAAGAGGGCTGTGGGCTAGTCCTCTGTGAGTCTAAATATGAGGTTCAGTAAGAGACTCTGTGGCCCATAGCAGGTTGGAGAGACCGGAGACTTTGTGGTGATTTGGACCACACAGAGAGAAACAGAATGGGGCTCAGAGGTGTGGAGGAGCCTGCTAGTGTGTCTGCAGTTGATAGAACGTGATATAAAGGCCTCAAAGAACCCTTTGGCCTTAACTAGCCTGGAAAAATAAAGAGGTCTTGGCCCCCACTCCGCAATAAATTTTCTGTCTCCTATTTAAGGTTGGTGGGTGGTGATGGAAGGGAGGTAGAGTTCTAAACACCCAAAGTAAAGTAGAATTTTAAACCAGAAAAATATATTTAAGAATTACAATAAAATGGTATAGCTTATACTTGTCTTGAATCTAAAATTCTTGTTTTATTTACAGCCCTTACGCATTTGAACATTAGACCTTATATACAAATTCAAACCATAAAACAATCACTGCAGCTTCGTTTGTCTTACTATGTTTCTATTATGATAAGTCATTACGGCTAAAAGCTATGTGGGGATTCAAGGCTTTATTTCTGCTGATATTTACAGTCCTGCATAGTAGGAAAGTCAGGGCAGAAAATCAAGAGAAAGAAACTGGAGGCAAGAACTGACACAGAGACCAGAGCAGAGAGTGCTGCTTACTGGAACACAGCTGATGGCTGGTTCAACCCTCATTTAACAAACCCAGGACCAACTGCATGCTTTTGGCACTACTACACATATCTAGACCTTCCATATCAATTGTCACTCAAAATAAATGCCCTCCAGAGTTGCCTAAAGGCCAATCTAATGATTGTCCCATTTAAAATTGTCTTTCATCAGACACATTCAAGTTTGTTTCACACTGACAAAGAAACAAACACACAAACAAAAACCAGCACAATGGATCTAGTGTCAAACTGACACACAGATATCTTTTAATAAACCATGATTTTCTTTTCTTGTTCATCCCCAAATTTCATATTAGTATCTTAATGGCACAATATAAGCAATATTACAGGGAGTTCCACAGTCTTTATAATTTCAGAAATTTAATAGTCCAACTTATGTTTAAAAGTCCAATGTTGCTTTACATATTCAGAGCCTCTCAACTGTGAACTCACACACAAAAAATAAGATCTATTTTCATACTTCAAAAGATAGAGAAATGGCACAGTCATAATAATACTAAAACTGAATTCAACAGTGTAAACAGCTTAGTCTCTAACATCTGTAACTCCAGATCTCCTGGGCTCCAAAATTCCCAGGCAGCTCCATTTCTCCTGTTTGCCATTCACAGTGTTTATCTCCCAGACTTAGGCAACTCTATCCACAGCTACAGCTGTACTTGCTGTTCTTCTAAGGGCCATGGTTTCTCCGATATGCTGAGGTCCGCACTGCAATTCAGGCTGTACCCTCACCACCAAACGTTGGGGATAGCATTTCTAGAATATTTTGGAGTTGGCATAGTATAGAAGGACATGAGGACTCTTGGTAAGGAACTGAAATTTAGGTGGGAGTTCTGAGTTTAACAAGATAAAATATATAAAAGAAAACTGCCTTCCCCTTGAAGGAACCTGAAAGCCAAACAAGGGTATTGATATCCTGATAGGAGCCAAATGTCAATAGAAGATCATATATCTCTTTTGTCAGTAAAAGAATGGAACTGATTCCTTTTGCTGACAAGAACTGTATCACAAATTCCTGATTAATATGGTTTTTGTTTTGTTTTGTTTGTTTGCTTATAATCACCAGAAATCCTTCTAAACTTTTTCTTTTTCTTTCTTTTATAATTTTAATTTTTTATATTAATCACAGTTTACTTACTTTGTATACCAGCCATAACCCCCTCCTTCATTCCCTACCAATTCCACCCTCCCTCCTTCATCTCCATCCTACCCCTTTGCAAGTCCACTGATAGGTGAGGTCCACCTTCCCTTCCATCTGACCCTAGCTTATCAGGTATCCTGAGAACTGGCTGCAATGTGCCCCTCTGTGGCCTAGCAAGGCTGTTGCTTCCTCAGGGGGTGGGGGAGGGGGGAAGAGGTCAAAGAGCAGCCATTGAGTTCATGTCAAAAATAGTCTGTTTCCCTTACGAGGGTACACACATGGATATTGAGCTACCATGGGCTACATCTGAGCAGGGATTCTAGGTTATATCCCTACAAAGTCCTTGCTTGGAGACACAGTTTCATAAAAGACCCCTGGGTCCTGGTATATTTGGTTCTTGTGTAGCTCCTGTCCTCTCCAAGTCAGACTAACTCCCCCTTCTTCCATATGATTCTCTGTACTCTGCCAAAGGTTTGGTTATGAGTCTCAGCATCTGCTTTGATACACTGCTAGGTAGCGTCTTTCAGAGCCCCTCTGTGGTGGGCTCCTGTCCTGTTACTTGTTTTCTCCTACATCCAATGTCCATCCCATTTGTCTTTCTAAGTGAGGATTGATCATCTTACCCCGGGTCCTCTTTCTTGTTTATCTTCATTAGGTGTACAGATTTTAGTATGTTTATTCTATCTTATAGGTCTAGTATCCGCTCGTAAATGAGTATATACTGTGTGTGTCTTTCTGCTCCTAGGATCCCTCACTCAGGATGATCTTTTCTAGATCCCACCATTTTCCTTAAAATTTCTTGATTTCCTTGTTTTGAATTGCTGAGTAGTATTCAATTGTGTAAAAGTACCAAAATGTCTATATCCAGTCCTCTGCTGATGGAGAACATGAATAGCATTTCAGCCTATCTGCATTCCCTGGGACCTTAAATTTTTAGAAAAACTTAATTATTTTCTTTACATCTTTTTATGCCAAGTATACAGTAATAGTTTTAGTTATAGTATTCTAATATATAAAATTATTTCTGCTTTGTTTTTATTTACCACATTACAAGGTGTCAGTCATATGAAGTCATCATTATAAACAAAGAGTGTTATGAAGAACTTTACAGTTTGGTACAATTTTGTTATATTAATTAGTACTGTAGAAATGCATATATTAAAGACACTATGCAAGGTACAGGAGGCACAATTGGTTATTATTAACAAAATTCACTCATTTTAAACACAGGCAATCTAATTGTAAAATACTGCTCATGATTATTATGTGACTAAGGATGAATAGATATTTCATATAAATAATTACAGAGCATCTTACAATAATTTTAAGTCAAGTTTATTTGCCTCTAGGATTTAGTATATGTTAATAAGCATGTGTCCTCCTTGCAGTCTTCAAAGTTGTCTTATTTCTCTATGCATGAAGCGTTCTGACTCTATCTCAGTTAAGTGCATTCATCTTTAAATTATGTTGAGATTGGTGCATCACCTAGACTCTAAGGTTCACAGTATTCATGATTTCTGCATGCTAACTTTTGTCAAGTAAACTTTTTCTTGGTTAAAGAATTGAGAATTTTAATTTGGCGCTTTCTTAGACAATTAGGAATAGTGATTCCTCAAGACCCAGTTATACCACTCTTAGGCATATATCCAAAAGATGTTCAAGTACACAACAAGGACATTTGCTCAACCATGTTCGTGGCTGATTTATTTGTAATAGCCAGAA
>CM053752.1:76126777-76157496 GCA_028658305.1 Pachyuromys duprasi | reverse complement strand
AAGCATGTTGTTCTCAGTCACTATTGGATTATTTCTTTTTAGTGATACAGACACCTCCTGTCAGTCCTGGGTTCTGTTGTAAATCTTAAAATCTGTCTTTTCTGGAAAGATTTTGTCTTTCAGGAAAGTTCCTTGGATAGAGACTTACACTTCCTTCTCCTGAGACTTTTTAGTTTCAGCTATCAATGTAAAAAGATATTGTCCCAGTCAAGAACCCAAGGAGATTTTAATTCCTCTTCCATGGTTTCACTATTTAAAAACAATTATAGTATACTGCTTTATTCAATATTTTTTGCTGTTTTCAAGTTTGGAATGATTATAGTCGTGGTTGCCAAAAGACTTTGCTGTAAAATACTCAAGGTATGTGCAGGATTGTCACATGTCTGACATGATCATCTTGTTGACATGCTGCCACCTAGTTTTAAAATGCTAGCTGACCAGTAAATATATTCATTCTCTATGGAAATTTAATAACTTTTAAAAAATAGATCAAGCCATATTAGATGACTTTGAAATATATTTTTTCTAGGAGGAAAGACTAAATATACAGCAAAGAAGAATGCTTACACCTAATTCCCTGATGAAGTAAAACCAATCACTCTAGATATATTGAATTATAAGTCAGAATGATATCAGAGGCAATGCTATTATAGGAAATCCAGAATAATATGAGGGTTGAAAGAAGCTGGAAGATTTGACAGTTGGTGACCCAGAGGGGACTCACATCCATAGAATCATTTCCTCCAAATACATGGTGGGTTTGGATTTCTGCTGAAACTTGGGAATATTATACATTTGTCTTTTCAATTTTAATCAATTACTTGACTCTAATTTCACTGGGATATATTTCTTGGAGGCACTGTTTTAAAAGTAACTCAACATCATGGATAGGTTATGAAAACAATCATATGTTTGATAAAATAATTGAGAGCACAGGTTCCCCAGCAAGTATGTAGGACAGGACAGCAATGGAGACCAAAAATTAACTTACAAGTATAACAGTGGGCAGGTTGCCATCCTTACAAATACTTTTGAGAGATCTGCCAAATATGTGTCCCACAAATGGTCCTGGTGGAGAGGCAGAAAGCACGGTGCTATCTTCCTCACCGCCTCCTGGTGTAGTAATGTGCACAGTTTCATTACTCTTATCAGATACAGATGTAGCCATCATATTTGTGAATGATATTTTGTCAGATGTCTCAGAATCTAAGGAAAAAAGGGCAATCATTGTATATCCTAATTGAACTCATTTAAGCATTGAATGCTCTTTTCATTTTATAGCATGCATACCTCTGCCTCACCACAAATATACAGAAAGAATCACTGTTGCAACATTTATAATGAAGAGATTGCATCATAAGGCACTCTATAGCTATTTGCATATGGCTCATACTTTTAGGTTAATCAGTAAATGCCATTTTTTGCTTTGAAAGCAAGGCATAAAGTATTACAATCAAACAGTGATATTGTGGAGATCCTGGTGGCCAAGGATGTATTGGAGGCCACATGGGCCACATGAGAGTCTATGGAGGAGGAAGAAGAGAATTCTGCCTGTAAGGGACCCCAGGGCTCAAGAAGGAACCCCTTCTGGAAGAGGATTATTCAAGTCCTGAGCTGGAGAGTGGCAGTACCCCATCATGGGCTCTGGAAACCAGAACTTTGCCTGCAGAATAGAATACAATCAGTGTAAGACCCCTAAGACCAATGACTTCCTTCTGTCCCCCTTCCCACATTCGTATTGTGACTGTGGGCCTGATGGCATGGGAGGAAGAAGAGAAGGACTTATAGACCCTGGTGTACCTGTAGGAATCTTCACATGTGTAGAAAGCGGTGATTTCTGAACTTGTCCTTTCTTAGACCGACGTGGCTTTGGTGGAGGAAGACACTTTGATCCTTGGGGATCTCCTGGACCTTCCACAGGAGGAAGAACAGGCAGATATGAAGGACTTGGGTTAAGGGATGAAGGGAAGTACCATCAGGAATGCAGGACCCACCCTACCAGAAACCTGTAGACCTTCACTGAAAATCAGATTTTTTAAAAAAGAAATGTTTTTAATGTATAATTCCATATGTATAATGTTGGCAGCAACATTTTGATTATCCGTTGCCTGTACTTTAGTATTGTCACCATTTCTGAGGAAACGTTGAAACAGGTGGTGAAAACAATTTATAATAGAACTCCTATGCTTACCTATAATCCCCTCACTGTCAATAGGAGCTGTTGGACTTCTGGTCACAGAGTCACTATCTGTGGGGCATGTCATCCCACTGTGGGAGCGGTTGTCTGGTTGTTCTATATCTTTTCTGCCACCAACGTCAGTTAGATTTTGCAGGGAACCAGAAGTTTTCTTGCCATGTGGATTAAACAATGATGTTTCATAGTAAACCAGATCCATGTCCTCTCCAAATATTAGCGGGGAGTTTTTAATAAGAAAATTTACCAAAGAAATCTGTGATAGAAACAGGGCAAAAGCAGACGGTCTTGTAATCACATTTGGTATATAATTCTTGGAGGCTAAAAATGTGTAGTACAAAATTCTGAGAAAGTCAGTTGTTATAAGACAAAGGTGTGGTTTCTGTTAGAAATTTAAAAGTTGCTTTTGAGATCAGATATTAAAATATGATCATCACAGTGCAACAGTATGTAACAGGATTATTTCCAGTTTCTCCATTGTGATGGCTAGTAATACTGTCCACCTGAGTAATTTTAATTCCACTTGTCACCCACATGGCTGAGCATGTTGGGAAAGGATGCTCACAGAAACATACAACTCAGAAGGGAATGCAGCACGTCTGAATGTGGGCACCATCCTATTGAAAGTTCTCGTTAGGTGCTTTATAGAAAGACAGAGGCAAAAACAAACAAACAAACAAAACAAAACAAAACAAAACAAAACTAAGCAGCAGAAGTCAGGAGTCTCTGATTGTTAAATATAGACCCAATGGTAAAAGCTTCATCCACAGGTCCGTTATCTTGATAGACATTTGAAATAAGGCCTTTTCGGAGAGAACTGGATAATTATATTTGTGTAATCCCAGTTTTTAGGCACCCTATCTTTTTCTCCTGTCCTTTCATTCTGCACAACAGGAGGTAAATATTTTCTCAGTTATGCTTTCCTCTAATGTAATCCTTACAGGTCTCCAAAGCAATTGATCAATTAATAATAACTCAGAAACTCAAACACGTATAATCAAAATAACCATTTGATATATATATATTTCCATAAATTCAGGCATTAAATTATAGTATATGAAATGTATATACCATAAAAACATGTTCACCAGAATTTCTCAAGGCCAACCATAATTAGCCACTAACTAATCACACTCTTTTGGCCTAATAACAAACATATTTGTTAAAAGGAACCCATATTGCCTTTGTTAGTTGAGGAAACGACCTTGGAATCAAGTAGAAGTTCACATTATCTCCAGTGAAGACATGAGGATTCAGTTTTGATTTATGGACCCAGCACCCATGATTTTGGATCATTTCACAACATTTGCTCTCAGTGGATTAGCTTAAGGATAGGATATTTTTACTCCTCCTTGACAAATGACGAAATTATTGAGTTCAAACAGCCACTTTCAGTCTAATTACTCAAAATGCACCAATGATTCTTCCTCCACAGAGGAACATAATTCAAGGGTAAATTCATTTAAAAACAAAACAAAACCTAAACACACTATCAGGATAATTTTCTGTTCCTTTCTCTTTGTAAAGACTTGTTAACCTTATGCCCAAATATATGTATAATTACCTTTCTGGGAATATCCACTCCAAATCCTGAACCCGGTCTCCAGAGCAATATAGGGGCCAGGCAGGCAGCCAAACGATCACTACACATCATGTTCTTTTCAGAATTTTTATGAATTTGGTGTAGTACTCTGAACAGTTGTATGATGAGAAGGGCGTTCATGTGTGGTACTTTTTCTAGAAGACTGAACCCAACAACAAGTTATTTTCAATGGTACATTTTACTCATTGATTTGTAGAAATAAAGAATGGGCACAGAGTATTTGTATATTATTAATGGTTTTATGAGAATAAAATGAAAATAGGAATGTTCTTGGAATATTTCTCCAAATTTTGATGTCTATGTTAGAAAAATGCAAATGGATCCATATTTATAACCCTGCACAAAACCAAAGTCCAACTGGATACCAGAATATAATATAAAATCAGGAACACTAAACCTGTTAGTAGAAAACCTACGGAAGAGCCTTGAACTCATTGACACAGGGGGAAACTTCTTGAACAGAACACCAACAGCACAGGCTCTAAGATCAACAATCAATAATAGGGCCTCAGGAAACTGAAAAGCTTCTGTAAAGCAAAGGACACTGTCATCAGAACAAAACAACAACCTACAGACTGGGAAAGGATCTTCACCAACCCTACACCTAACAGAGGGATAATATCCAGGATACATAAAGAACTCAGGAAGTTAAAAAGCAAGAATTCAAGTAATTCAATTTTAAAAGGGGGTACAGTGCTAAACAGAGAATTCTCAGTAGTGGAATATTGAACAGCACACAAACACTTAAAGGCTCAATATCTTTAGTCATTTGGGGAAATGTAAATCAAAAAGACGCTGAGATTTCACCTTATATCCATCAGGATGGCTAAGAATAAAAACTCAAGTGACAATACATGCTGGAGAGGATGTGGAAAAGGGGGAACCCTTCTCCATTGTTGTTGGGAATGAAAACTTGTACAGCCACTTTGGAAATCGATCTGGTGCTTTCTGAGAATATTAGGAATAGTGCTAGCTCAAGATCCAGCTATACCACTCCTAGACAGATGTCCAAATTATGCTCAAGTATGAAACCAGGAACTTTGCTCAACCATGTTTGTAGCAGTTTCATTCTTAATAGCCAGAATCAGGAAATAACCCAGATGTCCCTCAATTGAGGCATGGATACAGAAATTGTGGTACATTTACACAGTGGAATACTACTCAGCATGTAAACATAAGGAAATCATGAAATTTTCAGGCAAATGGTGGGAACTAGAAAAGATCCTGAGTGAGGTACTCCAGAAGAATAAAGACACACATGGTGTATACTCAAGTATAAGTGGATATTAGAGGTATAACAGGACTCACATACTAAAATCTGTACACCCTAAGAAGTTAAGCAAGAAGTAAGACCCTGGGTAAGATGCTCAGTTGTCATTCAGAAAGGCCAATGGGATAGACATTGGACGATAGTGAAAACAAGGAATAAGGCAGGAGCCTACCACAGAGGGCCTCTGAAACTCTACACAGCAGGGTATCAAAGCAGATACTGAGACTCTTAGCCAGAATTTGGGCAGAGTGATGAAAGAAGGGGGAGATAGGAAGACCTGTAGAAAGACATCTACAAGGAGAGCAACATAAAAAAAAAAAAGCTGGGCACAAGGGTCTTTTCCTAAGATTGATATTCCAACCAAGGTCCATTTCAAGGAGATAAACTTGAACTGTTGCACAGATGTTTCCCATACCAGCTCAGTCTCCACATGGGCTTCCTAGTAAGGGGAACAGGGGCTATCGCTGACATGAACTCAATGGCTTGCTCTTTGATCACCTTCCCCGGAAGAGAGGCAGTCTTACTGGGCCACAGAGGAAAACAATGCAGACAGTCCTGATGAGACCTGATAGGCTAAGGTAAAGTAGAGAGGTAGGAGGACCTCCCCACTCAGTGGAATTGGGAATAGGCATGGGAGAAGAGGAGGAAATGAGCACAGGATATGGAGAGGAGTAGGGAGAAGCCTACAAAGTGAATAAACTGTAATACATAAAAAAAGCAAACTAAAACATCTGTCCTCCCTTAAGAGCAGGGAAAAAGCCTCCTTCCTGGTTCACAATTTTATTCAGGAATATCTTTGAATCCAGACAACCTTTAGAAGGAAGTTGCTATTCCCTCTTGCTTCCTCTCTCGGAATGTTTGACAGTGCAGTGTGGCTCCACACACAGTTTAAGCATGGGTTTTGAAAACAGTCCCTCAGACTATAACTCTGTCTCCCTGCTTACAGCCATGCTCTCAAGTGTTTCCTTCTCCAAATAAAGATTTTGGAAACAAACAATAAAAAGACAAATTTAATTGCTGTATGAATCCTGAGATTATGAGCACGGGACACTGTGACTCACCATATGACTCTTCTTAAAATTTCTTTCTGGTGTGTGAACAATGGGCAATTTTATTGTCAGTCATTAATTTTACTAAGAAATTCTGTGATATGTACTCTAATATGTCTAAGCAAACATGTCTATTTTTTGATGTTGTTTAACAAATTAGCAAGACATTACCTTTTTACAGCAGCTAGTTGCTCCTCTTCTTTGAGGTGGTCAAGCACACCAAGCCACTCCTCATAGAGTTCAGCTGTCATCAGACTATTTTCAATGTTTTTTAAAAACTCCTTAGATACATAGAAATGAAATATTTTGTGTAAAGACATAAATCAAAGAAATTACAAGAACTGCTTTAAAGTGTAAATTAAATTAGGTCAAAACTTTTGTCATAGCTCTCAACCTGTGCCTAAGGTAGAACCTTCATTGACAATGAGGTCCACTAAGTGTGGCCCATCAAAACTAGAAACGTAAAAGCAGACTTTTCAGTAGTGCTGCTACTGTAGAGAGATATCCCCTTGGCTCCAAAGCCTCTACTGGACAGCTGAGCCAACTACACACACTCAAGGGACCAATATCCCAGCTCAACTACTATTTTTAAATGACATCAACAGACACATTATGGTAAACTCTGCAGGTCAAAGGTTTTTGCTTTCAATCTTAATGATTCTGCATCAACAGATCTAACTGCATGTGCCCATGTACTCATAAGGAAAGGCTTAGCGAGCATGGACTTACTCTTTTACTTTATACTTTAGGAGGAAATTGTTTTAGTGACATCCTGTAAGTGGTGGAGGAAATGGAATGTGTATCTTTTTGTAATGACTGTAAATGAAAATCAGAAAACTGGGAATGTGACACTTTGTGATCTGCAGTGGAATGAGTGTGTGAACGCAGAGCTCAGGACAGGAAAACAACACTCTTAAATTAGAGCTCAACCCTGAAGATACAGCAATAATCTGGATAATTCTTTGTTAGGGAAAACTCAGTGGCACCTTCCTGCTGAGTCATTCAAAAACAGGGAGAAGAGTTCAAATCGCCTTGAGAGTTTCCAGAAACATGCCTTTTGTACAGGTCTCACAGATTTAACTTTCAGGAAAAGCATACCAAGCTATTCTTATGATTTCACTTCAGTAATTTCTAGAGTATTCCAACATTTTCAGAGACCCATGTACCAGGCATGGTTTGAAGTACTTGTGTCAGACCGGTGAAGAAACTGTCTCAAGTCACCTTCTCCTTATATCATAAACATAAATTAGATGCACCAAACCTTCTTTGGCAATTTGCATTGTTCAACATGGCTAGTCCTCTGTGGTGCTGATACCATATTTATAAGTACTGTAAGGTAATTTTTGGGAATCTGACTAGGTATTATGAGGAGAAATTTAGAAAGTGTAGAGTTTATTAATATATGCTCTTCCTATATAATGAAATCACTCCGTGTGCATGTCCTATAGGCAATACCTAAAGTCCTTTATATACCTATAATATAGACGACTTGATCTACTTTAAGGAATTTCTGAAATATTGCCATTTATCATGTAGCCATATCATAATGGGGGTCGTGGAAATACTGAGTACCAGAAATGGTTATTTTCAGAGATATATGGCTTGAGAGAGGTGGCTCAGCACTTAAGAGCATTGGCTGCTCTTCTAGAGGATCCATGTTCAGTTTCCAAAACCCACATGGCAACTCCTAACTATTGTGACTCTTGTTCCAGGGATCTGACCCCTTCCCATATGTAGGCAAAACTTTAATGGACACAAAATATTAAAAATAATTAAATATTAACATATTTAAAACCTCTTAACAAATATCAGTATGAGTTATTTCTCTATTGCAATTTTTCTCTTCAAGATATTTATACAATTTATTTTTATTATTCCATAAGCCCTTTTTTCATAAATCAGTTTAATTTACAGAAATCAAAATTCAAATTGGTCTTTGTCAATGAGATTATAAAGCAGACCTATCCAAAATGACTACATGCAGAAAATGTTTCTTGTGTGACATGACAAATAACTAAATGGAATTAATAGTGCATAACAGTGAAGGGCACACAGATCAAGTCATCTTTTCAGACAAACACCAAAGTAAAAGTGTTTGAAGATGGGAAGAGTTATGGCCAGTAAGTGAATAGAGCTCTTCATAAGCCCTCCTGTTTGTTTTGATTATAGAATACTTGAATGAAAAAATTTTGCTTATTGTTTAAAAATCTATGTATTCTAAACTTTGGTAGGCACAGTTTTAATTGAGAAGGAAGGAGAATCACAAATACAGAAGGAAAGAGAGTGAGCAGCTAAAGTATCTAAGGTTGTTTGAAAACTCTATAAAAATCACATTGATTTATTTAGCAAACTTGCATATAAATCACATAAGTTTATTTGTAATAAGTATACATAAAAATTAAAATTTGGGCTAACAATGCTTCACACAGTGGACAAAGACTAATAAACATCCCAGAACCAGGCATGAAAAGTCGCAGTTGATATGGTTCAGAGTCTAAGAGAATCTCCTGAACATACATGCCATTGTCGCTACCCTGGGTTATGTCACAGAGGTTGAAGGGAAGTCTCCATTGCCGAACACACCACGCACTTCAGAATTAGGAGATGGAATATCTAAGCTAGGTATGACATGTAAAGCTCCTCCCTGAGGACTAGGTTTAACAGTATTCAAAGGTAATACTACACTACAGTAGAACCTGGGGACAGGAAAAAGTAGTTCTACACAACTGCACCTATGAACCACAACAATCTCAGGTGTGGTAATTGTGAGATTTCTCAGCAGCAGAAAACCATGTCCAGTACTGGAAGCCTTGCAACTAAGGTCATGCCTATTATTGGAGAAGGACTTGTCCTGAAGGCATTCTAAATATTTAAGCTAATACTAACAGATAATGTAGCTCTTACCCCTTCATCAAAGGTTCTCTTTGCAATGTAATGAGACTTTTACAGAAAACCATAGCTGTTCAAACTACAGAGAACTAATGTTCCTGTGGTTCCTAGCCCAATGGACACATATGGGAGGTAACTCTTGAAGAGTGGCCTCAGGGAACTTTAGTTAAAAGACTCAAAAAAACTGTAAAGCAGAGGATCAGGTAATCTGTCTTAAATCTGGGTCTCCTAGAAATGAGGGGCAGGCTTCAGTCATGATAGTCCCAACAATATGGTTGCTTTAACAATACCTGACAAGAAACATCATCCAAGTTATTTGGATGAGGAAATTTCATGAAGCCAAACTCTAGACAAAGAACTATATACACATAAATATTACTGAGTGTGAGAAAATTAGTCTTTCTCAAAGATAAACCTCTAATTGGTAATCCAATACCAAATGGCTAGCTCAGAAATATGTACTCATCAGGATGTTTGAACATATTATGGATTTATATGCATTTATATAATAATGACAATGAAAGAAAATGGGCCATGTGTTTGACAGGAAGTGGGAGGGTGTGGGAAAGAATCTTAGAACAAATAAATGGAAGAAACCAAATGTTGTAATTGAATTTTAATTTTAATAATAAAATACAAATATTGTTTTATGCAGCTGAAGGGATATGTCAGTGATTAAGAACACTTGTCTCCCTGTCACGAAGATTTGTATTTGAGCACTAAATGTGTTTGTGTGTGTATGTGTGTAAAAAGAGAGAAAGAGAGAGATCATGAGATCTTAAAGGGATTTGTAATGAAGATGTATGTGAAGGAGACACATGCTGTATATTGAGGAAGAAAAGCCTGCCTCTCAGAAATGAACTACTGACAGAAAATGAAGAACACTGGGACCAAAGGCATGTGACTAGGCATGCATAACAGGTGACACATGTGTATATGAAATGACCCTCCCCACAAACATTATTATTAGTGTGAAATATGTTTCCCATGGGTGTTGGCATGTCCCATGAGGAGAATGAAATATTCTTCATTACATTACAGTTTTATTGTGGCTGCTTTATGCTGGAATCCTTATTCCTTCTGTTGTGAACATCAGGGGAACCTTTGAGGTTACTAGATTTATACCCGTGGTATCTGCTGTCACTTCAGAAGTGCATTATGAAGGAAACTACTTACATAGACCTAAAGGAATCTGAGGGTGGATGAAACACGGAATCACCCTACCTTTAGGACTGAGGCGACGACATGAACACCTTCGTTGTTTAAGTTTACATACTGCCCACAGTCTAGTTTGTCTTTCAAAATTTGGAGAGAAGTGATGTTTGCTGATAATATAAAAACACCCTCAGTCTTCGGCCCTTTCTGCTTGATGACAGACAGCATGTCCTGAGAAGAAAAAAGGGAAGTGCCTGTCATTCCATCTAGAGCACAGGGCATTCTTTGCTTCTTAGGAACCAGACCAACCCTGATCACAGGTACAATACAGAAGCTGGTATGGATGAGGAGGACCTTGAACTGTGTTGGTGCCTCCATCTTGTGTTGTTCTCCTACAACCTTATTGATAACTCTGAAACCCAGGCAACATTTTCTTGTCAAGTTTTCCACTGAAAAACAGTACAGTGACTAAACTGAACTTTCCGAATACCTGTGTTCAGGGGAACAGCCCTCTTTAACCTACCTAATCTGAAGCCAACCCTTTGAATCACAATAGTTTCTCCTTTTGTGGACAGAATTGAAGGCTAGGGAGGGGGTATTTCAGAAGCAGATCTTATCCTTAGGACAGCCAGAAAAGAACCTGGAAGACCCACCACTACTGCACTGGGCAGGTTGCCGTCCTTGCAAAGAGCAACCAGATTATTTCTGAACAATTTTCCTTGCTTCTCCAATGCCTGGGTGGCGTGCTCTTTGTTATGTTGGTGCACAGAGCCCTTGTGGAACAGCGAACTTATGTAGGGACATCTCTTCAGGTTTTTTCCCTTCACATCTAAAGACAGAATGAGATTATTACATGGAGTAGTGTAATTTATACAACCTTAAAAATATGAAACCATCAAAATTGCATGAGGTGCTTTTGTAATGAACAAATACCTTACTTTTAATAGAACATTCCCTATATACTAATATTGGTTAGTCATCCTGTATCATGTGGACGTTCTTTTTCCTCATACTGTATACTGTCTTTAATGTTAGAGACATGAGGTAAGGTTGCCTGTTGGAATTATCACAGGAGAGTACAGGGTAACTACCACATTGCATCAGGAGGTACTTGATACCGAGCTTCCTGAGTTTTATGTACAGTCAGGTGCTTCAGTGGTCATGTCCTTTTCTATAGCCACCTTCACTGGTCTTCCTATTAGAAAATTTTCTATTGTTCTCAAATGTCACAGTGCATCTCCTCCCCTTCTTAATTTTCTTACTGAGTCAAATTGCATTAATCATTAACACGTGCCATTTGTGAGAAAATATGCAGGACTACTTTTGTCTGCCAGACTCTGGACCCTCGTTCCCATAGTATCAGTTCAAATCCAAGATCAAAGTTTCTTTGCTTGGCTTGGCGAGATGGCTCAGCAGTAAAGAGCACTAGCTCTTCTTCCAGAGGTCCTGAGTTCAATTCTCAGCATCAAGGTGGCTAGCAACCATCCATAGTGTGATCTGTTTCCCTCTTTTGGCATGCAGGCATACTTTCAGATAGAGCATTCATTTACATAAAACAAATAAATAAAACTTTTAAACATTTTTCTTTTGCTCATCTAAGATTTATTTTAGAATATGAGACCAAAAAATCTTAAATCAGTTACTTAGAACAAATGCATTAAGAGTTAAAAAAAAGTCATAAAACATAATATAGTTTTCCTCAGAGTAGAAAATATGGGGTGGCTGTCTCACACAATAGTCAATAGTCAGTCCTGAATACACAAGTAGTATTGGATGGATGAGTGATATATGAGTGCATTAGCATGTGTGTGTATGCACAAGTGCTAAAACATATACATACGCAACTATCTTCGTAAAGAAGACAAGAAATTGGAAGCAATCAAGGGAAGTACATGGGAGTATTGGAGAAAGAACAGCAAAGGACAATATAGAATGAAAGCATATTCTAATTTGGAAAAACAGGAAAATAAATTCAAATCCTCCAGTGTGTAAATATTAGGTCCATTTCTAGTCCAGAGCCAGGTTTAAAAGACACACATGAAACATGCTTGATGTGGCAATTGAACCATTTTCACACAAGCCCAGAAATAAATTATTTTCAAATCCATACATTTATCTTTTCTGTATAACATTCATTATAGGTTTGTATGCCAGCAGTTATTAGGGCATTTTGTGCTCTGATCATGAAACCCATGGAATAAGAAACATTTGAGGATCCAGCTTTTAGAAATCATATTCTCATGGGAAAAAGGATGCACACACACACACAATTTCGTGCACACAGTGCCTTGGCATTCTTCCCTATGTTGACTATCTGCCTGAAAGATGGAAATGAAAAGTTCTCCCTTAATCTTACGAAAGAGGAGGGATATGAAAGACCTGGAGGGGGCAGAAGCTATACAAGGTAAACAACAGATCCAAAA
Organism: Pachyuromys duprasi; assembly: GCA_028658305.1. Classification (NCBI taxonomy): domain Eukaryota; kingdom Metazoa; phylum Chordata; class Mammalia; order Rodentia; family Muridae; genus Pachyuromys; species Pachyuromys duprasi. The sequence continues at coordinate 76,144,913 of CM053752.1, read as the reverse complement.
AAGTCTGGATCTTTTCTGAGACTGATACTGCAACCAAGGGCCATGCATTGAGGTAACCTAGAATCCCTGCTAAGATGTAGCCTATGGCAGCTCAGTGTCCAAGTGCATCTCCTAGTAAGGGGAAAGGGACTGTCTTTGACATGAAGTCAGTGGCTGGCTCTTTGTTCACCTCCCCTGAGGAGGGTTGAGGAGTAGCCTTACAAAGCCACAGAGGAAGACAATGCAACCAGTTCTGATAAGATCTGATAGGCTATGGTCACAGAGAATTGGAGGAGGACCACCCCTCTGTGGAATGGGTCAGGAGCATGGGAAGAGAAGAAGAAGGAAGGGTGGGATTGGGTGTGAATGAGGGAGGGGGATACCCTTTGGATACACAATGAATAAATTGTAATTAATATATAAATTAATTTTAAATAGTTCTCCCTAAAAACTAGCTGAGTTCGGACATCACAATTTAGAGTACTCTTGAGCCTGACCTGAGCTGTATTGCTGTATGTTTTTGTTTTCTATGGTACCCATTTCCCAAGCAAGAAAATGACACTAGACATTAACATATTATGGAGAAAAGAAGTGGGAACTGAGAAAGCGCACTCCAAGGAAGCATGAACTCACTGCTCTGCTCTTGGTGTCTTGCAGAGTATCTGGGCTTCAAGATGAAGCATCCATGATCATTCAAGTTGTGATGGTAACCATATACCCCAGGCAAAGATGGAAAAGCTGTGAAAGTCCTTTCCCGTCGATTGAAGGTATTTTGTATGTTGCTCATAAGTATGTCATGAGGGATCTCATGTCCTATGGGAAGACAACATGAATAAGAAACTAACAGTAACGAGTGTGAGCAGACCTTCCAATAGGATTGAGCATGCACTGCTGTATATTATCTCTCTTGTGCATCAGGACACAGTACAATGTACACCCTAGAGCATTAGGACTATCTCTGGGATACTCTGATAAGGTAAGCCTGTGTAACTGAGAACTCATAAAAGGTGGGAAGAAAGATGAAAAATTTTCACATTGTTTTCGGAACATAGGGTGGGACTGGGAGGAGAGATATATCTGTGGACTATAACATACATGTATATTGAATAAACTAATTAAAGAAAATGTACTTGATTGGAGGTTCATTCTCGAAAAGACCTTGGTCCCAGAATTTTTAGTTCAGTTATTCTTCTTGTTGAGCTCTTGTCCTGTCCAGGTTTTTCTATCTCCCCTCTCTTCACCAAGGAACATTTATGGAGATAACCTAGAACCCCTGCACAGATGTAGCCCATGATAGCTCAGGGTCCTGGTGGGTGCCCTAATAAGGTGAGTGAGGACTGTCTCTGACATGAACTCAGGGTCTGCCACTTTGATCACCTCCCTCTGAGGGAGGGAGACAACCTTACCAGGACACAGAGGAAGACCAATTCAGCCAGTCCTGATAAAACCTGATAGACTAGGATCAGATGGAAGGGGAGGAGGACCTCCCCTATCAATGGACTGGGGAAGGGCATGATTGGAGAAAAAGGAAGGAAGTTGGGATTGGAAGGGGATTAAGGAGGGGACTACAGGTGGGATACAATGTTAATAAACTGTAATTAATTAAAAATGTTAAAAATATACTAAATTTTTTTTAAAAATCAGGCTTGTTAGATCATTGGTGGTTTCAGATTCATAATTCGTATATTAACGTTCATTGATTTTATTAATATTACCTATTTGTCAATTATCTGGTGAAAAATTCTAGAAAGTCGCAGCATATGGAATAGGAGGTGATTCAGTTGGGAAGGCTCCAGGAATACAAATATGTTTTCTCACGCAATGGGAGAAAATTCTGATAATGGAGAGATTGTGAAATGAACATTTTTAATTGGATTCAGAGAAATGGCTAGATTTCAGATTTGCTTTCCAAAACTGAATCCACATTGTTTGGAGCATACAGAATATGTTTAAAAGGGTTAGATTTTAATTTTAAGCTTAATTATATATGTGAGTGTTTTGCTGACAAGTATGTCTGTGTACCATGTTGTGCCTGGTGCCTGAGCTGGTCAGAAGAGAGTATCAAATCCTTATGAAGCTTTGGATGCCTGTGAGCTACTATGTGCATGCTGGGAGCCACTGACACACCTCCCTAGCTGGTTATATTTTCGTTAATGTTCAACAAATAATGTTTTCATCAGAAATAGGACAACCAATGTTTTGTTTTGTTTATCTTTTTAGAAAACTTCTGTTTCTCAAATGGAAAAAGCATAGAAAAATGGCAGTTAATTTTTCACCAGACCTCAGAATGTTACATAAAGAGAACTTATGTGTTTGAAGGTTATATTAAATTGTTATCAATTATGAATCAAATGAATGAAATGATTTCTAAGTTTCTTTGTTTTTAATATGTATTTAAATTTAGGAATAAAAATATAATCACTGGGAATTCAAGAATAATACATTTAACTCAGATATTCCTGCTACTCACCTTGCAGTGGTCTGGGAGCTTTTTTATGGTCACAACAGAACCATAGTTGGTAATCTTGAAAATTCTAGGAGGTTAAAAAAAATCACAAATGATCTGGCAGTGAACTAGTGAAGGGTCTTATCACTTCTTTCCTAACCATTTCCATCTCTCTAGCAGGAATATTTATAAGAGAACTTTTAATGATTATCTTCTGACCACAGGTTTAAGTAAATAAGGCTGATTTCAGGAGAAAACCCTGAGTATTTGATCTCTGATGGAGCCTAGATCTACTGATTGTAACTGGATCTGAATTATTATGGGCTAACAATTTCCATTCAGCCATACACACTAACCAAGAATATGGTAAACTAAGATTTCTTACACCTGTCTGTCCAGCCTGTAAGTGGAATATTGAACTATAATTTGAGGCCTCTACATAATGTCATACCCAGAGTGCCTTATACCCACAGTGGCTATGACAACTTGGGCAAATTCAGCAACACTGAACAGTATAGGAAAAAGCAAACAAACAACAAAGAGAAAAGAACACACAGAAGAAAAACAAAACAACAACAAAATAAACAAAAAACAGAGAAGCTTTCAGAGGCCTAGGAATAAAAAGCAAAGAAACAAACAAAAAAAACCAATAAATTTTTGGTTTTCATTAGAGATGGTCAGTCTGTGGAGGAGGAGGATATGTGTCCAACCTGGAACATAGGCCAGATGCTGAAACAAGTTCCACAGCATACCTACTGCTCACAGTGCCATGAATCCACTTGAAACAATCATTTAAATAGAATATGCTGTTGAGATATTTAGCACCTTAAAAATTGGCTAAAGGGAAAACATGCTCTATTTGGACTAATAATTTTACTTTATTGTTGATTCCTGATTACAAACCATTGTCATGCCCTATAAGATTCTTAAGTATTAAAATGAGCAGACATATTCACTCAGGTCAAAACTCACACCAAAGCCCTCCACAAAAACAAGCACACATGCAGATAGAAAGAGAGGGAGAGACAAACAGAAAGAGAACACAGACAGACAGAGAGACAGCCTGACAGAGATGTACAAACACACATAAGGGGATGGAGAAGGACATATAGACATACAGAGAAACATAACCAGATAGACATAATTACACAGAGATATACATGAACATTTAAAACAGAAAGAAAAGGTTATACACTGATATGTATGCAGAAAGAACAGAGACAGAAATACACAGACAGAATGACAGAAAAAGGAATGGGATAAGAGAAGAAATTATACCAAAGAGGAAGTACAATGTAATTTAAATGAAAAGAAAAACCTTCTTTCCTCTAGATTGGCATCCTTTAAACTAGATATGTGCATATGGCCAAAGAATCTCATTATTTATTACAATCAATGTTTACTATTGAGTGAAACTAAAAGTGTAGCTCAATGCCATTGGGCTATGAGTTTTATTTCACATGAACCTTAGACAGCAATTCAAAAAATGAAGTCCCTCTAAAGACTTATTATTATATCTTAGATGTTTTCATATCAGAAGGGTACTGTAATATATGATTGGAAAACTTTTCATGATCAAGTATCTTCTGTATCTATTTATATGCACATCTGCACATATGTGGATCTCTAAAACAAAATTCAATGCTAACTTGGAGTAGATTGAAAGTAACTTACAGTCTTACTCCCTATCATTGGGAGTACCTTCTGCATAATATCATTCACTGTATCCATGTTTGTTGCTGTTAAATATAATGGCTATAAAAAGTACAGAGAAAAAATATTATGACATAACTTAAATCACATGATTATTCAATTAATTATTATTTAATCATTACCTATAATGTAAAACCTGTAATAACAAAGCTAATGTAAGCAAAATACCTTGAATTTTTTTCAATTTTTATAACTGAAAGCTGGAAGACTGTCACTTTCACAAATCTATCTAAATTAAGTACTTGGGCAATGGGGTACTCAAACATAACAAGTAACAGGTCGTGTGTGATAAAGGGAGACTGAGGAGCCATGGATGCTGGAACTCTCTTCTTTCATTATGGCAGCAGAGTTGGGGAGCAGTAGAAACAGAGAAGAACCATTTGCTACCTCCCCAACTGTACTTCCATCATTTTACTAATTTACTTTCGTGCACCGCACGTGCACAGTTGTAGAACAATCTGGATAAGAAGTGAACTTTAAACCATGAAATTTAAACCATTATGAATGAGTGTTTTCTCCATGTCAGTCTTTGTAATTAGTTGATATATAAGGTTGAAATCTGTTGCAGTGATAGATGTAGGAATCCAAAATAAATATTTTAGTTACGAAACCCCAGCAATTCATATTCTCAAGAATAAACAAGTGCTTATAATATTAGTTTTCTGCTGCCTTTCATATTTAAATCTGCTCCAGAGATCTAATATGACAGCCTGAAGGAAATAGCATTAATTCAAATGATAGTACTTGCTCTGAAATGATACCAGGGATATACTGGCATTCTAGTCTCTCACCATAGAATATGACAATGAGCAAATAGGTCCATTTTATGCAGATAGTGTCGATAGTATCAGATTATCTTCACTAAAGTTAGTAAGAATCTAGGAAACTGTTCTTTAAAAATGAAAATCAGAACAAGTGCCCTCTCAGTATCCACAAAAAAAAAAAAAAATGAGGCAAGGCCAAAAGACACTAATGGATAACCTGCATCTTTCAACACATTTATATTTATTATATTTTACCACTAGGCATAAAATATTCCCATGAAAGTGAAGTGTGCTCTTGTGTGTGTATGTGTGTGTGCGTTGTTGTTGTTGTTGTCGTTGCTGAATATTTACCCAGATCCTACCATAACATTCCAGGTTAATTGAATTTTATGATCAAGGATAAGTTACACTTAGTGATTTTACAACTTACTAACTATAGGCTAGAAGTATGGAAAAGCACCTCAGAATCTTAAAGAAGAGCTATGATCGTATAGTACTAATGTAACTATGAAGGAACGAATGTGTGCTTCTGCTCAGAATGTGGATTTAATCATCTCTGGAAATACAGTTCAGGGCTCATGTGATAGAAGTAACTAGACAATCTCTCACAAGCTTCCTCTTACCTCAAAACAGGCACTATGACATACATGTACACACTGGAAACTTCTCACACACACACGCAAACACACACACACACACACACAAAACATGGTAATAGTAATAATTTTAAAGATAAGTAAAGCTTCTGACATTTTGTTAAATATTTAAAATCTCTTCCCCATAATTTTAACCAGTGCAAGTATTTTATAGAAAAACACACATGTGATAAGGTAGTAGCATTTCATTCATATCATGTAAATTATTCTGTTTTCAGAGAATTTGGAACAGATTACCTACATTTGGACCACATTAAGACCTAAATAGTTTTGTGCAGGTTGATAAATATGGATCTATTTTCATTTTTCTGCATATAGATATCAAGTTGGACCCTGCACATAACTATAGTCCAAGTGGATCAAAGACCTCAACATAAAACCAGACACAATAAACTTGTTAAAAGAAAAACTGTGAAAGACCCTAGAACTCATTGGCAGAGGAGACTGCTTCCTGAACAAAACACCAACAGCATAGGTTCTAAGATCAAAAATAAATAAATGGGACCTCATGAAACTGAAAAGCTTCTGACAAGCCAAAGACATTGCCATGAAAATAAAACCAGAGCCTACAGACTGGGAAAGGATCTTTACTGATGCTACATCTGACAGAAGACTAATATCGAGTATATATAAAGAACTCAAGAAGTTAAAAAAGCAACAAATCAAGTAATCCAATTAAAAAATGGGGTATGGAACTAAAAAGAGAACTCTCTGTAGAGAATTGTAGAATGGCAGAAAAACACTTAAAGAAATGCTCAACCAATGTCCTTAGCCATCAGGGAGATGCAAATCAAAAGGACCCTGAGATTTCACCTTACACCTGTCAGAATGGCTAAGATCAAAAACTCAAGTGATAACACATGCTGGAGAGGTTATGGAGAAAGGGGAACCCTCCTCCATTGCTGGTGAGAATGCAAACTTGTATAACCCACTCTGGAAATCAATTTGGCATTTACTTTAGACAATTAGGAATAGTGATTCCTCAAGACCCAGCTATACCACTCTTAGGCATATATCCAAAAGATGTTTAAGTACACAACAAGGATATTTGCTCAACCACATTCATAGCAGCTTTATTCGTAATTGCCAGAACCTGGAAACAACCCAGATGTCCTTCAGCTGAAGAGTGGACACAGAAATTATGGTACTTTTACACAATGGAATACTACTCAGTAATTAAAAATGAGGAAATCAAGAAATTTGAAGGCAAATGGTGGGACCTGGAAACAATCATCCTGAGTGAGGTATCCCAAAAGCAGAAAGAAATACATGGTATATACTCAATTATATTGACCTATAGGATAGGATGGACATGCTGATATCTATACACCTAGGGAAGATAAGCAAGGAGGAGGAACCAGGATGGGATGATCAATCCTCACTTAGATGGACAAATGGGGAGACATTGAATGAAGGAAAAAACAAGCAACAGGACAGAAACCTACCACAGAGAGCCTCTGAAAGACTCTAACTAGCAATGTATCAAAGTAGATATTGAGACTCACAACCAAGCCTTCGGCAGAGTGCAGGAAATCATATGAAAAAAGGGGAGTTAGTCAGACTTGGTGAGAACAAGAGCTCCACAAAGATCAAATAGTTCAGGGCACAGGGGTCTTTTATGAGACTGTTTCTCCAACAAAGGATCATGTATGGATATAATCTAGAACCCCTGCTCGGACGTGGCCCATGGTAGCTCAGTATCAACTGGGTACCCTAGTAAGGGGAACAGGGACTATTTTTGTCATGAACTCAATGGCTAGCTCTTTGACCCTCCCTTCCCCCTTCCTCCGCCAGGGATGAGCAGCCTAGCTAGATCCTAGAAGAGGACATTACAGCCAGCCCTGAAGAGACCTGATAAGCTAGGGTCAGATGGAAGGGGAGGAGGTCCTCCCCTATCAGTGGACTTGGAAGGGGTCAGGGAGTAGATGAGGGAGGGATGGGGAGAGTGGGAGGGAAATAAGGATGAGCCTATAGCTTGGATATAAAGTACATAACCTGTTTTTAATATAAAAATAAATAAATTACTTAAAAATACCGAAATTATGATTGCAATGATGTGTATATTTCCTTGTGATAAGATTTCGTGTTTTAAAACAAACACGTTTCAAGAGACAGGAGTCTTTTTAAACCAAAAATTTCTAAAACTACTGCTTATTAATGCATGAAAATATAATCTAAAGTTTGGCATGTATGTTATAATAAACTTGATGTTTATTCCAATAGACCATTGGAAGCTGGAGAAGAAACGGAACACGACAGGAGCCTACCACAGATGACCTCTGAAAGACTCTACCCAGCAGGGTGTCGAACAGATGTGAAGACCCATAACAAAATTTTGGCAGACTTCATGGATTCTTATTGAAGAAGAGGGAGATAGAAAGACCTGTGTGGGACAGGAGCTCCACAAGGAGATCAACAGAGCCAAAAAGTTGTGCCCAGGGGTACCTGCAGAGACAAAATCTCCAACCAAGGATCATTCATGGAGAGGACTTAGACCCCCTCTTCAGATGTCCTCCATAGGCAGCTCAGTTTCCAAGTGGGTTTTCTTAGTAAGGGGAGCTCAGTGGCCAGCTCTTTGATCACGTTGCCCTGGGGTGTGCAGCTTTGCCAGGCCACAGAGAAAGAATATACAGCAAGATTTAAGGTCAGATATAAGAGAAGGAGCACCTTCCTCTGCAGTGGAACCGGGAAGGGGCATAGTGGGAGAAGAGGGAGGAAGGGTGGGACTGGGAGGACACAAGGGAGAGGTCTAGAGCAAGGATACAAAGTGAATAAATTGTACTGAATACCACATAAAAATACAGAACTAAAAAAAAAAGTAGTGATGACCAGCTTCACAATTACTCACATGTTCAAAATATGAAGAATAATAACTTTTTATAATAATGGTCAGTGATATAAAGAAAATACGTTTAATGCAAAAATAAGTATATATTCAGATAGAAATAGAGAACCTGTAGTATTAAAATTACACTTTAATATAACTTGTCAGTGAAAAACAATAAGTTTAAATAATATAATTGATATGACTAAAATGCATGAAATTCAAAGATATTAAAGTCATCTATGCATGTAGTGGGACTCTTTCTTCCAGTCATAGCATAACCAATGACTCATACTGACAGTGCAGTTGCTTGTTTATCTGCAAAATTTTGAGTCAAAAATTCAGTATTTCATATACTTGTAATTGAAGTCAAAAGGAGAGCCGGAGAGAAGAGTGGAGGAACACAAGAAGAGGTGAAGGGTTGGGGGATATTTTAGGAGTGATGCTGGGAATTGGCAGTGTATTTGTATACATATATAAAAGTATCAAATAAAGATAATTTCAAAAATCATCTTCATCGGTGTGTTTTAAATATGAGCAGTGTATGAAGGATCAATGTTGAATTCCAAGAATTGTAATAAGAACAGCAGAAAAAGGGAGGTAAAAAGTCCTAGAGTAAGAATAGCATAAAAACATTTTCTAATTTGTCCATAGAAAGTACACATAAACACACACACACACACACACACACACACACACACACACTAATATGTATTTGAAAGATCATTGCTGACAACTCGCAGGAGAATATGGAGAAAGAGGTATGAATCACACATCGCTTTGTGAAGTAAAATCTCTTCATATTTTACACCTTGTTTACTCAAGTGTAATTCCAACAGTGACACTTTAGAAAATTGACTCTGAATGTGTTTTAATAGCCATTAGCACTTATGAAGTTCAGAAACATGGTGATGCTTTTAGCTACACTATCCTAGTATGACAGTAGGAAAGGACTTCAGTGCTCTGAGTTCTACATAATAGTTATATTGCTGATCGACACTGAGTCAGTAGTGAAAAACAGAGCAATAAATAAAAATGGAAAGAATAGAGCTTTATTTTAATAGTATGCCTCTGAGAATTTAATACTCAAAGACAGAACAGCTCCGTAGTATATGTAAGGTCATGGGTTCTATCCTAAGCACTATCCACAGGAAAAAAAATCTCTATTTCTCTCTCTCCCTCTCACTCACAAATTTTATAAAGGTGATTCACGAACAGAAGTTACATGAAAAGATGTCTTTTTGCCTAGGAGATTCACATGTATCTGAGGATGAGGAGCCATGACTATGTACCTGAGCTTCAAAATAAGGTATGAGAATGAAGAGTGAGAGGAAGGAGGGGCAGAGTGCAGGGGTGAATAGGCAAAATATCACCAAACAAGTCAATATGAAGAGTGAATGTAATTATTCATAACACTTTGCTTAAAATTGTTTATGTTAATCTTCTATGATTAGAAGTATTTATGAATAAACAAAAATATTTTAAATACAATCATGGAAACACTACACAAGTTTATATGTAAGCTATAAAGACTGGAGAAAACAGTTGAATTCTAGGAGGAATACTTGGATTGAAAAAATTATGTTGTTGGATCTAGCTGGCTCAATTTTCAGGCATTTAACAACAACAAAATTCTCATTTTTGGTACACCACTGCCTAAATTCTTTCTCTCCTCAACCCTCTTCTCATGTTTTCCTATTTTATTACTCTACAGTCTCTCTTCTACTCATAAATTTGGAATGTTAATTTTCATTTCTATATTCACATACATTATCACAGCTTGGGATGTCCTCAGTGAATATCTGCAGGGAAAGAGTTTTCTTCTGGCGCTTCTTGGCATCCTCAATAGATCTGCTCAAATATAATCCAAACAAACAGTACAGTAACATGAATTTGCTAGTAGAATATTTCAAGGTAATCACTGTTAATATCTTATCAATAACCTCTTAGCTTTAAGTACAAGATTATCAGTTCAGTAGTACATATTATTGGATTAGGAACTATTCAAAAATGTTTCAAAAACAAAGCCATGGTCACGTAATAGCACATTGACCTAGAAAGCAAAACCAGTTTTCAAAATGTTTTGTCTGCAAGAGAATGACAGAAACCTGCTTGACTTCAAACTAGGAAGCAGTACATGGTTTGAGAACACATGGTACAGTAACCTCTACGGAGTGGAGAAGACAGTTCACTACAATGAAGAGCACAGCATGCAGAATTTCCTCAAACTTAAACAAAATATGCAATTTAACAGGAGACTTTAAAGTAGTAGCCAGAAAACTTTAATCAACAGCACATTTGGGGACAACTACCAAATACAATGTTAATAAAAAATACGGTACTCAGAATGCCATTCATATGTCACTAAGATATGGTACTCAGAATGCCATTCATATGCCACTAAGGAATTAAAGTACGAAACGAGGGAAATACCTGTGGAGAACACGATACCAGTGCTCTTTCTGCTCCACAGAACTGTAATGTAAAAAGTGAAAAAAAAATTACTCTTGAGAAACACCAAAATGTTTTCACACTTATTAAATTTATTACAATTCATCACAGTTTATTCACTTTGTATCCAGGCTCTGCCCCATTTCTCATCTTTTCTCTATGCAACCCTCCCTCCCTATGCCCCACCACTGGTCCTCAGATAGGAGAAGTCCTCCTCGACTACTGTCTGACCCTAGTCCTTCAGGTCTCATCAATCCAGGCTACACTGTCTTCCTTTGTGGCCTGTCAAGGCTGTCCCTCCCACAACCAGGTGGATGTGATGAAAGAGCCGCTCTTCCTCATACAAATATTAAAAGACAATTGCCATCCGTGAGCATGCCTGTGTAGGTGGCATTCTCTACATGACTAGGTAGCTGTCAGTCCTGTTATTTGCCTGGAAACATATAGGTTAGGAAGTGAACTATAGTGTGGATGCTGGTGGGAAATGCAAGCCTTGAGTACGTAACAAGAACTCTGACCATGGCTGTGCCAAAAATTTCTCCAAACTTTATTTCATATGTGTGAAAGGATCATTAAGGCTTACAGTGTTTCCTTAACTCTTGGGGTAGTGTTCACATTGAAAGGTGCCATTAACCTGCTCAAATGTAGCCCATAGATTCAGTGTGTAAGTGGATGCCTTAGTAAGGGGAGCAGGGACTTTCTCTGGCATGAATTCCATGGCAGCCTCTCTGCTTACCTCCCCCTGGGGGATGCAGCCTTGCCAGACCACAGAGAAAGACAATGCAACCAGTCCTGATGAAACCTGATAGGCTAGGTCAAATAGAAGGAGAGGTGACCCTTACCAATCAGTGGAATAGAGGAGGGGCGTAGAGGAGAAGAGGGAGAGAGGTGAGATTAGGTGGAGATGGGGAGGGGCTGAGCTGGGATACATATTAAAAAATAATAACAATTAAAAAAAAAAGAAAGTTGCCACTACACAAACCTCATGTAAACTATGTGAACTTTGGTTAGAGCACACTTAAACCAGGGAAAATACCTTTTATGAGAGAAAAATTGTTCCCTTTTTCTTCACATGAATTACATAATTGACATAGAAGACATTAGTTCTTAGAAAACTAGTGCTTCATTCCCCTGAGTCATAACATCAATTCTCCTGGTGCTAAATAGTAAAAGAGTCATCACTATTTTACTGTAGCATATAGTATTCAAATTTAAATGGATTAAAGATGAATGCACCACACTAACATTTGATAGAATGCAAATTATAGGTTGAATGGGTTGTACCTCAGTGATATTGGACATATTCAGAGTGCCGTATAATGATCAACATTATTTTTTGATGAACATCTTTTTTCTTATCTGAAGGGCAGTCCTTATCCAGTTCACTAGTCTTCATTGTCCTTGCTCACACCCCATACCAGGTGCTGCTGTGCCATTCTTAAGTTTAATATGTGAGTTATGTCTCTTGATGAAAATTGTGATCCATGTTGTAAGGAATAACTTTTCCCTTTCTCCATGTTAGTATATTCATAATTGGAGTGCCAAATTCATACGGACATTTTCTGTAACATCCTGTGGGACTGTGGACTGATTCTTGACAAAAGACTAGCACATTTCATGTTTTTACTCTTAACTGCTCACTCACTTTATATTCTGCCTGAAACCATTCTTATCAGAAGGGTGGATTATACCTGTGGCCTCCAACCTCATGTGTACATAGACAACACATCATATATCACCAAAGTAAAAGGTGACATAAAAGGAAACATCAAAGGAACTTACAGAGGAACAAGGAAACTCTAAAGTGGAGGTTTCGTGTGATGAACTCTTCATGTGGAAAAGAAATATAAATTTGGGTGTATGCTTGTGCAGAGCGGGTTTACACTACACAATCCATGTGATTCCAACTGTTTTAATGAAGATATTCCCAGTGTACCATGATCACATTTTTTCATGATAGATCAGAATGTGAATTTGAAATTTTCCTGCAGTGCACAAATCAGCTGTGACTCTGATGGTCTAATGACACTGGACCTCAACTGCTGACTATAGACACCGGTGATATTCTGCTGAACAATCCAAGGTAGAATTATATCCTCTATTTTTAGGAAATAATCATGGCACTGTAGCATGAAATTTTCAAATTCAATTATACTACACAATATCATTGGGGAGAGATCAATTTGTTTATTTTCAAAACCCCGATAATACATGGTCCTTTCCGGGGTACGCCCTGCCCCTGTCACATCCTTCACAGAGCAAAATGTCCCTGATTTCTACCCCAAGAATCTTGGGAAATCCTGATGAGCATCACTGATCAAAAGCTAAGGAACCTATTTCCATGTTGGAATGTGCATGGTGAAAAGTAGATAAAGTTGTTCATCTTAGGAACTGAAAACTTGAGTTGGGTGCCTGAATAAAATGAGACTAAGATAAATTCGTATTTTGTAAATATTCCGATTAACTGATTTATGTATTGCCTGAAGGCAAGCATTAAACTGACCCACAAGTTCTAGCCTTTTTTGAACACTGGTCCAAGCTATAGGTCTTACCGAAAAGTAGCCACAAAGTATCCCATTGGACACAACAGGGGAATCGACTTGGGAGCAGAGCGGTTTTCTGTCTCAACCAAATCTGCATACTCATCAATCCATAGGTAATTTAGTGAGATGATACTTTTAATTTTAAACTTCTTCTTACACCTAGAAAAAGAATCAAGTATCTCTTAGTTTGCTCTTCATTGCAGTTGGAATTGCATGTCATAAGACCCAGTTCTTCCAGCCCCAGAGTAGAGGACTCATCCAGCTCTATGATCCAAGCACACAAAGCTCATGCCATGGTACATAGATCTAAACAAAGCCTGTGTTGAAGAATGTTACTGGGTATACACGTTTCAATGCTCATAATTAGCCATACACTGATTTTTTTCTGATTAATGAGTGTTAAGGGAAAACTGTACTGTGGATTTTAAAAGCTTAGCAGTTTTAGAAAGTCATATGTTTCCATATTTCTATCCTCTATTTAGTTGGACACTAACATTTTCATTTATTTCCATAAATTGCTTACATAGAAAATTAGTTAATTTTAAAAATTATAGTTAGATAATTGAGTTTAATTATCTTTTCAAAATAAATACTGTAGAAATACTGTCTGATGCAATAATTTTCACTTTCTGTTGTCTTTCACCCTGTACTAAGAAGACATGTCAGCTCACTATGGTTGCTACTTCAGTGAACACAAGGTGTGCATCTCATACAAGGAACACAAAGAGGATTCAGTTTTCCAATAACCTTTTTAAGTGACTACAAACATGTCTTCCTTTGAAGCATTCTGATGTTATCAATATCTTCTTTTAAAACAATACCTGGGAGCATAAGTTTCATTCTTTCACTCTTTTTATATGAAGTTTTTTTTTGAGAGTTTCACATATATATGCAAGGTGCTCTGATATTTTTGTCACTCACTCAGTTCTATCTCCTAACAGCTCTCCTTCTCACATTTGTAAATTTTTTTGGATATTATCATGATGGACTGAGTAGTATCTGAGTCATTAGTTTTGTGAACCTGGATATATAACTCTCCATTGAGTACTAGTAAGCTGAAATGTGGATGCACAAGTAAGGATCATGACTCCCCTTTCACTCACATTCAGGAGAGTCTGCTCTGTGAAGAAAGTCGAGGACAGCCAAGACTACACAGAGATCTTTAAAAGGCAACAACAATAATAAGAAAATCCTACGTGTAAATATTTCTAAAGTCAATACATGTGAAGACTAACAGGATACTATGGAGAAAGATTTCCCACCCATCTTATATGACATGCTATAATCAAAATACAGTCATATCCTATACCATTTGCTTCAGGATACACACACAAGCACAGAGAACACCCATAAGCATCACAAACATACAAAACAATTGTTTTTATATTTACATTGTACCATGTAGACATCTAATTGTGTATATATATTTTGTAAATGTATATAAGTATACATATGTGCATATATGTGAAACAAAATTTAGAAAAAATTCTTAAGCCTGTTCCTATTAATTTTCAATATTTTTCCTAGGAGACCCTCTGCCTTGGAAATGGAAATAATTCCTATTATCTCTTAAGTGTTTGATGATACTCTTTCCATAATATAAATTACATTTTCAAAATAGTATTAAATACAACTGTAACAAATGAAGGAATACAAATGTACAGTCTTTTAGAAAACTACCCCATTTAGTTTCCTTTGCCCTCAAAAAACAAGATGTAGTTCACTTATATCTCAGCTATACTGTGTGGAATATGATCAGTATATTTTTACAATTCAAATGAGTTGATGACTATCTCTTGTATATAAAATCTGAGGAATTCCAACTGTAGACTGAAGGAGAGCTGAGGAGAAATCACAAGGAAGATGGACAGATTGACAGACAGCTGGGTCATTCACTTACTTTAGGCCTGCGTCAGTGGTCATACCGTAAGTTACCTTTTTTTTAGGTTGGTAGCATAGAGTGACTGACCAGGGCTGAGAGGAAAATGTATGCAGTTGGTTGTGTCTATTTTATGAAACAATACTCTTCTGGACTTTTCATTTTCCTCATGATTTTTGAAGTGGAACTTCAGGAATATTATTCTCTGATGACCAGAATGTTTGTTCCCCAAAATGAATAGAATTGTCCTACAATCTGTTGATTGATGTACTTATTAGAATAACTTTAAATTATCTACTTGAGATCAGTACCAATTTCATACCTTTCAAAATAGTATGAAGGCTATAGTCATGGCATCTGGAGATTATACATGAAGTGCTCAGAGAAAACACCTCCAAGCTCATAGATGACAATACAACCACGTAAAAGGTACAATCACAGCAGACTTCTTTAACATTTGTAGGGCCACTAAGAATCACCTGCTTTGTTCCAGCAATTTTCCCTAACGAGTGTAGGGATAGTGTCTGCTTCTTATCTCTTCATGTCGACTTGGAAGTTATGAGCTCAGAGGAGCAGTTGCCCTGCTGAGTAACTGCTGTAAGCAGGGCCTGTCCCCCTGCTTCTACAATCTGTCTTTACAACACGCAATGTTTTTAATATGTTATGTTGAGAAAATTTCTTAGAGTAGTCTATAAACTTGCAACTCACATAAATCAGCTTCAAAAATTACTAGAATTGTTGGCAAGTGTTACTATACCTGCCTCCATCCCAAATTTGTTGCTATACTGTTCCCAGATTCAAACTGCAGAAAAGCACCTTAGATATTTCATTATTTTCTGTTTGACTAAAAGATTTGTGAAAACATAGTAAAAGATGTGTACAGACGAAAGTCCATTAAGCCTCTACCATGCTCAAAGGAATAGGGGACCCTCAGTAATTTCAAGGGTAAGAGAAATACTCCCCCGGTAAAAAAAAGCAGACATATTGGGTATCAGATACCAAATGGACAACCTGATAACATATATACAATTCAACATTATACTGACTGAGAAGATTATAGTTATCTAAATATATATATTTTAAAAGATATGTACCTCAACATACATATATGTGTATAACAACAATTATTAAAAAAAGAAACCAGGAGTTTTTTTTAAAAAACAAGAAAGGGAATATGGGATGATATGGAATATTTTTAAAAGGAGGGTTTAAATAATGAAGTATATCTAATATCAAAACAATAAAGAAAATATGAAGAAATATTTTTGTAAATTAAGGCCTAATCAATTGTGTCCTCAAGTAGTTAGGCTGGCATGACACACATACTCACAGGTTAGTTGACACTACCAACACATCGTCAAACAAAGAAAAGTATCGTTTTTTCTTTGACCAGCCACTTCTGATTTCAACAGGGCCTTGACAGAGCAAGTATCGATGGACTTCTTGTGTGTTTAACTCCTCCTGGGTTTCCATGTAGAAAAAATAATGATTCTTCTCATACAGGTCTCCACCTAGAATAGTCAATCAGTTCATAAGTTATAAGCCTAGTTCTTACTTATCTTCAGAGGTACATGGTTTTAAAATACAGGCTCCATGGCAGGATTCTGTTGAACTATAGGCAGATTTTAAATGAAACATAAAAACAACAATGCCAACAAATCTGGGCCCTGGGGTCTGCAGAGACTGTTGCACCAATAAGGATCCTGAATGGAGAGGACTTAGAACTCCTGATAGGCAGCACAGTCTCCATGTGGGTCCATTTCTCATGAACTCAGTTGCCTGCTCTTTGATCACTGTAGGCTGGCAAAGCAGCCTTGCCAGGCCAAAGAGGAAGAGGATCTAGGCATTCCTGATGAAACTTGATAAGTAAGGGTCAGATGGAAGGAAAAGAGAACTCCCCCTTTTCAGTGGTTTAGAGGAAGAAGATAGGGAATAGAGATATGGAGGACAAGACTGGGAGGAGTTGAGGAAGGGGGCTACAAATCAGGTTAAAAGTGAATAAAATTATAAAAATAATAAAAAACCTTTTAATTAAGTAACAGAAAAGAAGAAGTACTTAGGAAAAGATGTTGTAAGGGGAACAAATCCTGTCTCTGACCTGAACTCAGTAGGTAGATCTTTGATAGACTCCCCTTTATGGGGGAGCAGCCTTACCAGATCACAGAGGAGGAAAATGCAGCCAGTTCAGATGAGACCTGTTAAGCTAGGGTCAGATGGAAAGGGAGGAGGACCTCACCTATCTTGGACTTGGAGAGGGGCATAGGAGGAGATGAGGGAGGGAGAGTGGGATTGGAAGGGAATGAGGGAAGGGGATACAGCAGGGATACAAAGTGAATAAACTGTAATTAATATAAAAATGAAAATTTAATTAAAAAAGAATTGTACCAACTCAGTTTCATGACCAACAAAATTGAAAGTGAATGAGTTTGTTATGAAACTCATTCCTATTTATTGTGAATCTATGTCAAATACTGAGAAGTATTTTCCAAAGAACATTATATATATTTGAAACAGTAGGAATTTGATGAAAACCAGAGAGTTCTTAGATTTTGGGGTTGAAATTTGACCAGTTTCCAAATAAGCTTTGTGCTCATAACAGTTAAAACGGTTAGATGGAGCAGAAAATAATACTCTACTATAACTTTGACATACATACTTTGAAGATATCCAGACAACATTCTCACATACAGCTCAGAGCACACCTCTCCTGACAGGATAACTTTGTGTCCTTGGGAGAATGCTACTGAATATTGTTAACATGCAGAGCTTTCCATGTGCTACACTTGAGTTAAGAGTTAGTTCACATGATCTGGAGGAATCAAGACAGAGCACTTCCTGAAACCATTAATCTATCATGAGAATCATAATAATCATGTAAAAA
>CM053752.1:76072268-76126277 GCA_028658305.1 Pachyuromys duprasi | reverse complement strand
AGTAAGTATACAGAACAAACAAAAAATACTAAAAGCTGCAAGGGAAAAAGGCCAAGTAATATATAATGGTAAACCCATCAGTATCACACCTGACTTCTCAACAGAGACTACGAAATCCAGAAGGGCCTGGATGGATATCATGCAGACCCTAAGAGAACACAGATGTCAGCCCAGGCAAGTATACCTAGCAAAACTCTCAGTCCTCATAGATGGAGAAAACAGGATATTCAACAATGAAAACAAATTTCAACAATACATAAACACAAATCCAGTGTTACAGAAGATACTAAAAGGAAAAACACAACCCAAGAAAACTAACTACTTTCAAGAAAACACAAGAAACAAATAACCTCACTACAGCAAAACAAAAAAGTAGCCAAGCACACAAGCACACTACCATAGCCAATATCAAATTCAAAGGATCTAACAGCCACTGGTCATTAATCTCTCTCAACATTAATGGACTCAATTCTCTGATAAAAAGACACAGACTAACAGAATGGATGCATAAACAAGACCCAGCAATCTATTGCATACAAGAAACACACCTAAGTCACAAAGAGAGACATTACCTGAGAGTAAAGGCCTGGAAGACCTTTTTCCAAGCAAATGGACCCAAGAAGCAAGCAAGAGTAGTCATTCTAATACCCAATAAAATAGACTTTCATCCAAAATTAATAAGAAGACATGGGGAAAGACACTTTATACTTATCAAGGGAAAATTTCACCAGGAAGATATCACAATCCTGAACATCTATGCCCCCAATACAAGGGCACCCACATTTGTAAAAGAAACATTAATAAAACTTAAACCACACATAGATTCCCAAACATTAGTAGTGGGAGACTTTAACACACCACTCTCAATAAAGGACAGATCAACAAAACAAAAATTAAACAAAGATACAATAATTCTAACAGAGGTCATGAATCCAATGGACCTAACAGACATCTACAGAACCTTTCACCCATACACAAAAGAATTTACCTTCTTCTCAGCACCTTATGGAACATTTTCCAAAATAGACCATATACTTGGTCACAAAGCAAGCCTCAACAGATACAAAAAGATTTAAATAATCCATTGTATCCTATCTTATCACCATGAACTAAAATGGAGCTCAACAACAGAAACAGCAAAAAGCCTACACACATATGGAAACTGAACAACTTGCTACTAAATGACAGCTGGGTCAGAGAAGAAATAAATAAAGAAGTTAAAGTCTTTCTAGAATTCAATGAAAATGAAGGCACAACATACCCAAACTTATGGGACACAATGAAAGCAGTGTTAAGAGGAAAGTTCATAGTACTGAGTGCCTTCAAGAAGAAATTCCGGACTTCTCATTCAAGCAACTTAATGGCTTACCTAAAAGCGCTAGGAAAAAAAAAAAAAAGAAGCAGACACACCAAAGAGGAGTAGATAGCAGGAAATAATCAAACTCAGGGCTGAAATCAATAAATTAGAAACAAATAAAACAATTCAAAGAATCAATGAAACCAAGAGCTGGTTCTTTGAGAAAATCAACAATAGACAGAGAAACCTTTAGCCAATGTAAAGGGAATATAACAACAGACACTGAAGAAATCCAAACAATCATTAGGTCTTCAAAAGCCTATATGCTACAAAATTGGAAAATCTAAGAGAAATGAACAATTTTCTTGATCAATTCCACTTCCCACAGCTGCAACAAGACCAGGTGAATCAATTAAATGGTCCTATATCCCCTAAGGAAATAGAAGCCGTAATCAAAAGTCTCCCATGCAAAGAAAGCCCAGGGCCAGATGGTTTCAGCAGCAGAATTCTACCAGACTTTCAAAGAAGAGCTAACACCAATACTCTTCAAACTATTCCACAAAATAGAAACAGAAGGAACATTACCAAACTCATTCTATGAAGCCACAATCACCTTGGTACCTAAACCTCACAAAAAGCCAACAAAGAAAGAGAATTTCAAGCCAATCTCTCTTATGAACATCGATGCAAAAATACTCAACAAAATACTTGCAAATTGAATAAAACAACACGTCAAAGATATCATCCACCATGACCAAGTAGGCTTCATCCCAGGCATGCAGGGGTGGTTCAATATACAGAAATCCATCAATGTGACCCAGCATATAAGCAAACTGAAAGAAAGGAAAAACACATGATCATCTCCTTAGGTGCTGAAAAAGCATTTGATAAAATCCAACATCCATTAATGTTTAAAGTCTTGGAGAGATCAGGGATAAAACGCACATACCTGAACATAGTAAAGGCAATATACACCAAGCCTATAGCCAACATCAAATTAAATGGAGAGAAATTTAAAGCAATCCCACTGAAATCAGGGACAAGGCAAGGCTACCCACTCTCTCCATATCTCTTCAACATAGTTCTTGAAATCTTTGCTAGAGCAATAAGGCAATTAAAGGAGATCATGGGGATACAATTTGGAAAGGAAGAATTCAAGGCATCACTATTTGCAGATGATATGATAGTATACTTGAATGACCCCAAAAATTCTACCAGGGAACTCCTACAGCTGATTAACACCTTCAGGAAAGTGGCTGGATAGAAAATGAACTAAAAAAAATCAATAGCCCTCCTTTATACAAAAGACAAAATGGCTGAGAAAGAAATTAGGGAAACATCCTTCACAATAGCTACAAAAGTCATAAAGTACCTTAGTGTAAACCAAACCTAGGAAGTCAAAGACTTGTATGTAAAAAATTTCCAGTCTCTAAAGAAAGAATTGGAAGAAGATATCAGAAGATGGAAAGATCTCCCATGCTCATGGAATGGCAGGATTAATATAGTAAATATGACCATCTTACCAAAAGCAATATACAGATACAATGCAATTCACATCAAATTACAACACAATTCTTTACAGACCTTGAAAGAAAAATTCTCAACTTCATAAGGAACAACAAGAAACCCAGAATTGCTAAAACAATAGTCTACAGTAAAAGACCTTCTGGAGGTATCTCCATCCCTGATCTCAAGCTGTACTATAGAGCAACAATATTAAAAACTGCATGGTATTGGCATAGAAACAGACTGGTGTATCAATGGAATCGAATAGAAGACCCAGAAATAAATCCACACACTTATGGACACCTGATTTTTGACAAAGATGCCAAAACCATTCAATGGAAAAAAGATAGCATCTTCAACAAATGGTGCTGGTCTAACTGGATATCTACATGTAGAAAAATGCAAACAGATCTATACTTATCACCCTGCTCAAAACTAAAGTCCAAGTGGATCAAAGACCTCAATATAAATCCAGACACACTAAACCGCTTAGAAGATAAAGTGGGGGGAAAGCCTTGAACTCATTGGCACAGGAGACAACTTCTTGAACAGAACACCAACAGCATAGGCTCTCAGAGCAACAATTAATAAATGGGACGTCATGAAACTTAAAATCTTCTTTAAAGCAAAGGACACTGTCATCAGAACAAAATGACAGCCTACAGATTGGGAAAGGATCTTCAGCAACCCTATATCTGACAGAGGACTAGTATCCAGTATATATAAAGAACTCAAAGAATTAAACAGCAACAAATCAAGTAATCCAATTAAAAAATGGGGTACAGAGTTAAACAGAGAATTCTCAATAGAGGAATATCGAATGGCAGAGAAACACCTAAAGAAATGTTCAACATCCTTATTCATCAGGGAAATGGAAATCAAAACAACCCTGAGATTTCACCTTACACCCATCAGAATGGCCAAGATAAAAAACTCAAGTGACAACACATGCTGGAGAGGATGTGGAAAAAGGGGAACCCTCCTCCACTGCTGGTGGGAATGTAAACTTGTACAACCACTCTAGAAATCAATCTGGCTCTTCCCCAGACAACTAAGAATAGCGCTTCCTCAAGATATAGCTATACCACTCCTAGGCATATATCCAAAAGAGGCTCAAGTACACAATAAGGACATTTGCTCAACCATGTTTGTAGCACCTTTATTTGTAATAGCCAGAAGCTGGAAACAACCCAGATACCCCTCAACTGAGGAATGGATACAGAAATTGTGGTACATTTACACAAAAGAATACTACTCAGCAATAAAAAACAAGGATATCATGAAATTTGCAGGTAAATGATGGGAACTGGAAAGGATCATCCTGAGTGAGGTATCCCAGAAGGAGAAAGACACACATGGTATATACTCACGCATATAAACATATTCTAGAGAATGAAACTACTAAAATCTGTACACCTAAAGAAACTAATCAAGAGGGAGGATTCTGCTGAAATGCCCAATCCCTATCCAGAAGGACAAAAGGGATGGACATAGGAAAAAGGAGTGGGCAGGGAACGGGTCAAGGGCCTGCCAGGAAGGGCCTCAGAAGAGATCTGCACTGCAGACTATTGAAGCAGATGCTGAGACTTATGGCCAACAGTTGGGCAGAATGCAAGGAATGAGGGGAGTGGGAAATAGTGGGATCTGGAGAGGACAGGAACTCCACAAGGAGAGCAACAGAACCAAGTGGTCTGAGCACAAGGGTCCTTCCTGAAACTGATGGTCCAACTAGGTACCATGTATGGAGTTAGCCTAGGACCCCTGCACAGGTGTGACCCATAGCAATTCAGTGTCCAAGTGGGTCCATAGTAATGGGAACAGGGACTGTCTCTGACATGAACTGATTGGCCTGCTTTTTGATCACCTCCCCCTGATGGGAGAGCAGCCTTGCCTGGCCACAGAGGCAGACAATGCAGCCACTCCTGATGAGACCTGATGGACTGGGATCACAGGGAAGGAAAGGAGGACCTCCCCAATCAGTGATCTTGGGGAGGGACAGGAATGCAGAGGGGGAAGGAAGGGAGGGGGTGGGAAGGGAGGAGGGAGGGAACTACAGGGGTATATAAGGTGAATAAACTGTATTTAATAAAGAATTTAATAAAAAAGAAAGAAAGAAAAAAAATGCCGCAAGCCTCTATGGTCATAAACATTGGATTCAAAAGGTAGCAAGATGTTCCTCCCTTAAAATTACAGCTAAAGGGAATAAAAATGAGTTTTATAGTTTTGTTTGATTATTTTGAATATATAAATTTACTATGTTCTATATATTTTGATGTCTGATTATTGATTATTAAATGTATTAAGATTTTGCAGAGTTCTGTCCTGTTTTAAAAACAAGGTTTATAAAAATAATAAGTTTTAAAACTCTGTTTATAAATAAAATATTAAAACTGCACCTCCATGTGTTTGTATACAGGAACTTCTCTTGCTGGCAGCCAACATCAAAATACTACACTTAGAATTGATTTTAATTTAATATTAAATTAATATTTAATTTAATATTAAATTGTTTGCATTGTAAAATTGGTTTTGACTTTTATACTTTGAACTTCATTCCTTAAAAGGGTATCTCATTTTGATATTGTAAAAGCAGGTTTAAAAATTATTATTAAGGCTATGAAATATTTTAAAGTTTATCAGTTATTTTAGACAATGACCTTGGACATTCTAACGGGGAACTTTGAACAGTTTCTCAATTATTTGGGAGAGGACAAAATACTTTGGTATTTATTTTGTTAATTTTACCAAATGAAACCAAGCCATGTTATTTGAGCCAATTAAGAAAATTGTAAGATATGTTGCTCTTCATTTAAAAGGCTGGTGTTTTTCAATGCAAAATGTTTTCTTATGGTTTTTAGCCCAGGTTTATACAGGGTTATATTCAAATCGTTTTTAATTATTATAAATATATATATATACCTGCTTACCAGCTCCTATATAAATGATTTAATGCTGTTTTCTGGCCTATAGGTTTGAAATGGCCAGAATTGTTCATCTCTGCGAAGTTTGCCAGTTGTGTTTAGTTCCCCATTTAGTGATAAATGAAACTTTTGTCCTTTATGCTTTTACACTGTTCAATCTTAATGCAATATGACAGGATGAGCAAGATTTTCTGGCCCTTCTATATATTGTATTTGATTGAAAGTTTTGCTTTGATTTTAGTTCAGAAAGATATTTGAAGTTATGCTAATTAATGCAGTTAGTTATAAGAATGGATTTTTATTTTAAGTTTTATTAATTATACTTTATTCACCTTGTATCCCTCCCAATCCCACCTTCCCTCCTCCTTCTCCACACATGCCCCTCCCCAAGTCCACTGATAGGGGAGGTCTTCCTCCCCTTCCTTCTGATCCTAGTCTATCAGCTCTCATCAGGAGTGGTTGCATTGTCTTCCTCTGTGGCCTGGTAAGGCTGCTCCCCCATGAGGGTGAGGTGACCAAAGAGCAGGCCAATCAGTTCATGTTGGAGGCAGTCCCTGTTCCCATTACCATGGAACCCACTTGGACACAGAACTGCCATCGGCTACATGAGAATGGATTTTATCTGGTCTTTTGTTTATGTTTTTAACACTAAACCTAGGATGGGTAATTATAAAGTTGGCCTATGTAGATCTACTTGAGATAAATATGGGTTTAAATCATTTATATTTCATAGGATGCAATTTAAAATAGATAATTAAAAGAGAGATGAAGAATAATTCAGATATGCAGGCCCTCAAGCTTGTCAGAGATCTGACGAATATGGCATTTTAACATGTATAAGCTTATTATGACAGAGAGTCCCAAAATCCTAGCAGTAGCTCTCCAAGGTCTCCAAGAAGATTTGGGCACAATGCGACTCTGGATTATGGCATGCTAACCACTGAGTAAGACTGCCCCAACTGGCCCACTGCTAGGGCCCAGCCTAAACTCTGGACAAATCTATGGACCCCTGGAGAGCCAATGTTTCCCGTTGCTAAGGGTGAGGTGAGGCCATTCTCTCGTTTCTTTCTCCACAGAAATAGTCTGTCATCTTCTGTGCCTGGTCACTGGATCACCCTCCTCATGATGCCATGAGACCACAGGAGCCATGGACAGCTGCCTAGAGTGATGGACTGACTAATTGTCACTGTCATTTTGATTGGTACATATTTATCCTTCTCAGGTCTCTGATTACATTGATGGCTAAGCTAAGCCAATGGTAGCCTTGTAGTTAAAGAATAGATAGTTAGATCCATTGTTAGTTTATTGATTAATTTATTAATTAGCTAAAATTTTCAGGTACTAGGTCTTCTATTTGAAAAAGGCAGGCAAGTTTGCCTTGTCTACAGGCTTCATGTTAATTATCTATGTCTTATGGTGAATAGCTGAATAGAAAGGTAATGGAATTTATGTAGGGTCTGAGGATATAGGAGTTTAGGTTGTGAGAATCTAAAGAATGTTGTTTGGTCTGGAAAAATGTTTCAGGGTTGATAAGAAAGATTGGAGGGTATAAATAGATGTTTTAAGGTATATGAATATGAATTGTAATGATACAGAAAAATGATTTGAGGCATATCAAAAATGGGAGACATTTCAGATTTCCCTCCTCTTTCTGCTATTGTTGTGCTTATTTTGTTATAAGATTTCAGGAGTCCAGAATTTGGACATTGACCAATAGAGTTCTAATAAGTTGATGGAACATTGACTTCTTATTATCCAGTCACAAGCTTGAGATTTTAATTGCCTTTTGATTGTCTTCTGGAGGTAGATTTAGAAGTGCATTTCATCATGCTAAACAGGTCTATACAATGTGTATATATGACCCAAAAGCCGGAGCTTTTACGATGATATCTTTAATATTTGCCATTTCTGAGGTAATCTTTGATACAGGATTTAAAAATATTTTAAATCTATTTTTTTCTAGTTGCTTTGTTAAGGGAAGTCTAAGCATCCAGAGTTAAGCACTAAAGCCATTAATGCATTTCCGGCTAATTTTCCAGTGTAACATGGAAATGGGGACTAAAAATAAATGCTAAGAAGAACTGACAAAAAATGGCCCAGCTCTATTGGTGGCTGACTACCAATAGCTGTGCCCACAGAAAAAATGTTAGAGTTTCAGACCATGGACACATTTAAATTATTTATAAAGGTTACAAAACAAACAGCTAAGAGAAATGGATACTTATTCCGTTGGATGTAGTTTTACCAGTTACTCTCAGAATATTGTTATGTAAATTAAAAATTCATAAGAGTTTCAGGAAGCCAAAAAGTCATGAGACCTGAATATGACATAGTTCAAACAGACCCCAGATGAGTTTTTCCCTGGTCTTTGGAGTCCTAATTTTTTCTGTTTATTAGACAAATTTTAACTTGTTTCTAGTTTGAATTTGTCTCAGCAGATTTTCACCTGGGTGAGACTGCAAGCTGAGTTCTGAAGTTGCTGGAAGCTGACTGACATGATTGCTCTCTGCCTCCTTGGATGGATCACCTAACCAGACGCTTCTGAGGACTGCCCCACTGCCCAGCCATTGGCTGGCATTTCAGCTTTCCTAGCTCCTGATGCCAACGGTCCTACTGTCACATTGATGCAATTTCAGAAGACGAGACCACGGGCCCAAATTCTCACCTAACAGGCTAAAATGCTAGGTCAAAGGGAGCTCCCTGACATTAGCTGTTATCTTGGGGACTTGCTTAGCTGGAGCAGAAATTAGTATTGCAATACTGGATGTACAAAGCCAGAATTATAACAGTTCAAAGGCAGAATCTTTTGCTTTGGTCATTTTTGGATTATGCTTACTTAATAATGAGAACTCAGTACTGCCAGCTTGGAGATGACCTTGAACTGTGGGAGCCCAAGATTGGCCTCTTCAGTTACATGGAAAGGGGGAAATGAAGAGTTTAAGTTAGCCTGGGCATAGTTAGCCTGAGTATAACTCCATTTTAAAATAAAGAGCCATCTTTACCGGGAGCTGAAATCAGGTACCAGGAAATATCCCAGAATGTACACTGGCAGAAAACAAAGCTAACTCTCCTAGCAACAGACTCCAGGAAATATAACAGAATAAATGATTCATAGAAAATAGAGACAAACTCCCTGGCAATAATCAATGAGAATTGTTTGGGAATCCGGTGGGAAAATTCTCCCCAATGTTTCAGATATGGTTTAGAAAAAAATAGCCATTGTGGTTATATGCCTTAGCCATTGTGATTGTGTGCCTCAGAAAAGGTACCCTGCCCTGCTGAACTTCACCCAATTCTGTAACGCCAAGGCTTGTGTGCCCTTGCTTGTTGCCATGGTAACCCCCTGATCACAGACTTTCCCTTTAAAAACCCTGTTCACTCAGAACTCGGGGTCCCACTTCTCTACTGCTATGTCAGTGAGACTTGGGTTCTGAGTTTGATCACTCTCATAATAAAGCTCTCTTGCAATTGCATCTAGTTGTCTCCTGGTGGTCCCTGAGGGTCCCATGAATCTGTTATTACAGTTGCAGCTGTGTGCCCAAGTGCCCTATCAGAAATCAATGGCAGGTGAGCATGACGCACAAGCTTGCAGTAAAAGGCTAGAGCCTAGAGGCTGCATGAACCCAGACAGTCTTCTGGAGCTGGGTGTCCTGAATGTTGGACCTGATGGTCCCCCCACTGTAGGATTTCCTCCGGACAGGGGCACTGCAGTTCTGTGCTTTGGGGTCCTCAGTTCTGTCTGGGATTGAGAGTGTGTTGCTCCACCTTGCTGGCGATTGAGAGCCTGGGTGTCTGCAGAAACTGTAACTTTCCCCAAGAACATTTCAGGGGGGAAGGGGTGTCAGTTGAGTGCTCTGAGGTCAGACCTGCAGTTCCCCTCACTGTGGGTTTCCACCCGACAGGGAAACTCAGTCTCTGGTGCCCTTGGGCCCACTGTTATATCTGGGACAGTGAGTCAGGCACACAGGCAGGACCGCTGGTGCCTGTGTGCCTGGCTCTGGGCTGACTGTTGGGTGCCTGCAGGGTCTTTTCCAGGGATTTTCTGGGTGACCTAAGGTCTGTGCCGATCGTTTCAGCCACCATGGGGTTTTCTCTTGGCTGGAAATCCCAGTCTCTGGTGTTGTGGGGCCCACAGTTCAATCTGGGACAGTGATCAGAGCATACCACGTGTGGCTCTTTTGCTGGTGACCAAGTGCCTGGTGGAACCAGGACCTATTCCGCATTTTAGCTGGGCGAGTTGAAGCTGATTGAATTCCACAACATGGGGTGTCCTCTCACCTGGGAAACACAATTGCTGGTGTTTTTGGACCGAGAGTTCTGTCTGGTGGTCACTGTGCAGATCCTGCTGTGCTGCTGACCAAAAAGATGGCACCGCCATCTTGGATCTCCTATATAATTCTTCATTGTTTAGTCACTTGTTGGTATAATGTTCTAGTGGAATGTATACTATCCACCCGTGTTCACATAAATGCTGATTTTTCTATTCCACTATCTGGTTTCAATCTGCACATTGCATTGTGATGTTTATTGTATGCATCACCTGTCTAAAGTTTGTGTAAACATGCCACCATTTGTACTCTGCATTTTCAGTAAAACAACCAGCCAATGCTGAGCAATGGAGAGAATAGGGTAGGACATCCTGGTCTGGAGGGGAGGAGAAGAAAGTCAGTGGGGGAAGTTAGAGAGTAGAGATCAGCAGGAGAGGACTTGGAACCATGAGGAGAGAAGAACCGGACTAAAGATATGATTAAAAATAAGTATAATGTGTAAAATCTGAATGGAAAGAAACTATTCGGGCTTGGAGGTTTAGAATGGCGTAATCATTTCCCAGCATTGTGCTCTAGGTTAACCAAAAACATCCTAGTCTCTGTGTGATGATTTGGGCATACAACTGGTTTATGAAAAACTGCTGTTTAACTAAAAGATAAGCCAATAATAAATATTAAATTTTAACCTTCAACAATAGTCACTTGTATACACAATATGCCTAATTATTTTTTTCTTTTTTAGCTAAACAAAACAAAACAGACACCTGTTTATTTGAAAAACCTTAACATTAGAAAACTGTCCTTTGAACATTAATGTACATATAAAATAAGAAAAAGAGAAAACATCTGCTTTGAACTCATAATGAGCATATAGATAAAACTACTGTTTTAAACTTATAATGAGCAAAAGTATCTAATTAGATATAGTTCTTTTATATTTTTTCATTTTGCTGTAATTTTATTTATTTATTACAATGTATTCACTTTGTATCCCAGCTGTAGCCCTTCCCTCATCTCCTCTCAGTTCTACCCTCCCTCCCTCTTCTCCTTTTATGCCCCACCCCCTAATCCACTAATAGTCCCTTCTGACTGTAGCCTATCAGGTCTCATCAAGACTGGTTTAAATGCATAGGTACAAAAACGTGACAGATGAAAATGATCTGTTTGGGTTTTCATAGTATGGTAACCTTGAATAAAATTTGCAGAAATTAAATGGTATATAGGAAAGTTTGAGAATTATGTATCTTGGCTTTGTGGCTTGTTCATTTTTCTTGATTAGCTACATTTGTTCAACATCTTGTGATACATACTCAGAATTCCTTTACAAGATAAAGAATGTTGGAAGGGGAGGAGGTCCTCCCCTGTTGGTGGACTTGGAGGGGGTGGGGAGGAGGGAGATGAGGGAGGGAGTGGGAGGTTGGGAGGGAATGAGTGAGGAGGCTATGACTGGGA
This sequence comes from Pachyuromys duprasi, assembly GCA_028658305.1. Classification (NCBI taxonomy): domain Eukaryota; kingdom Metazoa; phylum Chordata; class Mammalia; order Rodentia; family Muridae; genus Pachyuromys; species Pachyuromys duprasi. The sequence continues at coordinate 76,114,833 of CM053752.1, read as the reverse complement.
TGCAAAGTACCTAACCTGTGATTGATATAAAAATAAAAATAAATAAATTAAAAAAAACTAAATAAAATAAAAATTTAAAAATTATCAATAAAAAAAACAAGATAAAGAATGTACTGAAGCTGTCTTCAAGAAACACCAAATTAAAAACACTAAAGCAAGCAAACCAAGAAACAACGAAAAAAGAATTCTCATGATGGATCCATATTTTATGGGAAAGATGGCCCTTCGGTTTAATATATTTATTAATATATTTATTAGTATATTTATTAAACCAAAACACAGCACTCACTTGTAAAACAACTCCAAGTAGGTTTTTTAGCATCTACTCTTTTTAGAAACTGCGGAGATGGAGTCTTCCTAGGAACAGGCAGATGCTTGCCTTCATGGAGGTTGCATTCAACAGATGAGGATGAAAATGAAGAAATGAGGCTAGGCCTTGAGAGGAGCAAAGGCCAAGAATGATTAGCCATTGCAGACTCCAAGTTGGAACACTCTTGAAAGATTGGAAGAACCAAAAAGAGATCAATGTGACTAAAGCACCGTAACATGAAGAATGATTTCAAAGAGAGACAGAGAAATACTCAGGGACAGATCAGACCTTAAAATTAGTATGAAATAGTGACTATTATAGAAAGCACAAACAACACTGATAGATGACAGAATTTTACCTTGCTTGACACGATGATGCCTTTTCCAAGCACTACATTAACAAGTATGACACAAAATGAGCCATTTTGCTATTAAGTGTTCAGGGAGAAGCATGTAGCAATATAGCCGCACAATGCTATTTATGTGGAGACTGCTACATGGAAGATTTCGTGCAAAGTTGAAGTCACTGTGTTTAGTTTTGAAACTGCTGTCCCTGACTTTCTTGTGCTTGGTATCTCTGGAAATTGTGTGATGTGTTAACTACAGCTCTGTAGTGTAAAATATTTGAAAATCAGGAGAGCTTATTTCACAAGCATTGATCAATATATTGATCTACATGGGAAAACAGCTCACATTTGATAAAGTAGCACTTCAAATGCAAGACATGAGTCGCTGGAAATATAAGGAAGCTAAAGCGAATATGAAATGTGAATGGGATTGAAAAATGATGGGGCCATTATGGAAAGCAGTATGCATAGTCCTCAAAATAAAAACACATTTCAAATGAAACCCAAGCATTCCATTCCTGAGATTTTACTCAAAAAATAAGGGTCTTTTGAGAGCTTGTCTGCATGTTCTGGACAAGCACAGCCACTCATACAGCCTTTGCCAAGCAATTTCCCTCCTGTGTCAAAGAAAGCCACCAGGAGGATGGCCAAGGAGTTATGAGTGATGAAGGGAACATTTGCATAGTCAGTCACTTCAGCTTCCTCCACTCTGTTGATGAATGAGGTGACAGATGTTGGACACAGTGTTCCCTTGAATCCTAAAATTAGCACAGTGAAATACTGACACTCCAGTGTTCATGGCCACACTATTCATAATATCCATGCTCATTAACAGATAAATAGGTAGAGGAAATGACATTCAACAACAGATCATTTAGCCTTTGAAATTTTTTTAAATTTTTTATTCTTATAAGAAATATTTAATATGCCACAGTACGGATGAACTTAAAATATTATGCTAAATAAGGCCACAAAACAATGATGTAAGATCACATTGATATGGTATACATAAAGTAGTGTAACATACAGCCGTAGTAGAATAACAGTTACTGAATCTGAGGAATGAACTGCTAATCAGTAGATATAGTCTCAGCTGTGCAGAAAGAGCATGTTTTTACAGTTACATTCCTGGGGTTGACAATATTTCCTAATATATTTTTCTGAATTTAGATCTTACATTGCATTCCTACGTAGTGAAATGAAAGTTCCCTGCCGCTCATTCCTTACTACTTTAAACCACACTGTTTTTGTCTTTTTTCTAGCAACCTAAACCCATTTTGGTTACTTTTTTAATATTACTTTTCTTACTTCTGCCATTGATTTTTAAGTACTGAAGTGATGATCTTTCTGAGTCAGCTGAAGTAAGCTTCTATATCAAATGTGTTTGATGATCTTGAAAATGCTTAATTTATTTCATGTACTCTACTCTGACCTAGGATCTTGAGCCAGAAAGGTGACTGAAATGAAATGAAGACATGTTTTACATATGTACAAACCACTTCTGAGTTCTTGTTCAGAATAAGAAAAAAAGATATTTACACATGGTGTCAGAATATGTTGCTCACAGGAGACATAGTTTATGCCACCTTCCAAGAACTGTAGATTGCAGACAGCTTAGCTTGACATCACTCCCTTCCGTAGGTTCTACAGTGTTCCAATGGTTTAACGAGTGAAAATATCCCTTGCCTTTGGGCTACTTGTAGAAAACTAATCGAATATTTCAGTTGTTTGGGTTCATGATTTCTTTGCCACAGTGCTATGAGAGAAAAATCCCAGAATGGAGATAATCAATGATTAGAGTATTGTTAGTGGCAAAGGAGCAAGTCTATTATGTAGTAAAACAGATGAGACTTTTGTTTTTAGGATGGAAGTATAACAGTAGTCAAATTGCTACATCATTTATATCTAACCTCCAATGCATCTGGGTTAATTTTGTAATAAAGACAGGCAGAACAATCCAATATATTCAATATTGAGTAGTAGATACCATAAATGACAAGGAAACATGGATGGTTTTGCTCACAGTAGAAAACAAAGGATATAAATTTTGCTTGAAGATTGTTTCTCTGCATGAAAGTAAAAAAGTAATGATCTTGAAGTGCCCCAGATATTTTCATCCTGTAAGTCACATACCCAGGGAATCAATCATAGACATTATTCTGCACTTATTAAGTGAACTCTTGCCCTCAGCTGCCAAGGCCTGAGACTCTGGGTCTGGACCTATTGTTTCTCTGGATTTTATGCCTTCATCCTTGGGACCAGCTTGTAAATGTCTAAGAGTTTCTAGAAGCATTTTTCAATTAGTAAATCTCTAACTTCTCTATTTCTGGTACACCAGTCAGCACAGAGGGTATTCTTGTGTAGGAGCAGGCAGACTTACCATACTATAGGGTTCCACAGTGGTGGAGACTTTCCAAAAAGTTTTTGGGTTTGAGAGACTGCCATTGTATACATTCATATCCTCTACCAAAGCCCATATAAAATTTCCCAAAGGAAAAAACATAATTTCCTCAACTCCTATAATACATAGCAAAAATCATTAAACAGGTTACCAGTTCACAGAAGAAGACAATGCAGACACTCCTGTTAAAAACTGATAAACTAGGATTAGAGGGAAGGGGAGGAGGACCTCCCCTATCAATGGACTTGGGGAGGGGCATGGGAAGAGAGAAGGGAGGAACAGTGGGATTGGGACTACAGTTTGGACACAAAGTGAATAAACTCTAATTAATAAAACAATAAAAAATGAAAGTAAAAGGATGTTGCAGGATTGTGATCGACGGTGTCAATATGCTTGAATGTTGGGAAGCTGCAGTGGTCACCATGCTGTCCATGACAGTAAACCATATCCCAGTTTCAGTGTTGTAGAATATAGGCCTTTCTGCATCTGACTCCCCCAGTTTCACTGGCACCCAGCTGACAGTGACATAAACACTAATTGAAGACTTGTGATGAGGTCAGAGAAATGATACTTTTAAAATAGAAATCCTAAACCACTTAAAGTTCACTGGTACAAATATTAAGATCAAAACAGAAGGCCCTGAGACCAAATGAAAACAAAACAACAAATATTAAAAACAAACAAACAAATAAAAACCAACAACTTCACTAAAAACAATGGGAAAATTCTTTTTGTTATGTGGGAACAAAACATGGAAAGGGGGTGAAGGGAAGAATGACCCTTATATGCCTAATTTGTATTTCAGATCCTTTCATTTAGGTGGATAATGTAATTAATGTCTCACAAATTTTGAGGCATGAATGTAAAAACAGCAGCTGAGTTTTAGAAAAATCAGGTGATAACCCAGAAATTTTCTTTTAAAAAAATTGCAAAATATTCAAAACCTTAATTTTGTTCCACTGATTTATGCTTCCCACAGGAATATTGTTCAGCTTATCTAACTTACTCTTTTGTAAGCATTTATGGCAAACTCAATGTAAGTGAGAAAGATCTGGCCAAGGGGATCATCACATGGTTTTAATACACACAGTAGGCCAACACACACACCACACAAACACTACATATAATACTAATGTTCAAAATAATCTATTTTACTTAAATTACAAAGACCTAATTAAAAAAAATCAGTGTTGGTGGTAAGTGGCTGCAGTAGCAAATGTAATGTCTACTTAATGAAATGTAAGGTAGGAAGAGGTTATTTCCATCAAAATGCTCTGAGTTTATTATCACAGATTGTTCCAGGTCTGGTACATCCTAGTCCTTGGCCCCTTCAACACACCTATGTTAGCTACTTCCTAGTGCTGATTCACAGAGGTGGTAGGCTAATCCTCAAAGAATGGTCCCAGATCTAGACATTAAACATTCCACACTAAATGAGGCCTAAAAAAATGTCCATTGTATAGAGATTAGAAATATTTTTAAATAATAAAAATGGCATTTGAATTTCTTATTTTCATTTTAAATAAGCTTGCCTGAGGAGTAGAAAGACCACAATGAAGGACACACCTTACTGACTGATACCCATTCTGTTGCCTACATAGTCATGTCTTCTAATATTTTCATCTATGTTTGCATGTAGCATGTCATTTCAATCCAAGGAATGCACATGCCTAAGAAACCCACAATCAGAGGTTTTGATTTTCCAAATATATATATAGTTATATTTATAAATATATATTTATGTTATATATATTTATAGATAGATAGATATATTGATCTAGTTTTAGAAATGAATGTAATGTCAAAAGCATCCACTCTTCACATAGAGCATGTTGGCAAGGGTCATTTATCCTCTAAGATGATAATTTGCACATCTGAGATATTTGGTTGGCTGAAGACTTCTCAGTAAAAACTGAAGAACACGGATCAATATACAACGAATGTAACAGGTATCCCAGTTCTCAAATCAGGGAAGGCTGGTGACTTATGAAATGCTCCCGTTCTGTATACTCTGGGTCTGGGTAAGAATATGATAGCTGGTGACTGGAATTCATAGTGCTGCTGATCTGATTACACTCTTTCCTTTTAACTGGTGTAATTAGGATATTCGTTGTTACTCATTATAAGAGAAAATAAACTCAATTTTAAAACCACAGCATAATGCATTATATTATTTTTTTATAATTGTTTTAGCAATTGTACAATTGTTTTAGCAATTCTGAGTTTTCTATAAATTGGAGATGTTTTGGGTGTTTATTTGAATAGCTTAATTCCAAATTGGGTACTTGGCAAACCCAAGATGAATAATTCATGAAATCTTAGTGATATTTACATGAAATCAGCTTTAGTTAGTGTAGTATGGCACAGGTATGAGGAACTAGGTTCAGATTTCTGGAACCCACATTAAGGGGTTGGTGTGATCATGAGGGTTTATGCCATGCAGTGGAGGGAGAAAGAGATAGGCCAATTCTTGGGCCTCATTTGCCAACCAGTCTAGTCAACCTGTGAGTAGTTGATACAGTTATAGTCTCTATTTCAAAAGATAAGGTAGAAGCCTATGAGTGAAGACACCTATCCTTGGCCTCTTGCTTTCACACACATCTACACATAAATGTACACACTCATACACACACATACACACATAAACATACACACAGACACAGTCACATACACTCATGTACACACACATACACACTCACATAGACAGACACAATTTTTCTTTATTTTCCATAGTGGGAAAGACTTCTGCAGAATTCAGAACTGGGAAAGGCTCAGTGAAAAACTAACTCCAATATTTTAATTTTATTGTGTAACATATTGATTTGTCAGATTAAAGAAAGAACTGATTAGTCATCCTAGGTTCTGCACAGACTTTCAAAATGACAGTTTTAACTGTTTCAGTTTCCTAATAAAATATTGTTCTATCAAGAAAAAAATGTCTCATGCCTTTTTATTTAATAAGACTGACATTTCAATATATAAAAGATGACCCAAGTTTGCAAGTGGTTCTCTGTGAATAAGAAACCTTTAATGTTGCCAGGAATCTTTAATAGATTTTTTTTTAAAAAAGGAAAGGAAAATAAAGTAATTACTTACCATAGATCAAACAAAACTTTGCTTGATTTTATACTTCATTTTGGATTACAAAGAAGAGAATACACTATCATTTTAAAGTCTTGATCCAGTGTTTAAAGGTATTTTGTGTTCAAGGGGGGAAAAAACCTCAAGAGAGGGATAAGGTAATAGTTTATTAGACTCTTTCCTGCCACATTCAACACCTTCACACTTTCTTTGCATTTAGTTACCAGTTTCATTTAAATGCTTTCTTGTTCCTTTTGAGAACTCCTTCTTAAAAGCTCATCAACCAAAAGAGTTTTGTTCCTAGGCTGAGTAGAAAAGATAAAGAAAATGCTTCATGCATTTTTCATTTTTACCCAGATTGTATTCACTGAATATCTGCAACATGCCAGATGCTGAGCAGACCATGATTAACAAGGCGTGTGCTTGCACTCAGGAGCCCTCAATTTTGTGCTGAGGAAAGGGCATAAAACCACAAGATAACACAGTAAAGGAGAAAAGCAATAGGAGACTGCACCCTAGCTTTACCAACTGTACAACGCCAACGCGGCAAGATGGAAGGGTCAAGGTGGTGCCAAAAGTATTTCCTGGAAGGCTTCTAAGAGAAGGAAAATCACTTACTTCTTAAGGATGAAGACCGGGCAGCAGAAAGATGGTTCAAATAAAGGCATATAACATTTTAAAGAATTTAAGCCACGGAAACACATAGTTGTTCTATTTTACTCTCTGTGTTGAGAGTAAAAGACACTGATATAAAGCAACTTAGAGGAGAAAATGGTTTATTGTAGCTTATAGATTGTACAGAGGCCATTCTTGAAGGAGGTCAGGGCAGGAACTCAAGCAGGAACTTGAAGCAGAAAGGATGGTGAAATGCTGCTTGTTGGATCGCTTACAGGCTGGTGTTTTCTTATATACTCCAGGACCCCTTGCCTAAGGATGGTACCACTTACAGCAGACCAGACTCTCCCAGATTAATTAATAAGACCCCTCCCCTACACACACATATCCACAGGCTAATCTGACCTAGGCAACTCTTCAGTGGAAACTTTTCTCTTAAATGACACCAAATCAAATAGAAAATTCAGCTAACTAGGCTTTAGTGATTTAGGTTTGGAATGAACATTTTCATGAAGTAGTTTCTAAATTTGATTAAAAGCAGTTTAACGTGGGTAACACTACTCTAACAGCTAGAATCCCAGACTGAATGAAAATGAAATATCCTGTTAAGACAGCTTTCATCTCTCTCTCTCTCTGCTCCCTGCCTGCAGATACAATGTGACAGGACATCTTGAATTCCACTATTGCCTCCTAACAGTGATGGCCTGTGCTCTCCAAAAGCAGGCCAAAGAGGGTCATTCTTTTTTTGTCTCTTTGTTTGAATTTTGTCACACCTATGAAATAATTAACATAGAGTTCAACATTGTACATGCTGGTTGTGAGACTTTTCAGAACACCATGAATAGTGGCTATATTAAAAAAAAATCCAAATGGGGGACAGCAGTAATGGCTCAGGTGTTAAGTGGGTTTGTTGCTCTTCCAGAGGACCCAAGTTGGGTTCTCAGCATACATTTCAAGTAATTTACAACTTTTGATTCCAGCTGCAAGGGATCCAATGCTTCAGGCATCAACGGGTACCTGCACATATATGGAATTCACTCACATATGCACATGCACACATATACTCACAAACTTACACATAAATCATAAAATAAATAAAAATCATAAAAATAAATTATTTAAAATAGCAATGGGAGCCCAGCATGATAGTACACACCTTTAATCTCAGTGCTCAGGGAGGCAGAGGCAAGAGGCTAAGGCCAGCTTGGTATACAGGTCTAGTCCAGGACAGCCAAGACTACACAGAGAAAGCCTATCTTTAAAAAACATAGATAGATAGATAGATAGATAGATAGATAGATAGATAGATAGATAGATAGATAGATAGATAGATGTAGCAGTAAGCAAGAATATAGACTGGAGACGTAAATATGAAGTCTTTGAGTCATTGAACTAGTTATTTTATTTTTTGTTTTTTTGCAAACTAAAGCATACTTAGACAAGTACTTACCTTTTATGTCTAAGTCAGCCACATATGAAATCTTATGAAGACTAAAATTGTTGGAGGTAGTGCTGATGAGTTTTTTATGCTAATTACTGGTCCTCAAGATCTGATTACTGCCCAAATATACCTATCCTTGTTTTGTAAACCTGCTTCAGATATTTTTCCTGATTGGTTGATTAAAGACCTATACCTGGGCAGTGCAGAATGGGGTAGGTGTGGCTGAGGTTCCCAGGCTTTTGAGGACAAAAACTTTTGAGGAGACAGACAGAATAGAAGAGAGAAGGAAGGAGGATGCTATGATAGGTTAGCGTGGAGAAGAAACCAAGTGAGCCAGGAGGAACAACTCCAATAATGGCTTAAAAAGGCCCAGATGAAGAATACAAGCAAGTATATTGGGATTATGGATGGAAGGTAGACCAGATGAAGAGGATTATGGAGGATGGCATTGGATGGGGGATGGGAGATGGATGGTGAGGATATTGAGACAGCATAAGTAGAAATATCTGCCCGGTCCAAGATAATAAGGCAATTATAAAATCTAACAGGTGTCTGTGTGTTGTTATTTGTGATAGCAGGTCTTACACTACCACTGCAGTAATTATAGGGCTAATAATATACAGTATATAGTCCAAAAGTCTTTTTTACTTACTGCAACACTAAATTTAGGAATTGATAGAAAGTTCATATGATTGTTTAGTAGAATATGACATCATTGGTGTCAACATAAAAATAAATGGACCTATTTATATCTTAAGTTCAAGAGCAGTAGTTCTCAACCTGTGGGTCATGACTACTTTAACAAACTTTTATTTGCAAAAAGTATTTACACTAACATTCATAACAGTAGCAACATTATAGATATGAAGTAGCAACAAAAGTAATTTTATGGATGAGGGTCACTGCAACATGAGGAACTCTCTTATAGGCTCATGGAATTAAGAATGCAGATAACCACTATAAGAAATCAATGACTCGAAGACAGATTTTATTGTAGATCTATGGGTCTAAGCATTATTAACACACTAATGTTTATTTCCTCATTTGGGTTATCTACTATTTTAGTTGGGCTACAATGATTGCTATATAATTAATTTATAATATGTTGAGTTTTACTCTTAACTGGGACTATCTTCTGTTTTTTTGTATTTGTTTTTAAAGTGTATATTAATCTGTTTGTTGATTTGAAGTTATTTTTTTTTCATTTTTTAGAGGGGTAAGCCTCTTGCATGCTTTAGAAAGACTTCAGTTGTATTTCCTCTGAGATTCAAATTTCTTCATTGTCTTCAGCTTGTGTTTGAAGAGAAGCAGAAATGCACAGTTATAAATGTAGTAAATACATGTGTTCATGAAACTTGTGTTTACACAAAAGGATAAAATCATATTAGGTATGAGAATGAATGGAATTGGTCCCAAAGCTGTCCTGGAAAAAGATTAAAATTAGCAAGTCACAGAATACAGAAACAAGGTACGGTAAATTGATGAGGATTGTTGCAATCAATACTATATTTATAAACCTAGAGTTGAAATAAGCCTTTAGTTTAACAAGAATAGAAAAGTAGATTTTTCTTCCTCTCAAGACTATTGCTGTGTCATTTTTTCTGTCCAGTCCCCACCTGGTCAGCGTGTGGGTCTTCTTGCATGTTTCTGTGGGAGGTTTCAGATCAGGTTGCTAAAGCAGAGCTACATCAAGATTGACTTTATTATGAGCAACAAGCAAAACAAGATTTTGATAAAAGTGATAAATAGCATTAAGTAATTCACCCCATGAATATTTACTAAGCATGTGTTATTTTCTACCATCTGTTTTGAATGCTAAGAACAGGAGAGATTGTTTCTCTATCTCATGAATTTACATTGTATTAAGGAAAACAATAAATGAATAAGGAAACCCATATTTTAAGAGCATGGTATAGCGTCTGAGGAAAAAGAAAGGCAGAATGAGCTCACAGAGAATGACCTGGAGTGGTTGGAATATTAGATAGAGTGGTTATAAAGGGATTCCACAATGAAATGGGTTTCAAACTGAGATAGGTACATCAGAGCTAAGCCATGCAGAAATTCACACTAGAACTAAATGACTGAACAAATTTAAACACATACCCAGATGAGCATGAAATACTCCTATGATGTGCAATATATGAGAAGACTAGTAAATTTATTATTTTATAAAGTGGTCATTGTCTAATGGATATAAGAAAAAATGGTATGAGGTAACAGAAGGAAGAGATGATTTATTTTTGTCACGTCATATAACTTGGTAATAAAGATAAACCTACATGTTAGGTAAGTTAAAAACAATGATATATAGTGTGGTTTCTCTGGGACAATGTAATCTAATCCCATTTTTCATTTCATTGTTTATTTTATGAATGAAAGTCATAATTACAAATTTTGAAGTTTATTGTGTATGATTATATTTTTACATTATTCTAAAACATGGAGATTTTAAAAAAATCATCAAAAGATGAAAACACATATTCATGGATGTATAATATGAAATAACAGTATCCCTTGGTTGTCATTAAAATATGTTGTGATAAAGAAAAAAAAACCTCTAAAAAATAGTGAAATCTGAAAACAAGGAGTAAGGTGTGTTGAATCCCTGAGATATAAGCAGGCTTGGTTCATTAGCATTTCTGAAAGCCAGTGAGACTGCTAAAACATGATGACTGGCATGAACTGCGATGACTCAGATGTTTGGGAATGAAGAAGATAGTGACTTGCTGCAGTTTCTGAATAGTAGAGATCATCATCTTAGGGCAGTGACTATGTCTATACTAACTGGTCCAGGCATCTTCATTTTCCTGGAATGAAGAACATTTTAAAGTTAGTACAAAATTAATACTTAGTTCATTGATTTAAATTATCCAGGAAAACTAAAGATTATACTTGTCTCAGTAACTTTTCACGGGTTTTTTTTTGAGTTTTTTGAGTTTTTGTTTGTTTGTTTATTATTCTCATCCTCCAAAAGCTCCAAAATAATTTGATTTACATTTAGTACCTTGAGAAGGAATAACTGCCTACATGGGTGACATGAAAAATATAAACCTGCAAGTTTTGTTGATTGTATATAGTTAGTTCCGCTGTGTCTGTTATTCAATGCTTTCTTTGGGAAACTCAACACCCAACAGAAACCTTTTTTAGAGGACACGGCTGCGGCCACCGTAGGACAGGTGTGTTTTCCTCAGAGACCCACTTTTAGGAGTAGCTCTGTAGCTAAGGTCCCTTGGACTCCCTGAAGGGCTCTTTAGAGTAAGGGAGTAAGCATGAGTTGGAAATTTATTACAGAAAGTAACTTCTATTAGATAAGCAGCTGCTTTATATGAAATCATAGGTAGTTTTCTTGTGATTGTCCACTTTTGCACGTTATTTTGTGTGCCTGGTGGTTTCTCATGCTCAGTCGCTTCCCCAGTACTTAATGGCCTACCGTGACAAATTTGCCATAGTCTGTGTATTTAGGACAATTCTCCGACTCCAATGTGAGAAAAAGGCTTTGGTGCTTAGGAGAATATTTTCAAGGGGAGATTGAAGTTTGGACAAACCAGAGAAGAGCCACCCATCAAGAAAAAACATCATTTCTGCTCCCTCCATCTCCTCCCATGCCTCTCTTCCTCTTAAATTTACAACATCTTCATTAATTATTATACTTCTACCCCACATACACGCACAATGCTTTATTCTATTTAGTGTTTTTCATTTATACATGTGTTTAAGGCTGACATTCATATTTCATAACGTATCAGGAGTTGTGTCCTTGAAGAAACTTGATTCTCCTTCATTCAGCAGCCATTAACTGCTTGCAGCTCTTCATCTACTGGTGAGGCCTTGTGAAAATTTCCTCATCCAAAGAGGCATATCAGATGGTGTTGTTATTATGTAGGCCTTGTTTAAGCAACATTACTGCTGATATTTCACTGACCTAATCATGTCTAGAAGACATTCTCTTATAGCAGACATCTTGGTCCTCTGGCCTTTGGGTTTCCTACAGCCTCAGACATAAGGGTAGCACTGCAGATGGGTTAAATAGAGCTGTGTATACTATTGCCAGTTGCTCCCCACAATATGGTCAGTTTTGAATCTCTATAATAAGGATAAGTATTTAGAGTGCAGTTAAGAATATTGCCGGTTTAGCAAAATGGCAGTAGCAGGTTCTCTGCTGGAGTCTATAACCTTTCTAGCCATCTAGATGGCCAGACTTATAACACACGGCATAAATGCCTTCCGATTGAGCAAGCTTTAAGTCTAAATAGACAGCTGTTGTCTTGCCCCAAGATAAAACACCACTCCTGAACTATTGGAAATACATTGCCAGGCAGGTCGTGGGTACGTTGCTTTATACCACCTTTTTCAGTTTTCTGACAATTGATTAATGGGACATTGTAACATGGAAAAGTTTCCATAGGGCTGAGGACACAATTGGAGCTATAGAATGTGACAGAAAAAATGGGCTCATTGTTTATACATCACTCTCTCAAAGGCACTTTGTCATGAAGCCTCAATAAAGATCTCTCTCCTAAGGGAAATAGCACGGGACTCCAGTGCTCTAAAAAGACTCTTTCTCTTCAGAGACTCCGTCTTCCGGAAGCTTTACATTTACATGTTGTGCATGCAAGGTCTGAGCATTACATTGTGCAGTTTTCATCATCTGTGTCTGTTTAGCCCCCGAAAAAAAATCTAAGCCCAGAATTACCATTTGCATTATCTTTACGAAACTATACTGTGTGTTTTCAGAAGAAAAATAAAATGCAGGTAGCAAACCATTGCCACAGATATAATCTATGTGCCATCAAATTGCATGCCATTTATATACACTTTTCCTTCAGGTTGTGCAAAGAACTATTTATCAGGATCCAGGAGAGGGTCTATGTAGAAGCAAAAATGTGGGCTGGTGGGGGATGTGCTTGGAATCAAGAGAATGTAATTGACCTAATTAAAATTACTTTGAGTTCCTTCCTTAGATGACCAGCTTTTCTTCTTTACTTCATCACCTATGAAAGGAATTTGACTTGTATCTAAGCTTAAGATGTTCTCTGGGGACAAAAACCAAGGAACTTTATGCTAGAAAATTTATACTGGAAACAGCATTTTAGAGGTGTCTGGAGCATTAACTTTATTGCAGAGTTATACAATCTAGTAAAAAATACTAACATGAAATTTTTCGAAGCAAACATTTCTCTTTTGAAGTTTCTGACTGGGCACTTAATGGTTGGATTTTATTATTGCTTTATCTCTTGCCAGAAAACTTCATGGAATCTAGAATCTACAAGAAAAAAAAAACAAACAACTATGTAATAACCGAGTAGGTATAAATTTTAAACAGACACCACGCTTATATGGTCACAGTGGTTGAAATGTATGGTTTTCCTCAGAGTCATAGATTGAATTTGTAATCCCAAAGTAAATATTAAGTGTTGAAAGGTCATGATAACAGAGCACTCATGTCTGGTTTTATGGCCCTCATAAAAGAGAACCCAGAAAAAGCACTTTTCTCTTCCACTATTAACATGAGTACTTAGAGTTTTAAATTATTTTTTGTTTATGTATCATTAGAAAGAGCTTTTTGAATATTATTTTAAAATATCAATTGATTTTCTGTATTAAAAGTGAAAAACAAACTGTCAGTCACTTTGTCTTCATTTTAATAATTAAGGGTTACACAATCCCTATTTAGTATATAAAATAAGAAAATAGAAAACCTTAGCCTATTACAAAGAAAGTAGAAAGTGTAATCATTATTTAGCTTGAACTATTGCATAGTCTCAATATTAGACACCAAATTTACCTAATCGAAATTATTCCTAAATTCAAGTTTTTGGCATAGTTAACAATAATCAATGAATTTAAGTTCAAGTCTTATTGCAATATTCATTGCTGTGTTTGTGAATATAAACACTGAAATCCCAGGTAAGGCTCTTCAGACAAAGTCTTTATTATCCTCAGGCATTGATCCAGTTTGATCAATTTCCATTTCCAAACCAACTCTCATTCATACCTTATGATATGCTTATAACACAAAGGTGAGGTTTAGGGCAGCATAGAATTAGAGGATGTGCTTGGTTGAATTAAGAATGAAATTAAAAAAAAAAAACCAAAGACTTCTTAGAACTGAAACTTGGGATCATAGTTCATTGTCTAGTTGACCTATTACACAGGAGTTTGGAGGGTCTTGGAACCATCATGTAAAGTTTTCTTTGTTTTTCTTGCTCTGTTTTCGTAACCTTTACTTTTGAATGCTTCAATAATTTGAATGCTTCCAAAAACCATGTGTCTGCACTTTGCATGCTGCCTTCCAACTCATTAGAAAGCCTGTGCAGTGGCAGAATGAAACCAGGCTATTGGGATACAATTTCATAATTTGGAAACTTTTTGGAGGAATGCACCAAAAAAATCCAGGTATGGAGAAAAAAATTATGGCTCTGAAGATAGAAAGTATTTTGAACCAATTAATTTAATGACAATAATTTATTTCTGTTTTTGAATTAGTGCTTTGCTTTCTCTACCTAAATATAGAAAGTGCTTCATTATACCATATATTGTTTGTAAGTGCTTTATTGAAATCTTTTTACAACATGTCTATGTTTTTCAAAAATTTATAGCACAGAACTAGAAAAATACCCTATAATTCATGGTTAAAATATTGATGGGAAAATAACTCAATATACACAATTATAAAGACATACAAAACTTTCAGTATAGATGATATTTATAAATGTCAGATACAAACTATTAGTTTTTAAATTCTCAATTACATAGAAATCTTCTATTTCTGTGGAAAGAAAATCAATTTGGTTTTGGCCCAATTTAATATTTTATTCTCTGGTGGTTTAAATGAGCAATGTCTACTATAGACTCATATACTTTAACACTTTTTTTTCCCCGGTTATTAGTGCTATTTGGGAAGTGTGGTAAATTGAATGACAGTAGTCCCCACAGACTCATAATGTTTAAATACTGTGTTCCCAGTTTGTGGAGTTGTTTGGGAAGGACTAGGAGGAGCAACCATGTTAGAAAAGGTGTGTCACAGGGACAGAGCATTCCCACTTTGCTTCTACCATCCTGGGTTGTAAGATCATGGTATGAGCTTTCAGCTGTTCCTGCCATCATGCCTCTACTACACCATCATAAACTCTAACCCTCTGAAAAATTCAACACTTTCTTTTATAAGTTTTATATGTTATGGTGTCTTCTCAGCAACAGAAAAGTAATTAAGGCAGTAAAGGCATGAATCCTTTAGGAAATGCAGCGTGTCTCAAAGAAGTATGTCACCGGAAACAGGCTTTGAGGTTTATTGTCTTATGCCACTTTCTTTTCTGTCTCTCAGTGTTTTGCCCTCATTACCATACCATGCCTTTCTTGACATCATTATGGACTATAACCCCCTGGAACCTGAAGCCAAAATAAACCCTTTCCTCTTTAAGTTGTATTGTTCATGGTGTTTTATCTCAACCACAGAAAGGTAGAACTAAGTCAGAAGTTTTATCTCACATTCCTGTACTTTTCTATATTTTATAGCATACAACTAGTAAAATGCTTCATAATGATCCAAAGATGAAAATAGCAACAGGAAAATAACTCAGAATATAAATTTGTGTAAGGGTATGTCGAAGTGACAATGCAGATGAAATACTCTACTAAAATTACCATTTTTTTCAAAGCTCAGTTGACTAGGAAGCTTCTATTTCTGTATACTATTAATCTATTTTATTTTGAGCAAAATTTATGTTTTATCCATTAATACAATATTATATTAGAAAGTGTACACTGGACAAAGAAAAAAATGACTGAATTTAGATTCCAAAATTTGCTTAGGATAAATCCATTCATTATAACAAATTTTGTCCTACCTAAGGACTATAGAAATTCATGGATTGTGTAGAGACAGACTCATTCTAAAGTACCTAAATGAAAGTGTTACTTTGATTCAAAGCTTCCTACTTCCTCCATGCTATAAAAAGTGGATAAAAGCTTTAAAAATCTCAAAAACTGCCTCATTGCTAGTACCTACCATGACCTCCTATGATTCACAAATTGATTTCCTGACTTTATATCTACAAGACACAGTGAGCTTTTTAAATACTATAATTTTTCATAAGCTGATGAGAAGGGGGATGATAAATGAGCCATCAACCTACAGTTACCTCCAAATGGGCTTTTTAAAAGAATGCTACTGTTCTGAAGTCATCTTTATTTTAATGGTATTTTACTCCCCATTGCTTTTCAGGGTTTTCTGAAAATCATATTCCTTTCCTTATCAGTTATCAAGCCCTATAGATTCCTTTTTTCCTGTGGAGAATGAAGTTATTGTAGTACACAGATCCAGAATTTGATGAGGCAGGGACAATTTTGCACTAGCCCATATTCAAAGACAAATAATGAGTTCTAATTCTAGGTTGTGGCTACAAATTACTGTTTAGAGAGAACTTTCTAGACATATAAGTGATAAGAGACAGAAACAGTATTCTCAAAATGAAGCCAAAAATAGGAAGTAAACATTGTAACAAATATTAAAGCTTTCATTGATATATATATATATATATATATATATATGATGTATATAACACACATATATATATCATTGAGGTATTTCTTCACGTGGGCACTTGGGTTAACTACAGAAAGCAACTATTTGAAGAGTGTCACAATGAAGACATATTTATCTTTTTATTCACTGTTCTATTCAGTCTGTGTAAAATAGAAAACAAAAACAAAACAGTCAACTACTCAAGTCAATTTGAATTTCAATAGCCTCCTATTCATTGTCTCATGATTACAATCACTTAAAATCAGAAGCAAATTTGATCACTGGTAGAAGCAAGTGACTGAAAGATTATCTCACTATGAGTCTCAGCCTCTGCTTTCATACTTTGCTTGGTAGACTCTTTCAGTGGCCCCCTGTGGAAGGCTCCTATCTTGTTCTTTGTCTTCTCCCACTTCTGATGATCTATCCTGTTTGCCCTTTGAATGAGGATTAAGCATCCTACCCAAGGTCCTACTTTTTGTTTAGCTTCTTCAGGAATATAGATTTTAGTACGTTTCTCATATTATATTTCTAATATCCATAAGTGGGTATATGCCATGTGTGTCTTTATACCATGTGTGTCTTTCTGTTTCTGGGTTACCTCACTCAGCTTTTCTAGATCTATCCATTTCCCTGCAAAAACATGTTCAACTATACAACAAGGACATTTGCTCAACCACCTCAACAACGTTCACAGAAGCTTTGTTCACAATAACCAGAATCTGGAAACAACCTAGATATCCCTCAATCGAGGAACAGATACAGAAATTGTGATATATTTACACAATGGGATACTATCAGCAGTTAAAAATGAGGCATCAAAATTCTTGGAGCTAGAACAGTTCTGAGCCACATGTGTGGATTCTGGGAACTGAATTGAGATCCTTTGCAAGAACAGCAAGTGCTGGGAGCTGGTAGTTGACAAGTGTGAGGCTTTCAGGCTATACAGGCCTCCTCAAAGGAATTTCATAGCACAGATCTGAGGAAACATTCATTCTTAAGATATTGAGAAACTATGTAGTCTCATAAAGGTTCTGTATCATCATGGAAGTTAATTTCAACTCAACATTTTGAGAAAAAAGCCAATATTGAGAAAACAACCAAAAGTCATTTCTAGGCTGCGATAGAATCCTGTATTTGACTTTAATTAGCTATGAAAACCTTAGGCGAGTTACTTTTTCTCACTGGGACATCATTTTCCCGATTTTAATGACTGCAAATGAGGTGTGTGCAAGTAGTTCAAAAAAGTTACCTCCAAACATAGCATAATTTTTAAACTGTTGAGTAGCCAGAGGCATGAATCCTAGTGTTCTCTCAGTGCCTGCTAAGTTTAGATTTGAAAGTAGAATGTTTCTTCCACAGAAATAACTGTGATACAAGATTTGTCTCAAACAAATATAAATTTGGGCATTTCAAGCAAATTAACAAAATTTTTACATCTTTTGTTTTTTATATGATGGTTCTTAAGATGACAATTATGTTTAATATAGTCTTCTCTTTTAAATTATATTGTGATTATAATTTAATTACATTTCTTCCTTTCCTCCCTTGAAACTCTCCTGTCTGTATACCTTTTCTGGCTCTCCTTCCAATTCATAGTGTCTTTTTTCCACTAACTATTATTGCAAGCATAGATTTGCATTTACTTATATATTTCTAAATATACCTTTTGTTTCATATAATGTTAGTTATATGCATGTTTTCAGGGTTCATCTTTTGGCACTAGACAACCAATCAGTGTTGGAGAGAACCACTTCTATTCCCAACCTTGTTCAGTGTCCTGTACTTCTTTGTATAGGGCTGAGGCCTCCTGGGCTTTTCCCTCATCCAGTTTGGTGTGAATTCCGGAGCATATATTGGACTGTTTGAAGAAACTAGACAGCTGTAGTTTACAAGAATCAAATCCCTATTACTGGTACAGTTTGGTGCTTCCCTTGTCCGGGCCTTCCTCCTCCTCAGGGAAGCCTGCACATAGCGCAAGTGAGCTGATTGCAAAGCTCACTGCTTGGGGACCAAGACAGCAGAGGCCAGGCTTCTGGCATCTCAGTGGTGACAGGCAGCTGTACCTGCCTGCTGAACAGCATCCCTGGGAATACACATCCGAGGAACTCATGCCCAGCTGAGCTCCCAACCTGCGAAATGGGACCCCCTCCCTCACTGGAGATCACGCAATGCGGAGCTCACACCCTGCCAGAGCACAGGACCAACAAGTGCCCACCACAGGGGCTCAGATCCGCAATACAGTCCTTGCTGGATCCCAAATCTGCAAGTAGCAGTACTGACTCCACAGGGCTGCTCAGCCAGTGATTGCACGGGCCATCCAACCCCTCAGTGGCAGATAGGCAGCTGAACAGAAACCAAAGCCCTGCAGATCTGCAAAAACAATCTGCGCCCACAATCAGCAACGGTGCTTGCGATTTCTTAAGCACCTGTGACTCCTTCAGTGTCTGCAAGGCACCCCTCTCTCACACTGAAAGCCTCTACATTCTCTAACACCCTGTCCCTCAGGATACACTTCCACACACAAGCATGCTCACACGCTACCCGCACTTGCCCTTCTGTGCCTGCGGAGTTTCCTCACACAGGTGCAGCTGAATCACCAACACAGACGCTGAAACCACTGGACCTCTCTCATTTTCCTGAAGAATTTCCAGACACCAGAGAAAGACCACTCTGATCTGCAGAATCCAGGAACAAACAGTGAATGCTACAAATAACCAAATGGCCAGGGGTCTGCGAAAGAACACACCCAACATAAATGAAGACATCATGGCTTCACCGGCAACTCCCAAAATTAATGGATTCTCCAATGCATCAGAAACACAAAAAAATGGCTTTAAAGCCATGATTATACAGTTATTAGAGGCAAATAAGGAAGAAACAAATAAATATCTCAGAGAAATAGCCATACAGATACAAACAGTTAAAGAGGAAACTAACAAATCTCTCAAAAATTTCGCCTCCCAACTGGAAGCAAAGAAAAAGTGAAAGAAGCCCTCAAAGAAACACAGGCAAATAAAGCCAAACAAATGGAGGCACAAGTAGTGGCATATAGAGAGGAAACAAACAAAAAACAAACAATATCTCTGAGACAGAGGATTCCACATTCAAACAGATGAAGGAAATGTTGCAAGGCATAAAAACAGAATTAGAATCAATAAAGAACACAAACTGAGAAAAGCCTGGAGCTGGAGAACTTAAAGAAAAGATCAGGCACCACAAAGGTAAGCATCACTAATAGAATACAAGAGATGGAAGAGAGAATCTCGGGAGCTGAGGATATACTCACAGAAATTGATACTTCTCTCAAGGAAAAATAAAATTGGAAAAATACCAAACAGAAAACATCCAGGAAATCAAGGACGCCATGAAAAGGCAAAATCTAAGAATAATAAGAATTGATGAAGAAGAGTATTCCAGGCTCCAAGGTCCAGAAAATATTTTCAAGATAATAATAGAAGAAAATTTTCCCAACCTAGAGATGTCCACAAACATACAAGAGGCCCCCAGAACACCAAATAAACTAGAGCAGAAAAGAAACTCCTCACACCACATCATAGTCAAAACACTTAATCAACAGAACAAAGAAAAGTTATTAAAAGTAGCAAGGGAAAAAGGCCAAGTAACATATAAAAGTAAACCTATCAGGATCATACCAGACTTCTCATCAGAAACTATGAAAGCCAAAAGGGCCTGGGCAGATATCATGCAGGCTTTAAGGGACCACAGATGCCAACCTAGACTACTATATCCTGCAAAGTTTTCAATCAATATAGACAGAAAAAACAAAATATTCCACGACAAAATTAATTTAAGCAATATTGGAACAGTAAGCCAGCCCTACAAAAGATACTAGAAGGAAGATTCCTATCCAACAAAAACAACCACGCCCAAGAAAATATAGGATATAGATAATTTCCCAGCAAAAATCAAAAGAAAACAAGCAATGAATCACAATAACACAAACAACTCAACAATAATAGGAAACAAAGTTCAATGGTCACTATTATCTGTCAACATCAATGGGTTCAACACTCTAATACAAAGACACAGACTCACAGAATGCCTGCAGTAACAGGATCCAAAATTCTTCTATATCCAAGAAATACACCTATATAGCAAAGATAAACACTACCTCAGAGTAAAGGACTGGGAAAAGGTTTTTCAAGCAAATGGACCCAGAAAACAAGCTGGAATAGCTATCTTAATATCTAATAAAATAGCCTTTCAACCAAAATTACACAAAAAAGAAAAAGAGGGGCACAACATTCTCATCAAAGGAAAAATCCACCAAGAACACATCACAATTCTGAACATCTATGCCTCAAATACATGAGCACCCACATTCATAAATGAAACATTATTAAAGATGAAGTCACACATTGATCCCAACACTTTAATAGTGAGACTTTAACATTTCACTATCACCAAGGGACAGATCATCTAGATAGAAGCCAAACAAGAACATAAAGGCACTTACTAAGGCCCTATTTCAAATGGACCTAATAGATGTCTACAGAACTTTTCACCCAAACTCAAAAGTGTATACATTCTTTTCAGCACCTCATGGAACATTCTCAAAAATAGACCATATAGTTGGTGACAAAGCAAGCCTCAACAGATACAAGAAGATTGAAATAGCCCCTGTATTCCATCTGACCACCATGGACTAAAGCTGGACCTCAACAACAATGGAAATAGCAAAAAGCCTACACACACATGGGAACTTAACATCTTACTACTCAGTGACAGCTGGATTAAGGATGAAATAAAGAAGTTAAAGACTTCCTAGAATTCAATGAAAATGAAGGTACAACATATACAAATTTATGGGACACAATGAAAGCAGTGCTTAGAGGAAAATTCATAGCACTAAGTGTCCTTAAGAAGAAATCTGTAATATCTCACACAAACAACTTATTGGCCCAACTGAAAGCCCTAGAAAAAAAAAGAAGCAGATATACCCAAGAGGAGTAGACAGCTGAAAATAATCAAACTCAGGGCAGAAATCAACGAATTAGAAACAAATAAAACTATTCAAAGAATCAATGAAACCAATAGCTGGTTCTTTGAGACAATCAACAAGATGGACAAACCCTTAGCCAAACTAAATAAATGGAAGAGAGAAACTATCCAAATCAGCAAAATCAGAAATGAAAAGGAGGACATAACTACAGACACTGAGGGAATCCAAACAATCATTAGGTTGTACAACAAACACCTGTAAGCCACAAAGTTTGAAAGTCTAAAAGAAATGGACAAGTTTCTTGATAGAATCCATCTACCAAAATTAAGTCAAGACCAAGTAAAGAAAGATTGAACAGCCCTATATCCCCCAAGAAAATTGAAGCAGCCATAAACAGCCTCCCTTCCAAAAAAAAGCCCGGGACCAGATGGTTTCAGCACAGAATTCTACCACACCTTTAAAGAAGTGCTAACTCTAATTCTCTTCAAGTTATTCCACAAAATAGAAACAGAAGGAACATTACCAAACTCATTATATGAAGCCACAGTCACCTTGATACCGAAACCACACAAAGACCCAACAACAAAAAAAGAGAACTTCAGACCTATCTCTCCTATGAACATTGATGTAAAAATACTCAATAAAATACTTGGAAACCGAATCCAAGAACACATAAAAGATATCATCCACCATGACCAAGTAGGCTTCATCCCAGGCATGCAAAGGTGCCTCAATATATGGAAATCCACCAATGTAATCCACCATATACACAAACTGAAGGAGAAAAACCACATGGTGATCTCCCTAGATGCTGAAAAAGAATTTGACAGAAACCAACATATATTCATGTTTAAAGTCTTGGAGAGATCTGGGATACAAGGCACATACTTAACCATATTAAAGACAATATACAGCAAACCTATAGCCAACAGCAAACTCAACTGAGAGAAACTTAAATCAATCCCACTGAAGTCAGGGACAAGGCAAGGCTGTCCACTCTCCCCATATCTTTTCAGCATAGTACTTGAAGTCCTAGCTAGAGCAATAAGACAAGTAAGGGCAATCAAGGGGATACAAATTGGAAAAGAAGAAGTCAAAGTTTCACTATTCACAGATGATATGATATTATAGCTGAGTGACCCCAAAAATTCAACTAGAGAACTCCTTCATTTGATAAACACCTTCAGGAGAGTGGCTGGATACAAAATTAACTCAAAAAAATCAGAAGCCATCCTGTATACCCAAGACAAAAGGGCCAAGAAAGAAATCAGGGAAACAACACCCTTCACAATAGTCATTAATAACATAAAGTACCTTGGGATGATTCTAACCAAGCAAGTCAAAGACCTGTTTGAAAAAAAAAATAGTTCAAGTCTCTGAGGAAAGAAATCGAAGAAGACATCAGACGAAAATAGATCTCCCATGCTCACGAATCAGTAGGATTAACATAGTGAAAATGGCCATTCTGCCAAAAGCAATCTACAGTTTCAATGCAATTCCCATAAAAATACCAACACAGGTCTTTGAGAGAAAAATTACCAACTTCATATGGAGAAACAAAAAACCCAGGATTTCCAAAATGATCCTGTACAACAACAGATCATCTGGAGGCATCTCCATCCCTGATCTCAAGCTGTACTACAGAGCAATAGTAATAAAAACTGCATGGTACTGGCATAGAAACAAAATAGTGGATCAATGGAAGGGAATAGAAGACCCAGAAATAAACCCACATATCCATGGAAAGCAGACAGCATCTTCAACAAATGGTGCTGGTCCAACTGGATGTCTACATGCAGAAAAATAAAAATAGATCCATATTTATCACCCTGCACAACACTAAAGACCAAGTGGATCAAAGACCTCAACATATAACCAGACACACTAAATCAATTAGAAGAAAAAGTGGGGGAAAGCCTAGAACTCATTGGCACATGAGACAACTCCCCGGACAGAACACCAGTAGCACAAGCTCTAAGAGCAATAATCAATAAATTGGACCTCAAAAGCATCTGTAAGCAAAAGATACAGTTGTCTGAACTAAACGACAGCCTACAGACTGGGAAAGGATCTTCACCAACCCTATATCTGACAGAGGGATGATATACAGAATATATAAAGAACTAAAGAAGTTGAAAACAACAAATCAAGCCATCCAATTAAAAAATGGATTAAGAAACAACAAATCAAGCAATCTGATTAAAAAATGGGGTACAGGGCTAAACAGAGAGTTTTCAGTAGAGGAATACAGAATGGCAGAGAACCACTTAAAGAAATGCTCAACATCCTTAGCAATCAGAGAGATAAAAATCAAAACAACCCTGAGATTTCACCTGACACCCATCAGAATGGCTAAGATAAAAAACTCAAGTGACAACACATGCTGGAGAAGTTGTGGAGAAAGGGGAACTCTTTTCCATTGCTGGTGGGAATGCAAAGTTGTACAACCACTTTGGAAATCAATCTGGTGCTTTCTTAGACAATTAGGAATACTGCTACCTCAAGATCCAGCTATATACCACTCCTGGGCATATATCCAAAAATTGCTCAAGTACACAACAAGGACATTTGTTCAACTATGTTCATAGCAGCCTTACTTGTAATAGCCAGAACCTGGTGACAACCCAGATGTCCCTCAGTTAAGGAATGTATACACAAATTGTGGTACTTTTACACAATGGACTACTACTTAGCAATTAAAAACGAGGAAATCATGAAATTTTCAGGCAAATGGTGGAACCTGGAAACGATTATCCTGAGTGAGGTATCCCAAAAGCAGAAAGACACAAATGGTATATATGCACTTATATAGACATATAAGATAGGATAAACATACTGAAATCAATACACCTTAAGAAGTTAAACAAGAAAGAGTACCCAGGGTAAGAGGATCAGTCCTAACTTAGAATGGGACTGACATTGGATGTAGGAGAAAACAAGTAACAGGACAGGATCCTACCACAGAGGGCCTCTGAAAAGCTACCTACCAGTGTATCAAACTGGATACTAAGACTCATAACCAAACCTTCGGCAGAGTGCAGGGAATCATAAGAAGTTACCATGACCTAGAGGGGACAGGAGCCCCTCAAGATCCAAATATATGTGGCCACAGGGGTCTTCTATGAGACTATTTTTCCAACCAAGGACCATGCATGGATATAATTTATAATCCCTGATTGGACAAAGCCCATGGTTGCTCAGTATCCACGTGTTGCCTAGTAAGGGGGACAAGAATCATTTCTGACATGAACTCAATGACTGGCTCATTGAACTTCCCTCCGCCACCCCCTGCTCCTGAGGGAGGAGCAGCCTTACTAGGCCACAGATAAGGACATTGTAGCTAGTACTGAAGATACCTGATGAGCTAGGGCCAGATGGAAGGGTAGGAGGGCCTCCCCTATCAGTGGACTCAGAAGGGGGCAGGGAGAAGATGAGGAAGGGAGGGGGAATTGGTAGAGAAAGAGGGAGGGAGATATGGCTGGGGTACAAGTGAACACCCTGTGTTTGAAAAAAAAGAAAAGAAAATTAATGAATAAAAAAGAAAAAAGAAGTAGATGATCACCCTTCAAATTTTTTTATGAGGGAATGGTGAAAACTTGACTGGGTCTTTAAAAGATTTGGCTTATCATTTTGTAGTAAAATGAGCTTCCTTTCTAATCATAATGAGAGTGAATTATGAATCATTATTTTATGTGCAGTATCACTTGCCTTATACAGATTACTGTATTTATTGCTTTTAGCTTATATCATGGAAAACAACATATGACATAAACCTTATAAAATGATATACATTTAATAGACATATAACACAAAATATGCAAATAACCATACTTCTACTACTTCCTGTATATGTTGAGTAGCAATTTCCTACATCTAGAAATGGGTTTGTGTGTCAATAAGCTCATCATAAGTGAAAAAAATCACAAATGCAAATGAATTTTAATTCAATTTAACAAGCATCCTTTCTTGGCTCCACAGTTCAATACAGAGTCCTGGTTGTTTCATCTTTGAACCATGGCTAACTGGTAGTGACTGACTTGAAAAATGGTTTCAAGTTACAAACAGCTAGTACAGTAGAAGATCAAAATTTTAAAATGATGTATAGCTTCTAAGTTTCATGACTCTACCACCATAAGGTTGAAAATCATTAAGTAGGCTGTAGTGGGGCAGCAACGTTTTTTATGCATTAATTGATAATGCAAAAGTTACTCAAGACACAAGTTTTACACTTCAACATGTTACTCTTTAGTTGTCCTTTTTAATCATATCATATAAAATGCCAGGTCACAGCTAATCACACCATATGAAATTTAATCATTCTAAGCATTTACAACCAATTACGTGATTTTTTGATCTATAATAAGGTGCAATACATAAATGTAAAACTCAACAAAGTCTTGCACCTGTCCACATAAAACATAATATGGTGTTCTTTGTGTAATTATTTATACTAGAAACTATAAATAAATATGTATATTATCAGTGACAAAATGGAAAAAATTGTATAGTAATTCTGTAGACTATTAATTAAATAGCCTAAACATAGAACTAATAAGAACTAACGTAAGTGCATTAATATGGTTAAAATTGGAAGCACATCTCCATAAAAGTGACATGCAGAATCAGACATAGTTAAATATGAACAGAACACATAATAGTTTCAGGATATTTATATGTGGAAATAGAAAGTACTCCAGTTTCACAATGATGGTTATATATTGGAAGGTGAATAATTTAAATTAAAAAATCAGTATTTTTTATTTATTTATTCACTTTACATACTGTTTATAAGCCCTCCCTTCTCTCCTCCCATTCCCATTCTCCCTCCCACTTTTTCCTATCCAAGCTACTCTTACACATATCTGTAAGGACCCTAGGTTGAGTCCATGCATGGTACTTGGTTGATGCTCCAAAAGCACTCCTGGGCCCAGATTAATTGGCTCTATTGGTGTTCTTTTGGAGCTCCTTTCCCATCTGGGTCCTTCTATTCCTCCCACTACCCAAGCAAGCATAGCAGAGTATTTTTAATAGTATTATCAGTTGTCACTCTCCCAGGGGTTGGGTCTCAGGTTGGGCAAGGCATCGGTTGGACATTTTGTCAATCTTTGCTTTATGTTAATCCCTGTACATCTTGTAGGCAGGTTAACTTTGGGGTCAAAATTTTTGTGGGTGGGTTCCCCTCACTCCACTAGGAGTCCAGTCTTGTCAGAGGGTGGCCTCTTCAGTCTCTATATTCCCTGATACTAAGAGTCTCAGCTAGAATCATCCCCATATGCTCCCAGGGGCCTAACCCTTCTTGGGTTTCCAGCTTGTCTCAGAGATGCTCCTGGCCACAGGTTTTTTCTCTTTGCAGTCCCTCTGTCTTCCTGTCCCCATTCCCTATTTGATTTATATATCCATATTTCTCTCCATGCTTATTTTTCAACCCTGTTCCCTGTCTTTAACCACTTCTGCTATCTATTTTATTTCTACTTCTGAGTGATATTTAAGTATCCTCCCTAGGGTCCTCCTTGTTACTTATCTTCTTTGGGTCTATGAATTGTAGTATGGCTATCCTGTACTATATAGCTAATATCCACTTATAAGTGAGTACATACCATGTGTGTCTTTCTGGGTCTGGGTTACTACACTCAGGATGATCTTTTATAGTTTCATCCATTTGCCTGAACATTTCATGATTTCCTTGCTTTTAATAGCTGAGGAGTATTCCATTGTGTAAATGTAACACAATTTCTTTATCCAGTCATTAGTTGAGAGACATCTGGGTAATTGACAGTTCAGGTAATTAAGAAGAACTCTGTAATGAATATAGTTAAGCAAATGCCCTTATTGAATGGTGGGGCATTTCTTGGGTACATGCCCAGGAGTGGGATAGTTGGATCGTGAGGTAGAGCTATTCCTAATTTTCTAAGAAAGTGCCAGTTTGATTGGCAAGGTGTTTGTACAAGTTTGTGCTCCCACCAGCAATGGAGGAGTGTTCCCCTTGCTCCAATCTCTCCAGCATGTGTTGTCACTTGAGTTTTTGATCCTCACCATTCTGACAAGTGAAAGATGGAATCTCAGAGTCGTTTGATTTGCATTTCCCTGATGACTAAGGACATTGAGTAATTCTTTCAGTGCTTCTCAGCCATACAAGATTACTCTGTTGAGAATTCTCTGTTTAGCTCTGTACTCCATTTTAAACTGGAAATTTTGGTTTGCTGTGTTTAATTTCTGGAGTTCTTTATATATTTTGGATATTAGCCCTCTGTCAGATGTAGGGTTGGTGAAGAACTTTTCCCAATTGTAGGCTGCCATTTTGTTCTGTTAACAGTGTCTTTTGCCTTGCAGAAGCTTTAAGTTTATTTATTTATTAATCCTATTTATTAATCATTGTTCTGAGAGCCTGTACTATTATAATCTGTTCAGAATGTTGTGCCAATGAGTTCAAAGCTCTTCCCCACTTTCTCTTCCAATCGATTTAGTGCATCTGGTTTTATAGTCATTTCTTTGATCCACTCTGACTTAAGTTTTGTGTGGGGTGATAAATATGGACGTATGTGCATTCTTCTCCATGTAGCCATCCATTTAAATCTGCACCATTTGTTGAAGATGCTTTCTTTTTTTTTTTCCATTGAATGATTTTGGCTTTTTGTCAAAAATCAAGTGTGTGTAGGTATGTGGATTTATTTCTGGGTCTTTGACTCAATTCTATTGATCAACCTGTCTGTTTTTATGCTAATACCATGCAGTTTTTTATTACTATTGTTCTGTAATACAACTTGAAGTTAGGGATGGTGATACCTTCAGAGCATTCATTGTACAGGATTGTTTTTGCTATCTTGGGTTTTTTTATTTTTCCATGTGATGTTGAGAATTGTTTTTTCAAGGTCTGTAAAGAATTGTGTTGTAATTTTGATGGGAATTGCATTGAATTTGTAGATTGCTTTTGGTAAATGACCATTTTTACTACGTTAATCCTACCTTTCCATGCCATGGGAGGTCTTTCCATCTTCTTATATCATCTTCAATTTCTTCCTTCAGAGATTTGAAGTTCTTGTCATACAGGTCTTTCACTTGCTTGGATAGATATACAGCAAGATATTTTATATTATTTGTGGCTATTGTGAAGGGAGTTGTTTTTCTAATTTCTTTCTTACCCTGTTTATCATTAATATAAAGAAGACAACTGTTTTTTTTAAGTTAACTTTGTATATAGCCACTTTGCTAAATTTGTTCATCAGCTAATGGAGTTCTCTGGTAGAATTTTTGTGTTCACTTAAATATACTATCATATCATGTGCAAAAAGCAATAATTTGACTTCTTTTCCAATTTTTATCACCATGATTTCCGTTAGTTGTTTTATTGCTCTAGCTAGGAATTCAAATACTATGTTGAATACATATGGAGAGAGTGTACATCCTTACCTTGTCTCTGATTTTATTCAAATTGCTTTAAGTTTCTCTCCATTTAATTTGATGTTGACTATTGGGTTTCTGTATATTGCCTTTATTATGTTTAGGTGTGGGTCTTATATCCTTGATCTCTCTAAAACTTTTATCATGAAGGGTGTTGAACTTTGTGGAAGGTTTTCTCATCATCTAATGAAATGATCATGTGTTTTTTTTCCTTCAGGTTGTTATATAGTGAATTATATTGAGAGATATTTTTTTGCATGTTTAAGCATCTATACATTCCTGGGATGTAGCCTACTTGGTTATGGTGGATGATATTTTTGATGTGTTCTTGCATTCAGTTTGCAAGCATTTTATTGAGTATTTTTGCATCAAAGCTCATGAGAGAAATTGGTCTGAAATTTTCTTTCTTGGTTTAATCTTTGTGTGGTTTACGTATCAAGGTGACTGTGGCCTCACAGAATGAGTTTGGTAATGTCCCTTCAGTTTCTATTTTGTGGAACAGTTTGAGGAGTATTGGTATTAGTTCTTCTTTGAAAGTCTGGAAGAATTCTACACTGAAACCAACTGGCCTTGGGATTTTTTCTTGGGAGACTTTTGATGACTGCTTCTATTTATTGTACAGTATTGTACAATGAATACAATCCTTAGGGGTTATAGAACTATCTAGATTATTAAGCTGATCTTGATTTTACTTTGGTAAATGGAATCTATCAAGAAAATCTTCCATTTCATTTAGATTTTCCACTTTTCTGGCTTTTGAATTAGTACTAATGATTCTTTATATTTTCTCAGTGTCTGTTGTTATGTCTCCCTTTTCATTTCTGAATTTGTTATTTTGGATAGTGTCCCTCTGTCTTTTACTTAGTTTGGGCAAGGGTTTGTCTATTTTGTTGGTTTTCTCAAAGAACCATCTTTTAGTTTTGTTGATTCTTTGTATTGCTCTCTTTGTTTCTGAGTTATTGATTTCAGCCCTGAGTTTGATTATTTCCTGCCATCTACTCTTTTTTGGTGTGTTTGCTTCTTTTTTTTCTAGAGCTCTCAGATGAGGTTTTACGTTGCTAGTGTGTGATTTCTCTAATGTCTTTATGAAGGTGCTTAGTATTATGAATTTCCTTCTTAGCACTGCTTTCACCACATCCCATAAGTTTTGGTATGTGGTGCCTTCATTTTCACTATATTCTCAGTGACCCAGTAGTCATTAAATAGAGAGTTGTCCAGTTTCCATGGGTTTGTAGGCTTTCTATTGGTTCTGTTTCTGTTGAGTTCCAGGCTTAATCCATAGTGGTCTCATAAGATACAAGAAGTTATTTCAATCTTTTTGTATCTATTGAGGCTTGGTTTGTGGCCGAGTATATGGTCAATTTTAGAGAACAAGCCATGTGGTATTTGGGTGCAATTTCTGTAAATATCTGTTAGATCCTTTGGATTCATGATGTCAGTTAGTTTCCTTATTTCTCTGTTTAGTTTCTGTACTGTTGACCTATCTATTAGTGAGAATGGGTTGTGAAAGTCTCTGACTATTAATAGTGGGATGGGAGACTGCCAGCACAAGTAAATTGTTACAAATATAAACATGCTTTTGTTTGGGTTACAGGTGTGGGATATGGGACTGATCCAGATGGTCCACAGCAGCAGACTATTTGCCTCATTTGGGTTCTGAGAGGAACTCTTTGCCAGCTGCAGATAGTTTAAATCTGAGGACTATGGAGAAAGAATAAATGCAGAGCCCAGGAAGTATGGAGCTCAGAGTAAGAACAATGCTGCTCCTGCTTCCCCCTTGCTACTCCTGGTTGCTTTGTGATACAAAAACATGGAGATCTCCTGAAATAACGATTACACTATGGACAAGGAACCAATGACCCTCATCATCAGGAAGCAGATAAGAAAGAACTATGCCACCTCTCCCACTAACCTTTTCTCTCTCCTACGTGGTGTTCGGGCATTGGAAAGGATTGAAGTGGAGTATGGAGAAAAAAAATATAAGTGTAAATAAAAGAGTTTTTTAAAAGTACAACAATAGTAAGGTCTGCCTTGAGCTTTCCATGCACTAGTTATCAGGCTCTGGCTCTGCCTGAGAGGCCAGGCACAGTTACCATTGGAGACAGCCAGTAGAGAGGCAGTCAACATCAGTGACTACCAAAGGTGACAGCCATGAGAGACTACCAAGGACCTCCAGCCTGACAATATCAGGATGTCGGTAAAATGTTCTTGTGGAATGTTCATTCAAATGCTGATTTCCCTACCCCACTATCTGGTTTCAATCCAAACATTGCATTCTGATGTTTATTCTAAGCATCACCTGTCTAAAATTTGTATAAATATGACACCATTTGTTCTCTGTATTTTCAACAAAACAACCAGCCAATGCTGTGCAATGGAGAGAATAGGGTGGGACATCCTGGTCCAGAGGGAAGGAGAAAGAATTGAGAGCAGGGATCAGCAGGAGAGGACTTGGAACCATGAGGAGAGATGAACTGGACCTAAAATATTAAAAGCAAGTGTAATAGGTGAAATCTGGATGGTAGGAAACTATGTGGGTTTGGAGGTTTAGGATGGAATAACTATTGCTCAGGAGTGTGTTTTAAGTTAATTAAATAAATCCTAGTCTCTGTGTGGTGATTTGGGTATACAGCTGGTTTAAAAATAACTATTCTTTAACTAAAAGATATATCGATAGTAAATATTAATATTCGACAACATCAGGGACAACCCAAAATCTAGAGAACAGCATAAGAACATACTCAGCAAAACCCAGGACAATGCAGTAGCACCAGAACCAAACTATCCTACTACCACAAACCCTGGATATCCTAATACACCTAAGCACTGGAAAACAACCTTTAATACTATCAGAGGCCTTTTAACAAGAAAAGAATAAATCTTTGAAGAAAATACAGGGAAATACAATGAAATTGGTGGAGGAAATAAATAAATCCCTTAAAGAAATAAAGGAGAAGACAAGCAAACAGGAGAAGGAAATGAATAAAACTGTTCAATACCTGAAAAGGGAAAGAGATCCAATAAAGAACACACAATCTGTGGCAATCCTGGAAACGTAAACACTAAGAAAAAACAAACAAACAGGAACTGCAGAAGCAAGCACCACCAACAGACTGTAAGAGATGGAAAAGAAAAATCTCAGGCATAAAAGATAATAACCAGAAGCTGG
Organism: Pachyuromys duprasi; assembly: GCA_028658305.1. NCBI lineage: Eukaryota > Metazoa > Chordata > Mammalia > Rodentia > Muridae > Pachyuromys > Pachyuromys duprasi. The sequence continues at coordinate 76,082,585 of CM053752.1, read as the reverse complement.
AAACAACCCAGATGCCCCTCAACTGAGGAATGGATACAGAAATTGTGGCACATCTACACAATGGAATATTACTCAGCAATAAAAAAACAAGGACATTATGAAATTTACAGGTAAATGGTGGGAACTGGAAAGGATCATCCTGAGTGAGCTATCCCAGAAGCAGAAAGACACACATGGTATATACTCACTCATATAGACATATGATATAGGATAAACCTACTAAAATCTTTACACCTAAAGAAACAAATCAAGACGGAGGACTCTGGCTAAAATGCTCAATCCCCAACCAGAAAGGCAAAGCAGATGGACATCTGAAGAAGAAGAAAACAGGAAACAAGTTAGGAGCCTGTCACAGAGGGCCACTGAAAGGCTCTGTCCTGCAGAATATCAAAGCAAATGCTGAGACTTATGGCCAACTGTTGGGCAGAGTGCATGGAATCTTCGGAAAGATGTGGGAAATAGTAAGATAGGGAGAAGATAGGAGCTCCACAAGGAGAGCAACAGAACCAAAAAATCTGAGCACAGGGGTCTTTCCTGAAACTGATACTCCAACCAAGTACCATGCATGGAGAAAACCTAGAACCCCTCCACTGATGTAGCCCATGGCAGTTCAGTGTCCAAGTCAGTTTCATAGTAATGGGAAGAAGGACTGCCTCTGACATGAACTGATTGGCCTGCTCTTTGATCACCTCACCCTGATGGGGTAGCAGCCTTACCAGGCCACAGAGGAAGACAATACAACCCCTCCTGATGAGAGCTGATAGACTAGGATCAGAAGGAAAGAGAGGAAGACCTCCCCTATCAGTGGACTTGGGGAGGGGCATGCCTGTAGAAGGGGAAGGGAAGGTGGGATTGGATGCGGAGTAGGGGGGATATAAAGTAAATAAAGTGTAATTAATAAAAATTAAAATAAAAATTAAAAACAGAAAAATATATAAATAAATCTTTAAAGAAGATACTATAGAAGAAATTAATATATCAGTCAAAGAAAATACTAAGTCTAAAATGTTGCTAACACAAAACGTCCAAGAACTATGAGACAACATTAAAAAGACTAAACATATTAACAGGAATAAAAGAAAGAAAAGATTCCCAGTTCCACGGCCCAGAAAATATCTTCAACAAAACCATAGAAAGAATTTCCCTAACCTGAAGAAAGAGATGCTTATAAATATACAAGAAACCTACAAGACACCAAGTATATTGGACCAAAAAAGAAAAACCTTCTGGCACATAATAACAAAAATATTAATGTATAGAGCAAGGAAAAATATTAAAAGCCACAAATGATAAGGTTCAAGTAACATATAAAAGTAGACTTGTTAGAATTACAACAGACTTTAAAACAGAGACTTTAAAAACCAGAAGGTCCTGGACAGATATCTTGCAGACCATAAGACACCAAGGATGTCTGCTCAGACTACTATACCCAGCAAAACTTTCAATCACCATAAAGGGAGAAAAGAAGATATTCAATGACAAACCCAAATTTAAACAATATCTGTCCACTAATCCAGCCCTACAGAGGATACTAGAAGGAAAACTGTAACACAACAAGGGTAAGTACTCTCAAGAGAACACAGGAAGTAAATAATTTCACGCCAGGAAAAACAAAAGAAGGGAAGCATACACATTTACAGTACCACTGCCCATATTCAAATTACAGGAATCAACAATCATGGTCATTCATATCTCTCAACATCAATGGATTCCATTTCCCAATAAAAAGACACAGGTTAACAGAATACATACAAAAACAGGATCCATCATTCTGCTGCATACAAAAAACATAGCTCCAGGCAAAGATAAACAATACCTCAGAGTAAAGGGATGGAAAAATGTTTTCCAAGCAAATGGACCCCCAAAACAAGCAGGAGTAGCTATTCTAATACCTAATAAAATAGACTTTCAAGAAAAACGTAATGAAAAGAGATGGGGCAGGGCACAACATACTCACCAAAGGAAATGTCCACCAAGGTGACTTCTCAATTCTGAACAGCTATGCCTCAAATGGAAGGGCACACACATTTGTAAAAGAAACATTACTAAAAATCAGTAATTTTTTTTAAAAAATCTGATACCATAAACGCTGATGCTGTTTTATCTCAATATCAAATGCATATGAGATACCAGAAGCATAGGAGGGCATAGTTATCATCTTGAATGTGACCTTGTTGGTGATCTACATTAAAAGGATAAAGTAATTTGCTTGTTCTCACATTACAAAGGAAATCCGATCATGGCAGTGACTTCAACTTTTCATAATGTTCGTCAGGAGTTAGCTTGAGCTTAACAGTATTTTTTTTAATTGCAAAAAAGAGCAGCACAATAGGTTGAAGCACTGAGTGTGCAGGGGTTGTTCCTGAAGAAAAGCCACCAGTTTAAGGAATAAAGACGAAGAAGGAGGCTTGGTACTTCTCCTGACTCCATCTCCACAAACACATATGTAATATATGACAGAACCATAAGCCATGCGCTGTTCTTAGGATTAAGCAAGCTTTTTATTTTTTTATTTTTTTCAGTTGAAGGCTGAGGAACAACTTTTCTTTCATGAGTGGCTACGGATGGAACAATTTGACTAGTATAAAGTTTCTTTTTTATCATTTTTATTTTATATTAATCACAGGTTATGTACTTTGTATCCCAGCCGTAGCCCCCTCCTGCATCCCCTCCCTATTCCCCCCTTCCCTCCCTTATCTCCCTGCACCTTTCCAAGTCCACTGATAGGGGAGGACCTCCTCCCCTTCCATCTAACTCTAGCTTATCAGGTCTCTTCATGAATGGCTGCAATGTCCTCTTCTGTGGCCTAGCAAGGCTGCTCCTCCCTCGGGGGGGGGGGCGGAGGTCGAAGAGCCAGCCATTGAGTTCATGTCCAAAATAGTCCCTGTTCCCCTTACTAGTATACCCACTTAGGTATTGAGCTCAAGTGACAACACATGTTGGAGAGGATGTGGAGAAAGAGGAACCCTCCTCCATTGCTGGTGGGAATGCAAACTTGTACAACCACTCTGGAAATCAATTTGGTGCTTTCTTAGACAATTAAGAATAGTGATTCCTCAAGATCCAGCTATTCCACTCCTGGGCATATATCCAAAAGATGTTCAAGTACACAACAAGGACATTTGCTCAACTATGTTCGTAGCTGCTTTATTTGTAATAGCCAGAACCTGGAAACAATCCAGATGTCCCTCAGTTGAGGAATGGATACAGAAATTGTGGTATTTTTATATAATGGACTACTACTGAGCAATTAAAAAGGAGGAAATCATGAAATTTGCAGGCAAATGGTGGGACTTGGAAATGATCATCCTGAGTGAGGTATCCCAAAAGCAGAAAGTTTTTTAAAAACTCAGGGCACAAAGAAGTTCACATATTACCATTTCCCAATTCAATGCTACTGTTTGGTTCACAGGATTATTCTCATAAGGATTTTTATTTCCTGTGTGTCAAGACATACAGGTATATACAGAGGAGTCTAATGCTTCTGTGACTACTTTCTGCTAATCTACAGAATGATGCTTTTGAAAACCAGTCTGAGCTAAAGACTATTGTGAGAAGCTGAATTGGAGCAACTCCCACCCATGCTCACAACTGTACAAAACTCATAGATCTATATGATTAGGTGATCACATTTTCATGTGGAAAGGCAGGCTGGCATAAATCAGGTCAGCATTCCAAGAACTGTGTATTTTAGAGTCGGTTTCTATAAAAAGCCTCCCAAAGAGGAAGCTGAACAAGAATTATGGAACATAAATGTCTTTGAGAATGGCCATTTCACATGCAAGATCACTGCCCTTTTCCAAAGACCTCCAAGCCTTAAACAGCTTTTGCTGAGAAAGTGACATCACCTCACCGTATATTTTCCTTCTGGGAAGCTTGTATAGCTCTATATGATTTACTTCTTCTAGGTCCTTTCAAGGAGCCCACACAAATCTTTTCAGAGTCCTGCTTTTGGTGATTCTAAAGTAATTTGATTGACTCTCTAGACTGCTACAAGAGGGTGGGGAATCAGTTTGCTACCATATGTTTAAACAGAGTTCAAAAGAACAGTAAACTACCTTGTATATGAATCCCTGTTTTTTCTTTCATCCTCCATCCCTTATCATCTTCCACCAGCTGCCTGGATCTTTTTGTTAGTTCTTTAAACTGTCTTCAGTGGTTTACTGCATTTGCTCCACAACTTATTAAAAGCTCCCAAATACTGCATGAACTTCCAGTGTCTGTGGCTGTCCTCTCTTCGTTCTCCATCTGCAGGATTTCTGCTGTTGTCCTACATCTTTCCCATCACTAGCAAGGGAATATTGAAGGCAAGGAAGGCCTGTGTAGTGCAACACTTTTTTATTATGTACATGTGAGGGTCTTGATATAGTAGTTATATTTTTAATTGTAAAGGAAGTTAAAGAAGAGGTTTGAGACACATTTATACATTAGATCATTAATGATAATCCTACTGATCCATGAGCATGGGAGATCTTTTCATCTTCTGATATCTTCTTTGATTTCTTTCTTTAGACACTTGACGTTTTATCAAACAGGTCTTTCACTTGCTTGGTTAGAGACACACCAAGGTACTTTACATTATTTGTGGGTATTGTAAAGGGTGTAGTTTCACTAATTTCTTTCTCAGCCCTTTTGTCTTTCGTATACAAGAGGACTGCTGATTTTTTTTTTTTGAGTTAATTTTGTATCCAGCCACTGTGCTGTCAGTGTTTATCAGCTGAAGAAGTTCTCTGGCTGAATTTTTTGGGTCACTCATGTATACTATCATATCATTTGCAAATAGTGACACTTTGACTTTTTTTTCTTATTTGTATCCCCTTGATCTTCTTTAGTTGTTTTATTGCTCTAGCTAGGACTTCAAGTACTATGTTGAAGACATATGGAGAGTGTGGGCAGCCTTGCCTTGTCTGTGATTTCAGTGGGATTGATTTGAGTTTCTCTCCGTTTAGTTTGATATTGGCCATATGCTTGCTGTATATTGTCTTGACTATGTTTAGGTATGTGCCTTGTATCCCTGATTTCTCCAAGACTTTAAACATGAATGGGTGTTGGATTTTGTCAAATGCTTTTTCAGCATCTGAGGAAATGATCATGTGGTTTTTCTCCTTCAGTTTGTTTATATGGGGGATTACATTGATGGATTTCCATATATTGAACTACCCCTTCATGCCTGGGATGAATCCTACACTAAAAGAAATGCTCAATGTCAAAACTACCCTGAGAGTCACCTCACACCCATCAGAATGGCTAAGATCAGAAACTCAAATGACAATACATGCTGAAGAGGATGTGGAGAAAGGGGAACCCTCCTCCATTGCTGGTGGGAATGTAAACTTGCCCAACCACTTTGGAAATCATTCTGAGGCTTTCTCAGAAAATTTGGAATAGTGCTTCCTCAAGATCCAGCTATATCACTCCTAGGCATACATCCAAACTATGCTTAAGTACACAAGGACATTTGTTCAACCATGTTTGTACTAGGTTTAATCATACTAGACAGACCATGGAAACAACCCAGATGCCCCTCAACTGAGGAATGGATACAGAAATTATGGTACATCTACACAATGGTATATTACTCAGCAAATAAAAACAAGAAAATCATGAAATTTACAGGCAAATGGTGGGAACTGGAGAAGATCATCCTGAGTGAGGTGTCCCAAAAGCAGAAAGAAACACATGATATATACTCACTTATAAGTGGGGATTAAACATATGATATAGGATAAACATACTAAAATTTGTTCACCTAAAGAAGTTAAGCAAGAAGGAGGACCCTGGGGAAGATGATCAATACTCCCTCAGAACGGCAAATGGGACAGACATGGGAAGATGGAGAAAACAGAAAACAGAAAACAAGACAGGCGCCTACTACAGAGAACCTCTGAAAGACTGTCTAGCAGGGTATCAAAGCAGATGCTGAGGCTCAAAACAAAACTTAGGGCAGAGCACAGGGAATCTTATGAAAGAAGGGAGAGATAGAAAGAACTGGAAGGGACAGGAGCTCCACAAGGAGAGCAACAGAATAAAAAATCTGGGTGAAGGGGTCTTTTGTAAGAATGATCCTCCAACTAAAGACCATGGATGGAGATAACCTAAAACCTCTGCCCAGATGTATCCCCTGGTAGCTCAGTGCCCAAGTGGGTTCCCTAGTAAGGGAAACAGGGGCTGTCTCTGACATGAACTCAGTGGTTGGCTATTTGATCACATCCTCCTGGGGGGGGGGGGTGGCAGCCTTACCAGGCCACAGAAGAAGACAGTGCAGGCAGTCCTAATGAGACCTGATAAGCTAGGGTCAGATGGAAGGGGAGTAGGACCTCCCCTATCAGTAGACTAGGGGAGAGGCATGGGAGGAGATGAGGGAGGGTAGAATTGGGAGGGAATGAGGGAGGGGGCTACAGCAGTGATACAAAGTGAATAAACTGTAATTAATATTAAAAAATTTGAAATTAAAAAACAAAAAGCAAAAAAATCATTAGTGATTTAAAATGTTCTTATAAATGTCTATGATTGTACTTGATTTAAATAGTATCATTTTGTATTGCACAATTACTTGATCTTCCTCCCACATACCTCTCTTTTAGAAACATTTATCATCAACTGTTTCTTAACCTTTAGAAGTTCTGTTTTGGATAGATTTTTACAAAAGAACAGGTAATTTTCTTAAACAACCTCAAGTCACAAAGGAATCTATTTTTGTTTGTGACTTCTCTTGAGTTTCCAGATTCCAATAGTACAACACATCTTTAGAATGTCTTTTTAATTATTTGTTGCTGTTGAAATAGTTCTTTGGTTTGAAGTGCCATTGTTCTCTAAATATCAATAAAGCAAGTGCAGAGAGCTACTTGCAGCCTGCAAGTGAAAATAATCAGAAACAAGCCTAAAGATGTGTGATGAAGTCTGGAGGTAATGACCACAGACTAATTCCTTGGAAAATAAATACATAAATGTTTCCGTTTTAGGTTTTCTTCTTTTAAGGTTATTAAACACAGTGACTAAATATGCCAAGTAAGTTGCAATGTTAATAACATTTAGGGGTGCAAGAGTTCCAACAAACATATGATTATAGTTGACTTCACTTAAAGCTAAGGCTTCTACAGAGGGTATTTGATACCTAGTGCTGGCTGTTTGGGCTGCTTTCCATGTGTCACAATCTGCTGTCTCAGAAGAGCAGCAGAGAGCATTCTAATTAACCCAGCAAGTCACAGTAGCACACAACGGTTTTTTACTTATAGTTTTTTTTCCTTTTCATTTTAATAACTAAATAAAGGTATGTAACCTGGGAATTAAAAACAGACAGGGCCCTGACAAGTTTTATCTAGCAGTAAAGCATGAAAATCTGGTTTAGACCCTTGGTATTCCTATGGTAGAAGGAAAATACGGACTCCCAGTTCATGCTCTCTTTTCCAAAAAGGCACCATGGCACACACATGTGTATGCGAGTATGCACATTCACACACAAACACATACAATAAATAAATACAATTAAAACCTTTAAAATACAGCACAGGTGGTTTTTTTTTTTTAATTCTGTCAACAGCATCAAAACAACCATTGCTGGGATGAATTTGTTGGCTTCATACAATTTGTGGCCTTGGTAATTCCTCAAATTACAGTGCCCAGAACAAACAGGGGAGGGGAGATTCGTCTGTTACATTTGAGGAGCTGTATTTGGTTTATTTTTTAAATGATGAGAAAGAAATATATGCGGGTTTTGTCAACTTACTAATTACTATTGTGAAAGATAAAAATCATCTCTGGAAAATGAATTGGGAGGAAGTTGGCTTCCTATGATTGGGCTGGATACCAAACTATGAATATTATTAGTGATCATTTCATTGACTTTGCTTTTTCAAGCATGTTTGGATCTATCCTAGGTCACTGGGCTATCCATCTTTTACTTCCTTTCAGTTTGTTTATATAATTGTTTTTGTTTTTGTTTTGTTTTAAGTGTTCAGCCATCCTTGCATCTCTGGGAGAAGCCTTCTTAATCTTGGTGGATGAACTTTTTGATGTGTTTAGTTTGTGAATATTTTGTTGAGTGTTGTTGCATCAATGTTCATAAGAGAAATTGGTCTGTAATTATTATTTTTGTTAAGTTTTTGTGTGGTTTGGATATTAGGTTTACTGGTGTCTCATAAAAATGAACTTGGCAATGTTCCTTCTGCTTATGTTTTGTGGAATAATTTGAGGACTATTGGCCTTAGCTCTTCCTCAAAAGTCTGGTAGAATTTTGCACTAAAGCCATCTGTATCTGGGGATTTTTTAATTGAGATACTTTTAATAAATACTTCAATTTCTTTATGAATTATGAGTCTATCTAAATTGTTTTCTGATCTTAACTTTGGTAAGTGGTATCTATCAAGAAAATAATACAATTTCTTTAGATTTTCCAATATTGTGTCATACAGGTTTTCAAAGTATGACTAAATGATTTTTTTATTTTAGCTGTCCATTATTATGTACCCCTTTTCATTTCTGATTTCGTTAATTTGGATAGTCTCTCCATGTCTTTAAGTTAGTTTGGGTAATGATTTGTCTATCTTGTTGATTTTCTCAAAGGAGTAACTTTTTTTTTAATCGATTCTTTGTATTCTTCTCTGTTTCTATTTTACCCATTTCTGCCCTCAGTTTGAGTATTTCCTGGCCTCTGCTCTTCTTGGATATTGTACATGTAACTTATTCATATGAGGGATGAGATGAAAGCCACACACATGCTGTGCAAACACACAACTTGGACTGAGACCAGAGAGTGTCTTTCTCTGTTCTAACTATCCCTAGGCTTAGGCCTAGAAGATTCTAGCCTCCATACAAGCTAATCTTCCAACTTCCATTTGCTAATCTAGGCTAGAACGTGTCAGCTTCTGAGACTTAGAGCTGAATAAACTCATCTTTTCTGTTTCTTTCTAAACTCTAGATGGCTGGTTCAGCTTAGCTGTTCTAGTTCAAACTCCTCTCCAAGATGACTGATTCAAACTGGCTTCTGACTGAAGTGCTCAGCTTGGCCTCAAACTAACTACATTAATCTGTTCTAATCTTCTGGTTCCTTCACATTCTCTGACTTGTTCTGTCTTCACCTGTGTCAAGCTTGTTTTCTCTGCAACCTGTCTCTGTAAAACTGTCCTGGTAAACCTGCCTCCTAACTCCACAAACAGAATTCCACTTACTGCCTCCCAACTTTCTCTCAATTGACTGACTGAACTCAACTCAACTCAACTGCCTGACACTCCCTTGCTGCACTGGTTAAATAGCCTCTCTTTCCTGTGCTGTTCTTCTGAATGTTTGTCATATCCTGTTGTCACTTTGTCTGTCCCTCAGTTAGAGATCAATTTCAAACCTGGCTGCTCCTTTCTAGAAACTAGCCTTACATACATTATTTGGAAATTTTGGTGTGTACTAAGGGCATATCTATATTCCAGTGAGATCATACTGTAATGTAGAACATGTCTGCATTCCATTCGGGTACATACACCTAGAAGGGATTTGTGTGAGAGCCTTTGCCAGAGTAGCCATGTTGCAGGATTAAAATTTCTCTACAAGGTATACTTCTTTTTGTTCTAGAGCTTTTGAGTGTGTTGTTAAGTTGCTGGTATGAGATCTCTCCAATTTTTTATGTAGTCACTTGGTGCTATAAAGTTTCTGTTTAGCACTACTTTCAGTGTGTTCCATCAATTTGGGTATGTAATGCATTTATTTTCATTGAATTCTAGGAAGTCTTTGTTTTATTTTTTATTTCTGTCTTGATACAGTAGTCCTTTAGTGGAGAGTTGTTCAGTTTGATGTATTTGTAGGCTTTCTGATCATTTTGTTGCTGTTGAAATCCCAGCTTTAATCTATGGTAGTCTGACAGGATGCAAGGTTTTGTTTGTTTCTCCAGTTTTCTGGTATATGTTGAGACTTACTTTTGACTTTGTGGTCAGTTTTGGAGAAAGTTCAATGTGGTGCTTGAAAACGGTAATCTTTTGTGCTTGAATAAAATGTTCAGTGATATCTTTTAGGTCTACTGGGTTTATAATGTCTGTTAGCTCCAGTATTTCTGTTTAGTTTTTAATTGGATGACCTATCTCTCCAATTGCTGAGAGTAGGGCATTAGAGTTTCCCACTATCAATGTGTGAGGCTCGATGTGTGATTTAAGCTTTAGTAATGTTTCTTTCACAAACAAAGGTGCCCTTCTGTTTGGAGCTTAAATGTTAAGAATTGAAATATCATCTTGGTAGATTTTTTTCTTTTTTTCTAAAAATGAATTGTCAAAATGCTCAACGTCCTTAGCCATCAGGGAGATGAAAATCAAAACGACCCTGAGATTTCACCTTACA
>CM053752.1:76025971-76071768 GCA_028658305.1 Pachyuromys duprasi | reverse complement strand
CCAGGGACCATGTATGGATATGGCCTAGAACCCCTGCTCAGATGTTGCCCATGATAACTCATTGGTGAACTGAAGACCCTAGTAAGGGAAACAGGGGCTGTTTCAGTCTTGAGCTTGATGGCTGACTCTTCGACCCTCCCCCATACATGCCAGGGATTAACAGCCTGGCTAGATCCCTGGGGAGGACATTGCAGCCAGCCCTGAGGAGACAAGATGATCTGGGGTCAGATGGAAGGGGAGGAGATCCTCCCCCATTGGTGGACTTGGAGGGGGCGGGGAGGAGATGAGGGAGGGTTGGGGACGGTGGGAGGGAGTGAGGGAGGGGGCTACGCATGGGATGCAAAACCTAACCTGTGATTGATATAAAAATAAATAAATTTATTTAAAAATGAATTGTCTTTCCTCATTTCTTTTGATTAATTTTGGATTAAAGTCTATTTTGTTAGATGTTAGAATAGCTGAACCAGCTTGCCTCTTAGGACCATTTGCTTGAAAATCATTCTTAAACATGTTACTTTAAGGTGATGTATATCTTTGATGTGGAGGTATGTTTGTTGTATACAGCAACCCTTCCACCACCCCCACCAGAAGGGGTAGCAGCCTTGCCAGGCCACAGAAGAGGGCAATGCAGCCAGTCCTGATGAGACCTGATAGGCTAGGGTCAGATGGAAGGGGAAGAGTACCTCCCCTTATCAGTGGACTTGGAGAGGGGCAGGGAGGAGACATGAAAGGGAGGGTGGAATTGGGAGGGAATGAAGGTGAGGGTCACAGCTGGGATACAAAGTGAATAAACTGTAATTAATATAAAAATAAAAATTTAATCAAAAAATAGATCCTTTTCACATACATTGTGTTAGTCTGTGTCTTTTTATTGAGGAATTAAGTCCATTGACGTTAAGAGATATCCATGACCAATGACTGCTAATTCCTGTTATTTTGTTGTTGGTGGAGATGATGATGGTGATTGTGATGGTGATTTTGATGGTGATGGCGTGTGTGTGTGTGTGTGTGTGTGTGTGTGTGTGTGTGTGTATTTCTTTTCTTTTGGTTTTGCTGGTGTGAAATTTTGTATTTCCTATGTTTTAATGGGTGTAGCCTATTTCCTTGGGTCAGAATTTTCCTTCTAGCTTATTTTGGAGGACTGGATTTGTAGATAACTATTGTTTAAATTTGACTGTTTTATGGTATATCTTCTTTTATTCATCTATGGTGATTGAATGCTTCACAAGGTATAGTAGTCTTGGCTGCCATCTGTGTTCACTTAGAGTCTTCCAAGGGAAATCTTAGACATGTGACTCAGAGTTGACAAGACTAGTTCACATTCATGAGGTAATTTTATAGGGAGACAAAGAAAACTGTCATTCTCAACTACCGGTTTTATTTCAGTTTTTACTGAATCTTGACTTTAACATTGAGTCTCCTTTAATAAGAAAGTTACGGACACCTGCCAGAACACCAGGTAGCAGAGAAGCGTCAGCTGGGGATTGGATCTTTTGAATGCCACAGAGTGTCAAATTTGAACCTCATATTTTCAGCTGTAAGTGACAGACTTTGTCCTTTCAACCCTAAAAATCTGGGCTTCACTATGCTTTAATTATTCAGAAAACTAAATAATCGCAATCCTAAATTGTGCTTTCCAACTGCTTTTCATATGCATGTGTTCTTTCTTTTAGCATAAGGGACCTCATGTCTAAGGTTCTCTTGGGCAATGAATGTCTCAGCATTTGTTCTTGTGGCTTCCACAGATACTCTGTTAAAGTGTTTTGTTATGCTAGGATTATAATCTTTTAAATTGCCTTCACCAACTATCTAGAATACAAAGTTATTGAAGGACGTAGGTATGGTTTCTCCTTAGTATCCAAGCTACTTAGTTATTATCAAAAATTGTATTTATTGTGTCACTTATTTCACATTAGTTTTCTGACTTTTTGTTTTAAATAAAGAAGAAAGTCTATTCTCAGTGCTATAAAAAAGAGAACATAAATTTTAATGCTTTCTGATTCCTGCAATTTTTAGTGTATATCTGAAAAGATGTTTAAGAAACTCTGGAAAAGTTCAAAGCATTTGTCAAAGCCTCATCTGTCTGTCACTATGTAGTAGCTTTTTAAAACTAGGTTTGTCAAGTGATGGAAATACGTCTACTTTCTTTCCATTTTCTGTTACTAGTCATTGGGAAGAGCTATTGAAAGTGTATCCATTCCACTTCACTTTAAAGTCTCTTATCATCATCAAAGTTTTCTCTCTAACACATTGGTGATCCTTAGTGTAGAAATGCTTTCTTGGGAAATTTAAAAAAAGTATTAGCGTCTTAAACTATCAGATCATCAATGTGTTTTCTGTGCAAGCAATGTAGTTTGAAAACAAAATCAACATTAAATAGCTCAGTGGGAGAAACCCATATTGACATTCTGGAAACTGGCTTGCCTATGGATAGTGATTTTCTAATTGCTTCTCATTGATTAAGGTATGCCCATCATGGTTGAAATAGCTAAATAAACATTTTTTGTTCATACTAAGGAATATCTTGTATTAATTTTCTTTATGGAATGAGTCAAAATATGTGCATTGTCACAAAGGAATGAAATGAAAGTCTGCAGACATTTGCTAGTCTATAAGGACATGTTAAATAATGTGCATTACTGGATTGTGAAGCAAGGGAGCAAAAGCCAGGAGAGCAATGGAATTGATGACTGTAGTTCAGGTTTGTAAAATCTCTGTTGGAATCTCTCTTAGTTGTCGCCCGTCTTCCTAGAGTCTGATTTCTGCATTTAAATCTTATATTGGTCAGCTTATTTAAGTGATGTGAGCCTCCCTTCCTAATCTATAAAACTGGAAAAGTAACACGTATTGCTACACAGACCTTTGGAATGACAGTTAAATGACCAAGAATATGCTTAAAAGTATCAAATTCAATAAATATTCATGATTTTATTAACACCTAATATTTATTTACTTCTCTTTTCTCTCATGTTACTTGACATTAAGTATAATTAATTCTTATAGATTCAATACTCAAATTGAACAGCAACAGCAAAATTCCTCAAGTTATCTTTCACCAATATTTCCTATGGAAAAGAAGAGGATGGGCTGTAGTGATAATTTGGGATATAATTATTTTCTCCTTGTAAAAAGGCATACTTGATTCTAGATTAGGGAAATAACACAGCCGGTAAAGTACTTACTATGTCCGTGTGAGGACTGAGTTCACGTCCCCATTGTCCACATACATGCCAATTGGGTCCCTTCCTAGGCTTATTCAATCAGTTTTCACTTCAGTAAGATCAGCAGGTAAGTGCTAGAAGCTTTAAAGACAGAGAACTGTGTTTTCTGTATTATACATTGAAAGATGTATAATTGGTTTTTAATTAGGTTTATGTTTCATTTACTTTTTATAAGAAGATACTTGAGCATCGATGTCAAGAAGAAACATGCCCCCTCTGATCTCCTGTGTGTAAGATAATGAAAATGTCACAAATGCTCACATCCCTGCCTTGTCCCTAATGCATTTCTGTGTTCTATTATGGTCTTTTAAGGTACATATCACCACTACATTTATTTTACAATGGATTTAGTTTGTTTTACAACCATTTAAATAACAGGATTTAGATATAGGTCTGAACATTTTTTGCTATATTGGCACCTATCACTGGACTTTCTATATTGTAAATTATTTTTAATTCTACCTGTTTCAATTTATCAATTAGATTAAATTTACACCTATAGTTTTACTATCCCTTGGCAGGTACCAGCATAGAACCAAAGTCTAAAATCAGTTTGATGTTTCTACTGAGAAGAATGTTTTAAATTATTGATGGTTGAAATAGTCTGTCTTAAATTTTAAAATGTCACACGAGTAAACAGACATATTATTTTGTGCCATTGTCATTTCTTCGGACAAATTATTGAGGTTATTTTGTTTAGTTTATGAAGAATCATTACTGCCTTGGAAAAGATGTATGTTTATTTTAAAAATTCCAAAACAAACAAATGAGATACTAAATTTTTTCTTTATCACACAATTTTAAGATAATGGTTTCAATTTTATGATTACTTTAAAAATCTTTCTCTAGTTCTCTGTGTCTTTATTTCTTGGATTCTCTGTGTTGAGTATCTGTTTTCCCATTGTATGTCATGTACATATATCACATACAAATTTATCATGTATGTGTTCATGTATGTGTACACAGTAAACGCATTTTACGTAATATAAAATTGTAGATGCCATTCTAGGAGCTTGCTGCTCTCACCCACTTTTCCTTTTAGTGAGTCTCACTGTGTGGTTAGTCTTCAGCTTACAGGCTTCAGTTTTTGTGTTGTTGTATTTTTGTTTGTTTTCTGCTTTAGCCTTCAAGTAGCTAGAAGTATAGAAAAGTAATACATGGCCCAGTTTTGTTTATTTTACAGCTTCTCAACTTGCAGCACGGGGTGCTGTTTGAGCTATGCAACCTATGCTGACCTTGAATTTGCAATCCACCTATCACTAGATTTGCCATCACAGCTGGTCCACTCAGCTTTGAATCTTCTAAACTACTACTACAAGTCAGGAAACCATTTCTATGTTGATACGACGACTGATCTTTCTATCAACCTTTCCACATTTTAGTTCCTAGTCTCTTAAAATGTTGTATTCGTATTTAACTGTATTTTAATGTGCTTGTACTCCCTTTGTTGTCTAGTGGTGAACATCCATGAAACTGTAATAATTTGCTGGGTTCTTCTGTACCAGACACTATGGTTACCAAGGACATGAAATTTTTTTATTAGTTCTCACAATTCATCTTCCCCATACAGAGGTCAAGAGACTTGTACATGTTTGATTTGATAAACAGCCGCTCTTATTCCATTTGATTACACAATCAAGCCCCAGGCCCCACACTTGCGACTAAGAACCAAATCCATTTGGGGATTTATTTGAAGACAAGCATTTTTGCCCTGTTTGGTTGCTACTGTATCTAATAATAAAATCTGGATAACATGAATTTATTAATATTCCCCAGGCAGTTTTATTTGAATTTTAATTGAGACTGTTCCTTATGATAGTAAAACATTCTGTTTTTTATTTTAACGTGATAATAAACATCTTCATTTATTTTCTTATTTTGAAATTATCTTCCAATTGCTTTATACCAATTTAACCCACCCCCCTTTTTTGACCTAGACAGTTATATCCTTATTTGGTTACACATTTATTTACCCTTTTCTTTGTTATTTCCAGTGATAAGAGATTAATTCATGTGCGCACATGAATTCTCCCCAGGTATCCTTATTCCTTGTATCTTATATCACTTGTATTTCAAGCTGGTTTATTCCAAGAGTAAGCTTATGTACTGGCTCATTGACTTGGCATCAGGAGAAGAATGTGCCAGGAACTAGAAATACGTGCTATCCCTGCATGCTTCTACTTTGGTTCTTGTTTTTGTTCCTATGGCATTTTTTGGGGTAAGGGAATGGTCAATATTTTCATCTGCCTCATTTCAGTGTTAACTTGGTAGGGATTGAAGGAATTTCTTTGTCTAGGTACAGTCAGCTGTTGAAAAAAAATGTTCTTTTTAGCTTAGTCTTTAGAATGCCTGTTTCTCCCTTGAACTTATTCAGATAATAGGAAACACAATTGTAATTAAAATCACTTCAAATGCGTTTCTTACCTCAACAATGTGTGATACGTACATTTGTTTGCTTTCTGTACTAGTAAAGGTTCCCTAGGAGAGCAAAACCCACAAAACCTAACTTAGGTTCTGAAACGCAGTCATCTCTAGATGGTGGCTACAAAGCTAAGGAGTCAAGTAAAGAAACTGAAAAAATGAATAGAACTTATGTCACTTCTAAAAGTCTGGGGAGATAAATTTGCATTTTACAATCATTGAAATGGAAGGTGCACCAAGCATCTTCATTTAGCACCCTGATCTTAAGTGTACTCTTGACAAAGACCAGTAGCTCTTTCCTTTTGAACTCAGAAGCCAAGTTGCTATTAAATAGACTCAGTGATTAAATTAAGCAATCCCTTCCTGTCTAACTCCTTCCTGGACCAAAAGTTTAGAGTTTTTTGTTTGTTCACTTTTTGGTTTTTTGTTTGTTTGTTTGTTTTCCTTACAGGAGAGCAATTTTTTTTTCCTTTGTAAGAAAATAAAAAAAAATTAAATTAATTTAATTTAATTTGTCAAGAATAGTCTGTGAGACATAAGGTCACTAGGAATAAATACAGTCTCCAAGAAATATATTTTTGTTTTCTTGCTTGTTTGTTTTGAGGCAGGAACTCTTCAAATACCCTAGCTAGCTTTAAGCTCACTATGTAGATCAGGCTGGCCTCCAACTAATATATATCCTCTGCCCATGCCTCTTCAGTGCTGGTATTAAAGGTTCGTGTTACCACACTGGGCCTCAAAATCTACCATAACATATATTTGTTACGTACCTATGGAGTGGAGAAAGAAAGGGTATGGAGGTTAATAATGATTGTCACCTTGATTAGGTGTGACTCACACAGTAAGAAACAAAGCCTCCCTCCATCCTTCTCCTCCCTTGCCCCTCCTCCAGTCCACAGATAAGGGAGGTCATCCACCCCTTCCCTCTGACCCTAGCCTATCAGTTCTCATCAGGACTGGCTGCATTGTCTTCCTCTGTGGCCTGGTAAGGCTGCAACCCCTCAGGGAGAGGTGATCAAACAGCCAGCCACTGAGTTCATGTCAGGGATAGCCCCTGTTCTCCTTACTAAGGGATCCACTTAGACACCGAGCTGCCATAGGTTACATCTGAATGGGGGCAGTCTAGGTTATCTCCATTCATGGTCCTTGTTTGGAGTATCAGTCTCAGTAAAGAGCCCTGGGCCAACATTTTTGGTTCTGTTGCTCTCCTTGTGGAACTCCTGTCCCCTCCAGGTCTTTATATCTCCCCCTTCTTTCATAAGATTCTCTGTACTCTGCCCAAAGTTTGCCTATGAGTCTCAGCATCTGCTTCCATATCCTGCTTGGTAGAGTCTTTCAGAGGCCTTCTGTGGTAGATTCCTGTCCTGTTCCCTATTTTCTCTCTCTTCTGATGTCTATTCCATATGCATTTCTGAATGAGGATTGCACATCTTATCCCGGGTGTTCCTTCTAACTCAGCTTCTTTGTTTTTTATTATTAATTACATTTTATTCACTTTGTGTCCTCCCATAAACCCCTCCTTTCTCCCCACCTAATCCCACCCTCCCTCCCCGTTTTCCACACATGCCCCTCCCCAAGTCTACTGATAGGGAAGGTCTTCCTCTCCTTCTTTCTGATCATAGTTTATCAGCTCTCATCAGGAGTGGTTGCATTGTCTTCCTCTGTGGCCTGGTAAGGCTGCTACCCCATCAGGGTGAGGTAATCAAAGAACAGGACAATCAGTTCATGTCAGAGGCAGTCCCTGTTCCTATTACTATGGAACCCACTTGGACACTGAACTGCCATGGGCTACATCTGTGCAGGGGTTCTAGATTTTCTCCTTGCATGGTACTTGGTTGGAGTATCAGTTTCAGGAAAGACCCCTGTGCTCAGATTTTTTGGTTCTGTTGCTCTCCTTGTGGAGCTCCTATCCTCTCCCTATCTGAGTATTTCCCACATCTTCCTGAGATTCCACGCACTCTGCCCAACAGTTGGCCATAAGTCTCAGCATCTGCTTTGATATTCTGCAGGGCAGAGCCCTTCAGCGGCTCTCTGTAACAGGCTCCTAACTTGTTTCTTGTTTTCTTCTTCTGATGTCCATATGCTTTGCCTTTCTGGCTGGGGATTGAGCATTTTAGCCAGAGTTCTCCCTACTGATTAGTTTCTTTAGGTGTATGGTTTTAATAGGTTCATCCTATATTATATGTCTATATGAGTGAATATATACCATGTGTGTCTTTCTGCTTCCTCTCAGCTTCTTCACTATACAACAATCTTTTGTTGAACTGCTCAGTCCTTAGTGGATGAAAGTCATTGTAGTAAATCCTCTTTGTAAGATAGGTACATTTAGATTTTCCTTGTTGTTCTTGGACACTGGTTCAAGATATCTTGGTAGGACTGCTATTGTGGGCTTATTTTATTTGATTTAATTCTGTGTCAGGAAATTTTGGGTTTTGAATTCAGAAACAGAATTATCATAAATTTCTTTCACTTTTTAGAGTTATTCATTTTATTACTATGAGTTTTTGTCCATTTATTTTTCCTTTCCTTCTTTCCTCCTTTCCTCCCTTTTCTTCCCTTCCTTTCTCCTTCTCTTTCTTTCCTTTCTTTCCTTTTATCATTGCCTGCATGTACCATGTGTATCCTTAGTGCCTCAACCAACCAGAAAATGACATCAATCCCCTGTAGTAGAAAGTAAATGTAGTAGTGAGCTTTTGGATGCTGGTGCTGGAAAATGAACAGAGTCTCTCTTCAAAAGTCCCAAGTGCTTCTAAATGCTGAACCATTTCTAAGGTCCAATGGATCAGAATAGGTGAGATTTTAAAAAGAGAACAAAGAAACACATTTGCTAGAATGGATACAGGGAAAGAAGAGCAGTTTATCATTAGAGAGCAAACTGCTGCAGGCACTAGAAAGATCAGTGTGGAGGTTTCTCAAAAAAATAAAAGTCAACTTACCAGATGATTGAGATATTGTACTCTTGGACATATATCCAAAGAACTTTATGACCTGCAGTTGGCCAAAGTACAGAGAATGAAGACTGGAATGTTCAGCCCTAAGTGGGGCCTAAAAAGCATATCTTTCTCCCCAAGGCTCAGAAATCATCGCAGAAGAGGTGGTGTGGGCATTGTTAGAGAGAGTGGCGGTGGAAAACTACGACTAAGCAGAGTCCTCCAGACACAAGAGAGCAGCTGTGTCTAACCTACTGTGAGACCATCAAGAAGCCCTTGTACAAGCTCAAGCAAGGCCAAGTCCTGACATGAAAAGCTACCTTTTGCCAAGGATACATTCTCTATCCATTGCTGCTGTGAGGAAGAGAGTCAGTTTTCTTTACAAAATTTTCCCCTGGTAAGTTACACCCTATGGAAGGATCCACATCTAAGAATTTATGGATGCATGGATTGTACTTAATGGGGAACAAAAATAAATAAATAAAAAGAACAAAAAGTTGCCTGGGTAATAAAATGGAGGATGATCTAGGAGGAGTTGTGGGAGGGGATTAGTATGATCAAATCACTTGGAGTCTGAGCTGCCATGGGTACATCTGAACAGGGGGTGTAGGTCCTCTCCATGCATGGTCCTTAGTTGATCCATTTGTTTCTTCAGGTTCCCATGGTCCTAGAACTTTTGGCTTTGTTGGTCTCCTTGTTGAGCTCCTGTCTCTTCCAGGTCTTTCTATCTCCCCCTTCTTTCATAGGATTCCCTGTACTCTGCCCAAAGTTCGTCTATGAGTCTAAGCATCTGCTTCAATACCCTGATCAGGATAGTCTTTCAGAGTCCCTGTATTCTCCTGTTTCTGATGTCTACCAAAAAAGCCCTTATGAATGAGGGCTGAGCATCTTTACTAGGGTTCTCCTTCTGGTTTACCTTCTTTAGGAATATAGATTTTAGTATGTTTGTCCTATATTGTATGTCTAATAACCACTTATGAGTAAAATATCTATTATGTGTGTATCTGCTTCTGGGGTACCTCACTCAGGATGATCTTTTCTAGTTCCATCCATTTGCCTACAAATTTCATGATTTCCTTGTTTCTAAATTCTGAGTAGTATTCCACTTTGTAAATATACCACACTTTCTCAATCCATTCCTCTGTTGAGTGACATCTGGGTTGTTTCCAGATTCTGGCTATTATGAATAGAGCTGCTATAAACATGGTTGAGCAAATGTCCTTGTTGTATATTGAACATATTTTGGATATATGCCTAGGAATGGTATAGCTGGATCATCAGGTAGCACTATTCCTAATTGCCCAAGAAAGCGCCAGATTGATTTCCAAAGTGGTTGTACAACTTTGCATTCCCACCAGCAATGGAGGAGAGTTCCTCTTTCTCTTCATCCTCTCCAGCATTTGTTCTCACTTGAGCACTTATTTATTTATTTTGAGTTTTTTAAAATTTATTAGTCAATTTTTTGATTATTACAATTAGTTCACTTTGTATCTCAGCTATACCTCCCTTGCTTGTCCCTCCCCATCCTACCTTCCCTTCCTCTTCTCCTCCCATGCCCTTCCTCAGTCCACTGATAGGGGAGGTCCTCTTCCCCTTCCATCTGACCATAGCCTATCAGATCTCATCAGGACTGCCTGCATTGTTTTCCTCTGTGACCTGGTACAGCTGCACTCTCCCCATCAGCAGGTGATCAAAGAACCAGCCACTGAGTTCATGTTAGAGACAGCCCCTGCTCCCCTTCCTAGGGAACCCACTTGGAAACTGAGCTGCCATGGGCTACATCTAAGCAAGGGGTAAAGGTTATCTCCATTCATGGTCCTTGGCTGCAGTATCAGTCTTTACAAAGACCCTTGGGCCCAAATGTTTTTATTCTCTTACATTCCTTCTTTTTGATCTTAACCATTCTGATGGGTGTAAGGTGAAATCTCAGGGTCATTTTGATTTGAATTCTCTTATGACTAAGGGTGTTGATTATTTCTTTAAGTGTTTCTTTGCCATTCGGTATTCCTCTGTTGAGAATCTCTATCTCTGTATCAAATCACATTCTGCGAAAATTTCAAAGAACTAATAAAAACAAAAAAAATTATCTCTTCAAACCAAAAGAAAGATACTTTATGGGAAAACGCTTAGGCTTTTGGTTCATGAATATCAACTGCTATAATTATTTTCATGAAATTGTAGAGTATAGTTATTTTTTAATATTCACTTGTATGTATGTGAAATGTAAGAAGGGGCAATAGAAGCTCAAAAGATTTGGTATATGTTCTCCTCTATGTGTCTAAAAATATTTTTTTTCTTTTAGGTCAAAAGAATAATCTAGATTCTAGACAGATCAATTTCTTTCATATTTAGATCAATTAATGCAAAATTATTTATACATTCTCAAATATAATTTATTATAGATTCAAAAGTTTGATGCAAGTTCTTATATTTTATAGAGTATTTTATGGAATAGTAATCAAATGATTATCCATATGTCTATCCATATTCTATACACTTCATGTGTTATTAACTTAATTTAATAACATCCTTAATAGCCAGAACCTGGAAACAACCCAGATGTCCCTCAGTCAAGGAATGGATACAGAAATTGTGGTACTTTTACACAATGGAATACTACTCAGCAATTAAAAAGGAGGAAATCATGAGATTTGCAGGCAAATGGCAGGACCTGGAAACGATCCTGGGTGAAGCATCCCAAAAGCAGAAAGACGCACATAGTATATACTCATTTATATAGATCTATAAGATAGGATAAACATACTGAAATCTATACATCTAAAGAAGATAAACAAGAAAGAGGACCTTGGGTAAGAGGATTAATCCTCACGTAGAAAGTCAAATGGGACAGACATTGGATGCAGGAGAAAACAAGTAGCAGGACAAGAGCCTACCACAGAGGGCCTCCGAAAGGCTCTTCCTAGCAGCGTATCAAAGCAAATATTAAGAAAGATAATCAACCCTTTGGCAGAGTCCAGGGAAACATATGAAAGAAGGGGGAGTTAGTATGACCTGGAGAGGTCAGGAGCTCTGCAAGGTCCAAATATATCAGGGCACAGGGGTCTTTTTATGAGACTGTCTCTCCAACCAAGGACCATGTGTATTTATAACCTAGAACCCCTGTTTGTATGTAGAAAATGGGTAGCTCAATACCCAAGTGGGTACACTAGTAAGGGGAAGAGGGACTATTTTGGACATGAACTCATTGGCTGGCTCTTCAACCTCCCCGACCCCCCGAGGGAGGAGCAGTCTTGCTAGGCCACAGAAGAGGACATTGCAGCCATTCATGAAGAGACCTGATAAGCTAGAGTTATATGAAAGGGGATGAGGTCCTCCCCTATCAGTGGACTTGGAAAGGTACAAGGAAGAGATGAGTGAGGGAAGGGGGGATAGGGAGGGTATTCGGGAGGGGGCTATGGCTGGGATACAAAGTACATAACCTGTGATTAATATAAAATAAAAATGAAAACAATAACAGCCTTAACATAGTTATTTTGTATACTTCCATTTTCTGATGTGAACATCCTGGCAATGTGTTGTCTAAATATTTGTCAGTGATGGAACTTGTATTTGATAGTTGACTTAAGAGACTATTTCAGAGACCTCATTCTATATTGCGATAGGGACAAATGAAGTTTTAAAAATACATAATGAAAATGACAGCTGTGTAGAATTCATGTACTATGTTATCCAAAAAAGTATATGCCAAAAATACAGACCAATGTTTGTATGGATTTTTGGGTCTACCATTGGTGTTTATATATAATTGAAATCACATGAATATATGATTAGTCTCATCCCCCCCCCCACACACACACGCACAGGATTTCTCTGTGTAGCCTTGGATGTCCTGGACTCATTTTTGTAGATAAGGCTGTCCTTGAACTCACAGAGATTTGTCTGCCTCTGTCTCCCTGAGTGCTGGGCATGTGCCACCCTACCCAGCTATGATTGGTTTCAATAAAGATTTACTTATCTCTCCTGAGCATATCAATAGAAAGTTTTAATTAAGAACAACAAAGAACTGGGTTTATTTACGAAAATAAAAGTTGTCCACATACCAAAAATCTAATTAAAACTGTATAGGTAATTGATTATTCTTTAAAGCTGGAAGTTGTTTTAAATTTGATTCAGAATTTGTCTTCATTGAAATTGAAAGAGCAGAGAAGATCAGGATAAAATTTCTCTTGGGTTGGGATTGCTTAGAGGGAGACAGATAATTTTGCACTCTAGAAATTCTGTCAGCACCTGGAGGAGATTGGGATCTAAGTGATAGATTTTGTTAAATAGTCACTGTTCTTTGTGGTTTTCATAGAGTTTGTACAGATGCAGAAGATTTTCCCCCCAAACCATGTACAGAAATTGTTAATTATTTTAGCTGTAAAATGAATTATGTTTAGAAATATGTGGTGGAGACAGCTTTTATTTTTCACAAATAGTGTTGAGCTATTGAACTGATCAATTTATCCATCATACATTATTTATTAGTTCAGTAGCTCAGATAGGTATAGATTTCTGTTTATTTCCTTATGATATTTAAAAGAGCCTTCCTTCCCAATCAGATAATCAAAGCTAATACTTTTTATAACACAAGTGGCATAAACTTACACCACCATCAAAAATCAGGTTTTTGTCATTAGCCATCAGGGAAATGCAAATCTAAACCACCCTGAGATTTCACCTCACACCCATCAGAATGGCCAAGATCAAAAACTCAAGTGACAATACATGCTAGAGAGGTTGTGGAGAAAGGGAAACCTTCCTCCATTGCTGATGGGAATGTAAACTTGTACAACCACTCTGGAAATCAATCTGGCATTTTCTCAGACAACTAGGAATAACACTTCCTCAAAATCCAGCTATACCACTCCTTGGCATATATCCAAAAGATGCTCAAGTACACAATAAGAACATTTGCTCAACCATGTTTGCAGCTTTATTTGTAATAGCCAGGAGCTGGAAACAACTCAGATGCCCCTCATTTGAGGAATGGACACAGAAATTGTGGTACGTCTACACAATGGAATATTACTCAGCATTAAAAAACAAGGATATCATGAAATTTGCAGGTAAATGGTGGGAACTGGAAAGGATCATCCTGAGTGAGTTATCCCAGAAGCAGAAAGACACACACTGTACATATTCACTCATATAGACATATAATATAGGATGAACCTACTAAAACCAGTACACCTAAAGAAACTAATCAGTAGGGAGAACTCTGGCTAAAATGCTCAATTCCCAGCCAGAAAGGCAAAGAAGATGGACATCAGAAGAAGAAGAAAACAGGAAATAAGTTAGGAGCCTGTCATAGAGGGCCTCTGAAGGGCTCTGCCCTGCAGAATATCAAAGCAGATGCTGAGACTTATGGCCAACTGTTGGGTAGAGTGCATGGAATCTTACAAAATGTGTGGGAAATAGTAAGATAGGGAGAGGATAAGAGCTCTACAAGGAGAGCAACAGAACCAAAAAATCTGAGCACAGGGGTCTTTCCTGAAACTGATAGTTCAATCAAATACCATGCATGGAGATAACCTAGAACCCCTGCACAGATGTAGCCCATGGCAGTTCAGTGTTCAAGTGGGTTCCATAGTAATAGAACAGGGACTGCCTCTGACATGAACCGATTGGCCTGTTCTTTGATCACCTCACCCTGATGGGGGAACAGCCTTACTAGGCCAGAGAAGGAAGACAATGCAACCACTCCTGATGAGAGCTGATAGACTAGGGTCAGAAGGAAGGAGAGGAAGACCTCCCCTATCAGTAGACTTGGGGAGGGGCATGTGTGGAGAAGGGGGAGAGAAGGTGGGATTGGTAGGGGAGAAAGGAGGGTTTGTGGGGGATACAAAATGAATAAAATGTAATTAATTTTAAAAAATCAGGTTTTCTATTCTTTCTTCACATACATTAATCCTTCATAATGGAAATCAAGCATCTGCACAGCCCATCTCTTTCAACATTCAGCTAGTAATTTTTTTGTCATTTGAGTCTGTTTATTAAATTTCTTTAAAGCTTTCTTTGTTTTAGAATTGAAAATAGACTGTTCTCTCACACTATATATCTTGACCACAGTTTCCCCTGTCTCCACTCTTCCCAGCCTCGTCTCACCTCCCCTGTCCCCATTCACAGCCTTTCTGATTCAGAACAGAAAAGGGCAGACATCCAAGAGATCACAACTGAACACAACAAAACAAAACACTGTAAGACAAGGCCAAAGCCCACATACTGGACTGGGCAAGGCAACCAAGGAGGAGTTAAAGAGTCCGAAGGGCATGCAAAAGAGTCAAGACACACCTGCTGCCACAGGTAGGAGTCCCAAAGTACCACAACATGTTCTCAGAGGACCTGGTATAGCCCCCTGGAGGACCTGTGTTTGCCACTGTTTAGTTGATTCAATGGCCCATGTTCTCCCGCTCTCCTCTGTCATCCCATGACACTTGTACGGTCTTTCTGCCCCCTGTTTTGGGGGATTGCCCAGGCTCCAAGAGAAAGGATCCAATGGATATCTCTAATTTAATCTGTTTCTGTCTCTGTCTCTGTCTATTTCTCTTTCTCTGTCTGCATACTATCTGGCTATATGTCTCTGCATCCACTCCCATCTGCTGTTGGAGGAAGCCTCTCAGTTGAAAACTGAACAAGGCACCAATCTAAAAGTAGCAGCTAGTCATATTGACATAGTGACTTTTTATATCCTTAAAAGACACAGTGTCCTTTTAAATCTTTAAAAATGGTCAGTTCCAAAACCACCTAGATTTTTGTTCTCCTGAATGAAGAGTTTCAAGCCCTAATGGCGGTTTATCCAGTGGATGTTTGACAAGGTCAGACCTAGATCTTAAGGCTTTTGTTTGTTTGCTTTCTTTCTTTTTGTCCCACTGAGAGATGGTGTTTTATAGAATAATCAAGTTTTTAAAAATCAAATATACCTATGCTGAAACCAATTTTGCTATGTCCTACATATATATAGAAGATTAATGAATATATATAGTATATATATTAATGTATATAGTTCTTCATGTCTTTATCTTTAAAAAGTATACTTAAAACAACATCTTTATAAGATATGATAAGTCTACAGATGACATTCAGCTAGCACAAATAATACATAATTGATTCAATAAACATGAGGACTTCTTTCTCTGAAGCTGTGTCATCCCCTCCTCTCTGCAAGTAGAATTAATCAAGTTCTTATTCGAGAATTTTTATTTGGAAAACTTAATTGAAATGCAATTTTAAATACTTTCTAAGAAAAGCAGTTATGCACTTGTGTAACATAGTGTAATGAAGCAACCTTACGTGGTCCTATGCAAGGATTCATGACAATTTAGGGAGCCTGAAATGAAACTGCATACCCCAATCTTCTCCTCTGCCTGATTATAAAAATCTTTATCCACTGAGCCTACTTTGTCTTCTCCAGTTTAAGGAATACATCTTTTTATCTGGCACTAAGGACAAAAATCAGAGAAGAAATAATTCACTGTGCCCCTAACCCAGTCAGTTCTCTTGTATACAGTGATGTACTACTCAAATACAAATGACTGATTGATTTACCAAATATGTTTTGACTAGGTTGTGCTATGCAGTGGTCCCTGGAGGTAAAGCCACTGTCAAGATGAATTTCTAGGAGCAAAGAATATGATAAGATAAATGGAAAGCTAAACTGGTCCTCACCAGGCTTCCAGCTGTCCTGACAGATTTAATGTATCAGATAATCTCTGGGAGAGAGATGGAAATTCACCGAGGCTGCTCTGAGGCTGTCTCTATATAAATCAGTATATTTCTCCCATGCAAGGCTATTTTGTTTAAATTTTATATTATTGATGCAGCATTAGAGCCTGAACCCTAGACCGTGAGTATGGCAGACAGGTACTCTGTTCCTGAAGTATATTCCCAAACCAATGCAAGCTGCACTGCCATGCTTCTGTCTGTAATTTCAGTGACACAGAAGACAGGGATGATAAGGTGATGTTGAGCAAAAGTTAAGCTTTCACATCTTAATAAAATGAAGAATATAAGCAGCGATATTTATGTGCAGCTATGGCCATCTTTGAAGTTCAATACATCTGGTCTATTTTGTTTTCTTGGAAAATTTATAATAGGTTATTCTCAGAGAACTCTATGTGATATCTATTAAATAAAATTAAATACATCTCTATTAGTAAATGAATGAAAAACATTTAAGTGAAAGGGACACCTGAATACCACTGACACACTACTTTTTTCTTCTCTCCATTTAATTTTTTCTAGTAGTTCATGTAAAGGCCAACAGGCAAACTTATTTTGTTCAAATTCTAGGCATCATATCAGAAAAAAGTTATTATTTTCAAGAGCTATTCTAAAATTCCAACTACCTCTAAATTATTCTCAAATATTTAAATCTAAATACTTAACAATCGTTTTCTCATTGGGATTTTAAATAAGTAAACACATTAATAAAAGTTATTTCATACAGTATAATAACCAGGATCCCCAAAGTTACTCTGCACAAGCCTTTAGTTCTATGTCATATTTTCTGGCTTAGCATGATATGTGATAGTTGTCCTCAACATGTGGGGCTTGACACCTTTGGGGATTTTATATCAGCTATCCCTCATTTTAAGTATTTATATTATGATTCATTACAGTAAGCAAATTATCTCTGAAGTAGCAATGAAATAATTTTATTGCTGGGGATCACCACAACATGAGAACATGCATTAAAGGGTACACCATTAGGAAGGATGAGAACAGGAACTTTCTGTTTATCCACAATTGCATTCAAACTGAAGCTTTCCCTGTCTGAGCTTCCTGGGTGGTGGGATCATAGGTCTGTGCCATTACACCTGGCCAGGCTGAAATTCTTATGAGAATTCAAGCAAGACTTAGCCAAATCTGAAGCTTTTCTTATGAGCTGAGTGCTGCATTTCCCAGAATTATTTTCAAAATACTATTGCTTGTTCATAAGTAAATTATCAAGAAATTATTCAAAAAAGCTGGAGGTTACAGATGACATAGTTATCTCTGTATCAGAATATTATCACACAACTGAAAAATGAATTAGATTGTATGGAAATTATGGGGTCTTGTATATAACGAACATAAACTACAGTCTCTCCCTCTCCCTTTCTCTCCCCCCTCTCTATTTTTCTCCCTCCCTCTCTCCTCCTCTACCCCTCTTGTAGATGAATTTTAGTCCACCAAGATGGCTACTCTGGCAAGGGATCATATCCAAAGACCTTCTAGGACTATGTTATCCAGCTGCAATGCAGACATGCTCTGGATTCCAATATGATTTGGATGGAATACAGACCTGCTCTTAGTACACACCTCCAATCCCAAATAATGAAGCTGTAATGTTAGTTTATAGAAGAAAGCAGCCATGTTTGAAAGTCAAGTCAATTTGAAGGGCAGACAAAGTGATGAACTAGAGAAAGGTTTGACAGAATGAGTCAGAGATAGGATATGCCCAACTCCCATGAGAACAGGATAGGAAAGAGATACTATTTAAGAGCAGTGCAGAGGGAGAGAGAAAGCGAGAAAGAGGTTTTTACCAAGAGTTTCTAACAGGGACAGTTTGACAGAAACAGGTGCTAGAGAGAACAAGCTGGACACAGGTGAGGACAGAATGGGCCAGACAATGAGAAAGAACCAGAAGATTAAAACATATACCAGAATTAGTTTGAGTACAGGCAAAGTAATTTAGACAGAAGTCAAAAGATGTCAGTTTGAATCAGTCAGATTGGAAAGGTGTTTAGGCCTTAACAGCTGATGTGAACCAGACAGCAAGACTTCAGAAAGAGCTAGAAAGGCTTGGGAATGGCTCTCCTCTCATCTTTTCACCAAGAAAATAAAAACAACATTTGCACCCACTTTTAGTATCATTTCTATGCCTGAAGCTATACAACCGGAAAAGAAGAGATTGTAATAACTACAGCCGAGAAACAGAGTTATTAAAGTCTACAGTCATCAGTATGTGTCTTGAGTTTTGGTACTGTCTATTATTGCTGTGATTTAAAGCATTTTTCACCTAACTCTGGATACTACTTACTTCATAGCAGACTGTGAGGGCTGTTTCAAGGCATGGTTGTGCAGTGTTTCACATAGAGCCTGCTTGTGTGATATGGTGATGACTCAGTAAGCACCAGATTTTATGAGAACATGTTTATGGCATCTTCTACTCAAGTTTGTTGCTTTGTGGAGCCGCAATTTTGAAGTGAAGGTCACAGTTTCTTTATTTACTGTGTCTCTTTTGTGTCCTCCAAAAAGCTATTTTTTTCAGTTATTGCTTTCTCCTTCAACATAGTCCCATAACATATAAATGATATATTTAAAAAGACTAATAAACAAAAGATAATATTGATTAGCTGAATGTGATAGAGATGTAGAAATTTTGTATGAAAAATAGGCCATGGAAAACTGGTTATAAATTGTTTAAACACTGAGAGTAATGAACAACTTTAAATGACAGGTTAATTTAATCATTCCTTTTAATTAAAAATCAAAAGGTATGATACAGGAGCTAGTAAATGTTATTTTTGTGAACATGGGTACATTAGTAAAAGTCAGCAGGATTAAATCTCCTTATAAGCTATTTATTCATGTCCCCACTAGAGGATTGATTACCTTTGAAAGCCTTTATATGATCACAAATGCAAAGCAAGGCAAAACATCTTGATCAGCAGCAGTTTACATCAGTTCTTCATATGGTACCAGAGGAAGGAGAACCCACATTACCTGTACCTAGAAAATATTTTGCAAGGGAAGGCCTAGTGCAATTCCCAATTTGCATTTATTTAAAATTTCATCCTTAAAATATTCTCTAGATCTTACTATCTCTCCCTTCTTTCCTAAGTTTCCCTGCACTCTGCTCAAGGAAAGCAACAGAACCAAAATATCTGGGCACAGGGGTCTTTTCTGAGACTGATACTCTAACCAAAGACCATTCATTGATATAACCTAGAACCCTTCTCAGATGTAGCCCATGGCAGCTCAGTATACAAGTGGATACTAGTATACTAGTACAGGGAACAGGGACTGTCTCTGAAATGAACTCAGTGATGGGCTCTTTGATTGCCTTCCCCTGATGGGGGAGCAGCCTTTCCAGGCCACAGAGAAGGAAAATACAGCCAGTTCTGATGAGACCTGATAAGCTAAGGTCAGATGGAAGGGAAGGAGGACCTCCCCTATCCATGGACTTGGAAAAGAGCATAGAAGGAGATACGGGAGGGTGGGATTGGGAAGGGGTGAGGGAGGGGGCTACAGCTGGCATACAAAGTGAATAAACTGTAATTAATAAAAAAATAAAAATTAGTTAAAATATTCTCTAGAAAAGTTCAGGAATTACCAGGTAAACTCTGTATATTGTGTTTTGTTTGTTTGTTTGTGTGTGCTATGTTTCAGAAGGAACAATGATATGCCTCCAACGGAGATTCAGCTGATGACACTCATTAGACTTCATGAGCTTAGTTGTCTAGATAAAAAAAATGCAAAAAGTTTGGAGGTAGACATCAAGGATTAAAATGGCCCAGCTGAGTTGTAGAAAAGCTGTATTGTTTTCGTTTTCAAAATGAGTCAAAAACCTTATCAAATATATTTGAGCTCCTAGTTTGATGCACAAGAATGATCTTGTTTATGGTTGTTAGTGTTAGGACCTTGTTAGGACCGATCAATAAATGAAGGAATGAGGCTCACAACAGATCTCATATGAAAGAGGTTTATCAGGTGGAGAGCAGGACATCGTGGGGGGAAAGAGAAAGAGAAGGGGGGCACCCTGATAGAGAAAGGGAGAAGGCTGAGAGAGCAAGAGAACAAGAGAGGCAAGAGAGAAAGACCACGTGTCCAGTTGTCCCTTTAAAGGGCCAGGTAACCATGCCTCCCAGGTGTGGCCACCTGGCTGGGTGACAAAAGATGACGTTGTAAGTTGTTAGGTAACCCAGAAGCAGGTTATGTTTCAAAATACTAACATTGGTCAGTACTTATAACTTACACATGCACACACACCCACATCAAAGTAGATAGACAGACAGACAGATAAATAGATAGATTTTTCTTCTTTTACATGAGCACATCTATTGGTAGTGGTGTTAGTCTGGTTTTGTTTATTCAGACATTCCTAGAAGAACCTGTTTTACAGCTGAATGCCTGGTGTTCTAGCTCTTATGATCCTTCTGCTCCTTCTTTTTATTTTTCATTTTTATTTTATATTAATCACAGGTTATGTACTTTGTATCCCAGCCATAGCCCCCTCCCACATTCCCTTCCAATCCCCCCTCTTCCCTCCCTCATCTCCTCCCTGCACCTTTCCAAGTCCACTGATAGGGGAGGACCTCCTCCCCTTCCATCTAACTCTAGCTTATCAGGTCTCTTCGGGAATGCTCCTTCTTATGTAATCAGAAAATCAAACTGGACACAGGGAAGAGATCAACATATTTTGGGAACTCAGTCCCAGCTCATACATCTACATCACAGCTCCCACATCTATGGTTTAGACTCCTGCTTTAAGGTGCTATGCAGGCCTCAAGGTGAACAAAGACAGCGGCTTCTATATACTTATGATCACTGCCATTCAGTTGGACTTTTGAAAACATATTAAGCTTCACATACAATTTCTTAGTTCAAACTCAGCATATTAGGAGTCTTATGGGATTAATTTGGTTCTATAACAAAGAATTAATATGGCGACTAGCATTCCACTTAGAGACTATTGTGACCTTCTATTATTCAATTTTGCATTCTTCATTTAAAACTTAATTGTAGCAATTCATTCTTTATATTAATTAAGTAACACTGACTATTGGCAATTCATTTAAGAATATCTTATTCTCAAAGGGAACAAAAAGAATGATCTGTATAACAGCAAATTACATAGGAGTATTCTACCTTGTAGAAATATAGAATATTAAACTAAAATTATTGCAATTCTGGCTAAAATTTATGATTGTCTAATCAGCAACTTAATTACAGGAGTTTAGCACAAAAAATACACTTAAATGCAGCATATCAGAATATTCTGGATATATTATAACAATATAATCTTTACTCTTTTCTTGTAACATACCCTCAAAATAAATGACTTAAGTTTCAAAATTTAACATGATGATATGAACGAGCAAACAATTTGATCTCTGTATAAGACTATTCATTGTTACATTAATATTATTCAGTATACAGATGAATCAGTGTTGTACCTCATAGTTACAAACTATTTCAAACTTCTACAAGATTATGGAGACATAAATTAGTTTAGAAATTCATTAGTGTAAAATAAAGAATAAAATGTTTATCTTAAAATGTCATTATTGGTGCTTATTTTTCATATTAATTTTTTTATAAATTTACTTCTTGTAAATGAAATTCAAGAGCTTCCTACTGAGTTACTTTTGTTCTTTCCTTATTTCATTAGGTGCTGAATCCTATGAGACCAGCAGAGGGCAGCAAAGCATAGACTTTGACATCTTGTTGAAGCACAAATTTGGAGAATGAATGATGTGGTAATCTGATTCAGTTTGAGAGGGGTGTGTGGCAGGTGGCAGTTCTCTTGTCCAGGATGCTTAAGATTAAACGGAGAGGGTCTGAGAAGCTCAAGAAACTCTGTATTTATTCAGCACACGCTGAGCAGCTACCACTGTTAGGCTTTATGTGTAGAGAAAAAGACCACTCAGCCTCCTCTTGCAGTAAAAATACAACGCACTGAAGAAACATTCTGAAATTTAATATTGAGTTGCTAAAAATAAGAAATATAAAGGACATAAACATGTTTTGTTTTGTTTTGTTTTTGTTTTTAGGGACGGGTGCGGGTTACTCTTATGCTGCCTGTATTGCCCTTGTACTCATAGTTCTCTGCCTCCTATGTGCTGGGATTGCTTGTAAGCAATGCTAATAGGGCAATCTGTGCCTTGAATCAATCTTCCTATTTTTTCCTCTTGTCTTCCTTCCTTCATACCTTCCCTTCCTCTCTTCCTCCCTCCCTACTTTTCTCCCTTTCTCCTTGTCTTTCCCTCCCTCCATCCCTTCTTTCTTTCCTCTCTTTTCTAAATATTCTCTGCTCCTGCTCACTATCTTTAGCCTTTATCTCCTGCCATCTTAGACACTAAACAGTCTAAATCTTGCCATTGTGCCTCTCTATCAGAGTTAAATTTGACCAGTCTCAGAAGATTCTAGTATTTGTCCGGTGAAGTTATGTGAGTTTGCTCCCTGTGAGAAAGAGAATCAATCAATAAAAGACAATCAGCAAAGTCAGGACTATTGTTTTAATGGAGGAGGAATCACTCTGAATTGTAGAGCAGCATGCGATGCTCCAGGTGTTTCTAGTCTCTCTTAGAAAAATGCTCGTTATCTGAAGTTTGCTTAACAGGGTAAATACGCTGAAAAAAGTTACGGGCAGAATGAGACTGGTTTCCCCTCCTGCCACTGGTACGAACAGCTTCACTGTGTGTCTAGAACAGAAAATCAAGTAATGACATCTTTAGGAACATTCTCTTATCAGTCTATTCCTCAAACTGAGGGCTAACAAAAAGTCTAGTTAGGAGGTAATTGCTTTGCAAATGGAGATCTTCTTTTGAGTTTTCATCTAGTGAGAGCTCCTGATGTCTGCTAGGAAATTTGGTAGGCGAGGGAAAACATGATGTTTTTTTCACCAACAACGGCTTTTATTAACCTCCTGATGTTTGTCTCAGAGGGCTGTGATTATGATCCTGCTGACATCAGCCACCCATCAGCGTAATGTTTAGAGTCAAGCCAGGAAGGGCTGCAGGCAGGGAGGGTTTGTACCACTGAGGAAACAGCCAGAGAATTAGGGAAAGGAAGCCTGATCTGTTCTACTGGTAATGTTACCCAAGTAAACAAATGCCTGATGACTCTGCTCTGAGCTTCATGATGCACTAATTATCTCAGGTACACAAGGATGCATTAGACAATTCTCCTGCCCTTCAGAATGTGGAGATTCTCCCACCCTCTTGATGTGACAAGAAGGCTTATGCAAACAGAACACAACAGGATTTAAGTGCTGAACTGAAGCAACTCCTGTCAGAGAGAGAGCTAGTGTGCTTTAGACAGTAAGTGATTCTGCTTGATGTCTATGGGAGAAAAGAAAATTCCTCAGGCATAGACACACACAGGATAAATGTTCTACCTTGCTGTCTGTTACAATTTACATATCCCAAGCTGGTAGAATAAGAATACTCATCCCTCAGCACATATTCTGGCATTCTGATGAGTGAGCTTTTCTTCTTTGCTCATTTGAAAAAGAAGGTAATCAGGATGTTGTGGGATTAAGTGATTAGTCTAGGGACAAACGTGTTAGGAGATAGGGATAGCATTTGGATACTATTTTTTTTCCCAGTGAAGAGTCCTGTGAGTCATTTAGTAAATCTTTAGCTGCAGGAATAGTTCAATTAGATGTCCACTAAATTTTAGAGAAAAGGCAGAGCATGTCAAAGGCTGACCAGGCTCCCTGCACTGACCTCACTGAAGTGACAGGATGTAGCCACAGTAACTGAGACAAAGATACAGCAAAGTGTCTTTACAGCGAACATTTTTCCCTGAGGCCAAAACCATATCAATTCTGCCATTTTTTTCCATCCTTGAATCTGTGAGTTTTTCCAAGGCTATCAAGTCTGGTAAAATTAATGTCCCATGTGATAGTCTTGATTGAAAGGGCCTAATTTGTCCAGCATTTGTCATCTGCAGAATAAAAAGTCTTGCCCTGAAAACTTTCAGGGTTCTGACTCAGGCTGGGATTTGAGGAAGTTGGTTTAAGTGTAAGACAAGACTGGGGCTTCAGTTTCCGATGATGCTGAAAGGAAGAAGTACGGCTTTCCATGACTGATAAAAGGTGGGTTTAGCCCTCTGTTTGCCACACTGTAAAACTATGACCATAAAGTTTAAACTCCCGACTCCTGATGTCTGAAAAGCTTAACAGCTAGACAGCCCTGGAATCAAAGTTCTGTCTCCTTACTGCTGTATTACGACTGCCATTGATGGTGCCAACAGAAGTGGTAACTGCTTGTCTCTTCAACCTGAAACCATAGGGTACATGAAAACAAAACAACAAAATCCTGACAGTGTAAGAGAACGATAGTCCCAATCCTTAAAACACCAAAGACTTAAAAGAATGAAAAACTCCTGTGAGGAGCCTGATGAGCAGCCTGCTAACGCTGCAAAGGTAAAACAATGGAGACCTCAGAATGTTGGAGATTCGAAGACTATGAACCTTATCTGAGGAAAGCCTTACGCATGGAGTGGGGCATGCACAAAAGAGAGGCTACGTGAGTTGTGGAGCTGGAGCAGTGGCTGGGCTCTTGAAGACTTGGAACTCAGATGATTCCACCGTTACCTACAGGTGCCTAACAAGGGCCTTCAGCATTTGAGGCTTGCCCTGCTGTCTCATTCCCGCTCTCCCAGACTTCCTTGCTATTCCCTTAAAATGGGAATATTTATTTTTTGACGTTGTACACTGAAGTATTTGACTCATGTTTCTCTTTAAAAAATCCATATGTAAGAGATAGAAAACCATACATTAAAGGGCTTTAAAAAAAGATATTGAATCTCAGAAGAGACGTGGAATTCGGAATTTTGAGCAGTGTCAGAAATCTTAATTATTTTGAGGTCTTCTGAAGTTGGACAGAATTTGTTTTTTAACAAGTAGCCATGACATTATGGGGAAAGGGGGAGGACGTTATTGTACAATGATGATTTGAGTGCCCAGTTGTGAAGTGATCTACAATCTTCTAGGAGATGGACCTCCAGGCACAACTCTGGAGGGATGATTTAGATTAAGTTTACATCTGGACATGCTTGTTGGACATTATTTTGTTTAGATTAGTTACTGTGGGAAGACACATCATAAAAAACAGGGAACAGGACAGGAGAGTGCCACAGAGGGCCTCTGAAAGACTCCACACAGCAGGGTATTAAGGGAGATGCTGAAACTCATAGCCTAATTTTGGGCAGAGTGCTGGGAATCTTATGAAAGAAGGGGGAGATAGAAAGACCTGGAGGGGACATGCGCTCCACAAGGAGATCAACAGAACCAACAAATCTGGGTCCAGGGGTCTTTGCTATTACTGATAGTCTAACCAAGGACAATTCATGGAGATAACCTAGAATCCCTGCACAGATAGAGCCCATACCAGCTCAGTCTCCAAGTGGGTACCCTAGTAAGGGAAACAAGGGAAACAGGGATTATCTCTGGCATGAATTTAATGGCTGGCTCTTTGATCACCTCCCCCTGAGGAGGAGGGGGGGCAACCTTACCAGGTCACAGAGGAAGACAATGCAACCAGTCCTATGAAACCTGGTAGGCTAGGGTCAGATGGAAGGGGAGGAAGCTTTCCCTTAGCAGTGGACTTGGGGAGGGGCATGGGAGGAGAAGAGGGAGGAAGGGTGAAATTGGGATGGGATGACAAAGGGGCCTATAGCTGGGATACAAAGTGAATAAATTGTAATACAGAGAAAATATAAAGAAGAAAAAAGGGTGGCATCATCTGGACCTCATGAATGAGAAAGCTAGCCACCATCAGCATTCATTTCTCTGCTTCCTGACTGAAGATGTGCTGTGAGTAGGTGCTTCAAATTCCTGGTGAGTTGACCTCTCCACCATGAGAGAATATGTCTTCTGACTGTGAGCCAAGATAGACTG
The DNA here is from genome assembly GCA_028658305.1 of Pachyuromys duprasi. Lineage (NCBI taxonomy): Eukaryota > Metazoa > Chordata > Mammalia > Rodentia > Muridae > Pachyuromys > Pachyuromys duprasi. The sequence goes on along the minus strand of CM053752.1, from coordinate 76,045,582 downwards.
TGTTCCGTAAGTTGCTTTGGCCATGGATTTTGTCACATCAACAGAGAAAGCAACTAATAAACACACCTTCACTTCTTTATCTTATTTTGAAGTATTTAATGTTTAGATGACATTGCAAAATAGCATTGCTTCCTAATTTCTTTTTTTGAACAATTCATTAGTAGTATGTTACAACTCATTTTTTATGGCAGCTTTGTGACTAACAGAATTTATTTAGTATTTAATTTATGTGTCTTAAATTACCTTCAATGGTCTCTTTAGATATTTTGCTTTGCTTTAGAAAAGATTTCATTATGTAGTCCTGGCTTGCTTAGAACTCACTATGTACACCATACCTGTCTTTACCAGACAAAGGTCTGCTTGCCTCTGCATCCCAAGTGCTGGGATTAAAGGCTTGCAATACTATGAACAGATTTAAACAAGTTATTTGGCTAGATGCACAGTACTATATTTTTAAAAATATTGTAAGAATGTGATTTTTATTTTATTAGGGATTTTAGAGACACATTTTCATTTTTTATAAATATGTTGTCAACTGGGATTTTCATATATTTTATGTGATATGCTCTACTTCTGTTCCTGATCTATTGATTTCTATCCCAGTGGAAATGAAATTTTATAAAATGCACTTTTTGCATGCATTGTAAAATCTGCATATTTTTCTATTACTTGATTTTTATATACTGAACCATCCATGCAATCTAAAACTACATCCAAATTTTCAATTGTTTGTTTGTTTGGATTTTTGGCTTTTTTGAGAAAGGGTTTCTCTCTGTAACTCTAGCTGCCCTGGAACTTGCTCTGTAGAACAGGCTGGAATTGAACTCAGATATCTACCTGCGTCTGTCACCCAAGTGATGGGATTGAAGGTGTGTTTCACCACTGCACAGTTACATTCCAATTTAATCATGGTATATAATCTTTTTATTGGGCTACTAGATTTGATTTGCTGGTATTTAGGTGAGGAATACATTTATATTTATTTTAGTTTTTGTCTGATAACTTAGATTCATTTTGTTATCTAATATGTGTGTAGTATATTCTGGAGAAAGTTCTATGTGTGATTAAGAAACACAATGATTATTTTATTACTCTGTAGGGTGTGATTTACATACTCACTTTGTCCATTTAATGCCTAGTGGTATTTGAACAACATGTTCTCTTGCAAACTCATATCATGAAATTTCTAGCTACAGAAGGTGGAATGTTGTTTTCTACTTTTATTATATCATTTTTTTACATTGTACACTTTGTTTATTTATTTTATGTGTATAGGTGTTTTGACTGCATGTATGTCTGTGTATTGTGTGAATGCCTGTTGTTTACAGAGATCAGAAGAGGGTGTGGGACTAGAGTTTCAGATAACTGTGAGCCACTATATAGTTGTGGGAATGGACATGTGTTCCCCAGAAGTAGAGCCAGTTTACCTGTTAACCTGTCAGTACTGGAGTAAGCTATCTCTCCATCTCCATGTCTGTTTTATTTTACTCTGTGTGTGCATGCGTGCGTGTGTGCGTGTGTGTGTGCTCCTGAAGGCTCTGACGTTACATACCCACGGTTGAGAAACACCTGACTTGGATGCTAAAACTTAATTCTGTCTCTTTGGGAGAGCAATTCAAGCTCTTAACTACTGAGCCATCTGTCCACACCCATCTTATATTATTTTTTATTCTCTAAAATTACTCTAATGTTTTTTTATATATAGTTAGATGCTATATATCACTGTTGGTGGCGCATTCCTACATGTTCTAGACCAGACATTATGTATCTTTTGTGCTGTTCTTTCTCAAAAAGGTCATTTGGCCATTCCTAACGCTCCATTTATCTATCTATCTATCTATTCATCCATCTATCCATATATTTATCTATCATCTATCTGTCCATGTATTTTAGCTACGCATAGCTCCTGTGGGTAAAGAGTTCATGAGTATCAGTCAGAGTTGGGTGATGATATTTGTATCCCACTATCTGTGACCAGAAAACTACTGTGAGAGAGTCTAAGATGGTCTTAAAAGGTTGAACATACACACAGAGAAACACACACACACACATGCATGCAAGCATGCACAACCATGCACACACATACATACTTATGAAAAGCACTTTGAAAGTGAGTTGAACATTTCAGAACACTTAACCTACCTCTTAGAAGAAATAGCATTAGGTGCCTATGCTTCTTGCTCTTTATTCCAGTCATTTGGCATGCATACACATCAGGAATCCATTTCATTTTAAGATATCTTCAAAGTAAAGGACTTAAAAATCGAACTTAAATGACAAATTTGGAGATGCTAAGCATTGATGATCAATTTCTCTACAACGTAAAAATATCTTACATTAAATATTAAAAGGACTTACCTGTGGTACACTAGACTTTGCTGTATGATTTAGATATTGCATTGCTCTATTATGTATGAACTTTGGAAAAAATATGAAATGTTATAGATTGGCAATCCACCACATTTGCATTTAAGAGCCAAAGTATTTGCACAGTTACATATGATCCTTTTTAAAAAAGATGGAGGAAGTGAACCTTCGGAGTCACGTTACAAAAAGGAACAAGGTAGAAATCAAATGGCTTAGAGAATCAACACATAGGCATAGTTCCTATGCAGTACAAATTTTAAGTTTTGTTGCATTGAGAGTGAAGGCACCATATGCAATGAGATGTTTATTCTGAATAAGACTCTCGAGGGAATAATCTTATAAGAGACATGTTCTGCTTCTGTAAAAATCCCAAGAAATAGTGTGCATAAAGCACCATTTTAACATGAGAGAAAAAAGACAACCAAAGCAAATTTCCTCAAAGAATTTAAAAGGAAATGCTTCATTACTGAGTTTCCCTCTTTCCCCAAATGTGAAAATTTATCATTTTACAGTATCAAAAAATTGAAAGCCCCTTCCTCCGCCCATTCTTTGATTTTACACAGCTTTTCCCAATGTTTCCCCTGTTCCATCTAACTAAGTAAAACTTAGTTAGACCTAAAAGCCTTTACAACTATTTCAGACCTCTTAGGTGTGTAACCTCTATCACATACTCTGTGAATTGTAATGCTTGTTATAGGTTTAACTTGTAACTCAGAGGGACAAACAGAGCTCAGTTGTGAGGCGTCAAGTGCTGAAGGGTTTTTGAATGACTGTCTTGTAAATTACCACGCATTCATGGTTATCCTTTCAAGAAAGTCACATTCCATGACTTGCATTTGTTTTCAGAGAGAGAGAGGAAGAGGCTTGAACTTACAATGAGATGAGAGTCCCAAGCATGGAGAGTCTTATGTGAAGCCTTTCCATTATGTGTTCTTAAGTGTGGATAGCCATTGTCTGGATGTCCTACCTCCAATACAATACAGATGTTTATTTCTTAACCCAAATCCGGTATGTCCCTTCTTTGTCTTCTCATTCTTTCTGAGTTGTATTTCAGGGTCCCCTATCCACAGACAGAGTGGAAGTAGCAGGAACACGATGCAACTTCCAGTGTTTTTCACTTGCTCCTTGTGGCAGCAGATACGGCACCTGAGTATCAGCTTTAGAAAGACACAGCAGGATTAGTGTTTGAAGTAACTTAAGAGACGACAATTATTTTGGCAAAATACATCTTTGGCAGATTTTAAATTATAATTATATTATTTTCATTGAACAAATATAATAGCTCTGAAAATAAGTATGTGTCTCATTTTACAGAATACAATAGGGCTTTAGCACATTTACAGTAATGATGAGAAAGGTCAGTAAACACTGAACAGATGTTATTGCATTGATGGCATGGAAAGTTGGTCAGCTGAAGAACTAATGAAATGGCTAAAGAAAGCATCACATTACATCCCAGAAGTATACTTATGAAGAACATTTTAAAAAGAACTTTTATTGGGTGAGGTAATTTATCTAAGAAATCTGAAAACACCTATAACTTTAAGTAAAAGTTGGAGATTTCTATTTCTCTGGCATCTTGCACACATTGAGCCACCGCAGAAGCAGTCCATGGAAACAGAAAAAAACATGAATATTACAAATGAAAAGGAAATTCAAGCAAGTCATCAAGATGATTTATGCTATTCAGGAGGCCCTATAGGCAGATCCTTTCTCTGAATTCTGAGACTGGGGGACTTCCTGTGGTGTGCAAGGTTTCCTACACATTCCTTTTTTTTCCATTAAAAGAGTCAGAAGAAGGACCATTACTCTGCCTACTGCTTCTTCACTTTCCAATATTTCATTACCATGAGGGACTTAAGTCTATAAGATGAAGAATGAATGATGATGCATTTGACCAAGGTCAAAATATTTGAATATTTCATGTCCCTGCCTGTGTAGTTTAGAGCAAAAAAAAAAAAAAAAACACCTAGATTCCAAGTTAATTTGGAGCTTTTAGTATGAGCTGGGATGCATAGTGTACTTCCTATAATATAGAAAAGTGCAACTACAGACTTAACAGCATCCATGGATAGAACTTCCTATGCCTGTTTATTCTGCTTTCCTCCCCTTCCCCCTTTCATCATGAGACTTTCTATCCACTTTTGAATATGTTGTTCTTGCTGGGCAGGGTGGTGTACACCTTTAATCCCAGTATTCAGGAGGGAGAGGCAGAGTCAGGCGATCTCTAAGTTTGAAGCCAGCCTCGTTTACACAAAGAATTCCAGCACAGCCAGGTCTGCACAGAGAAATGCTGTACCGGAAAACCACATGCCAAACTGGCATGCTCACTAAACCACTAGCTCTCTGCTGTTACTCAGCAAATGACCTAAAATTACTCATACCCTTTTTTGGCATTGCTCATAAATACATAGATTAAACTAGTTTATTTCTGTGGTCCAATTTCTCTTATTTCTATTAAAGCTTTGTACTAGAAATTATTCAGTGAATGATGTAACATTTAATCCCTGAACTCTATTTTCAGCAAAACAGACATAGTTTTAAAGCAACTTAGAAACTTCAAAGCTGAATCAAGTATGGACATGAACATTTTTATACTAATAAACATATGTTCTCATTCAAGCTGTATTGCAAACATATAAAAGAACATAGATTATATTCCCAGTTAGCGTGAGAAGCCCGTGACACACCTAGTACAGATAAGTGACAGATTTTGAAGTTTTTCTTTAGCATTTAAAAATTCTGCTTAACTCTTTACCTGTTTTTTTGTTCATTTTTTGTCTTTTGTTTTTGTTTTTTTATCTAGACTTAGGTAGAATGAGTGAGTGTGTATGTATGAAGGTGGTATGAGAAGTTGGTATCATCTGCAGTAGCAAAGTAATCTAGAGTTAATGGAAGCTTACTTATGCAGTAGGAATATATCTGCTACATGAATGGAATACATTATGGTATTAATGATGTTATATCAGGTTTTTAACTTTGCGGCATTTGCTTATATCATCTCAATGAAAAATTGGTAGCATGTTACTAACATGTTAATGCTCAATGAATGTAATGTTTTATCACAGCATGATAAATAAATATTTTAATGGGGATAATGCTTTTAACAATATACTAGTGGTTTCCATACAGAAACATCACGGATAATATGGTATCTTATACTTAACACATAACATTAAACTCTCTTCCCTATTACAAACAATTTGAATTGCAAATCAAATTGACTTGGACATTTCAGAGAAGTGGTTATTTCCACATTACTACAGTACATGAGAGTTAAATTATAACCTTAGTGATTTGTTTAATAAATGAGTAAAGGAATAGTTTTCATTTTCTCTTTAAGGAAAGGAAAGGGAAGTTAAATGTTGGAGAGATATCTTTCCACTCAGCTTAAGGGAAGGGCTATGAATGTCTCCAGCTGTATGAAACAGCTCCAAAAGCACAACACATCACACAAAGTAAAAAGTCCTGATGTCTACATATTCATGAATATTAACCTGACATTATTAATTGGTTTATTAATACACCTTTCTTTGGCTCTATACATCAAACGAGATTTTCTTGACACTTAACAAAATATGGCCATTAATAAACCTTGGTGTATTCTGTCTTTGGATCTTCATTTTTTTCTTTCTGTCATCTTGTAATTTATTTACATGTAAGCCAACCTTCACTAAAAAGGGGGTTTTATGTCTGTTTCCTCAGTAAAGCTCTGGTACTCAAATAGTTTCTAAGAGTCAGTTCAGTATGAGAATGTAACCAATGAAATGTGCCTAGAGTTTTTAATCAAGCTAAAACAAACATATTTGATTTGTACTGTCAGACATATTTTAAATTAAATGTTTAAATCAGAGTACATTTTCAGAGTAAATTTTTATATTGCAATGGGGACTTTTCCTTTAAATGCTTTACCTGGAAAACTTAAAAGCCAACCAGTATCGTGCTGGGCAGTGTCATTTGGCCGTAAGTTTAAAAATTATTTACTACATTGTTTTTTGGAAACATGGAAGTAAGCAAAATTTACCCAAGAATATTTAAGTTAAGATAAAAACCCAGGTGACAGCACATGCTGGAGAGGCTGTGGAGAAAGGGGGATACTCCTCCATTGCTGGAGGGAATGCAAACTTGTACAACCTCTCTGGAAATCAATCTTGTATTTCCTCAGAAAATTGGGACTAACTCTGCCTCAAGTCGTAGCAATACTACTCCTGGGCATATACCCAAAAGATGCTCCACCATAAAACATGGGCACTTGCTCAATTATGTTCATAGCAGCTTTTATTTGTAATAGCCAGAAATTGGAAACTACCCAGTTGAAGCATAGATAAAGAAATTGTGGTACATTTACACAATGGGATACTACTCAGCTATTAAAGACAAGGAAATTGTGAAATTTGCAGGCAAAATTATGGAACTAGAAAAGATCAACCTGAGTGAGGTAACCCAGACACAGAAAGACACACATGGAATGTACTCACCTGCAAGCAGATTTTAGCTATATATTGTACAGGATAAACATACTAAAATACACAGGTTCAAAGAAAATAACTAACGAGGAGTTCCCAAGGGAGGATGCTTAAATCTCACTCAGAAGGAGAAATAGAAGAAACAGCAGAAATGATTGAAGAGGGGGAACAAGGTAGGAAAGGGAACACAGAGAGAAATGAGGGTGGTGATTAGACCTGGGGAGAGCGGGGGGGAGTGGGGGGCGGGGGAACACAGTACCTGCATCCCTGTGAAAAGCTGGAGACCCAAGATAAGATAGGATTCTGGGAGGATATGGGGGGTGACTCTAGCTTAGATTCCTAATAGCAGGGGTCAGGAGACTGAAGAACATACTTTCTAACTAGAAAGGACTTCTAGCAGAAAGAAGGGAACACCAACCCACCCAAAATCTCCATCCCCAAATTTACCCTGCTTACAAGATGTGCAAGGGTAAAGATAGAGCAAAGATGGAGGGAATGTCCAACCAATGCCTGAGTAAACCTTAGACCCACCCCATGGGAGAGAGCCAACCTCTGACACTATAGTCTGCTCTGCTCACAGATGGGAGCTTAGCATAGCTGTCCTCCAAAAAGCTACACCTAGCTGTGGATAGAAACAAATACTGAGTCTCACAGTCAAACACTGGGGAAACAGAGAAGGTCTTGTGGGTAACTGGGAGGAAGGATAGAAAGAGTTGGAGGGAACAGGAGCTCTACAGGAAGACAAACAAAGCCAACTAACCAGCACCAAGAGAGGCTTGCAGAGACTAAAGCACCCAACCAAGGACCATTTGTGGACTGGACTTAGACCTCTACACAGATGTAGCCAATGGACAGCTCAGGCTTCCTGTGGGTTCCCAACATGGACTCTGTTGCCTGCTTTCTGATTACTTCCCCCTGGAGGTGCTGCCTCACCGGGGCACAGGGGTAGAGTACAACCTCAGTCCTGATGAGACTTGATGAATTGGGGTGGTTTGCTAGGTAGAGTTCCCTTCTCTGAAGAAGAGGGGAGAGGACATGGGGGAAAAGAATAGGGATAGGACTGGGAAGAAAGGAGGGAGGGAGGGGGCTGGGATTGGGATCTAAAGCGAATAAACAAATTAATTAATAACAAATTAATTAATAACAAAAGTTATGGTGCTACAAAGGGGTAAATTGCCAGTTTCCTACTCACCTATATGCAAACAATTTCTGTTAGTTAGGTTTGTTAATACTGAGGAATTATGGCACCCTTAAGGAATACTTTTAATCTTACTTCTTTTCTGTTTTACCAACTCTATCTTCATTTGTAGTCTGTGGTGCCTATATATTCACTTATAAGTGGATATTAGACATATAATATAGGATAAACATACTAAAATCTGTACACCTTAACAAGCTAAGCAAGAAAGATGACCCTGAGTAAGACAATCAATCCTCATTGAGGAAGGCAAATGGGATGGGCATCAGAAGAGGGAGAAAACAGGGAACAGGACAGGAGCCTACCACAGAAGACCTCTGAAAGACTCTACCCAGCAGGGTATTAAAGCAGATACTGAGACTCATTGCGAAACTTTGGGCAGAGTACAGGTACAGGGAATCTGATGAAAGAAGGGGGAGATGAAAGACCTGGAGGGGACAGGAGCCCCACAAGGAGAGCAACAGAATTAAAAAATCTGGGCACAGAGGTCTTTTCTGAGACTGATACTCCAACCAAGGACTATGCATGGAGGTAACCTAGAACCCCTGCAGAGATATAGCCCATGGTAGCTTTGTCTCCAAATGGGCTGGCTCCCTAGTAAGGAGAACAGGCCCTGTCTCTGACATGAACTTAGTGGCTGGCTCTTTGATCACCTCCACCTGAAGGGGGAGCAACCTTACCAGGCCACTGAGGAAGACAATGCAGCCAGTCCTGATGAGATCTCATAGCCTAGGGTCAGGGGGAAGAGGAGAAGGACCTCCCCTATCCGTGGACTAGTGGAGGGGTATGGGAGGAGATAAGGGAGGAAGAGTGAGATTGGGAGGGGACAAGAGGGGACTACAGCTGGGATACAAAATGAGTAAATTGAATTAATAAAAAAAAATCAATTAAAAAAGAAATCTAGTAGCCTCTGTTTGATTACTTTTGTATCATCTATGGTTTTCAATATTCCATTATTAATTAGAAACAGAACCCTGTCCACCTGGGGTTTCAATTTTCTTAAACAGAGAATTATTATGACGATGGTGTATGAAGATGGAGATTAATTAGTTTCATACAGTAATGTTATATTTTATGAAACATTGGAAAGCACAAATTTTATGAATATTTTATGGGAAAGCACTGTTATGTTTGTCATTTACAGCCTCTAAGACTAGAACTACAGACGGCATTTATGCCCAATGTTTAGACCTAAGTCCTCCTTAGGAGCTCTAGACAGTTCTTTGATTACTATTGTTTATTCATGAGTCATTAAGTATCACGTAATAAAGTCATACCAGTCACTTTGTAAATAAGCATTCTTCTACTAACAAAAATATGATTAATCAGAATATATGTTAAACAAGTCTTTTCCATTAAATAATCATACATGTTTCAGTAAACCAGTTATTCATTCCCTAGGAATTAATCATATATGCACTACATGCAGATACATAAAAAAGCAAAATAAGAAGGTAGACACAGGGACATCTACTTCCCATGAAATAATGCATAAATAAGTAGAGGTTAAAGAAAATCCCTATTGAGAGAAGATATGTAGGGTTTCTTTGTGATTCCATAGGAAGTTTCTGGAAAAGGAAACATTTGAGTACAATGTGGAACAAACATCAACCTTCCTTCACAAATATAAAAATGTATGAGGGCAGAGGTGCATTTGTCAAGGAAGTGAGAAAAAAGATTTGAGCAACAGAATAGTGTAGTGAAAAATAAAACTGAGAAAAATGTATCACATGCAACAAACATCAGGGAGTTTAGTAACCAGCACACTTTTGGAGAACCTTGTATTGAAAAGTCAAAAAGAAATAGATTCTCATTTTAATGACTGTATTCCTGATGTGCTGTGGCAAAGCTAGAGAAAGTGTAAGGCTATTAAAGAACTCAAGAAATGATAGCTAGAGAGACAGGTCTGTGGTAAGGAGCACCAGTTGCTCTTACAAAGGACCTGGGTTCAATGTCTGTAGTCCCAGTTTCAAGGGATATAAAGCATTCTTCCAGCCTCTGTGGGTAGTGGATGCACAGGTGATGCTGAAACATTCATGTGGACAAAAGTCATATACACACTGATTTTTTTTAAATGACAACAAGAACATAAGTTAAGTTAATGGAAGTAGAGCTGGAGAAAAGGTTGAGTAAATGGGGTTTGAGACATAGGGTGTGGCTAAAGTGTGTTGGTAAGGAATGAAAAAAGAAATAGTCTAGAAGTATTCTCAGACCTATCACATGTTTGACTTAGTAAGAAATTAAACCAATATTTAAAGTGAGAGAAAATATGAAAACTTGAGATACATCAGTGAATGGTACTATTGTATATTGTTAAGATTCTTTTTCAAGTGGTAAATCATTTTACAGATAGTATGCAGTTTGACTGCAAATGTTATTTATTTACATGAACAATTTCTATTGTTCATTTTGTGTAACCTCTTCATACTAAAATCTATTCAAGTAGGTAGTTTTCTTTGCACATTATCCACTCAAGTACAGACAGTTTTGATGATGATAAAGCTATAGCCAGGAAAATTGGATACACCTTAGAGCATAAAACACCCCCCATTAAGTTTTGAATCTTAACCTAAAAGGCTTTCAGTTTCTAAATATACTCAGTCTTGGAGATGAATGAGTATAATTCAACATTAATCATTTTCAAGTATAGGCAGAAAATAGATTTATGCATTCCTTAGAAGTAACATTTGGAGAACAGTTTAGCCCAAACAACTGTCATTGAGGATAGCACAGTGTGTCTAAAATGAAATCTGATGACTCATTTGATACTTTTTTTCAAAAACAATTTATTTGGTGATGCCAGGATGAACTCTGAGAAACTGCTCAAAAAAAAAAAAAAAGTAGTGGACACTGATAGACAAACCCTCCTATCTGCCTGCTAAACATGCAGGGAGCCTGAGAAAGGGTTTGTTAACCACATATTCGTCTGTTCACTAGCAGTCACTTTTACATCCTTACTGGACAAAAGATGATGGTTGCATCAGGCAGGCTCCTAGGAACCAAGTGCCATGTCCTTGAAGATTGCTGGTTGATGACTGTCCCTGCTCAGTGGAATAACTGTCACAGTTTTGACTACTACATTCATTTTTAGTCGATCAGTCAAGGTAACAATTGACCACTTTCCACCAAGTGTCTCTTTGTAACTTTATAAAATCTATTTCCCTAACTACTCCTCAGTCCCTGTTGCATCCGCCTCGACCAGCAAGGAAAAACACAACACAGGAGCTCTTCTTCAAGCAGTTTATTCAGGAGTCTTGAACAATCTTCTGCCCGAGGAGAGCCCGTTCCAGGAATAAGTACCCCTGAGCCAGCCAACCCTGGGTAGCCACGTGGGAAGTGCGGATAGGTACACACAAGAGAAGGCGGATCATCAGACACAGCACAGCCAAATAAGGAGTTGTTTATCACAAAAGCACTCGCCGTCAGGGTGGCAGAAGGCGGAAACTGGCACCATCTTTAAGGCGCAGCACTTGCAGCTCTCCACAAGTCCCTTTTAATTTTTTCAGTTCAACAACTAGTCAAGGTTAGTGAAGGCATGAAACACACTCATAATAATGGGAATTGGAATTTTGCTGTCTTCTTCTTCTTCTTCCTGTATAATGCTTTCTCTCTATTAGACATATAAAGTCCTCCGACCTAAATGGTGAAACGATGTTGATGCGGCAAGTCAATTAGATGCCCCTAATGATCTCCTTTGTTTTCTGTAAAAATAGGATCTCACTCAAATTCATGAACATAGAACTCTGAACAACATATGTACAAAGTTCTTAGATTGTCTTAGAGCTGAGTGATACATATTCCTAAAAACTTATGGCATGACTGGAAAGAAGAAAACAAACAGCTTTGGAGTTACACCTACATCACAAGTTAAAATTTCTCATTTGATTGCGTAATTATATTTGTGAGTCTTGTATAAACAGAAATAAAGTTTTCATTTTCATGTAATTCTCCTGAAGAATGAACACAACACTGCAGATTGCTTCTCTTCGAATTAACGTATAACCTTTAATTCTTGCTGAAGATCTTTTAGAATGAGAAGGGTGTGTGTATGTGTGTGTGCTATGCAGCTGTCTCTGTGTATTTGTAAGATATGCACATGTCAGTGAGTGTGTATATTAAAGAGAGATGTGGGTTTGTCTGTATATTTGTGTGTACAAGCTGTGTGTATGCCTGTGTCTGTGATGTACATGTTTCTGTGTATTTCTCTTTATATTTGGATGTGTGGTACATGCAAGTGTCTGTGTGTGTTATTTTCATGTGTCTCTGTGTGTGTTTGTGTACATGTGTCTGTGTACACGTTTGTGTGTATGCATGTGTTGTGCCCATGTGTGTGTGTGCCTGTGTGTGTTTCTGCTGGGTGAATTTAAGTACTAGAAAATAGAAAGAGAAAAGAATCTTCATTGCAATTAGGACCTTTAAAGAAAGTGTCCATATTTAACTTTATTTTCTTGTACACTGACATAGTATGAAGGTAAAGACAGAGCAGCTGAACCTGAGTTTGAAACATACTGAGTATAATAATGGGAATTGGAATTTTGCTACTCAGGTCTGAGCATCATCATCACACTGAATTTGCCCTTCTCTAAAAATGGACTTACTTTTATCATATATTTATGTTTTTTGGAGAACTTATCATCATTCTTAGGCTGCTATGCATTTGACTTAACCACTAGTTCTTTCAAAGAAAAAGACAATGAAACATATTGCAAACATTTCCCGAAGAATTTATGACATTTTTTTTCTTTTCCTTCTACAAAATGGACAAATTTTCATTGTACTTTTGAAAGTACCACTTTATTATTCTGTTCAAAGTATTTCATAGAATAAACTATCTTGTATTTTTAAAGTATTTATTTCAGGAATTGAATGTTGTAAAGCAAGGGTTCTCAGCATGCGGGTTGTGACATCCACAAAGGCCACATATCAGATATTTACTTTACAATTTATAACAATAACGAAATTACAGTTATTAAATAGCGACAAAATAATTTTATGGTTGGGATCACCACAATAAGAGGAACTGTACTAAAGGGTTATAACATTAGGAATGTTGAGAACCACTGTTGTAAACTGTGGTGGTCTTTTCCATCTCTTGTGTCTTAGTCCTAATTTATGTTTGAAGCTCAGATCTTAATGAGAAAAATAAGCTTTGGTGTCTGTAATTAATATTTTTTCTGGCACTAATTACTTCTGTCTATGTTTCTTTTAAATGTCTGTCATGGAAACAACAATATTTATCCTATTAATTCTACAACTGAGTATGGGGTAGGAAATACAAATATAATAAATACACTATTCTTTGCCTTGTATATAACATTTGATTTTTGTAATAATGTCAAGGGAAGTTTGAGAGTTTTGAGGTAGGACTCTGAACACTTTACAACCATCAAAGCATGTGCACTTTATAACATGAGGCTGGAAAGGAGACTGCCTTAGCTGAAGTTCATAGAAAAAAAGGTGGAATACTCAGTGGAATGTATTAGGATGGACATCAGGTTTGCTGGAAGCTGATGAATGAGTGAATGTTGACATTTTTCATAAAGAAACTGACTTGATTATATAACACTGTTGAAGTGTTTTGACATATGGGTCTTTTTTCCCCCTTCAATCAAAATACATAAAGGCCATCAGTGGCATATGTTTGACTGTCTGTAAACTGTGATGTGATGTAAATGCTTATTTTCCCTCTTTCTCTGATGAGCTATTATTACAAATCTTTGATATCCAATTAAAAAAAATTGAGAAAAGATTTCTCTGTGTAGGCATGGCTGGCCTGGACTCCCTTAGTAGACCAGGACACCTTGGACTCACAAAGATCCTAGCCTCTGTCTCCCTGAGTGCTCAGATTAAAAACCACCAAACCTGGCTCAATTTGCATTTTTAATAACATGTTTGAGATCTCAAAGGGGAAAAGGTATCGATCTTTACTCTAAATGCCTGAGACAGAGGTGAGACATCCTACTTAAAGAAAATGTCCAAATAATTGTTTGAGATATTTCCTCTTTAGGAAATGCAGCCTAACATGCTCCTGCCTTCTAAATGGGGCTGCACTTGGCAACTTTTTTCTATTTAACGTTGTTGGAAAGCAAGAAAAAAGCAATTTCACTTTTAAAATATTTTGGCTAATGTTCTGTTTACCAGTGACCAAAATATGTTGGTAGTGCATGCTGCTGATAGGGTGTTACAATAATACTCTACCTCTGAGGTATTATTCTGAAAAGTTTATAACATCAATCATATACTCAGCTGGAAAATATCCCAAATTGAGGGACATGCTATAAAGCAACTGACTACAACTACTTAAAACCACCAATTCCTATTTACAAAAGAGCAGAAAGGTGTTGATCTAGATCAGATGACTTCAAGGAGACATGAAGACTTTTGAACCATTCTTTATGAGATCATTGGTATTCATAGGATTCTGGAAAAAAGAAGAAGCTAATGTAAAAAACTACTGAGATCAAAATTAGGTCTAGCATATGGTTAATGATAAAGTGTGTGCTTCTTCTTTGTGATAATAGCATAAAGAGGGTGAGATAGTTAAAAAGATGAGATTGGTACCTGATTCCAACTATGCACCTTTCATGAAAAGTGGACCACCCTAGATTAAACTTTTACTTTAGGAGAACTCCAGTCCCAAAATGGAGAGAAACCGCCTGATCACCAAGAGGCCACAGCAGCAACCTGAAGTCTGGGTAGGACACCTGCCCGTGGACTTTTCTACCTCTCTCAGTGCCAGCCACCCTGTCACCACACCACACCCTTCCATGTCATCATGTCCCAACCTCCAACTCAGACAGAGACAACTCCCTTAGGACATGCTGGCTACCAAAATTTCAACCACCGTTTTGGTGGAGACCCCCTGCTTAAGCACAGTCAAACTGGCCAGATGACCAGAAACTAAGGAACAAACATCTATCCAACAAAAGGAAAGTTCAGCACCCAGAGTTAGAGTCACCCTAAACCTAGATGCCTCAGTACCAGCGTAAGAACACAATCAATGAGAGCCAGGGCAAGATGTCACCCTACCACCAGAGCCCAGATATTCTATTACCACAAATCCTGAATATGCCAGCACAGCTGAAACACAAGAAAATGACCATAAACCAAACTTTAAGAGAGTGATAGATGTCCTTAAATAGACAATAAATAAATCACTTAAAAGAAAGGAGGGAAAGACCAAGAGAGAGTCAGAGACAGAGAAGAAAAGAAAAAGAAAAATGGAGTATTACAGAAGGTACTAGAAGGTAAACTCCAAAAATCGGTTAATCACAGCCATGAAAACATGGGAAATATGTAATGTCACACTTAAAGAATCTCTCAGCAAAACTAACAAAAGAGAAACACACACACACCATCACCACCACCACCACAAACAACAACAAAATAACAAGATTAGCCATCATTGGTTATTATTTTCTCTTAATACCAATAGACCCAATTTCCCAACAAAAAGGTATAGATTAAAAGAATAGGAGTGAAAACAGAGTCCTTTTTTCTTCTGTAAGGATAACCTCAACATTCATTAAAGATAGACATTACCTCAGAGTAAAGGTTTGGAAAAAGATGTTTCAAGCAAATGGACCTAAGAAACTAGCTGATGTAGACATTTTAATATCTAACAAAATAAACTTTAAACCAAAATTAATCAAAAGACAGGGGGAAGAACATTTCATACTCATTAAAGACAAAATCTACCAAGAATAATTCTTAACCTATAAGCCCTAAATTCAAGGGTACCTACATTAGTAAAAGAAATATTACTAAAGGTTAAATCACATATTGAACCTTACAACTTGACAGTAAAGGACTTCAATATAAATAGGTAGGTCGTCCAGGTAAAAACAAAATAGAAAAATACTTGCGCTAATGGACATATGCACCTAAAAGATATCTACAGAACATTTCACCAAAACATAAAAGAATATATCTTTTCAGTATGTCATGGAGCCTTCTACAATTTTGACCACATACTCAGTCACAAAGCAAGTATCAATAGATACAAGAAAATGGAAATAATCCTTACACCCTCTCACACTACCACAGGCTAAAGCTGGATTTAAACAACAATATAAATAGCAGAAAGTGTAAGAACTAATGGAAACTGAACAACTCTTTACTGAATGAATACCGGCTCAAAGTAGAAATAAAGAAAAACAATAGACTCTTGAGAATTTAATGAAAATTATTTCACAACCTAACCAAATCCATGGGACACAATGAAAACAGTTCTAAAATGAAAGTATATGTGCCTTCATATGAAAATTAGAGAGATATTATACTAGCAACTTAACAGCAACCTGAAAGCTCTAGAATGAAAGAAACAAATATGCTCAAGAGAAGTAGATGCAGGAAATAATCAAACTAAGGGCTGAAATCAATAAAATATAAACAAGGAGAACATATAAAGAATCAGCTACACAAAGAGTTGATTCATTGTAAAATATCAACAAGATAAACAAATCCTTATCCAACCTAACTAAAAGGCAGAGAAAAAAAACATCCCAATTAACAAAATCAGAAAAAAAGGGGATACAACAATAGATACCAAGTATATACAAGGAATCATTAATCCATACTTTAAAAACCTCTATAAAATTGGAGAGAAAACTGCTGTGGGGATGAAATATATTAGAAAATAATAAATAAAAAAGATATCAGGGAAACAAAACTCCTTACAATAGCCAAAACTAATATAAAATACCTTGGCTAACTCTAAGCAAGCAAGTGAAAAACTTGTTTCATAGAAACTTCAAGATTTAATGTAAAATGTTGACAAAGACATCAGAAATTGGAAAGATGTTTCATGATCAGTAGTTTTAACATAATAAGATAGCCATTCTACCAAACACAATCTATATATTCACATAATCCCCTTCAAAATTCTAACACATTTTTTACACTCTTTGAAAGAATAATACTTAAGTTCACATGAAAAACAAAAACAAAAAGACAAACCAATCCAGGATGGCTAAAACTATCCTGAGCAATAATAGAACTTCTGGAGGTATCATCATCCCTGATTTCAAGCTGTACTATGGAACTACATCAATTAAAAAAGAACAAAAACAAAATGGTATTAGCATAAAACCAGACACATAGATCAATGGAATCCAACTGAAGTCCCTGCCACAGATACATATGCCCATGAGCCACCTGATTGTTGATAAAGAAACCAAAACTATACAATGGAAAAAAGTGAGCATCTTCAACAAATGGTGCTGAATATAGAAGATTGCAAATAGATCTTTATTTATCTTTCTGCACTAAACTCAAGCCCAAGTAGATCAAAAACTTCAAAATAAATCAGGAATAATGAACCTGATAGAAGAGAAAGTGAGGGATAGTCGTGAATATATTACCACAGAAGACAACTTCTGGAACAGAACATTAGCATAGGTACTAAGATCAACAATTAATAAATGGGACCTTAGGAAATGGAAAAGTTTCTATAAGGCAAAGAACAAGAACACTGTCGTTAGGACAAAATGATAGCCTACAGAACGCAAAAAGATCTTTACCAACTCTACAACTGCTAGAGGGCTAATATACAATAATAATAATAATAATAATAATAATAATAATAACCATAATAATAATAATAAACTCCTGGTGGAATTTTTACAGGAAACAAGCTAGGAGCCTATCACAGAGGGTCCCTGAAAGGCTCTGTCCTGCAGAATATCAAAGCAGAAGCTGAGACTTATGACCAACTGTTGGGCAGGGTGCATGGAATCTTACAAAAGATGTGGGAAATAGGAAGAGGACAGGAGCTCTACAAGGAGAGCAACAGAACCAAAAAATCTGAGCACAGGGGTTTTTCCTGAGACTGATACTCCAACCAAGTACCATGCATGGAGAAAAACTAGAACCCCTGTACAGATGTAGTCCATGGCAGTAAGGTGGGGTTTGGAGGGGAGGAAGGAGGGGTTTATGGGAAGATACAAAGAGAATAAAGTGTAATTAACTAAAAAAAACTCAAGAAATGTGACATCAATAAACCCAGGAATCCAGTTCAAAAATAGATACAGGTCTAGCCAGTGAATTATCAAAAAAGGACTCTTAAATGCCCAGGAAATACTTAAAGGAATGTTAAGCATCCCTGGTTATCAGTAAAATGCCAATTAAAGCTATTTTTTATTCCATCTTATACCTGTTAGAATGGAGAAGATTGATAGCACAAGTGACATCTCATGCCAGCAAATATGTAGAACAAGGGGCATGCTCAGCCATTGCTGTGGGAGTGCAAACTCATACATCCACCATCGAAATCAATATAGCAGCTCCTCAGAAGGCTTGGAATAAATCTACCTCAAGAGCCAGAGATAACACTCTTTGGTATATATCCAAAGGATGCTCCATCCTATCTCAAAGACATGTCCATAGAGGCCTTATGAAGTTGGAAACAACCTAGATGTTCCTCAGCCAAAGAATGGATAAAGTAAATATGGTACATTTACACAATGAAATATTACTAAGCAGCTTTAAAAAAATGGTATCATGTAATGTGAAGTCAAATGAATGCAAATCATCCTCAGTAAGGTATCTTAGACACAGAAAGACAAACTTGGGTATAAGGTGGGTATTAGCTGTCAAGTAAAAGATAATCATGCTATAACCCAAGGAGAGCTCCGGTGGAGAAATGTGGATCTCCTTGGGAAGGGAAATAGGTTGTATTTTGTGGGTGGATCAGGTGCGGATGTGAATAGGTGTGATCAGTTTGAGGAAGGGATGGATGGAGAGTACAAGGAGAGATAACTGATATTGGAGGGCTTTGGGGGTGTGTGGGAACCTAGTTCAGTGGAAACTTCCTGGAATTTATAAGGTCCCCTACTAATGGATATGGAGTCTAAAGTGGAAATCTGTCACCAGGCTAGCCATCCAGAAGTAGGACTGGGACACCAACCCAGCCATAAAACCTTCAACCTACTATCTCTCTTGTCTGCAAGATGTGCTGGGGTCAAGGTGACCAACCAATGGCTAGTCTAATTTGAAGGCCACACCAAGAGAAAGATCCAATGACCAACAATGCCTGCATGACCAGATACCAGAGGATGGATACCTCAGTGACCTAAGGTAGAACCAAGCACAACTGGCAAAGTTTCAATCATATGATTACTAATGATATTTTCAAATAATCTGAAACATGTTCCTACTTCAGTCTTTATCAGATGGTGGGAGCAGATGGAAACATCCACAGTCACACATTATGAGGAAAGAGAGTCCAGGTTAAAGGTCTCCATAGGGCCCCTTTCTTTGAAGCTCAGTGACCCCCAGGGATTAAAGAGAGGGGGAGCTAGAGGGATGGAGGACACCAGGAAAGCATAACCGGAGGAATCAACTAAGCAGGACTCATAGTGGTCTCACAGAGAGTAAAGCAGCAACCACAGAGCCTGTATGGGTCTGCACTAGGTCCTCTACATATATGTTATAGTTATTGGGTTGGTGTTTGGGGTGGACTTCTGATTTTGAGAATGGGGTTATCTCTGACTTTTTTGTCTGCTCATAGGGCCATTTTCCTCTTACTGGGTAGTTTCAGCCAGCCTTGATATGAGGGTTTGTGCTGGATCTTATTGTATC
>CM053752.1:76010159-76025471 GCA_028658305.1 Pachyuromys duprasi | reverse complement strand
AAAAAAAAAAACATCTGCAAGAGACTTGTGTTGCATGATCGTCACGGAAGGATCCACTATTTAAAAAAAATTCTTACTTCTTTTAAAGTTTCCTTTGAGTCCTTGTAACATATGCTTTATGTACGTTCAAATGCATACGTTTAAAGTCTTAACTATGAATACATGGTATCTGTCATCTATGATCAGTTATGTTGGTGACAAGCAGTTTGTATGGTTTTTATACAATTATGGCATGTTTATGCTCTACGTGCCTACTTTGTTGTTACCTATGCTATCATTGTATAATACTGTCTGTTTTCTATAAAATATATTATTATACACAGTTCATGAATATTACTTTTTCATAAGTCTGTTTCCCACTTTATTCAATTTTCTGCCATGAATATTAATTTTATCTTCATACAACCTTCCTCACTTTGTAATTCTTTCTTTTAAGTTATTTATTTATTCATCAATAATAGGAGTGTCTTGTTTGGCAAAAAAATATCACCATGCCCTTTCCTGTATATCATGATTGAGTGTATTGTTACAGCTGAAATTCAGATTTTTCTTCTTCACTGGCCATTCCAAGCTAATATTAAGAAACATTGAAATCAGAAATACTTTAATAATTGTATTAATGGTTAAGCAAGAATATTTTAATCAATGTTTGATATAATGATAAGAACTTCAGTTTTAAAGGTAATTGTAAATTTGTTTAGAATAGCCAGAGTACAAATTAAACATTTATGTGTAGATATATTTGAGTCCCTTATATTGGTAATACTGAAAATTTGTTGAATGGGATGGTGCCAGAAATAAGTCACTGACTTACCACCTACCATTTAAATTAGGTTAATTAAATAAATAAGAGTTTTTAATATTATTATATTACAATTGTTTTGGTAGACCTCATATATGTAACTATAAACAGACTTATCAATCTATCATCTACCTGTCTTGCTATCTATCACCTGTTGTATTTGAACAGAAAAAAAACCTTTGCCCTTTGCAAACTTATATGACAAGGCACAGATTATGCCATATGATTTCTCTGATTTTCTTATAACGTTTGTGCCTCTTTCTCAGGATCCATTCAGTGGCCATTTATGAAAGTTCTATTAAATCAGAGATCCTTCCTAGTTATCTACTAAGCCTCATGGTTCAACTATCATTCTGAGCAAGTTCATAAAGGTCAGTTTCCAACCATTGTTTTAACCTAAGCTGTTTATTCTTGAATGCCAAGCTATGGCACAATGTTTTCACTGTCACTGGCCATGTAGTGTGTGCAACCCTTCTCTTTGCTTTCTTACTGTCATCTTGTTTCTTATCAAGGAATGGTAATGTCTCCATATATATTATATGTGCATATAAGTATAAAATATGTAATATTTACTTTGTAAGCATGCCTTTGGATGCTTTAGACGTTGTTGTGTATCCATATTATTTTCATTTTAGAGGAGATAGGGAACCATCTGAACACTAATTTCCCTTTTTAAAATAAATAAGTTTTCAGTCATCAATGCTCTGTTATTTTAGGTGAAAAAAATAAGACACTATCATATGCAGTTATTTTAAAAGGCTATGCAACCTACAATTTCTTGTTGTAGTTTTATGATATGCTTTCTGAGAGTAAGTAACTTTATAAGTACAAAATGTGAGATATTTTTAACTGGTCAATTTGTGGGGCAGAAAATGGTACTTATTCTTAGTCCTAATTCTTATGAGTTGTCTCTACCTGTGCTGGGGAGAATTTGTGATGATAACATACATTTTTAAAAGGAAATGGACTAAAAATACAAACCTAAATCATGGGTAATGACTTAATGACAAGAGGTTTTAGGGGAAGATACAGGAACTCTATTTTATAAAGTAAAATATTGATTTTTGGTTACTGCTTATTAATATTTATTTTTGGCTCTAACGACATAGTCTATGGTCGTGAGAGAAATTTCATAATCTGTTCTTTTTTGATTCCTTAATCAATTTTCCTGCATTATTTTTTAACTCCTCTGTCTACAATACTTTTTCCATGTTATTCATGTGAGTTAAAATTACTAGAAGAGCAGAAAGTGACCTTGTCCTTAGTGACCTCGCTATTAGCTGCTTGAGAGCATATTTTTATCTGCCATTATAACATCTGGTTGCAAATTTAACTTATTTAAGGCCTGACATTTATGTGTGTTGTCTCTCCTGTATAAAGGTGAGAGCATATGCTTACGAGTTTTATCAATTTGCCTGTGGGACTTAACATGTAGAAGCCTTTCACAAGGTTTGAGCATTACTGCCAGGATGGCAAAAAGCTTTAAAAGTTGCTTAATAACTTTGGAGGCAGCTAGCCTCATCTACTGCAAGTTCCCATACTGCCTATTAAATATTCCAACCATCTGGAACCCTGGTTGCTCTTCAATAATTCATTTCAATAGAATTCCACAATTTAGTTGGTTAATAATCCTTAAACATCATGTTACTAAAATGGCTTCACTGGCTAACTTTTTAAACTCATACAAGAAAATATCAAAAATATCTGTTGGCTATCTAGGCCATAGCCCTATCAAAAATAAATAAGCTTCTCAATAATTAGATGGCCTTATATTCATTATTGAAAAGGATCATATTTGCAGATATGAAGTATAGCATGTCAAAAGCAGTTTAAAAAGAAGCACAATATAACTAGAAATATGAAGCAAACATCCAAAGATTTTAGGTATATTAAGCAACAGTTCATCTGCACACATATCTAAATGAATCAAAGTCATAAATTGGATGCCTTGAAAGAAAATATACACATTTTATGTCTTGAAAATCTGAATTTGAGGAATGTATAAATGATCTTAAAGCATATTAACATATCATTTGCTTTACTTGTGTTTCAAAAGAAAAATTTAATGTGGATAGAACTGCATTGTAACGCAGACTGTGCAGCAAAAGTTGCTTCATTTTTTTCTTTTTTATTTATTACAATTTATTCACTTTGTGTCTCAGATGTAACCCCCTAACTTGTGCCAATCTTACCCTCCTCCATCTTCTCCTTCCATGCCCCTCACCAAGTCTGCTGATAGGGGAAGTCCTCCTCCCCTTCCATCTGATACTGGCTTATCAGGTCTCATCAAGACTCTCTGCATGGCTGCATTGCCTTTCTCTGTGGCCTGGTAAGGCTGACCCCAATTGCTCCATTTTTATGAGTCTTTTTTCTTTTTTTCCTTCTTTGTGTGCAATGTGTGCCTCAATGTCATCAAATTAGGGGTATCACGATTCATAGATGAAAGAAACAAGACTCTTGACACTCCTCCTACCTATATTACTAAGGACATTAGCTTATCCTGCCCTGAGCTGCAGCTGTGGTCTTAGCAGTCCCTGTGATAGGAAAACCACTACCTAATATAAATGCTTTTTCCTCTTTTGTGTCAACATAGTCAGTGACCCCTTGATGCAACAAAATATTAAAAGACTAGTGGAGGACTTTTGGCAGTTAAAGTGACTCCCAATAACACTGTATCCTTGACACCATTTTTAGATACAAATGGTCTTAAATGTGGCAACTTTGCATCTGTTTTAAGCAGAAGTGTCAGCAGAATTGTCTTTTTGATACATTGCATTTCCAGGTGGTCTTGCATATCTTATCACATGACTTAATCAGAGTAGTTAAATTTCAGTAGGTACAGAATATATCTGTATACTGTGTCTTTGGCATAACTTTGATAAATATTACTGACTCAGAAAATTATTCTATTCTTTAGAGACTAAAAGCAGGTGCTGTAATTTGGGAATGTGATTAATATCCTTATTATCAATCATTTCATGCCACCCATAATTTATTCTGACACACTGAAAAGTGGTGCTCATCAGAATATAAGTTTTAAACATTTTGAACAATTTTTTAGCTCCTGTGTCACTTCATGAAATAAACTGTATGCAGGCTTTCTCAGCCCAGTTTACTCTATTCTGTAATTACAATATTATAGACATTCTAAAAGATTTTATATAATAGTTAAGTGTAGAATACAACTCCATGTTTTTGAGGATTAGAAAAACCTAACACCTGATGTTCTCTGTGTTTTCAAAACATGCTCCACTCTACAGAGCTGTTTTGTCTCATTAACTACATCAGCCCACACAAGGGCAGGGCATATCCTTCCCATTTTATAAATGGAGATGCCAATACTGAGAAAGAACCAATGACTCAACTATTACCAGCTACAGAATACAAAGTAAACCTACTTGCTTCTCACCCCAACATCTTTCCTGTCTCGAGGCATTACCTCCATGAGTATAGTAAATCAATGAACCTCTACATAACACCGAGAGCAGAAAAGTGGTTCTCAAAGTCTTATCTACCCAAAGGGCTTATTAAAAATACACTACCACGTTCCCAGCTCTTAATGATAATGAGTTACACTGTGTTGGCTAGGCAGTCTAATTGGCATTTAAAATAAATGCTGAATATACTATGGCAAGTGTACAGAAACACTATGCAAAGTTCTAATGTAAAAAAAAACAACAACACATAACAAATCTCCAGTAATAGCCAGATGAAAATCTATATACTTGAGAAGAAAATGGTACAATGGGTTAGTAAGGTTCATTCTTATCTATTTGTTATGTAGTTTCATACATGAACCACAAAATGACTTGATAACAAAGACATATATATAAAACAGATATAGCATATGCTATGTTATATTTAAGATATAGCATATAATATGTTATATGCTATAATATAATATGATATAATGTATGTATAATTTTTATATTTATATAAATTATATATAATATATGATATTACATTTGTTATGTGTAATATATGCTATATATATTATATATTATATATATATAATATATATACGTATATGTAATATATGTTATATATATATATATATATATAATATAAAGAAACCAAATAGTGAGGCTTTATCTGCAGAGATAGCATATTCTTGAATGTCTGAAATGGCAGAACATACTGACACTAGAATTTCTGTTTTCTTTCTACCTTTTTAATTTTTTTTACCAAAAATAGTTTCTGTCACACAATATACCCTGATCATAGCTTTTTCCCCACTTTACTCCTCCCAGCTCCCCACCCCATTAATCCACATTTACTCCACCTTTATTTCTTTCCTTTCATAAAAGAGCATGTTCCCAAAAAACAACAAACAATATCCACAGGACAAGGTATAATAAGACAAAACAAAAGCCCTCATATCGAGGCAGGAAAAAAAAAAAAAAAAAAAAAAAAAAAAAAAAAACAACCCAACAAGAGGAAAAGAGTGCCAAGTTCAGGCAAAAGAGTTAGAAACCCACCAGCTCTCACTGTCAGCAATCCCACCAAAACATGAAGCTAACCACCATAACATATGTACAAAGAGGACCTGGTGCAGACCCTTGCAGGCCTTGTGTTTGCCACTTCAGTCTTTGTGAGCCTGTGTGAATGCTGATTAATTGCATCAGTGAGCCATCTTCTCCTGTTTCACCATCACCTTTCATTCCTACAATCTTCCTTCACCCTTTTCCTTGGGATTTCCCAATCTCTGAGGAGAGGGACTGATGAGGACCTCCAATTTAGACCCTCTTTTCACATAATGTCTGGCTATGCTACCTTTTAAAAAATATGGAATCTGATACATTTTATTATTTCACTAGATTAAGAAATGATGTGTTCTGAGGGTTATGTTTTATTGCTATAAGGTATATGGTCAAAGATATATTATTGATATGAATAAACCAATCAATAATTTGTGTAAGAAGCGGGAATTCTTGGTTGGTTCACTATAATTTTGATTTAAATGTAATATGTAACTTAATGCATATAAATGTTTGATGTCTACTCTATTATCATACTGAAAAAAAATCCTTTAAATTGTCACAATACTTGATGTGTGATCATAAATTAAGTTAATAAGAGTAAAATACTGTTTCTTTAATGTGCTATTATTAGCCACGTTGTGAATGTTGGATAGTAAAATGTAACTCGTTTCAACAGTATAAAATAACTGATACAGAACTGGTGATTATTACAGAAATTCTACAATATAGGTTTGCTGGAGAGTCTAGAGTCTAGAGGCACACTGAGCTTGGAACACTGGTGAAGACACAGTACATGACTTTGCTTTCTCAGAGCCTTACCTTGCCTATTTAACAACAGTCATTTGCCTCGAGATTTTAGGTTACACTGGTAGACAGGATTCTTAAAAATTTTTTTAAAAACTGTAATATCTAATATCTAAACTCTAATAGCTGGCAACAGGAGTATGAGATGTTATGATAAAGTGAGTTCTTAAAACTCCACAGGAAGGGCGGATACCGGTGGTGGTGTAAGTGAAAAGTGGAACTCAACTGGAGTCGGTAACTCTGAGAAACACAGCTGTGTGACAGTTGACTGAGCTCCTCGGCTTTCTAGAAAGGCACCTTACTTTCAGGTTGCTTGTTGGCATTTATGAAAACTCTCAGCATTTCTGCAAGCACTCTTCCAGCACCTCGCTCCTTATTTCCGTTTCCATCTTGACTCCTCTGTACTCCACTGAGTAAGAGCAGGTGGTTTGAAAGCGGTTTATCGCAGGATGCAAAATGAAAAGCAATTGGTTGAATGAATTTTAAAGAGAACTAACATCAGGCTTTGATGTTCCTGGTGAGCAAAATTTTATATATATATATATATACATTTCAAGGAAATTTTGATTTGGTGTTTAAAAAATTAGGAAATAAGGGAAGTTTAGGCAGTTCGTCCTCACTAAGTTCATTAGCTTATTTTGTTGTGTTCAAAGGTAGACCAAAAATGGAAATGAATAGTGAGTGTGTGTCTGTATGTGTATGTATGTCTTTGTGTATGTGCTTTTGTGTGTGTGTGAACTACTGCTGGTGGTGGAAAATCTCCATTCTACAAGAAATGTTGAACATTTAATTCTCAACCTGAATTAAGTAGAACCCCAAAATATTTTAATGAGCATAGATGAATTGTATAAAATAATAGACTTCATTGTGACATTTTTGTATGTGAATATTTTGATCATTCTCATCTATATATCCTCTCTTCCTTTAATCATCTTTCTCTTTTCCAAGAATGCCATTGAAACTTTCATGATACATGCTTTTCCAGATTTCATCTGTAAAGCATAATATATAAAACTTATTTTTCTGACTCTGGATTATTTCACAAACCTCAATTGCTCCGATCTCATATACTTCCCCTGAAAATGATGGACAATGGTTAATATTGAATTTCAATTAGAATGGCCTTGGAGGAAAAAAACAAAACAAAACAACACTCCTCTGGTATATCTATGGTATATCTATAAGGGATTTCTGGACTGAGTTCATTGGAGTGGGAAGAACCACCTTACATATGGGTAATAATAAGTTGGGGACCTGGTTTGAATAGAAAGAAGAATAGAAGCTACACATCAGCATTCAATGATTTCTGCTTCCTGACTAGCAGATACACTGTGACCAGCTTCTCCAGGTGCTAGGCCCCATGAATTACCAAAAATGACAGAAGGACCCCTGGACTGTGAACAAAAACTATCTCTCCTTTCCTCCTGCTTTTAACTCTTTAGTCAGGCAGTTTGTTGCAGCAATGAAAAAACATTAACAAATTACAAGATGATTTCATTCTTTATGCCTAGTGTTATTGTAGTGTTTTTGTGTGAGTCTGTGTGTGTGTGCGTGTGTGAAGAGAGAGAGACATGTCACAGAGAAAGATTTGTACCCATTATCTATTGATATGTATCTAGGTTGATTTTACAACTCCTCTAGTGTGCAATAAACTTGAATAAGCAGGTAGCTCTAAAGTAAGCTGAATTTTATTCCTGTGGGTATATATATACCAAGAAGTGCTAAAGTTAAACCATATGGTAGTTTTATTTTCACTTTTGAGAATTTCGTTTGTATTTCCATAATGTTTAGATTAATTTATCCTCTCACCAGACTTTACCCTCTTATATAAAGACCCATTGCCCCAAACATACAACTTGGTCAATTTTTGTTGTTGTTTATATTGTTGTCTTCATTATGATAACCTTTCTGACTGGCATAAGATAGAAAGCTCAAAGCAGGAAACTCATGTCCTTTTCCTTGTCTTCTCCTGCTTCTGACATATATGGCATTTGTCCTTCTGAATGAGGACTGAGCATCTTCCCTAGGGTCTTCCTTGTTGTTTAGCTTCTTTAGGGGTATATATTTTAGTATGTTTATCCTATAGTACATTTCTAATAACCACTTATGAGTGCATATATACCATATGTACCACAGCCAGACTCTGAAAGACTCCACTGATTGAGGCACTGAAGCAGAGGCTGAAACACATAGCCAAAATTTGGGCAGAATGCATGGAATTTTATGAAAGAAGGGGGAAATAAAAAGATCTGGAGGGAACACGAGCTCCAAAAGCATACCAAAAGAGCCAAAAACAAAACAAAACAAACAAACAAAAAAAAAAACCCGTGGGCCCTGGGACCCCTGCAGAGACTGATACCCCAACCAAGGACCATGCAAAGAGAGGACCTAAAACACCTGCTAAGATGTAGCCCATAGACTCATTCTCCAAGTAGGCAATGGGTCCCCTAGTAAGGGGAACAGGGGCTGTGTCTGCCATGAACTTAGTGCAGGCTCTAGTTCACCTCCCTATGGGGGGTGCAACCTTGCCAGGCCATAGAGGAAGACAATGCAGGCAGTCCTGATGAGACCTGATAGACTTGGGTCAGATAGAAGGGGAGGAGGTCCTTCCCTCTTATTTGACTAGGGGATGGGCATAGGTGGAGAAAAGGGAAGGAGGGTGGGATTTGGAGGAGATGAGGGAGGTGGCCACAGCCAGAATAAAAAGTGAATAAATTGTAATTAATAATAATAAGAAGAAGAAATCCAAAATGTATGAAATTCCCCTGAATTTCGATGGTCATTAAAGATATTAAACATTTGTTTGCATACTTGTTTACTGGCTATTTGTGCTTTGTTTTGGAACCATCTGTTTCTCTTATTTGTACATTTATTGATTAGATTATTTACTGTTGTGGTGTATGATATTTTGAATTCTTTATATACCTTAAAATTGTTCTTTTGTTGATGGAAAGCTAGCAATGGTTTCTCCCATTGTGCATGTCCTTTCTTCCCTCTGTTAATAGGTTCCTTTGCTTTGAAAAAAAAGAGTTGTAGTTTGATGTAATCCCCTTTGTCATTTGGGGAAGATTTTTACCAGAGCTGTTGGAGTTCTCTTCTGAAGTTCCTTGCTTATGTCTAGATTTTTCATGGTTTCACCATGTTTTCCTCTACTTGTTACAAGTGGTATTTACATTGATCTTCAGTCCATTTGAACTGATTTCTGTGTAGAGAGAGATCTTTTTCAGTCTTCTATGTGTCTAATTTTACAGTGCCAATTATTAATAGGGCTTTCTTCCAACTTTTGTAGCCTTTTGTCAAATGTCAGATGACTTATATAGTTTTATTTCGGAAAATCCCATACTATTTTCTTTAAGATAGAGTCTCACAATATAGACCAAGCCAGCCTCAAACTCACAAAGCTTTGCCAGCCTATGCTTCTAAGCTCTGGAATTAAAGACATGTGCAACAATGTTCACCTGTCATAATTATTTCCAAGATAAAAACCACAGATCTTGGAGGTGAGTTTGATAAAGTACAGAGTTTCTAAATGGAAGTGACATCCCATCCTGCAGAGAAGTCTTGATGATGAGTTATGAGCCAGAAAAAGCTACATTAGACCTGTCTCAAAAAAAAGTTAACATTTTGAGTTCAGTCAAACTACAGTTATGAATCTGCTGCAATTCAGATGCTGATAGTGGTTTTCTAAATTTCTAAGTTTGCAGGGAACCATGGAGTTGGACTGTCCTAGCGGCCTTCAGAGGCATGTGTCTTAGGTTTTTTCAGGTTGGAATCCATAGCTCCTCAGGCACAATGTCCCTTCCACTTTCTGAGAGACTAATGTGCTTCCTCAGGCAGTGCAGCTTTCATGCGGTTACTATGTTTCTTTGTATGCTTACTTGGTAGCAAAGGAAGCATGGGAGCTTGGCAGGACAGTTGGTGTTAGACACTAATCCTGTGTACCCTGTATAACTACTAAGCTTCATTGTATCCTGGCAACTACAACTGTATTGATCCTGGCAATTGCCACTGTATTGTTTCTGATAAAGGTATAAGAAGGCTGATTGCTCCCAGTCAAACTGTCACAGCCTCAGTGGTCCTATGGCCCGCCTCCCCAAGCCTGTTTCAATTCTGAGAGGCCATATTTGGTTATTTGGCCTGGTACATAAGCATGGGTGCTTACGTTAGTTAGGGTTACTATTGCTATGATGAAACACCATGACTAAAAGGCAGTTAGGGGAGAAAGTGTTTATTCGGCTAACACTTCCTCAACATTGATCATCATCGAGGGAAGCCAGGAGAGAAAATTCAAACAGCCAGGACAGGGAGACAGGGGCTGACGCAGAGGCCATGGAGGGGTGCTGCTTACTCGTTTGCCCATCATGGCTTGGCAGCAGCTTTCTTATAGAACTGAGGACCGCTAGTCCAGAGATAGGAGCCCTTTGACGAGCTGGGCTCTGACCCATCAATCTCCAATAATGAGAAACTCCACAGGCTTGCTCACAGTCTGATCTTTTATTATTTTTCATTTCTTTTTTATTTATTATAATTTATTCACTCTGTATCCCAGCTGTAGTTCCCTCCATCATGCCTTTCCAATCCCACCCTCGCTTCTTGTTCTCCTCCCATGCTCTTCCCCCTGTCCACTGATAGGGGAGGTCCTCCTCCCTTTCCCTTTGACCCTAGCCTATCAGGTTTCTCAGGACTGGATGCACTGACTTCCTCTGTGGCCTGGTAAGTTCCCCCTCAGGGGGAGGTGATCAAAGAGCCAGCCACTGAGTTCATGTCAGAGACAGTCCCTTCTCCCCTTACTAGAATACCCACTTGAAGACTGAGCTGCTATGGGCTACATCTGTGCAGGGGTTCTAGGTTATCTTCATGCATGGTCCTTGGTTGAAGTATCATCTCAGAAAAGACCCCTGTCCCCAGATTTTTTGGTTCTGTTGCTCTCCTTGTGGAGTTCCTGTCCTCTCCAGGTCTTACTATCTCCCCTTCTTCATAAGATTTCCTGCACTCTGCCCAAAGTTTGGTTATGAGTATCAGCATCTGCTTCAATATCCTGCTGGGTAGAGTCTTCACAGGCCCTCTGTGGTAGGCTCCTGTCCTATTCCCTGTTTTCTCCCTCTTCTGATGTCCATCCCATTTGCCTTTCTGAATGAGGATTGATCATCTTGCCCAGGGTCCTCCTTCTTGCTTAGCTTCTTTAGGTACACAGATTTTAGTATGATTATCCTATATTATATGTCTAATATCCTCTTATAAGTGAGTATATGCCTGTCTTTCTGCTTCTGGGATACCTCAGGTATCCTTTCTAGTTCCCACTATTTGCCTGCAAATTTCATGATTTCCTTGATCTTATAGAGGGCATTTAACAGGCATTTTCTTGACTCAGGTTTCCTCCCCTCAAATGACTTCAGTTTGTATCAAGTTGACACAAAACTATCTACCATACCAAAGTACATAGCATTGTCTATTGATAGGTAAAAAAAAAAAAACAAAAACAAAAACAAAAAACAGCTATTTTGATATTTTTTCTTTTAATTTTTATTAATTATACTTTATTCACTTTGTATCCCCTCTGTTGCCCTCCTCCCCTTCCAATCCCACCCTTGCTTACAAAGCTATTTTTTTTTAACTAAGCTAAAGACCAGCAGGGATTTCTTAAATCAAAATGGCCATTAAGTATTTGAAAATGTCCAGCAGCATTATTCATCAGTGAAATGCATATTAACATGCCAATGAGATACAACTAGTCAAATTGAATGTGCAAAATGAAAAACATAAACAGCAGGAATTATTATCAAGGGTCGTGAAGCAAGAGGAAAGTTGATTACATTGCTAGTGATCCAAGGATTTAAAAGCATTTGGAAAACTGATTGGTAGAATTAAGTATGAAAGCACATATATTCTCTGATGGAGAAATTTTCCTCCTGTGTACCCTTTACATGAGAAAAAAAATGAATGCTCTTTTTTTTCCAAAAGCAGACATCTGCAATAATTTTCATAAGGAGCTTCATACATAATAGTCCCAAAGTGAAAACAACCCCTATCACCATCAATGGGGACATATGAATAGATGACAGTGTGGTTGAATAAGGGTACGATATAGAGTAATCAGGAAGATCGTTTCAGCAGAGAGAGCTGTATTTTATAGCTTTAACTAACTGCTACACAGTGCCACAAGTTAATATGTCAGATATAACATTGAAAGAAACCAGAGGCTTCTCTGTCAAGTGTAATTCCTGATCCCATGTTATGCAATGTTCATAAACCCACTAGTGTGTCTATGAAAACTGGAGTCAGAATATATGTACCTTTCAGGGACAGTGCAGCGTACTGTCTTGGATTAAGTCTGAGAATACACAGTGTCACATGGAAGTTGATCCATATTGTGCTCTGAATGGGAAGTCCTTAAATGTATACGTATACCACTGTCTGGTGTTGCCTCTCAGGGGCTTACTCCCCTTTGAAGTGACAAACTCTGAAGATGCCCAAATGTATCATACACAATGACAGCATGCTTGCATATGACAGACTCTCATTTCAATAATAAATTCCCTCTACGACCTTGCTTACTGTTTGATGGTTTACAAGATCTTAATCAACCATTAACATTGTCCCTAAGTTTCCTTATAACTTAAAACATACTTTGAATTCCATTTAGTGTTTGTGCATGTGTCCATGGGTGTGTGTGAATGTGTGAATAAATGTGTGTGCATTCGTGCTTATGGAGGTCAAAGGACAACCTCAGATGTCTAACCTCACCATGAGCCTTATTTGACACATTATGTATTTATTTACATTTTCCCACTATATATACCAGACTAGTTGGCTGGTGAATTTCTGGGAGTTAGCATATTTCTGCTTCCCATCTCTTTCCACCAAGAACTAAAATTATAGAACTGTGCTAATGAATCTGGTTTAAATCATAAGCTCTGGGGAATCAAACTTAGGTTCTCAAACTTACATGACTGACAATTTAATGAGTTATTGACACAGCCCACAACATCCTTTTACTTTCTATTGGGTTACATTTGAATCCTTCCTCTCCAGAACTGTAGAAGGGAGTTGGACAAGCCCCTCTATTTGTAAAGGAAAGTTTTCTCTTAGCACTGCTTCCATTGTGTCCTATAAGTTTGCATATGTTGTGCCTTCATTTTCATTGTATTCTAGGAAGTCTTTAATTTCTTTATTTCTTTCTTCTCTAACCCAGCTGTCATTGAGTAGCGCGTAGTTCAGTTTCCATGTGTGTATAGGCTATTTGCTATTTCTGTTGTTGTTGAAGTCCAGGTTTAATCCATGGTTGTCAGAAAGGATACAAGGGATTATTTCAAACTTCCTGTATCTGTTGAGGCTTGCTCTGTGACCAACTGTATGACCTGTTTTGGAGAAGGTTCCATGAGGTTCTGAAAAGAAGGTATACTCTTTAGGTATACTGTTCAGAATTGTGATGTCCTCCTTGTGGATTTTTCTTTTGATGAGAATGAAGTGCCCCTCCTAATCTTGGCTTCAGCACAGAATTCTACCAGATTTTCAAAGAGCTAGCTCCAAATTTCTTCAAACTATTCCACAAAATAAAAATAAAAGCAACATTACCAAACTCATTCTTTGAAGCCACAGTCACCTTGATACCTAAACCACACAAAGACCCAACAAAAAAGAGAACTTCAGACCTATCTCTCTTATGAACATTGATGCAAAAAATACTCAAAAAATACTTGCAAACTGATTCCAAGTACATATAAAATATAACATCCGCCATGACCAAGTAGGCTTTATCCCAGGCATGCAGGAGTGGTTCAATATATGGAAATCCATCACTGTAATCCATCATATAAACAAACTGAAGGATAAAAACCACATGATCATCTCCTTAGATGCTGAAAAGTATTTGACAAAAGCCAACACCCATTCATGTTTAAGGTCTTGGAGAGATCAGGGATACAAGGCACATACGTAAACATAGTAAAGACAATATACAGCAAGCCTATAGCCAACATCAGACTAAATCGAGAGAAAGTTAAATCAATTACACTGAAATTAGGGACAAGGCAAGGCTGCCCACTCTCTCTGTATCTCTTCAACATAGTACTTGAAGTCCTAGCTAGAGCAATAAGACAACTAAATGAGATCAAGAGGATACACATCAGAAATCAAAGCATCACTAGATAATATTATAATATACATGAGTGACCCCAAAAATTCAACCAGAGAACTCCTTCAGCTGATAAACACCTTCAGCAAAGTGCCTGGATACAAAATTAACTCAAAATATCAGAAGTCGTCCTGTATATAAAAGACAAAAGGCCCGAGAAAGAAATTAGTGAAACTACACCTTGCACAATAGCCACTAATAACATAAAGTACCTTGGTGTGACTCTAACCAAGCAAGTTAAAGACTTGTTTTATGACAAAGAAGCCAAAACCATACAATAGAAAGACCTGATTTGTGACAAAGAAGTCAAAACCGTGCAATAGAAAAAAGACAGCATCTTTAACAAATGGTAATGGTCTAACTGGATGTCGACATGTAGAAAAATACAAATATATCCATAATTTTCACCCTGCAGACAACTAAAGTCCAACTGGATCAAAGAGGTCAACATAAAACCAGACACACTAAATCAGTTAGAAGAAAAAGTGGGGAAGAGCCTAGAACTCATTGGCACAGGAGACAACTTCCTGAACAGAACACCAACAGCACAGGCTCTAAGATTAAAAATCAAAAAATGGGACCCCATGAAATTGAAAGTTAATGACACTGTCTTCATAACAAAACAACAGCCTACAGACTGGGGAAGGATCTTCACCAACCCTATATCTGACAAAGGGCTAATATCCATAATATATGAAGAACTCAAGAAGTTAAAAAATCAACATAGCAAGTAACCCATTCAAAAACTGGGGTACAGAGCTAAACAGAGAATTCTCAATTGAGGAATATCTAATTGCAGAGAAACACTTAAAGAAATGTTCAACATCCTTAGTCATCAAGGAAATGCAAATCAAAACGACCCTGAGATTTCACCTTACACCATCAGAATGGATAAGATCAAAAATTCAAATGAGAGAACTGACCGTAGAGGATTATAGAATGGCAGAAAAACAGGTAAAGAAATGCTCAACGTCCTTAGCCATCAGAGAGATGCAAATCAAAAGGACTCTGAGATTTTACCTTACACCCTCCAGAATAGCTAAGATCAAAAACTCTAGTGACAACGCATGTTGGAGAGGCTGTGGAGAAAG
>CM053752.1:75992036-76009659 GCA_028658305.1 Pachyuromys duprasi | reverse complement strand
GGTTTCTACAATCAAGGACCATGTGTGGATGTGGACTGGAACCCCCGCACGGATGGGGTCCATGATACCTCGGTGTAGGGCTGAAGACCCTATTCAGGGAAACAGGGACTGTTTCAGTCATGATCTTGATGGCTGACTCTTTGACCCTCCCCCATGCAAGCCGGGGAGTGACAGACTGGCTAGATCCCAGGGGAGGACTTTGCAGCCAGCCCTGAGGAGACAAGATAAGCTGGGGTTGGATGGAAGGGAAGGAGGTCCTCCCCTGTTGGTGGACTTGGAGGGGGCGGGAAGAAGGAGATGAGGGAGGGAGTGGGAGGGTAGGAGGGAATGGGGGAGGGGGCTACGCCTGTGATTCAAAGTTCCTAACCTGTGATTGAGATAAAAATAAATAAATTTAAAAAAATGGAAAAAAAACTCAAATGACAATACAAGCTGGAGAGGATGTGGGGAAAGGGGAACCCTCCTCCATTGCTGGTGGGAATGCAAACTTGTACAACCACATTGAAAATCAATCTGGTACTTTCTCAGACAATTAGGAATAGTGCTTCCTCAAGATCCAGCTATACCATTCCTAGGCATATATCCAAAATATGCTCAAGACACAATAAGGACATTTGTTCAACCATTTTTGTAGCAGCTTTATTCACAATAGCCACAACCTGAAAATAACCCAGATATCCCTCAACAGAGGAATGGATACAGAAATCGTGGTATATTTACACAATGGAAAACTACTCACAATGAAAAATAAGGAAATCATGAAATTTGAAGGCAAATGGTGGTATCTAGAAAAGACCATCCTCAGTGAGGTATCCCAGAAGCAGAAAGACACACATGGTATATACTTACTTATAAGTGGATATTAGCCATATAATATAGGATAAGCATTCTAAAATCTGTACACCTGAAGAAGCTAAGCAAGAAGGAGGACCCTGGGTAAGATGATCAGTTCTCACTTAGAAAGACAAACAGGACAGACATTGGAAGAAGGATAAAACAGGAAACAGGACAGGCGCCTACTACAAAGGGCCTCTGAAAGACTCTACATAGCAGTGTATCAAAGCAGATGCTGAGACCCATAGCCAAACTTTGGGCAGAGTGCAGGGAATCTTATGAAAGAAGGGGGAGATAGGAAGACCTGGAGAGGACAAGAACTCTACAAGGAGAGCAACAGAACCAAGAAATCTGGACCCAGTGGTCTTTTCTGAGACTGAATCTCTAACCACGGACTCAGTATCCAAGTAAGTTGCCTAGTAAAGGGAACAGGACTGTCTCTAACATGAACTCAGAGGCTGGCTCTTTGATCACCTCTCCCTGAGGCGGGAGCAACCTTGCCAGTCCACAGAGGAAAACAATACAGCCAGTCCTGTGAGACCTGATAAGCTAGGTTCAGATGGAAGGGGAGAAGGCCCTCCCCTATCAGTGGACTTGGAGAGGGGCATGAGAGGAGATGAGGGAGGGAGTGTGGGATTAGGAAGGAATGAGGGAGTGGTCTCCAGCTGAGATACAAAGTGAATAAACTGTTATTACTATAAAATATAAAAATATTTTAAAAATTAAAAAAAAGAAACTTGTCATCCTCTGTGCCTTCTGCCTCACTATTTTCCATGACCCAGAAGTCAGGTACTCAGCCTCTTCATTGGGGAGTCTTTCATGATTTTCCACACATGCATTTACTTCTTCATTGCTCTCATAATTTTATACAGAGATTCAGTTGGTACCTTTCAAGTGTTAATTCTCCATTATGTTCTTCTAAATGTTTGCCTGTGTTTTGATGTGTTTTTTTTTCCTTTTATGTTCCAGGTTTTCAAAGTCCAAACATATTTCTTTTTGGTTTTCTATTTTCACAACATTATAGTAAACAGAAGCAGCAGGTCAGTCTCCTGAATAAGGTGTTTGCATGTGAGGATGCACAATGAAACTATTTATTGTAGTATTCGTGAAAGAATATACTTGCTTTATTTTTTATAAACATGATTTTTAGAACATTAATTTGACAAGAATGATTTATCTTTGATCTATAAACCATATGTTTCTGGAGTATGAAGAGAAAAAATTCTCTGAATATATGTTCTTACTTGTAATATGCACACAGTATATTTATATCTATGTAATCTATGTTGATACACCCATCTGTTTAAAGAAAGTAGAAAGTTATACCAGTAGAGAAATGATGGATGGGTGGATGATTGATAGATAGATAGATTATATATGATAGATACAAGCATATATAATACATTCATACCTAATACATACCGAATACATACATACATAATTGATATAGACTCAGAAACTGCCCTGAATAAAAAAGTCTTGTTAATATTAAAATGGCCATGTGACTTTGAGGCCTCTGTTGCTTCTGTATTCCTCTATTAGTAGAGACACATGTAGAGGTCAGACTAAAGCTGCAGAAGGAGGTTACACATGTATCTCTTGTAAGAGAGAAGCCATTGTGCCAGATCTCCAGTGCTCTAAATTTTGAGGTCAAGGAAACTGCAACACTACACAGATATGTTTTTCTCTTTTAGATTTTAGGGCTGGGACACTTAGGGCTTTCCTGGGATTAAATTCCTGTCTACTGCTGTGAAGAGACACCATGAGCACAGCAACTCTTATAAAGGAAAACATTTAATTATGGTGGCTTAGCGTTTCATAGGTTTAGTCCATTATCATCATGGTGAGAAGCATGGCATCATGCCAGCAGACATAGTGCTGGAGAAGCTGAGTTCTACATCTTGATCCGAAAGCAGCAGGAGACTGTGTCACACTTGAGCATGTGAGACCTCAAAGCCAGGTCCCAGTGACATACCTCCTCCAACAATAACCACACCTACTCCAACGAGGCCACAAGCAGCTCCTATACAGCTTCTTCCTATGAGCCAAGCATTCAAACACATGAGTCTATGGGGTCATTCATACCATCACACTTCCAGTATGATCATGTGTAATAAAGAAGTAATGTAGTAGTGCACCTATTAGCCAAGTTTCTTTGACTTACAGATCTCAGAGCAGCAATATATACAGGACACCTTTTACTGTGCTTATCCGTGCTAAGGGTGACATACTATAAGGCAAATGTTCTAAATCATCATTAAAATTTATTCTCCTTTGCTCGAGGCTAATACTCAGAGTCATGGCTGTCTCTTTAGGGAATGGGTCCCCAGAACCCCTTCCCATATATCTCTTCTATGATAGTTCGCCTTGCAGCCACTCAGGAGCAGATGGTTCAATGCTGCAGAATCAGCAAGCATCAGAAGCCTCAGCACCAGACTAGTTCTGCTAAACACCCCAGGAATCCATTGCTGCTGAGGTGCTCTGTTTACAACAATCAGAACACTCCTGTCTTAGAGTCTCTGTTGCTGCGATAAGACATTGTGTCCTGAAGTGAGTTGGGAAGCAAAGAGTTTGATTCAGCTTACAGTTCCGTACTACACTCCATCATTTGAGAGAGGTCAGGGAAGGAACTTGAGCAGGGAAGAAACCTGGAGGCAGGGCTTGATGCAGAAGCCATGGCGGAGTGCTGCTTACTGACTCTCCTTATACTTTGCTCCATCCAGGACCACTGGCAAAGGAATAGCATTGCCCAGAGTGAGTTAGGCATTCCCACACCAAACATCAGTCAGGAAAGAGACCACAGGTTTGCACACAAATGAATCTAGTGAGAAAGTTTTCACAAATGAAGTTCCTTCCTTCTAAATGACATTAACTTGTGTCAAATTGACATAAAATTAACCAGCATGATTGATTTCATGTAAAAATTATTGTTTGCCTGCTCTTTGTAAAAAATTATTAAGAAATTACACTGTGTGTGTGCAAGCATGTAAAGGAATATGGAAATCATATTTCTACCACATGGCCTCTAGATATTGGACTCTGTTTTTATGTTTGAAAGTGACTTTACCCACTGACTCCTTTTACCCCTCAGAATGTTTTTGTTTTTTTTTTAAGTTTGAATTGAAATTATTTGACTGCATATAAAGACGTGTGAAGATTTCCAAGAAGTTTTACCTCTATGTAAAAGAATACAAAGAGTTTTCCCAAAACTTCACACACACATACACACACACACACACACACACACACACACACACACACATCACATGCCACACATGCATTTACATGTGCACACATCACTACATATGCACACAAAAAACACACACAGGCAGAGAGAATATATCATAACTTATGTGAAATGTACATTTCCCAGATATCTTAATTGACACAAATGTGTGTGTCTGTTGTACTTTTCAACTCACCCTGCCTCTTTTTCTTCTTTTCTCTTAAATTAACAGAGTCAACATTGTTTTCGGCCCATACGAACTTGACAGCTATATTCCTACCTTCCACTGTACTTGGCAGCTCTATATTCCTCTTTCCCTGGACTTAGGAATGTCAAATAATGGCTAATCTTAAGTACTTAGCATTATTTTAGATGTAATAAATATTTTAAAATGCTCATTGTGTTTTCAAAAAAATACATAACATAAAAAGACTGCTATTTCAGGTGGGCTTTATAAATTTTGATATGCCCTTGATAAGAATAAAAAGCCCCATGTTACACGTCCTGGAAGAACCAATGGCTCATGTTGAGTACACACACAGTTGACTGCTCAATGACATGCTGTTACTGGTAAAGGGACTATTCTGCCTACATTTCCCTATTACTTCCCTTTTTGAAAATTACATCATTTTCCCCTTCAAGTGTAGCTTTGGACAGCTAATGACAACTGGCTGTTGTTTGGTGTGGTGTGAGTTATCCCATCTTCTGGCAAAATAGAAAAGCTTTAGCTCTCTTCCCTGTCCTTGTGGCTGACAAGCACAGCTCAAGTCCCGAAGTCCACAGACAAGAGTGCTGGCAAGCGTGTGTCATGGGATGAATTACTCCGTACATGGAGGTAATTATTGTGACCAGTGTCAAGTGCAGAGGGAATCATTTTTTTTTTTTAACATTCGCTCAGAACAAAATGATGTGATATGCATATAACGTATTTTTAACTCTGGTGGCTTTCAATCAAGCATAGCTAGGTGTCACCAGATCTTTACGGAGCTATGTATTTTGATGAAACTTGGGAAAATTAATCATTTTCCCTCACAATTTTTCTATCCTCTTATTATAAAACATTTTGCTTTATTTAATTTCAAATACAAATTATAACTTGTTAACCCCTTTTGTATTTGATGATATATATGTGTATATACACATATTCATACGTATGTATATTATATATACATATGTAAATATGTATATGTGTATCTCAGGGATATAAACATTGCTGCAAATTTACCACATGCCTTATCCATGAAGCAAAAACAGTGCTCAGCTCAGTACTATGGAAAAAGGCAAAGATGAAAAGAATATTTGAAAGCACAGCAATATTTATAAAGTGAAAATTGATTCAAACACCGTTGTATATTGAATTTCTGTGGATGATATATGTGAACAGAATAGCCAGGGTGTTAATGTTTCCTGTGGAACAGAATAGGAAAAAAATCAATGTACAATTTTTTTAATTCCCTGGGCTGGTGGGCTGGTCCATCTTTAACTGCCAAACCTATTGTCATTGTATTGAAGGGTAATAATAAGTTGAAGCATCATGGGGCTTCCCTATGCTTGTGAATTATTAGTGAAGCTGCTTAAGAGAAATATTTACTGGATTCCTTTTAAAAGATGACAGCTCAATACTAGTCACTCCTGTCAAACAGTATTTCTCCCTCATTCTGCATTTTTGTAGTTTCTCACAAATGCATGATCGTAGGAGAATGTAAATGGAAGCAATTTCTTCCTGTGAGGCCTAGACTACCATCACCATCCGTCACAGCCACATGAGAATGTTCCCAGAGAAGGAAATTAACACATGATTTGAAGGAACATAACTCTGGGACTCTGACTATGAGATCATTTCTAAGTTGCTCAGTAAATTAACTTAAAGTGATTTTTACTGTCACTAATAAAAAGTGTCTGGGTTTGTAATTTACATATTTTGTATGTTTCTGTTCTCTCACTGTTAACATTTAACTATGCTCTATGTTTTTAATTATAAGGTCATTTTATTACCATTGCAATCACATCATGTAAAGAAGAAATTAAAAATAAGTTTTTATCTATTCCTGTGCCACCCTCTAAACCACCAAATGACAGTTACAATCGGAATTATTACGGTCCAGGTTTACATCTTTATATGATATACAATATGTATATATTCATAAAATGTATTAATATAAACAATTTTATATTAATACAACCATTTTGTCTGTAATAATATATTTTCTGATTCTAAAGGTCATTTTTTTCCAGAAGAGTTTATATCTGTTACTTTAGATGACTCTTTCTGTATATATGGGCTATTAAATGTTCATTTTTATTATTTTTAATTATGTGTAAATATATGTCTGTGTGAATATGTGCACATGAATTCAGGTGTCCACAGAATTCAGACAAGACTAACACATTCCTGGAGCTGGAGTTACAGGTAGATTTGAGGCACCTGTTATAGGCATTGGTACCTGAACTCAGTCCTTCTGAAAGAGAAGGATATGCTCTTAACTGCTGAGCCATCTCTCCAGACTCTAAACATATGTAATTATAATATAAATGGTGAGTTAAGAAAAAAAGTCCAGAATATCTTAAATGGGTATAATGACTTGTGCTGACTTTGGTTAATTCAATTCATTTCATTTCTCTACTACAAGGTTACAAATTTCAAATTAGTGGACTATGGCCTAGAATACAATAATAGGCTTTGATTCTGGCTTCATTTTTTTTAACATAGAATAAGTGACTTAACTTTTCAAATATTCTCACATCTCTTTTCTTTATTCTTGTTT
The DNA here is from genome assembly GCA_028658305.1 of Pachyuromys duprasi. Taxonomy (NCBI): domain Eukaryota; kingdom Metazoa; phylum Chordata; class Mammalia; order Rodentia; family Muridae; genus Pachyuromys; species Pachyuromys duprasi. Next base: position 76,002,834 of record CM053752.1, on the reverse strand, counting down.
AGTAATGCCATGTTTCTAGGATGTAACCAAACTGCTCACTCCTCAGTGAACCCTGGACGGTTCATCCTCCTTCCTCTCTCCCTCCCCCTCTCAATCTCTTCCTCTCTCTCCCTCCCTGCCTTCCTTCCTTTCTTCCTTTTTCCTGTGTGTGTGTGTTTACACTATAAATTAAATTCCGTTGTCTTTCTCAACATCTTTTCATCTTATTTCACTTTATTTTAACCCACAGAAGTGACCATGTCCATCGTTATTACAGCATAGCAAGGGAACAGCACAAATCACCATTGTGAACAGTGGAGTTTTAGGAAAGCGGCTGACTTACACAGTCATGCACAGTCACCTCATATTATGAAACAAAATTTCTCACTCATCCTGGAGCTTACTAATTCAGCTATACTGCCTAGATATGAAGTTGTATCAGACTGCTTTCTCAGAACTCCACCATATGTGCCTAGCTTTTTAAATGGGTAAGTAGGTGTTTTCTCATGCTTGCATGGAATTATTCCCCTTCAATTGAAGATCTCTTGTGTTTTATAAATATACACAATAATTTAGCCTATGACAATAAACAAAGCTACTAAGACCTATTTTCTTGGCTTTCATGTTTATCCAATATTAATAAGCATCTAACAGTTGAATAATGAAGAGAGCATTTTTTTTCTTTTTTTAATAATAGTTACAGTTGAAGAGAGCAAATTTTAATTCCATGGATCCACACAGTCCCTGGTGTCTCTGTTGACAACCTAGCAACTGAGTCCAAAACATCCATCCTTGTGGATGGTTTCAGTATGAAGCTCTGGCCCCCTGTCTTTTGCTGCATAGCAATTGCCAATTATTAATGAGGAGGAGGAACATCAGGTGCAGTATCTGTAACAATTAGAGTCATGTGATTCCTACTCGTTACCTTAGGATAGTAACTCTATACCTACTTAATGCTGTGTCCCTTAATACAGTTCCTCATGTTTTGGGGACCCCCAGCCACAAAATTACTTCCATTGCTACTTCATAACTGTAATCTTGCTGCTGTTATAAATTGTAACATAAAAAAATTGGAGACAGGATTTACACTCAGGTTGAGAACCAGTGCCATAGGACTGTAACCGAATTATGGAGCATGGAAACGATCTCTGTTTTTTCCAGTCAGTGGGCCATGGCTTCTTTCACTATTAAACCTGAAGTTTCTTTGTAACAGTAGAAGAAGCAGGTTAGGGTCCCTGGCCCTTCAAGTGTCCGTAGAAAGAACAGGAACAAAACTCCACTACCATCCTCATGGGATGGGCACAGGAGCCTGGTTATAAAAAAATGTTTTTATACCCATATTCCTGGGGAAAATGAACTGGGTCAAGTGGATTGAAAAGGATACTCCATCTTGCCTACTTTTGATCACTACAGAATGAAAGTCTACACATCTCTCTGAGCCTTGAAATTGAGTTCTTAGGGGTGGATTTATAGGCAGTTAGCTACAGAAAAGTGGAAAGAGACCAAGCACAAAAAAATAAAGACATAAAGAAGCAGGTCCAAAGAGGTCATTGTATTCTCGCTGTGCTACACATACATAAATATTCTCTCTGGAGCTTATTCAACTTTGGTCTATATTTAGAATGAGCAAAGCTGTATCAGTAATTCCCTTGAAATAATTCTTCAGTCTGGAAACATACGGAGGAATTTTTTCCCCTTTAGCTAAATTCAGAAATACAAATATAAAACAATAGTTTGGTAAATATTTTAAAATATGCCTAGTGCTGGACTAAAAAGACCACTACATGCAGGTGAATGGTGTTTTGTCATGAAAAGCCCATTACTGTACATGGTTTATATGCAATTTCTTATAAATGTATATATATATATATATTTACATGTTTATTTATTATATCCAATCCACAGTTCCCCCTCCCTCTTCTGCTCCCATCTCCACTCTCCCCTCATCCCATTATCCACTCCTCATCAACTTCTCTTTAGAAAAGGGCAGGCTTCCCATGGATATCAACCAGCATGGTCTATCAAGTTGCAATAAGACTAGTTACCTCTTTTCCTGTTAATGCTAAACAGGGCAATACGGTAAGAGGAAAGGGCCCCCAAATCAGGCAACAGAGTCAGAGATAGCCCTTGCTTTCGCTGTTAGGAGTCCCACACAAAGATCAAACTAAATGTGCAGAGGGTCTATGCCAGTCTTGTGCAGGCTCCTTGGATGGTGGCTTAGTATCTGTGAGCCCCTATAAAAATTATTATTTTTCTTTTTTAAATTTTAATTTATTTTATTAATTAGTTTATTCACTTTGTATCCCCCTGTAGCTCCCTCCCTTCTCTCCTCCCAATCCCACCCTCCCTCCTCCTTTTCCACCCATGCTCCTCCCCCAGTCCACTGATAGGGTAGGTCTTCCTCCCCTTCCTTCTCACCCTAGTCCATCAGGTCTCATCAGGAGTGGCTACATTGTCTTCCTCTGTGTCCTGGTAAGGCTGCTCTCCCCTGAGGGGAAGGTGATCAAAGAGCAGGCCAATCAGTTCGTGTCAGAGACAGTCCCTGTTGCCATTACTATGGAACCAACTTGGACACTAAACTGTCATGTGCATTGTCTATGCAGGGGTTCCAGGTTATCTCCATGAATGATCCTGGTTGGGGTATCAGTCTCAGAAGAAACCCCTGTGCCCAGATTTTTTTGTTCTGTTGCTCTCCTTGTGGAGCTCCTGTCCTCTCCAGGTCTTATGATCTCCCACTTCTTTCATAAGATTCCCTGCACTCTGCCCAAACGTTGGCCATAAGTCTCAGTATTTGCTCTGATACCCTGCAGGGTAGAGCCTTTCAGAGGCCCTCTGTGGTAGGCTCCTATCATGTTCCCTGTTTTCTCCCTCTTCTGTTGTCCATCCTCTTTGCCTTTCTGAATGAGGATTGAGCGTTTTAGTTGGTAGTACATGCCACACTATAAATAAGGCTATAGATCCCTTTCTTTCAACCTCCCTCATCTCTGACAACTTGTGTTTGAATACTGAACAGCTTAATTATCTAGGAAGTTGATTTTTATGTGTAGTTCTTGGAAGCTTTATTGTATGTCTCCAGTGCCCTCTAGTTACTGCAGATACTCAGTCTGGATGCAATATGCAATGGAAATCAGAGTTCAATGTAGAAGACACCAAATTCCATGATTCCATAAGTATGCTTTTTCTTTTTGTTTTCAGATAGTAAGTAAGTGTAGGAACTTGCAAAAGATATCCTGTATGTAGTGGTCAGTAGCTGACAAGCAAGTTGGTGGAATGGAGAAATTGTCTCATTCTTCTCAGGTTCAAGGGCAGTGAGATAGCAGTTCCATTGTTCACATGGCCTAAATACAACTGCACTGTGTGGGCCAGGGTCATGCCTAACTGTATTTGCACATCTTTGAACACATGGCAGTTTTCCCTTTGTAGTAACACCCCCTGTAACTGATATCCGACTAAAATTCAGCAGGAGCAACTTTTGGAACAGCCTTTTCCCAATAATGTTCAATTAAGAAACATGGGCAGAGGGAGTCTGAAAGGCTGTGAAATGTATGAAGTATATATAACATTTAAAAAGTGACGGAAGAGAACATAAGCTGAATGGAGGGGGAGGGACATTGACTGATGGATGTCCTTTCCTGATAGAGATTGAGGGCAAAATGCCCTAGCAAAGGTTTGGACATAAAACAGGGAAGTGTCAGTTAAGTTAAACCATTTTTTTTTCTACAGCAAGAGGAAATGTACAAACTGTAGTGTGAGGCCCAGACAAAATCAGAACCTATCATTAAACACTGGCAACTTTTGATGAGGTTACATGTAAAATTCAAGAGAAATGTTTTATACAAATTTGTGGCATTTTGACATTCCATAACATTTAGTCTTGGGATCAGTGCATCTGTCCCATGCAGTAAGGAATCATATATTGTCTTTCAAACCTTGACGTACAAGCTGGAAACACTCAGTTTGTGAGGTGAAACTATGTGTTTGTTCATGACAGAATGACAGGCTCGGAATAATAAAGAAGAGAATGACACACACACACACACACACACACACACACACACACACACTAGTGCAGATATGGAAGTGCTGATCAGAGGCCCCAGGAATGTTGGTAGCTGAAACACTTCTACTACAGAATACAAAATGGCTACATTGCGTTCTTTCCCATACTGTTTTGTTAGGTTATTTTTTTCTTAACTTTTTGTGTGTGTGTGGAGGGGGGAGGGGGTTATATATAGGTTTGTATTTTAAGGAATTGAATTGTCCTCAAGCAGAAAGCAAGAAGAAAAGTAATCCAGCACAACAGCATAAGAAAACACACAGTGTAACTTAGCCATTTGCTATGGCTAACAAGGCCATGGATTCTAGAGGGGAATGGACTACTGTCACTTTCCTAAGCAAAAATATTCCCTAACTTCATTCTAATGCCCTTGTGCCCACACGTAAGAACAGCTCTCACCTCTGATAAGAGGTGAGATTATTTTTGAAACAGAGACGATAACCAAATTCCAAATCTGCCCAAAATGCAGACTGAATATGGTAGACAAGAGCTGACTATGGAGGACCAATCCCAGTCAAGACATATGTTACACAATGCCTACATCTAAGGCTCAGGGAGCAGCACAGAAGAGGTGACAGAAAGATTGTAAGGGCCAGAGGACAAGGATTTCTGCTACAAGATCACCATCCTAACTATGACAGGAGAACTGTACTCTTGAAACTTAAAAACTAGGGCTGCCTAAATAAGATCTACACAATGACAATACCAGTTGACATGCCATCATGGATGGGAGAAAAATCACCCGGTGCATTAACGTGTCAACTGGTATTGTCATTGTGACAGTCCTATTTAGGAAGCCATATTTGACTTCTACTTTAAAAGCTACTGACAGAGGGAGAATCAGTCTTTGCCAGACAGGAGCCTCTGATATATTATTCAGTCCTAAGTGGTCGGTCCTGAACATGTAGAAATACAAGCAACATTAAATGGATTCAACAATGTGTGTGTGAGTGAGTATATGTGTGTGTGTGTGTGTATGTGTAACAATAATAATTAAAGAAAAAGAAGCCATGGGTCATGAATTTGAAAGGGAGTATGAGGCACAAGGGAAGAGTTTGAGGAGGGGAGAGGGAAGGGTAACATTGATGTAAATTTAGTATTCAAGTATGAAATTTTTGAAAATTGGAAATACAAAATAAAACATCAAATTGTGTGGAAGACGCTCTGACAGACACTCTGCTGTGCTCCAAATATTACCCCTCCTAAGATTATTCTACTCTATTTCAGCAACATTGAGAGCTGGCCACTGTCAACAAATCATCCCAAAGTTTTTCCTCAACTGAGAAGAATTACCTCATTTAACAGCCTCCCTTTCCCCTATTATCTTAGATGAAGCCCTCATCATTAAATCAAAGGTTCCTATGCCACCAGCCGAGGGCTGTAAGCATATCAGAATCTAAACTTTGCTTTGTGCAGTTCTGGTTGTCTTCCAATTTCCACAGTGATTGATCTCAACAGTATTCCTTAATAAACTTACATGAAAAATTCCATTCTATGATTTACTAAATGAGAAAATAAAGTAGAAGATATCCAAAATGGCCAGCACACACCGTCTCTGGGTACCAGGACTGCGGTGACTGTGGAGTAAGTGAGAGGCTGGAACCTGGACACAACAGTGCCAGAATGAGCAGTTTCAGCCTCTTGGCACCTGGCTATTCTTGTCTTCCTGGAGAAAGCTCCCAGTTCCTAGCCTCTAGCCACCTTACTCCCAGGATCCACAGCTCAGCTTCTGGTTCACTACTCTACCCATCTCTCTGAGGGGACTGGCCAGAATTAAGAAACATATATGATCTCACTGAAAGATGGTGGTGTTCAGTGCACATGGTGTCTGGGCAGTTTGCTCTCAGAGACAGTTGATCAACTGAGTAAGTGGCTAGGCTGCTGGCTTCAGGAGTTCCCCAGGCAAGAGGAGCATTCCTGGGTTCCCGAGGAGATTTACCTTCCTCAGGATCATACAGAATAGACACCCCCACTCCAAACCCCTACCTTGAGTTTAAGTGGGACACAGTCACCTGAAGAGAACTGCACATTCTTCCTTGATGTCCAGCAGCCAGTCTCCAACCACCCAGAGTAGGGCTGCTCTAGAAACACCCAGTCTCTTTCCAAGGATTCTTCCTGCACCCCAGAGAAATCCAGTGGGCACCAGGAAGAAGCAGCCAATGCTTTTGGCTTTTTCCTTTTGGCTTGTCATCTGAGCTAGCAGGCCTTTTCCTCCAGGCTTGTCAGCTGAATTGAGTAAGAAAGACTTCAGAACATGAGCAGAATAGGAAGGTCAGCTGGGTACTACCTCTGCCTCTCTGAGCTAGCAGGTCTTTACCTTAGCATCTGCCTCCTGAGTCTTTGTTGGTAAAATTAAATGGATGGAAATTTCTTTCTTTTTAATAACAGCATTATGAAAAGATGAAACCTAAAAAAAATTGGAATAGAAGAAAGAGAAGATTCCCAGATCCAAGACCCAGAAAATATTTTTAACAAAATCATAGAAGAAAATTTCCCCAACCTAAAAAAATAAATGTCTATAAACATGCAAGAGGCCTGCAGAACACTAAATAGATTACACCCTAAAAAGGAAATCCTCCTGCCACATAATAATAAGAGCACTAAATGCACAGTATAAAGAAAAATTATTAAAAGCTAAAAGGATAAAAAGGCCAAGTAACATGAAAAGGCAAACCTATCAGAATCACACCTGACTTCTCATGAGAGGATTTAAAAGCTAGAAGGGCCTGGATGTCTTACAGACCTGAAGAGACCACAGATGTCAGCCCAAATTACTATACACTGAAAAACTCTCAATCACTGTGGATGGAGAAAACAAGATATTCCATGAATATAAAACATATTTAAACAATATCTATGCACAAATCCAGTCCTATAGAAGATACTAGTAGAAAACCTCCAACCAAAAGAGGTTAACTACATTCAAGAAAACACAGAAACTAAATAAGTCCACTACAGCAAACCAACAGAGACACAAATAAAAACACCAACATCAACAAACACACCACAAAGAACCACCAACATCAAAATGACAGGAACTAGCAGTCGTTGGTCATTAATATCTCTCAATATCAGTGGACTTACTTCCCCCAATAAAAAGGCAAAAGCTAACAGAATGAATGTATAAACAGGACCAATCATTCTGTTGCATAGAAGAAACATACCTCAGCAACAAAGATGGATATTACCTCAGAGTAAAGACCTGAAAAAAAAAAGTTTTCTAAAGCAAACAGACCCAAGAAGCAAGCTGGAATAGCCATTCTAACATCTAATAAAGTAGACTGGCAACCAAGTTAATAAAAATAAATGCAGAAGTACACTTCATTCTCACCAAAGAAAAATTTCAGCAAAATGACATCTCGGTTCTAAACAACTATGCCCCAAGTACAAGGGCACCTACCTTAGTAAAAGAAACATTAATAAAGCTTAAATCACATATTGAACTCCACTGATTAATAGTGGGAGATGTCAACATTCCACACTCACCAAAGAACAGGTCATTGAGATAAGAACTAAAAAGAGATATAATGAAACTAACAAATGTCATGAATCAAATGGACTAACAGATAACTACAGAACTTCTCATCCAAACACAAAAGAATATACCTTCTCAGCATCTCATGGAACCATTTCCAAAATTGACCATATAGTCAGTCACAAAGCAAGCCTCAACCGATAGAAGAAAATTAAAATAACCCCTTGTATTTTATCAGATCAACACGGATTATAGCTGAACTTCAACAAGAGATATCACAGAAAGACTACAACCTCATGGAAACTGAGAAACTCTCTTCTAAATAAGTACTGTGTCAGAGAAGACATAAAGAATAGAAATCAAAGACTTTCTAAAATTTAATGAAAATGAAGGCAAAAAATACCTAAACTTATGGGACACAATGAAAGTAGTGCTAAAAGGAAAGTGCATAGCATTTAGTGGTTTCTTAAAGTAATTGGAGAGATCTCATACTAGCAACTTAATAGCCTACCAGAAGGTACTCCAGGAGAAGAAGAAAAAGAGGAAGAAGAAGAAGAAGAAGCAGAAGAAGAAGAACAAGAACAAGAACAAGAAAAACAAGAAGAACAAGAACAAGAAGAAAAAGAAGAAGGACAAGAAAAAGAAGACACAAGCACACCGAAGAGGAGTAGATTGGGGGAAATAATCAAACTCAGGCCTGAAATAAATAAATTAGAAACAAAGTAAAAGTTATAAAGAATCAAGAAAACCAAAAGCTGGTTCTTTGAGAAAATCAACAAGACTGACTGAGAAACACTTAACCAAACTAACTAAAAGTTAAGAAGAAAATATCCAAATCAACAAAATCAGAAATGAAAAGGGAACGTAACAACAGCACTGAGGAAATTCAAAGAATCATTAGGTCTTACTTCAATAGTCTATATACCATAAAATTGGAAAATTTAAAACAAATGGACAGTGTTCTTGATAGTTTCCACTTACCAAAGTTGAATCAAGATCAGATAAACAAGTTAAATAGTCCCATAACCCCTAAGAAAATAGAAGCAGTCCTTAAAAGTGTTCCAACAAAAGTAAAACAAAAACAAAAATCAAATGGCTATCTTACCAAAAACAATCTACAGATTCAATGTAATTCCCATCAAAATACCAACACAATTTTTTTTAGACCTTGAAAGAAAAATCCTCAACATCATATGGAAAAACAGCAACAAAATCCAGAATAGTTAAAACAGTCTTGCACAGTAAAAGAACTTCTTGAGCTATCTCCATACATGATTTCAAGCTGTACTACAGAGCAACAATAATAAAACTGCATGGCACTGCCATAGAAACAGACTGATTGAACAATGCAATCAAACTGAAGACCTATAAATAAATTCACATATCTATGGACACGATTTTTGTCAAAGATGCCAAAATTATACAATGGAAAAAAGATAGGATCTTCAACAAATGGTGAAAGACTAACTGGATGTCTATATGTAGAAAAATACAAATAGATACATATTTATCATCCTGCACAGAACTTAAGTCTAAGTGGGTCAAACACAACAACTTAAAATTAGATAAACCAAATCTATTAGAAGAGAAACTGGGGATCGGCCTTGAACTCATTAGCACAGGAAAAAAACTTCCTGAACAGAACACCAACAGCTCAGGCACTAAGATCAACAATTACTAAATGGGACCTCATGAAACTGAAAAGCTCCTCTTAGGCAAAAGTCACTGTTAATACAACAAAATGACAGCTTACAGACTGAGAGAAGATCTTCACCAACCCTACATGTGAAAGAGGGCTAATATCCAAAATATATAATGAACTCAAGAAATTAAATACGAACAAAACAAATAATACAATTAAAAATGTGGAAACAATAGATAGCTAATCAAGAATTTTCAACACAGGAATATAGAATGGCTGAGAAGCACTTTGAAACATGCTCAATATCCTTAGTCAGCACGGAAATGGAAATCAAAATGACTATGTGAGCCCATCTTACACCGATTAGGATGGCTAAGAGACCTGATAGACTAGGGTCAGATGGAAGGGAAGGAGGACCTCCCCTGTCACTGGACTGGGGGAGCGGCATAGGAGAAGAAGAGGGAGGAAAGGAGGGTGGAATTGGGAGGTGATGGGGGAGGAGGTTACAGCTGGGATACAAAGTAAATAAACTGCAATTAATAAAAATAAAATAAAAGTAGAGAACTGTATAATGACAAAAAAACACTTAAAGAAATGTTCAACGTTCTAAGCCATCAGGGAGATGCAAATCAAAACGACCCTGAGATTTCACCTTACACCTGTCAGAATGGCTAAGATCAAAAACACAAGTGATAACACATGCTGGAGAGGATGTGGAGAAAGAGGAACCCTCCTCCATTGCTGGTGGGAATGTAAACTTGTACAACCACTCTGGGAATCAATTTGGCGCTTTCTTAGACAATTAAGAATAGTGATTCCTCAAGATCCACCTATACCACTACTAGGCATATATCCAAAAGATGTTCAAGTACACCACAAGGACATTTGCTCAACTATGTTCATAGCTGCTTTATTCGTAATAGCCAGAACCTGGAAACAACCCAGATGTCCCTCAGTTGAGGAATGGATACAGAAATTGCAGTACTTTTACACAATGGAATATTACTCAGCAATTAAAAGTGAGGAAATCATGAAATTTGCAGGCAAATGGTGGGACCTAGAAACAATCATCCTGAGTGAGGTATCCCAAAAGCAGAAAAACACACATGGTATATACTCACTTATATAGACCTATAAGATAGGATAAACATACTGAAATCTATACACCTAAAGAAGATAAACAAGAAAGAGGACCTGGGGTAAAATGATCAATCCCCACTTAGAAAGGGTTAGGGTTAGGGTTAGAAAGATTCATCCTCACTTAGAAAGGTAAATGGGACGGCCATTGGATGTAGGAGAAAATAAGTAGCAGGACAAGAGCCTACCACAGAGGGCCTTGGAAAGACTCTTCCTAGCATGGTATCAAAGCAAATATCAAGAAACACAACCAATCCTTTGGCAGACTGCAGGGAATCATATGAAAGAAGGGGGAGTTAGTATGATCTGGAGAGGACAGGAGCTCTGCAAGGACCAAATATATCAGGGCACAGGGGTCTTTTATGAGACTGTCTCTCCAACCAAGGACCATGTATGGTTACAACCTAGAACCCCTGCTTGTATGTAGCAAATGGTAACTCAATACCCAGTGGGTATACTAGTCAGGGGAACAGGGACTATTTTGGACATGAACTCATTAGCTGGCTCT
>CM053752.1:75964631-75991936 GCA_028658305.1 Pachyuromys duprasi | reverse complement strand
GAAAGGGAGGAGGTCCTCCCCTATCAGTGGACTTGGAAAGGGGCAGGGAGGAGATGAGGGAGGGAAGGAGGAATAGGGAGGGAATGTGGGAGGGGGCTACAGCTGGGATACAAAGTATATAACCTGTGATTAATATAAAATAAAAATGAAAAAATTAAAAACTCAAGTGATAGCACATGCTGGCGAGGATATGAAGAAAGGGGAACATTCTTCCATTGCTGATAGGAGTAAAAACTTGTAGAGCCACTTTGGAAATCAGTCTGGCAGTTTCCCAGAAAATTAGGAATACCACAACTTCAAGACCCTGCTATACCATTTCTGGGTATATACCAAAAATGTACTCTACTATACTGCAAGGACATTTGCTCAGCTCTGTTCATAGCAGCTTTATTCATAATAGCCAGAAACTGGAAACAATTGTGATGTCCTTCAACATCTAGAATGGGTAAAGAAAATAATGGTACGTTTGTGCAATGGAATACTACTCAGCTACTAAAAACAAGGAAGCCATAAAATTTGAAGGCAACTGGATGGAACTAGAAAGGATCATCCTGAGTGAAGTAATTCAGAGCCAGAAAGACCCAAAGGGTGTGAATTCACAGGTAAATGGATATTAGCCATATATCACAGAATAGCCATGCTACAATTCACAGACCCAAAGAAGTTAAGTAACAAGGAGGGCCCAAGAGAAGTCCTCCTTGAATCTCACTCAGATGGTGAAAGGAAATAGAAAGCAGAAGTGGATGTAGAGATGGAACTATTAAGGTGTGGAGAGGGGAATGAGGTGGGGGTGCAGATGTGGGAAGAGTGGGAATGTGAGGGGGAGAAGGCTTGGAGAGAAAAATAAAACCTAAGGCAGGTGCATCACTGAGACAAGCAGGGTAGGCTACTGTCACAGTAGGGAGGATATGGGGCTTTCTGAAGCTGAGCCTCCGAGCAGCAGGGGACATGGAGACTGAGGAGGCCATCTTCTAGCCCAGGCAGGACTTACAGTGATCTGAGGGGAACACCAATTCACATACAAATCCTTCCACCCAAAATTTACCCTGCCCACAAGATGTGCAGAGATAAAGATAGAGTAGACACTGAGGGAACGTCCAACCAATGCCTGGCCCAACCTGAGAGCCACCCAACCCCTGATACCATTAAGGATACTCTACTATGTTTACAGACAGGAACCTAGTATAACCATCCTCTAGAAGGCCATACCCAGGAGCTGACTGAATCAGATGCTAAGACTCATAGCCAAGCATTAGGCAGAGCTTAAAGATTCCAATGGAAATGCGGGAGGAGTAATATAGAAGGACCCAGAGGGGACAAGAATGCCACAAGAAGACCAACAGAGTCAATTGTAGTCCATGGGGGCTTACAGAGATGAAAGGACCAACCAAAGATAGTACATGGACTGGACCTAGGCACCTTAGAAATATGTAACTGATGAGCAATTTGTTCTTCATATAGGTCTCCTAGTAAGTAGAGTGAGTGAGTGCTGTCTATGACATGGACTCTGTTACCTGCTTCCAGTCACTTTCCCCTAATGGAGCTGTCTTGCCTGGCCTCAGTGGACAAAGATGAACTCAGCCTTGATTTGTCTTAATATGCTGGGGTGGATTGGGAAGGTTTGCCCTTTTCTGAGGAGAAGGGGTAGATGGGAATGGGAGTCTCCCCCCCAGAGGTGGGGGACTACAATTGGCATGTAACGTGAATATATAAATTAAAGCATATTTATTATTTTATATGTATTATTTTTGGCCTGCATGTATGTAAATATACCACATGAGTGTCTTGTGACCTCAGAGATCTAAGAGGGCATTGGATTTCCTAGAACGGTAGATACAGATGGTTGTGTTCCACTAAATGGGTGCTGGTAACTGAACCAGGTCCTCTGTTATAGCCAGTGCTAGAACAGCTCCAAGACACTGAGATCTCTCTCCAGCCCCAGTCTATGCTTAAACTTAATCTAAGTTTATAACTTAGCTATTCTAATTTGTGCCGTCATACAATCCATGCATAATCTTCAAAAGTAACTAAAAAGCAGCCAAAGAAATTTGTGTGGAAATCTACACAGGCATGAATGTGTTCTTGTATGTATTCTTGTACAATGTTACTCTAGGTTAGGTCTCCTTTGTGGACTGTCCATCGGGGAAAGTGGTCTAGAGGAATTTGAGGATTCTAAATATGCCATGAAATATTAATTGGTAAGGCAAACGTGAAGTCAATTTTGTCTTTTACTGAGATACATTAGAGAAATGTTGCTGAACTGTCACACAGCTTTGGTTGTCTCCTGATCAAAAAATCAATACGTAACTCATTTTTCCTAAAACAAATCAGAACTGCTTAATTTGGTACCAGAATGTCTCCTGATGCCTAAGTTTTTGGCCAGGGGAGCTGTATTTTTGCCCAGTCTTTGAACTGTGCTCTTGGGTCTGTGTTCAGTGCTTCCTGGATGGTACAAGGAACAACTATACCACTGTTCACTTGCTGTCTAGATGTTGTTCACTGTAATGTCAGCTAACCATGTATTTCTAGAAGTCTGCTGAAGGCATGTAGTTTTTATGTTAAATTTAGTTAAAATTTAGTTAACATTTTCAAAGAAAAGAAAAAAGAAAAACTAAAGTATAGATATGCATGTCACATTATTTATTTTTAAGACTTTTCTTTTTTCCTATAGCCAAGGCAGGACTAAAACTCACCTTTTCTTTTTTCTTTTTCTTTCTTTCTTTTTTTTTTTTTTTGATTCAGGCTAAGAAGAGCTTATGTTACAGTAACATTCAGACATCATTCCTGATTGTCATAATATCTTGATAGATATTCATCAGCATAGTCTTAATAAAACTCTGAGAGAATGAGATTCTGAGTCTGGCGATAGAATTGTGTTAAGATTTTTGAGATGCCCAGTAGCTATTGAGGTCATAATCAGGGACTACTATCAGGTCACCTGGAGCAGCTGTGGAGATGAGAAGAAAGCAAAGGGTTGCATGCAGAGAATTGGTCTATGTAAGAGCAGATAAGTGAAATAAAGTTTCCTCTTTTGTTGTCAGCAATCATTTCCTTTTCGTATACTGAAAAATTAGAACATTTGCCAATTACAGTTAGAGATTGCTTTACTGGTGGAAATCTAATGCTGTGCTTTCATGCTTGGTACCTACAGACCCACAAACTGAACTTTTTTCCTGGGATACTATCATAATCGTTCGAGAATAAATTAAATATTTATTTAATTCATAATTAACAAATACTACTTACATACTTACAGAATACACAGAGTAGTCAATAACCAGTTGAAGCTGGTTATCATTTTAGACAATTCTTGGTTTTAGAAACACTCAAAAATCCTCTCTACTGCCTGATTTAGAACAACTGATTAATGTTTGTCAATGATCCTAGTCTACAGTGTCATAGGGTGTTAGCAATTGTCCCTCTTAGCAACTGTACCCCATCCTTAAGTGACCTTCCTCTATCTGTGCCAAGGCTTTGGTAACTCTCTTTCCACTCCCTGCTTCTTTGAATACAACTCTTTCGGTTTCCACTTTTAAGTGAGACTATAAAGCATTTATCTTTCTGTGCCTGACTTATTTAATATAATGCCAAGCCAAAATTCATTTAAAACCTGCTATGTCACCTAAAAAAAAAGGTTGAAATTTTATTTACTAAATTGATTTTTTTTTGTTCTAAGAAGTTAAAAAACATCCCTTTACATATAAAAAAAATTTTCTAACCTAATTGAATCTGATCTCATTGCTTCGACCACACCTGAGAATCCCAACCTCTCTTCTAATATAGAGCTATTCATTAACCAGCTCAAGGGGCAGCTGCTCATAGCCCTGTTGCCCCCTTTCTATTCTGAAAGCAGTCTGTGGAACTGCAGCATCAGCATTGCTTGGGAGCTTGTTAGAAATTCAGAATCTCTGATCTTTTCCAGACTTACCTGTATTATGAGAAGATCCGGGTCATGTGTATGCATGATGGTCTCTGAAAGGCAAAGCTCTGTGAATGAAATCCATCAGTGTGGTAACAGCACCTTGTGTGACTGCACACAGTTGTTGCGATGGGAGTGGCAACTTCTGCAGCACCACCACACTTCCTTCCAGCCACCTCCAGAGCTTTCGCTTGCTGCAAATAGCCTCTCCCAAAAACTCAGAAATTTCCCAAGCAGTCCCCTCAGTTCTGTTTCATTCTTAGGCATTTACAAGGGAACTATACTTCTCCAGAACCCCAACTTTCCCTGCAGACACAGCTCCCTACTCCACAAGAAAATTCTCTTTGGCTAGCAGACAAATAACATATTTGTTTTCCTGAAGTGAATCTCTAAACATTTTTTTCATTATTAATCTTAGTCCATGATTACTTTGCTTGCCTAACTGAAAATTTAAAGCTGGTTGGCAGCACTGTACATTTTTCATACTGCTTTCTCAACTCAGTAGTTTTGGTTCCACCAGTTCCTATTGCTACTAAACAGTTGGCAAAAGTAGAGAAGTGTGTCACAATTCTTCACATCTCCCACCTGTTGGACAACTAAACACATTTTGTGTACATAGAAAAAGTATAAGCACAGTGTGAAACCTTCTCTGGTAATACAGCCCAGTTCATGGGGGTTTCCTAGTAAGGGGAGCAAGATTCTCTCTGATATAGACTCCTGGCAAAAAAAGATTTTATTTTGGCTGTTAGTTTAAGAGAATTAAATTCTATTGTGTCTTTGAATTCATGGTGTCAGGAACATGAGGCAGTTAATTCTGTTTACAACTGGAGAGAGAGAGAGAGAGAGAGAGAGAGAGAGAGACAGAGAGACAGAGAGACAGAGAGACAGAGAGACAGAGAGACAGAGAGACAGAGAGCATCAGAATGTCCCAGGGGTGCAGACCACAGCATGAAGCAACCCATCTCAATTAATATACCACATCTCTCACTGATTGACATCCCCAGAGGCTTGTGTCCTTGGTTATAGACCCTACCAAGATAACAATCAAGATTGAACACCACTAGGATAGGAAAGTTAAAGTGAATAATGACTTTTGACTAGTACATGTTATAATAAAAAATGTACTTTACTATTTTGTAGTATGTAACTGGTGGTTCGGTCTAATACTTTATTATAAGGAGCTTACCTTTCCAATGTCATGCTCTCTCTCTCTCTGTCTCTCTGTCTCTCTGTCTCTCTGTCTCTCTGTCTCTTTGTCTCTCTGTCTCTGTCTCTCTCTCTGTATGTGTATGTGTATGTATGTATGTGTGTGTGTGTGTATGTGTGTGTGTGCGCGCGCGCGCACGTGCATGCATGCGTGCGTGCTCTCTATTGATTATCCCTCAGGGAGTTTTATACTAGTTCTCAATGACTGAACAGGTTTTGATGTTTGGATGGTCGTAGCATCACTGTGAGGGTAACACCATAAACTCTTTAAAGCCAATGCCATTCTGACTGTGCTATTCCTGTCAACTAAGCATATGCCATAATTTTGCCTGATTGGCACAGAGCTCTAGAAATTTCTGTACTTTTAACTCTTGATCTCAATGCTGCTCAATCCTATAGTAATGATATTCATGGAAAATATTGCTCGGATCCTGTGGGTAATTTAATCTTTTATTAAAAACCACTGAAATGCTCACATCTCTCAAAATTTACCTTTCATCAGCACTGTATCTATGACACGGGTGCAAGTAAACATCTACTCTACATTCAGTTTTGCAGACGTGTCTCACAGGCAATGCAAAATCAACACATCAAAATTCCTGGAACTCATTATTTTTCAAGAAAGCTATTTTTTCTTTTTTATTCAGAGAATATTTTATGGTACCATTACTTATATGGACAACTAAGAAACAAATCTTGGAGACCTGTTTACTCGATCCTCTTTCACACTTACTATACCCAATCGATAACTAGTAGTAGGGGATTTTATCCCTTGGTTATTCCACAGACTATTTTATTCTATTGATCTTAGTTCTATGGCCTCCTCTTCTGAGTTCAGATAGTCATCGTGTGACAGCATAATGGCAGTTATTTTGAACTAAACTCCATTCAGTGTTGTAATCCTCAGAGTCACCTTTCCAGTAATATGTGGTAAGTCAAACATCCTCACCCCAATGTACAACTCAGTTAACACCAAATCTTCTCCTGGTAGGTCCACTTAACCCAACACATTAAGTACAACCTGATGGTGTGTGCTACTCAACACAGCCTTGTTTAACTGCTTTTCTAAACTCATTTAACCTTCTACTAGTTTAGTTACTCAGGGTCATTTATGCTGTTGTCATTAAGAATTGAGATGAATGCATCTGAGGTATAAGCAAATCCAAAAAGGCCTCTACATGCCTGGTGAAGAATAATTAGAAATGAAAGATCCCTACACAACATCCACCGTGGAATCTAGATAGGTATACATATTTCAAGAAAGAGTTCTTTCTACTGTTATCAAACGGTGTAGTGGAATGCAGAAAAAAAATCCAGATCTGCTTGCCTATTTCTTGTCTTATAAGTGTCTACAAATAAAATGGTTCTGTGTTACCTTAGTCAAATTTTAGATAATTTCAAAACTAAAAGCTATAAATAAATGATAAAATTACCACTACTTACATTCATCTTCCCTGACATTTTGCCTGAGTAATCCAATTTCTTCCTCCCACCTGAAATTATTAGGCCAGCTGAGTTGGATGATGGGTTGCCATCTGCAAATAGGGATGAAAAATATTCTTTCTATAAAAGGCAGTTATCATTTGAGTCACCCAAGCTTTATTGCGGCAAGCTTACACTAATTTCTTCTCCAATGCTCTTAAGTATTAGTGAATTGTTTAATTTTCAATAGAATATCTACCATGTAATCAGTAAATATTTCAAACTTTACCTCAAGCCATGCTTTGTGGCTCACTGTCTCTTCCTGCTGCCTCAGGACGTCAAAATCACAACTCCCTCTCCAGCACCATGTCTTCCTGCACACTGCCATGTTTCCTGCCATGATGTCAATGGGCTAAAGCTCTGAACTATAAGCCAGCCCCAATTAAATGTGACCTTCATAAGAGCTGCTGTGATCATGGTGTCTCTTTAAAGCAACAGAAATCCTAACTAAGACAATGGAAATGCACTTTGGGAAGCAGAAACTGATAACAAGGACAATGTCACACACTGAAATGACAAAGGAAAACATCACCACCTATTTGATGAGGGTAAGAGGAGAAAAGTCTGTCACTGAAGTTGTGGAAAAAATGACATATTTTCTCTAAAAGATCAAAATGCCTAGTGTGCATCACTATTGAGTCAAGATTATTATTAACTATTATGCACACCCCAAACTTGAAGATATAAAGTTAAAATTCCTGAGTGAGTAGTCATAGCAACATATAACACCTTCACTCACACATATGCAGGGACACAATCCCTAAATATGATGGTATGTAGAAAGTATTATCAACATAAGGAGGTGGAATTTCATTAGGATTGATAGAAAACACACATCTCTAACATTACAAATAGAAGCAGTATAAAATTACATTTAACAACAAATTACTTTTTTAACATTTTTATTTTATATTAATCACAGGTTATATACTTAGTATGCCAGCCGTAGCCCCCTCCCGCATTCCCTCCCTATTCCCCCCATCCTTCCCTTATCTCCTCCCTGCCCTTTCCAAGTCCACTGATAGGGGAGGACCTTCTCCCCTTCCATCTAACTCTAGCTTATCCGGTCTCTTCAGGAATGGCTGCAATGTCCTCTTCTGTGGCCTAGCAAGGCTGCTCCTCCCTCAGGGGTAGGGGGAGGATGCCGAAGAGCCAGCTATTGAGTTCATGTCAGAAATAATCCCTGTTCCCCTTAATGGGTACCCACTTGGATATTGAGCTACCATTTGCTACATTCAATCAGGGGTTCTAGGTTATATCCATACATGGTCCTCGGTTGGAGAAACAAATTACTTTTAAACATTAAATTAAAGAGATGAGAGGGAGAATATAACCATAGTATAATATGTACAAGAATGATTTAGAAATAAAAGGATGTTTTATAAATGAAAAGCATATTTATTGGTGTGCAGACCCAATACATGGTTGGCCTGTCAAGAAGAAGCTATATAAAACTTACGAAGACAAAACAATGTATAACAAAGGAGGGGGATGAAGATTATAAAGTGAAATGAAAAACAACCATCTCACAAAGATAATCCAAAATACATGAGTGAAGAAATTACAGTATAAATAACAAGGTAATAACTGAAGACATTCTGAAACTGGAGGAATATATCTTCAAACTAACGGACATTAATATCACCAATGGAATGAATGAAAGAAAACTTCCATCTACAGCCACTGTGGGAAAACTACAGATCATAAAATCAAAAGAAAAATTTTAAAGAAACATGCCAATAAAAGACCAATGTGCTTTTTGAAGTAATTATAACTGGCCTTTCACGAGACATTCCCAGAACACAGAGACCAGAAGGCCAATCAATAAATCATCACATCACCAAGGTAGTGCAACTCTTAATTTTGAAATCTACAGCAAGTTTATTAGAAATCAAAAGTAGAATTAAATAGTGATAAATCATGATCACTACAACGAATTCCACATAATAGTTTATATTAGGAAATTTAACCTAATTTCCTGTCTTAAAAGAAGAACACACCCACCTTAGTCTGCTTACTGTTTGCCACAATAAAACACTTTGGCCAACAGAAGCTTCGGGAGGAAAGAAATTATTTGTCAGATGGATTGTAGTCTATTTCTGTGGAAATCCAATACAGGAAATCAAGCACGGCAGCAAACTGGAGGCAGGGGCTGAAACAAAGACTATGAGCAGCCCTAGTTACTAGCTTGCTCCCCATGCCTTATACATAGGATGAACCATCATCATTAATTAAGTGTCCCAGAGTCTTGCTTACAGGCCAATCAGATGGAGGTATTTTCCTCAAAAATTGAGGTGCCCTCTTCCCAGACAACTTTTGCTTGTGTCGAGTGGCCAGAATAAACCCACTGGAAGCTTAGAGTATATATCTAATCAGAAAATATGAATACAAGAAGATACAGAAAAGTATAAAGAGCACTAGTGAACAGATGAATTATTGAAGTTGGCAAAACCCCATAAGATTATGCTTTTAAAATATTAATAATAACCATATGTATGGATTATTTATAGAATAAGTGAAGTTTATGTGTTACAGTATTATACAGAAAGTGAGATAATGACAAGAGGAATTAAATAAGTTAACAACCTCTATGTAAAAAGAGATGAGAGTGATCAGTTTTATATTAACTCAGACAAGTGCGAATATTGAAAATCTGAGAATAGCCAAGAAATTAAAATATGGTATCTAAGAGAACATAAAGGGATTTAGGGAATGGATCAAAGAAAACTCTCTATGTTCAATAAGGTTAAGTATGAAATATTGAGCCAAAATATAAATTAAAAAGCACATAAGTAAGAAACAAAGTAAATACAGCTGGGAGAGGTGGAACATACCTCTAATTCCAGCACTGAGGAAGGCAGAGGCAAGCAGATCTCTGTGAGTTTGAGATGAACCTGGTCTACAAAGTGAATTCAGGACAGCCAAGGCTACACAGAGAAACCCTGTCTCAGAAAAACAAAACAACACAAAAAGAAAAAACAAATACTTAAAATATATGTAAATATATATATATATACATATATAGTTGAATGCCTGTTGCATTTTAGTGAAAAAATTCTTATTCATTAAATATAATAACAAATATATGTATAGTTATATAGTTGTATATACATATATGTCTGTGTTAGTTTTTGTAAGATTCAGATAAACCTGATGACTTAGAAAAGATCAAACTTAAAAATAGAAAGTTAAGGTGATGTCAATAAATCGAATGTAGTCTATTAAAATAAAAGAAATTTAAAAAAATAAGAAAAACTGAAAAAAAATGGAAGGAAATGAAATTTGGGAGAAGAAAGTAGGAGGAAAGACAGACGGAGGGAGGAATAACTGAGATGCAAGCAGTCATACGAGGTATAGCAGTATTTAGAGGCTTCTTGGCTAAACAGTGAATTCTGTGTCTGAGAAAACACAATAGACGAGCTTAGAGCATGTTATAGCACCAGCAATTAGAAAGGCTGAAAAAAACAGGCCAATGAAACAAAGTCCCACAACACAGCTAAATAAAGCTACAGTGGATAATTACTAAAGCTATGAAGCAAACACCAAGAACTCACACGGAAGAAATACACAGATAAAAGAAAAAAAAACATGCAGGATTCCAAATAATTTATTTAAGTACTATTGCATTTTAAGTAGGTGCGTTGAATGACTTCCTTCCAAAGGATACAAGGGGAGTTAAATGTGAATAACTTTGTTGTAAAGTGTTATAACAAGGGTATGCTTAGCCAACGGATTGAAATCAATGCTGACAGTCATAAATTCTGTTGATTATGTGCATACTTCAAATGATATCATTAAAATGGTAGGATACTTTTGTGATCCAACTCCTTCAAAATCCATATCTCCCAGTCTCATTTAATAAAACTACCAGACAAATTCAATTAAGGAAACGCAGAGCAATATGCCTGAACAGTATTTTGTGAAACTGTCAAGGTCATCAAAATTAAGGAAAGATGATAAGACATTGTCACAGAAATCCAAAGGAGCCTCAGGGGACAGGAGAGTAGTGAAGTGTGATGTCCTAGATGCACAACACAGTGATTTTATAGATTGCTGGTTTTATTTAATAACTTATTGGTATTGATTTATTAATTATAACCAGTGTACCAAGATAACGCACACATGTGTATAATAGAAAAATTACCAGGGTAGATTATAAGGGATGAGCTTTATTCAATTTTCCTGTAAATCTAAACACTCCGCCTATCATCTTTCCGTTACTATAACAAAATTTCCCAAATGTAGAAGGGAGGTTTGTTCTGGCTATGGTTTCAGAAATCATAGTTCATGGTTACTTGTCTGTGAAATAAAATAAACAAGGAAGTAGGTGATTGTCCTCCAAAATCCCTTTTGAGGCAGGCTCTCACAGACCTTCCTCCCAAAATTTCTCCCGTCAATGGCACCCAGTCTGGTAACTGAACATTTCACACACAGTCATTTTTAGGACAGCTATTCCAACCAAAAGAAACTTTAAAAGTCTAAGGATAATGTTTCCAAACCAAATGTGGCAAAGAATGCTTATTTTGTTACATTCTTATATGTAATTATACAGATATATAGACGATTTGTAAGCTTACTTCTGGAATTTGAGGAGAAATATTTTACAAACAATCACTTGTTTACCCATTTTTACTTATCCAGCTTCTGAATTCCACAGTATTGTTGGTAATACCGACAGTGTATGTTCACATCCCAGCAGGCTCCGGGATACCGTGGTTCATTTCCTGAACAGTACTCAAAAACTGTGACTGATTATAAAATCTAATGACAAAGTCATTCAGCCACTCTTGCATATTTCACATTCTGAGTATCCATGGAATACATTAAAATGAACATAAATATTTATATCCATTTAGTAGAAATATCAATAATTCAATTAATTTAAAAGTCAACATGCCTCATAAAATATGGAGCTATTAATTTTAATATATATTTTGAAAATTTTAACACTTTGGGTGATACAGGAGAAATGTACTACAATAAAAATTTGTGAAATCCATTATATTTCCAAAATTACTCATATCATTTCCTTTTTTTAAACAGTCACATAAAATTATGTAACATGATCATCTATATTGTCAGCTCCACAGTGCATATGAAAAAGAGATAAGTATGTACATAGGTCATTAGGCAGATATACAGATAAAAGATAGATGATAGATAGATTAGCTAGATGATAAATTATAGAAGTAGATAGATGATAGATAGATAGATAGATAGATAGATAGATAGATAGATAGATAGATAGATAGATTATAAATAACTAGTACAAATTATATAGAATGGCCGTCCTGGTATCTGAGTCAATGGTGTGAGAAAATTGGGGTCACAGGAAAAGAGACAGTTCAGTTTAGTGAGCATCTGAATGCCTGAGATAAAGAAGAGTTGAGAGTTATGAGGCAAGTTGGCTGTACGTATGGAAACAAGAAGCAAATTGCATAGAACAGGAGGTTGATGAAACCATAGAAATATAGTACAATAAGCCTATATATAAAACTGTATAAACAGTAAAGATAATAAGCTTATATATGTTTTATAATGACAGTAGTATTATAATAGCAGTATAATAAGAATAGTCTTGTAATAATAATAAGTCTATATAACCAGCAAAGATATAAGAGTATCCAAATCCAGATGGGATCAAGATCCCTGATCCAGACAATTAACTGTTAAGCATCCTTTTCTTGATTAAAGTGGCATGTCCTAACCATTAGCCTGCAAAATTGCCTGTATTTTTCATACATTTGAAATCATGATGCAACTTAAAGATCTTATATAAGGACAGAACACAGAAGTAAATCGCAACCATTTCTTAATTTCTCCACCTTTTCTTCACCATAAGTCATCAATAATCCCTCCCTCCACTAAGGTTTGCTTATAAAAACCCAGGGGAGCACCTTTCTGGAGGAGTCAACTCCTCCTCCTGCGTGCATACTTTCACCAAATAATACTTCCAAGTTCTTCTCTTAGGATTATCTCTGAGCATACCGTCTGGTGGTGACAACATCCCAGAAAACGAGTTCTCAGACTACACGAGACAAGTCTCCAAATTTCATTCACTGCAGGCCCTTCTGTGAACCCCTCCTTCCTCCCACCTCTGCTTACCTTCTTAGTCTCCTGACAGAGTCCACCACCCGTCTGTTCTTCATCATTCCTCCTTGTCTCAGTTCTGATTTACTATCGTGTAACGGAAATCCAATGCTAAAAATATTTTTCAAATGTTAATAGCCTAGAGGATATTAGATTATAACATAAACTAGATATAAGTACATAAAACCTGTTTTTGCATTTCATTTAAAAAGTTACAATTTTCCTTCTGATGAGATCTGAGAGGCTAGAAGGGATGAAGGACCTTCCCTATCAGTGGATTAGAGGAGGAGTATAGGAGGAGAAGGGGAAGGGAGTGTGGGACCGGGAGGAGATGAGGGAGGGGGCTACAATACAGTGAATACAATAAAGTGAATACATTGTTATAATAGATAAATAAAAATTTTTCAAAATTACTTTCTTTTTATATATTTTTCTCCCCCCGCCCCCCAGAAAAAAAACCCAAAAAGATCAACTTTGAAAAGAAAAGCCATGTAAATCATTTTTGCTAACAAAGTGAGCAGGTTTTAAAACATTAGACTTCACTTCTGTGCCAGTGTCTCATGAAGGTTACATCATGGTCGACTTCAGACTAACAGAAAAATTCACTATCAATCAAATCCAGTGTAGGGCGTCACAGCAGTGACATTCTAGAAATGCAAACAGAGATGCACAGGAATGCTCATATTGAATTTCACAAAACTGAAATTTCTATCAACTGCTGGCAAGATGAAGAGGATTGAATTCATATACCTGCTAGCTCTCAGCAACCTATCCACAGTTTCAGAAAAAATAGAGCCAATCCATGCATGTTGTGTTGGCATTATCTAGTCTACTTTCTGGACTTTTGGAGCTCTTGTGTTAAACATACTCTAGACTTATAGTTTTCTGCCACATATTTCTGCTGTGTCTTCTGGTATTTCATAAACTCGCAACTTCTAAATTGTTGACTCACTGAGTGAAACAGGATCCTTAGCTTCTGCAGGAAGAATGAATCACTGCCTTTACATAAGTGACCCTGAATTTTGTCCATTTTTCTTTAGAGGAAACATGTACATGTCTTTTTAGTACAGGGCATAAGTCTTCCCCTGGCAGCCATGGTGTAACATGTTAAAAGAGTACACACTCTCTCTCTGTTACCTGGCCCACCCCTCACAAACTCTTAGGAGCTCTGGTGATGAGTAACATGTAGCATGTTAGTGAGAATGACTAATGGCTAGGGGTCCTACATGGGCTGGTGCTAAAAGAATGAACTAGGGGGTTGGTGCTTTTGACTCCACACTTGGACTCTGGGAAGTATAGTTCATGCATCCTTGTGTTTCTCTCTTTGGCTAAAATATAGTGAAGATATTCTCCTTTATACTTCATTCCCAGTGAATATTCCCTGAGAAAAAAACAATTCTTGGAATGTCAAGGTTGAAGAGATTTCATTATCCTGGCGTCCCTCTGCATGCCAGTTTATTCTAGCAAAGCTATCAAAAACAATTGACAATGGTGTGTCTAGATAAGACAGACATTCACCAATCATGGTTGATGAACAAGGCTCCCATCACTAGCCCTAGAAATCTTAGAACAGTACAAGAAAAAAAAATTGTAGAATCTGTTCTTTTAGCTGAAGGAGAGAGATACTATGGGATGGTGAGATAGTTTTCCAGGTTTGAGGGTTCAAATATGTTGTGTAAAGGAAGTCATGTGATCTGGTTGATCACATTGCATCTCAATTAAACTCCCCTGGAAAGCCTTTCACAGACATGCTCAGAAGGTTGTCTTCTCACTGATCCAAAGTACTATCAAAATGATAATTCAGATCAAGAAATGTACACTTGTTTATTGTATCTTCATATTGCATGTGAGTGTTAAGGACATTTTTCTATGTTTCAGAAAAACCTCGATTTCTCCCATTGACTGCAGAAGACCGAGTTTCAACCTCCAAAGCAGCTCAAATCCTGCCAAGAAAAATGGACCTAAAGGAACTGTAAACTACCAGTTGTTGGGTTAAAAAGCACAAGTCATGAAAGTCAGGTGTAAAATCTCACTCATCCCTTCTGAGAAAAGCTGGCGAAGCTGAACCAAGACTTTGCAGGAACTAACACAAAGAAGTACAGATGAAGTTTCACAGCTGATCACAGAGGGTTAAATTAGTAACAGCACAATAGGAAGTCTAATTTTCCAGCACACATAAAAATAGGCAAAGTATTTATCATTCTTCACTCCTTATATCATTAGAAACTTAGATGAATGTTATCACATTATATTTGTTACTTAATATTTACTATGCATACGAAATAGCAGAGCTGATATGACCTTACATTTGATCAGTATTTTGGGTATGCATCCTGAAAATAATTATCAAGTTAAGAAAGAGAGAAGTGTTGAAACCTGGAAGTAACCTTGGATATCACCTAAACCTCCTTTGCCTACTGTGTCAGGAATAAGTACTGAACACCTCAAAGTGGTGTGGCCACTTACCCATGACCCAAAAGCTAATTAAGAATGGAGTTCTAAACTCTTGACACCTCTCACAAAAACTTTTGAAATTATTAGCTGCCTCAATCTCACATTTTAAAAATATCCTTAAGAAATAAATAAATTTAAAAAAAAACAAAATAAATATCCTTAAGAAAACAGAACTAGCCTATGCATTTATTAATTCACCCTAAGCATGGGATTTCTTTCTATTTTGGCTAAAATATATTTTTCAGAAGACTTTGCATGCCCAGAGCTATTCCTGTCCACCGTCTCTGTCCAAAGATGACTATGTACAGATGTGTTTCTGATTATATTCTGATCTCTATACTTGTGCTCCGTGGTCTTGAGCTGAACAGAGCCTTAAACTGTGTCTGCCATCTTTATTCTTCAGAAACAATTATTTAGTTTGTCCATGAGTGCTAACATATCCACCCATCAAGTGCCTTCATATCTACCTGTGGGCCCTCCAGTTAAAGTTCCCATGCTCTTCTGCATGTGTGGCACTGCTCTGGCAGTAACTCTCTCGGGTTCTCTTTTGTGATGCAGGTCCTCATCCTTAGTTCTCGGTAGTGCTTGCTTCTGGCTTTGCACTAGTCAATATAAGACTCACAGCACTCAGTTACAGAAGAAAAATTTTAGTATATGAAGACTGATGCAAATCTATGGAGCTGAGTTGGTATTTTTATCTATCTTAACCATTTCTATAAATTAATGAAATAATTAGGTGGAACCATAAAATAAGATTTTATTCTAATTAATTCCTAATTAGCATAATTAACTTGATTCATCTCAGTCTTAACGGTCAGACTATGCTGCAGTATATAGATATAATGATGCTATTTAGTTCACTTATCTGAGCTTGGATTCAGCTATGTTTTATTTTGAATTCTACCATGTTCACAGTACTGTTTCTAAACTTAGCCTTTATCTGGAAACCCTTAAGATGCTAACTCTCTAGGCCACACAGGAAGACAATGCAGCCAGCCCTGATGAGACCTGATAAGCAAGAGTTAGATGGAAGGGGAGGAGGACCTCCCCTATCAGTGCACTTAGAGAGGGGCAGGGAGGAGATGAGGGAGAGTGGGTGGCTATCTGGAGGGAGGGAGGGGCTACAGCTGGGATACAAAGTGAATAAACTGTAATTAATATAAAATAAAAATTTGGAAAGAAGATACTAACTCCAAACCAGAATGTTCTAGAACTATTCTGCGAGGTTATTTTACTTGAGTAAACAACAAGCACCATTTCCTTTTTTAAATGAAACTAATTTTACTAAGTTTAAACATTGATTTTTTCTATTACATAATAATAGATATTACTCTCAAAATTTTATTTGAAAAGACTCACATGGTTTTATAATTTACACTTTTTCGATTTTATAGTTTCTTTTTATAGTTTCAACTTTTTGTTCATAAATTGATATAATATATAAGCAAATGTTGCCCTAAGGGCTTAGTTATCACTTGAAAGAGAAAAAAAAACAACAGATAATAATAAAATATATTCTTTAAATTCACATTATTTAGATTAACTTGTTAACTCCCAGAACTTAATTCCATTTTTAAAGAACATACATTTTCACAGTGGTGGTTATGAAATAAAGTCTTTAAGTTCACATGCTCTTGTTCTAGTGCCCTCTATGTGAATGCTTCTGATAGATAAACAATGTTTTTAATGTTCCAATTTCTAAATGGTTTATTGAAAGATATTCAGGATTTAAAAATATTTCTATTTTTTTAATCTTAAGTAGAATTACAAAGTCTATGTATTGGTATTCAATTATCTAAGCATGATAGCTTCAGTAGAGTATGCACGTTTCTTTTTTAGAGTAATATTTATGTAGGTGAGTTGTTGGAAGACATGAGTTTCATTTTTATGTTGTTCAACCAAAGGCACTCTTTATTAACTTCTAAGAGAAAAATATTTCTGATAATATTCTTCATATGACATAAGGCTCAAACTCATGAGCCTTATGAGACATGTAACCAGGGGAGCAGATTCCTATTAAATAATGTTATCTTTCTCATAAAGTGCATATTTTCCAGCTGGGTGCAACTGAGGATCGCTTTATATGTATAGTCTTCTATGTCTGCTGTACAGATGGACATTAAAATGTTGAACTAGCAAAGGAAAATAGGGCTTTGGGTAGATTGGCGGTACCAGAATAAATACACAAGTTTTAGTTCTATGTAAATGATGCATAGAGAGTGTGTTTATTGGAAGTGCCTCAGCCACTTAATAGCATTTAAGATTAAATCAGAACTCCCATTGAGTCCCAGGAAAGAAATGACAAGATCCCTGGAAGAATATGCTTTTCTAATCCCAATGCTTAATAGAGCACAAAGGTACACTTATTTCATACCACTGAATCAGAAGACAGATGCATATCCTAATGCTACCATCACACATTATTATCTGTGTGACCTTCCTCCCTTTTTCTGATCCATCTAAACCTTCATTTTCATACCTGTATGAGGGAACAATATACATTTCTCTAGCAAAACGAAAAAAAATCTCCTTAAATATTCTGGATTTTGACCTGGTACCTGAGGTGATGAATACATTTTAAGTCTTGTGATATTTATTTATAAGTGATTTATCATAACTTATTAAAATATAATATTACATCCTATCATTGTTTCTCTGGTCATTTCTGTGTAGGATTGTCAGTTCAGACATAGCTGTGCTAAATATTTGCATTTTGACATGTAAGTGGTTAAAAGTATAGAAAATCCTCAAATATTGTCTAAGTCACTACAACAAACAAAATCTCTGAAAAAATCAAAACAAAAATCCTAACTCTGAGATTGTCAACATTTACTTGAACAAAAAAATGGCTTTCTCCAGAAAGACTAATTTGCATACTGTTGTTTTTCTGTATAAAATAGTGTGCTAAACAGCTTCTTTACATTTACACAAACTATTATTGACATCACTGAAGTAGCAATATAAGCACTATTGCTATTTAGTGATCTTAAAGATAAAGTATTTGAGGACACTGGGGGTTGAAGCCATGTCCTTGTGTGAGCTAGATAAGCATATGAGCACTGAGCTGAATTCCTAACCCACAACTCCCTTTGTAAAGAAAAACTGTAAAGTTTCCCTCATAACTCACTCCATTTGGATACTGAGGAGAGAACTTAAATTTTGTTAAGCCTAAAGGATGAAAGAGTGCTTTAGACAGAGTTGTACAGGTTGAAAATGTCAGGACAACCTTCCATCCCTCTTACCTTGACTAACACCTCAGGTGTAATTGTGCTCATGAAACAGATGTGAAGCAACAAGTATATCAAGTGGTAAAACGCACTGCTTTCATAATTATGTCAATAATCATTTTCTATCATTTGACAAATAATCTAGGATAACTTAATAACAGGTCCTAAAATTACACAACAGTGTGTTTCAGAATCAGAAAGTACATCTGAAACTCCACTTTCCTTTTTTCAAATTGTGTCACTCTTACTTACGCTTGCAATGCATAGCAGCTATGCCAGTCACTGAGACTATGTGAATAAAATATAGATATTTGTCCTGTGCCCACAAGGAACTCATAACCTCATAGGGATATGAACACATTAGCTAGGATATTATAATAAAATATGGTAATTACTAACACAGACACGTGGCCAGACCATTTGCCAACAGGAAGAGTATTTACCCAGCTAAGGTTGATGAGAGAATATAGGATGAAATAGTGCTAGAATTAAGTTCACATTTGAGCAAGAAAAGAAGGATAGAAAGGATGCTTTGTATTGACCAACCTAAGGGAGCTGACAATGAATGCTGTAAGGGGGGAAAAGGCAGAGCTTAAAATATAAAAGATGTAAGGTAATAATAAAGAAGGATGTGATTAGAAAAATTGTCAGTCTTGGTAGTGAAAGGGCTTTGTGCCTAGTGGGAGGAGCAAGATGTTACTGCAATATTCACTGCAGAAGCCACATCTCATGGAGGAAGAAAATATACAAACAATCATAAAGACCAATAAAATTTTCAATTAGTGAGTAGACAAACTGAAAAACTTGGTGGCTTAATACAGTAGTGATAGAAGTGAAAGAGAAAGTTAAGCTGAACTTTAGATTTTATTCATAACTGTCATTTAGTGAAGATAGTAGAGAAGTGATTTCCAAATGAATTGTTTATAACAAACTAGTTTCATGTTAACTAGGGATCATAAAATATATTTTATTAGGAAATAACTGCATCATGATGAGTGGAATCAATAGATGATGAAGCTTACCTCATAAGTCTAAGTGGAAGAACTCACATAATGGTAGAAGAAAAGAACTATCTAAACACACACCAATCCACACTCACACTACACTCACACAGTCACTCACACATAGCACACTCACACACTCAAACGCATATACACACCTTGGACACTAATACAATTATAAATATATGCTTACACACACACTCATTACACATTCTCATATAATCATATGCTTGCACATTCATACACGCATGCTCATGCACACTTTTATCCATACACATTCAGACACACATGGTCATGCACACACATATCCACTCACAGACACATATATTCACACAGTAAGAGAAATTTAAAAACGAAAGAACACAAAAATCAACTGCATAATTGAATATGAATCAGCGTAGATAGAAAACCTGATGTTGAGTATAATCTGTGTATTAGATTAAAAATTAACCTGACACACCTAAAGAAGCTAATCAAGAAGGAGGACCCTGGGTAAGATGATCAATCCTCACTCAGAAACATAAACTGGACAGACATCAGAAGAGGGAAAAACGGAACAGGACAGGAGCCTACCACAGAGGGCCTCTGAAAGACTTTACCCAGCAGAGCATCAAAGCAGATGCTGAGACTCATAGACAAACTTTGGGCAGAGTTCAGGGAATCTTATGAAATAAGGGGGAGATGAAACTCCTGGAGGAGACAGGAGCGCTATAAGGAGAGCAACAGACCCAAAAAAATCTGAGCCCAGGGGTCTTTTCTGAGACTGATTATCCAACCAATGACCCTGCATGGAGATCACCCAGAACCCCTGCACAGATGTAACCCATGGCAGTTCACTCTCCAAGTGGGTACCCTAGTAAGGGGAACAGAGACTGCCTCTGACATGAACTCAATGGCTGGCTCTTTGATCACCCCTCTCCCATCCCCAACCCTGAGGGAGAACCAGCCTTACCAGGCCACAAAAGAAGACAATGCAGGTAGTCCTGATGAGACCTGATAGGCTAGGGTCAGATAGAAGGGGAGGAGTATCTCAATGGACTTGCAGAGGAGCATGAGAAGAGATAAGGGAGGGAGGGATTGTAAGGGAATGGGGGAGTGGGCTACAGCTTGGATACAAAGTGAATAACCTGTAATTAATAAATATCAATAAATTAATTAAAAATAACCTGATGAGCAATGGGCACAGAAGTTTATATGTTGTGAAATGCAGGGTGTGATTTCCATTCTCCAAATTGCTTTTGGTCATGATATTTTTCACAACAATAAGGCAATAAGGAGGGCACTCCACCTCAGATTTTATTCTTATTTATAAATATGCTGGTGAATTTAAATAGATATTATCAGATACATTCTAGTTAAAGAGTACACAACAAATCTGATCAGAGTCCTTCAAATTTAACAAGCTTACAAAATCAAAGAGGACAGATAACCTAACAGTGTATATGAGCCTAAGGCAACATAATAAAATGCAGGGTGTTGTTTGAGACTTCATATTAGAAAAGGAAGAGGGTATTGGTAGAAAGGCCTAATATGCATCTGCTTTACAAAGCATTAGCTATCAGTTACCTATTTCTTACTTTTGGCAAGTAAGTAAGTTGCAATTGGAGATGTTTGATTAACGAAGTTTTTAAAGCGTGGTTTTCTTTGCATGAAAATAAGAAATGCTGTAGTTATAACAGAATAAGCTCACCAGAGGCTTGTAAAGTCTGACTTCCTCTGGTATGCATTATTTCTATAATTTCATTTACAGAACTACAATAAATTTCTAGAAGGGTTTTATAGAAATAATTACAGATTTTTTTAAAAAAAATAGTAAATTATTTTGGTGAAGAGCTAAGATTCATAATTAAGATATATCTTTGTGCTAGCTCATCAGGTTTCATCAAGGCTGGTTGCATCCTCCTCCTCTGTGGCCTGGCAAGTCTGCATCCCCAGGGAAAGGTGATCAGAGAGCTTGCCAATGAGTTCATGTCAGAGACATCCCCAGTACCCCTTTACCAGGGAACACACTTGGAAACTGAGCTGCAAATGGGTTTCCTTTGAACAAGGGGTCTAGGTCCTCTCCATGCATGGTCCTTAATTGGTCCTTAGGGTCAGATGGATGGGGAGGAGGTCCTCCCCTACCAGGGGACTAAGGAACAGCCATAGGAGGAGAAGAGGGAAGGTGGGTGGATGGAACTAGGAGGAAAGGAGGGAAGGAGCTGCAGAGGGGATACAAAGTAAATAAATTGTAATAAATATATAAATAAAATTAAATACAATAATTAGGGACAAATAATAAAGAAAAAATATATCTTTTTGTAGCAACTTGCTTTGTGAAGGTTCAAGGCACATTGGTATATTACCAAACAAAATGATAATTATGCTAATGGCTGTGCTTCATACAGATATTTCTATATTTTCTCCATTTTTTTAAGAGTAACCTAGTAAGGGGAACAGTGGCTATCTGTGACATTTACTCAGTGGCTGGCTCTTTGATCACCTCCCCTGACTGGGAAGCAACCTTACCAGGCCACAGAGGAAGACAATGAAGCCAGTCCTGATGAAACCTGATAGGCTAGGGTCAGATGGAAGGGGAGGAGGACCTCCCTATCAGAGGATTGGGAGAGGGGCATTGGAGAGAAGAGGGAGGGAGGAATTGGGAGGTGATGAGAGAAGGGGCTACAGCTGGGATACAAAGTGAATAAATTGTAGTAAAAATTAAATAAATTAATAAATACAAAAAATAAAACACCAAAACAAAACAATACAAAAAGAGTGACAAATACCATTATAAAGCAGTTTCTAACCAAAAAGGTAGATGGAGTAATAAAATAAAAAAAGTCTTCAGTTTCATTTCTATTTCTTCACTAAGCATAAAAAAATAAAAGAAAAAAGAAAAGAAAAAAGTTTTCATTACCTATTATGTTCTCAGTACCACATTTTCTTCTCATGATCAAAAACGATTGTCCTCAGTCTCTTCTGATTGCTTTAGCACAAAATGCTGTCTAGATTAGAAAAACGCATTACTAAGCAGCATAGGGTTGTGTGGCCACATCTCTGCCTCTCACATGGAAAAAAAAAATTCTTTTGCTTCAATCTTTTGCTTTTCTGAACAACAGGCTCCAGGCTCTTGTTTCCTGCCCAGTGGTACTTCAAAATAAACATGAAATCTGTGAGATATATACAAATTATGATTTAGAATTAATTTTATGTAGAACTCATTTCCCAAGCCATGGCTTACCCTCCATCCCAAACAGTTCAGCCTACATAATTTAGAGTTAAATACAACATCGACTCTGAATAAAATGAAGATAAAGTTATCTGTCTTGAGTGGAGGAGCTAAGAGGTCTCATCTGCTATTGATTGCTTCTAAAATATTAAGGAACCTTTTCTCCCCTGAACACACGGATGGAATAAAGTTATGCAAAGGGTGGAAGCACCTCTCCTAGCAGCTACAGTCTCAACGTTATTTCCTTCAGGAATTGAGGGAAAACCCGAAACCTTTCAGCTAGAGACATGATTTTCCTATGGTTTCTGATCTTGAGCTTCTCTGCTACTATGCGATTGTGAAGGATTCCACACAACTACTCAAGAGTGCAAGTGGGGAAATATGCAGAACAAATAGAGCAAAATCTCTTCCCTCACTGCTACTCTGTACTCAGAGAAAGAAATGAGCCAAGACGAAGCATCTCACCAACTCATGTTATAAGGATGCAGCAATCTCCTTCATCAGTCCTCTGGTATTGAAAGTGAGACTAACTGGGGTAGACTTATACTTACTAGAAAAGAGAAAACAAGGACAAGGAAATGTTGACTGCATTAAGATTAGGCTGCAGTTTCTCCCAAAGTTTATTTTAACAAACTAGTTCATAATACTAATTATCTGCCTCCTGGTTTATCATTCAGATAGAAGAGAAATTTATGTATAAACTACATTCTGTGGCCATTGCTTATAAGAAAAAAAGTTCATGTGTAAGTTCTAATACATATTTAATGAGAATAAATATATGCATATTAATATACACATGTAATTAGGTGACTAATAATACTATGGGTAGTGTGTGTTTTTAGGAACTAAAATCCTTGGCAATGAGATTAGTGTTCTGCTATATTTAAATATCTTAAAATATTTAAATCAG
The DNA here is from genome assembly GCA_028658305.1 of Pachyuromys duprasi. Lineage (NCBI taxonomy): Eukaryota > Metazoa > Chordata > Mammalia > Rodentia > Muridae > Pachyuromys > Pachyuromys duprasi. The sequence continues at coordinate 75,968,436 of CM053752.1, read as the reverse complement.
CACTTAGGAAATATCAGCTAAAAATAAAAATGTCAAGTGTAAATTGCTTAAATATAAAATTTTGTTTTAATGTGTTTCTTACATGCCTTTAGCTGAAGAGACCAAAACTGATATACCATAATGGGCCACTTTTCATTTCTAGAATTGTTTTCCCTTAACTTAAGTTTTAGCACAAATTTGTCATGTAAAAGCGTCACAATAGGTCAGGGCATTATCAATTCAAATGATTTCACATAAAAACAAAGAAGGAACAAATATCTCAACATTGAATAGCGTTCCACAACAAAAGTGAAAATATTGGCAGGTTTTGTTGTTGTTGTTGTTGTTTTGTTTGTTTGTCTGTTTGTTTGTTTTTTATTAGGGAGAAAGGGTTTTTATCTCAGCTTACAACCATCAGGTCACACTCCATCACTGAGGGAAGTCAGGCTGGCTTGCTCCTGCTGGCTTGCTCAGCTTTCTTTCTTTCTTTTCTTTTCTTTTTTTTCCTTTCAAAAAATTTTTTTTCTATGTTAATCACAGGTTATGTACTTTGTATCCCAGCCATAGCCCCCTTCCTCATTCCCTCCCGATCCCACCATCCCTCCCTCATCGTCTCCCTGCCCCTTTCCAAGTCCACTGATAGGGGAGGTCCTCCTCCCCTTCCATCTGATCCTAGCTTATCAAGTCTCTTCAGGACTGGCTGCAATATCCTCTTTTGTGGCCTAGCAAGGCTGCTTCATGTCAGAAAGAGTCCCTGTTCCCCTTACTAGGGTACCCACTTGGATAATGAGCTACCATGGGCAATATCGAAGCAGGGGTTCTAGGTTATATCCATACACGTTCTTTAGTTGGAGAAACAGTCTCAGAAAAGACCCCTGTGCCCTAATATATCTATCTGGTCCTTGCAGAGCTTCTGTCCTCTCCAGGTCTTACTAACTCCCCCTTCTTTCATATGATTCCCATATTCACTGTTTTTTAAGTCACAGAGTCCATAGTAAGATGTCCTTCAAAATGTGTTCTCATTCTCCAAATATAGTATATAGTATCTCTTGAAGAAAATAAATGACCTAGTGCTGGACAGAGGATGTAGCTGATAACTGACAATGGAAAGCTGTGCTGTTATGATTTGGACATGATGCCAGTTTTCCTTATACCTTTTCAAGAAAGTTATTAATATTTTTCTTTCTTTAATTGTGTGTGTCTTTCAGAGGTCCTCTGTGCAAGGTTACTGTCCTGTTCCTTCTCTTCCCCTACTTCCAATGTCTGTCTTGTTTGCCTTCCCATGTTTGTCCTGTCTGTTCTGAATGAGGATTCAACATCTTCCCTATGGTCCTCCTTGTTGTTTAGCTTCTTTACGGCTACAGATTTTCATATGTTTATCCTATATTATATGACTAATATCCACTTACAAGTGAGTATACTCCATGTGTGTCTTTCTGCTCCTGGGTTCCTCACTCAGGATGATCTTTTCTAGTTCCCACCATTTGCCTGCAAATTTCATGATTTCCTTGTTTTTAATTGCTGAATAGTATTCCATTGTGTAAATGTACCACACTTTCTGTATCCATTCCTCCATTAAGGGACATCTAGGTTGTTTCCAGATTCTGGCTAGTATGAACAGAGCTTCTAGGAACATCGTTGAGCAAATGTCCTTATTGAATGGGAAAGAATCTTTTAGGCATATGCCTAGGAGTAATATAGCTGGATCTCTATACACCAGGTTATCAAACATGATACTGAGACTCATAGCTAAGCTTTGGGCAGAGTGCTGGAATCCTTATGGAAGTAGAGGGAGATAGAAAGACCTGGAGGAACTCCACAGGAACTCCACAAGGAGAACAACAGAACCAAAAACCTGGGCCCAGGGGACTTGCAGAGATGGACACTCCAACCAAGGATCATGCATGTAGAGGACCTAGACTCTCTGCTCAGATGGAGCCCATATGTTGCTCAGTTTCCAAGTGTGTTCCCTAGTAAGGGGTACAGGGTCAGTCTCTGACATGAATTTGGTGGCATGAGCTCTTTGATCACCTCTCTCTGGGGGATGTCCTCCCCTACCATCTGACCCTAGCTTATCAGGTCTCATCAAGGTCAGATGGTCGGGGAGGACCTGGGACTACTGAAAGGGAATGGGGGGAGAAGAAGGAGGGTGGATGGGACTGGGAGGAGACAAGGGAAGGGGCTGTAGCAGGGAATAAATTGTAATTATTGAATATATAAATTAAAATAAAAAATTTTTAAAATGTGTGTATGCATGTGTGTGTGTGTGTGTGTGTGTGGTTTGTGTGTGTGTGTGTGTGGTGTTTACTTGTGTCTGGGTCTGTTTATATTAAGGAATATGGTCATGCACATACCATTGCACAAAAATGGCAGTTTGAAGACAGCATCAGATATCTGTCCACATATCTAGCCCTACAGAAGATACTAGAAGGAAAACTCCAACCCAAGGAGATTAGCTACACCCAAGAAAACACAGGAAATAAATAATTTCACACCAGCAAAACCATAAGAAGAAAAATGTGTGGGCACATGCACACACACACACATACACACACGCACAAACATACTACCACCATTACCAACATCAAAATAACAAGAATTAACAATCATTAGCCAATAATATGTCTCAACATCGATGGACTCAGTTCCCCAGAGAAAAGACACAGACTATTAGAATGGATGTGAAAACAAGATTCATCATTCTGCTCCATACAAAGAACACACCTCAACATCAATGATAGATGTAACATCAGACTAAAAGTCCAGAAAAAGTTTTAAGAAGCATACTGATGTACTAATTCTTTTTATTTTTTCTTTCTTTTTTATGGGGGGGTGTTAAATTGTACTTTCTTTTTCTGCTTTTTTAGGTTTGTTTTCTTTAATTTTTTAATTTTTTATTAATTACAGTTTATTCATTTTGTATCCCACCTGTAGCCCCTTCCAATCACTCCTTCCTCCCTCTTCTCCTCCCATGCCCCTTCCCCAGTCGACTGATACGGGAAGTCCTTCTTTCCTTTCATCTGACCAGGTCTCATCAGGACTGTCTGCATTGTCTTTCTCTGTGGCCTAGTAAGGCTGTCCCCCCTCAGGGGGAGGTGATCAAATAGACAGACAACCACTGAATTCATGTCAGAGACAGTCTGTTCACTTTACTAGGAAACCCACTTGGAAACCAAGCATATGGGCTATATTTGTGCAGGAGTTATAGGTAATATCCATGAATGGTCCTTGTTTGGAGTATCAGTCTCAGAAAATATCCCTGAGCCCACATTTTTGGTCCTGTTGCTGTCCTTGTGGAGCTCCTATCCCCTCTAGGTCTTCCTAGCTCCCCCTTATTTCATGAAATTCCCTGTACTCTGCTAAAGTTTGGCTATGAGCCTCAGCATCTGATTTAATACCCTGTTGGACAGTCTTTCAAAGGCCCTCTGTGATAGACTCTTGTCCTGTTCCTTATTTCACCTTCTTCTGATATCCATCCTGTTTGCCTTTCTGAATGAGAATTGAGCATCTTACTTAGAAATCTTATTCCTAAAGAAGCTAAGCAAAGGGAACCCTGGATAAAATGCTCATTCTTTTTGAAAATTATTTTATTTATATTTATTTATTATTTACTATAATTTATTCACTTTGCATCCCATCTGTAGCCCCCACCCCTTGTCTCCTCCTAGTCCCACCCTCCCTCCCTCTTCTCATCCTATACCCTTCTCCTAGTCCACTGATAGGATAGGTCCTCCTCCCCTACTATGAGCCTATTAGACCTTATTAGGACTGGCTGAATCCTACCTATTGGTTTTCCTACCTATTTCTGTGAATAACTGGATGGGGT
>CM053752.1:75945033-75964131 GCA_028658305.1 Pachyuromys duprasi | reverse complement strand
CCTTTTCCCTTGCTGCCTTTAATATTTTTTCTTTGTTTTGTAGGTTTAGTGTTTTGACTATGATGTGACAAGAGGTATTTCTTTTCTGATCTAGTCTATTTGGTGTTCTGTAGGCTTCTTGTATGTTGATGGACATTTCTTTCTTTAAGTTGGGAAAATTTTCTTCTATGATTTTCTTAAAAATATTTTCTGTTCCTTGGAGCCTGGAGTCTTCTTTTTCATCTATTCCAAGTATTCTTAGGTTTCGTCTTTTCATGGCATCGTTGATTTCTTGGATGTTTGTGTTTGTGACTTTTCTGATTTTCTTTTTTCCTTGATGGGGCAATTCATTTCAGCCAGCGTATCTTCAGCTCCCGAGATTCTCTCTTCCATCTCTTGTATTCTATTGGTGATGCTTACCTTTGTGGTTCCTGATCTTTTCTGTAAGTTCTCCAGTTCCAGGTTCTTCTCCATTTGTGTCTTCTTTATAGATTCCAATTCTGTTTTCATGCTTTGTATCGTTTCCTTCATCTGATTGACTGTGTCTCTTATTTTGTTTGTTTCCTCTCTGTCTATCTTTAATTGTTCCTGTATGTGGGCAGTTAAATCCTTCTTAATTTCTTTGAGGGCCTTGTTCATTTCCTCTTTTTGTGCCTCTTTTCGTTCCTCTAATATCTGCACAATCATAGCTTTAATATAATTTTCCCGTGTCTCCGTTGAATTAAAATCTCTATTGCTTTTGGGTGTTTCTGGTGGGGCCATGGTGTCCTGATTATTGTTGGGTGATTTCTTACACCGATTTCTAGCCATTTGTTTATATATAATCAAACAGCTGTTTGTGCTTTAAAGCTGAACTTCAGACTGGAACTGTCAATCTCTTGTGTCAGGAGTATTCTTCAAGAAGATCAGGGAGTTCTAGTGGTTTGATAGTGTGTGTTATTGCCTCAGTTGAACTCTGTTGTGGCATCTGTGTGCCCGGTTTCGTGCTCTATGCTAGAAGCTGTGAGCACCACAGGCTGGTCTCCCCTCTGGTCTGGAGGTCTGGCTCCTCACTCTGTGCCAAAGGCTGAGTGTCCCCTTTTGATATGTCCATTAGGGGCGCTGCTCTGGTCAGGGGGCTCCCAGCTCTGACCTGGGCTTGCTGCTAAGGGCTCTCTTCTGGACTGGAGTCTTGGTGCCTCCTTCTGGATCAGGGGCTGTGTACCACGGTTTGAGATGGTATTTGGGGGCACCTCAGTCTGGACCTGATACTATGGGTCCCAATCCAGGGTGGTGGCTGGGTGCACCTAGGGGTGTGGGTCTGACTGGTGTAGCCCGCGGTATCTGGGTGAAACTCAGTCTGTCCTGGGTACTGTGTGACCCAGACAGAAATGGCGGCTTAGGCGCCCAGTGAGGCTGTGTGCAGCCTGTCACCTGCTGGAGTTTTTACTGGGAATAGCTGGGTGTCCCTTCGACTTTTCCACTTGATTTCCCCACCGTAGGAATTCTGCTTTCCTGGCAGTCACAAACGCTGGTGATTTAGGTCTGAGATCTCAGTCTCCCAGTCGCTGTGCCTACACTACTGTCCTGCTCCGCAGACACAGTGTCCTCCTGGGGCAGCCATCTTGGATCTTCTGAAAATGGACTCTTAAACATTCTTGTTAATGTTACACATTCATGGAACCATTTTATGAAATAGTATAGAAGTTCCTTTAAAAATTAAGAACATGACACCAAAACAGGTGAGTGAGCCTTTGCCAGCCGAATTGCCCACTCCTTAGATTTGGTTCCTAAAGACACATTCCACTGACTCATTTGACACTTCACCTGCTTATTTTGACAGTCCCCCAGCTGCTCTGGTGCAGACCACACCAGTCAGATGACCAGAGAATCCTTTCTGCAACAGAGGGAAAACAATTTCCCAGAAGTCAAGATCCCAACCTGTACAAAAATGCCTGAGTGATCAGAATTCAAACAGGCTGCCAGAATCAAGGCCACACAGCCGAGAAGACCAAAGAGGAAAAAGAAACCGAGGAATAAAACACCCATCCAACAAAGACTCAGAATAAGCCCCTACACCTATAATTGGCCCAAACCCAAATGCCTAAACAAAGGTAAGAAAACAACAACAGTCAGGGAAATACAGCATCATCATGACCCAGCTTTCCTGACAGAAAGACGTGAATATTCCAATGCAGCTGAAACACACACACATACACACACATGATCTTAAAACAAAATTTATGAAGATGATAGCTATTCGTGGAGAATAAATGAAAAAAAAGTCCCTTAAAGAAATCAAGGAAAAGCCGAACAATATTTTGGTAGATCAGTGGAACCAAATAGAAGACCCAGAAATAACCCCACACACCTATGGAAACTTGATTTTTTACAAAGAAGCCAAAACAATTCAATGGAAAAAAATGACAGCATCTTCAACAAATGGTACTGGTCCAACTGCATTTCTATATGCAGAAAAATGAAAATAGATCCATATTTATCGCCCTGCAAAAAACTAAAGTCCAAGTGGATGAAAGACCTCAACATAAAACCAGACACACTAAACCAGTTAGAAGAAAAATTAGGGAAGACCCTAGAACTCATTGGCACAGGAGACTACTTCCTGAACAGAACACCAACAGCACAGGCTCTAAGATCAACAATCAATAAATGGGACCTCAAGAAACTGAAAAGCTTCTGTAAAGCAAAAGGTACTGTCACCAAAACAAAACGACAGCCTACAGACTGGGAAAGGATCTTTACCAATCCTAGTTCTGACAGAGGGCTAATATCCAGTATATATAAAGAACTCAAGAAGTTAAAAAAGCAACAAATCAAATAATCCAATTAAAAAATGGGGTATGGAGCTAAAAAGAGAACTCTTTTTAGAGGATTGTAGAATGGCAGAAAAACACTTAAAGCAATGCTCAACGTCCTTAGCCATCAGGAAGATGCAAATTAAAACGACCCTGATAATTCACCTTACAACTGTAAGAATGGCTAAAATTAGAAACTTAAGTAACAACACATGCTGGAGAGGTTGTGGAGAAAGGGAAACTCTCCTCCATTGCTGGTGGGAATGCAAACTTGTACAACCACTCTGGAAATCAATTTGGCGCTTTCTTAGACAATTAAGAATAGTGATTCCTCAAGACCCAGCTATACCACTCTTGGGCATATATCTAAAAGATGCTCAAGTACACAGGGACATTTGCTTAACCATGTTCATAGCAGCTTTATTTGTAATAGCCAGAACCTGGAAACAACCCAAATGTCCCTCAGTCAAGGAATGGATACAGAAATTGTGGTACTTTTACACAATGGAATATTACTCAGCAATTAAAAAGGAGGAAATCATGAAATTCACAGGCAAATGGTGGGACCTGGAAGCAATCATCCTGAGTGAGGTATCCCAAAAGCAGAAAGAAACACTTGGTATATACTCACTTATATAGACCTATAGGATATGATGGACATGCTGAAATCTATACACCTAGGGAAGATAAGCAAGAACCAGGACCCAGGTTGGGATGATCAATGCTTGCTTAGATGAACCAATGGGATGGACATTGAATGGAGGATAAAACAAGCAACAGGACAGGAGCTTACCACAGAGGGCCTCTGAAAGACTCTTACTAACAATGTATCAAAGCAGATATTAAGACTCACAACCAAGCCATCACCAGAGTGCAGGGAATCATATGAAAAAAGGGGGAGTTAGTAAGATTTGGAGAGGACAAGAGCTCCACAAAGACCAAATAGAGCACAGGGGTCTTCTATGAGACTGTTTCTCCAAGCAAGGACCATGTATGGATACAAACTATAACCCCTGCTCGGATGTGGCCCATGGTAGCTCAGGACCCAACTGGGTACCCTAGTAAGGGGAACCGGGACTATTTCAGTCATGAACTCAATGGCTGGCTTGCCGACCACCTTCCCCTCGAGGAAGAGCAGCCTAACTAGACCCAGAAGAGGGCATTGCAGCCAGCCCTGAAGAGACCTGATAAGCTAGGGTCAGATGGAAGGGGGGGAGGTCCTCCCCTATCAGTGGACTTGGAGGATGGCAGGGAGAAATGAGGGAGGGATGGGGACAGTGGGAGGGAATGAGGGAGGGAGCTACGGCTGGGATACAAAGTACCTAACCTGTGATTAATATAAAAATAAATAAATTACTTAAAATTTTTTCCAAGCAAATGGACCAAGAAGAAAGCTAGTGTGGCTATTCTAATATCTAATAAAGCAGATTTCAAATTTAACAGCTTTTAATGGAAGAATGAGATAGCTTAGGTGGTAAAGGTGCTTAATGCCAAACAGGAATATCTGGGTTTGGTCCCAGTAGTCACATCATAAAAGGAGAGAGGGAACTCCCAGACTTTTCCTTTGACCTCCACATGTGTGCTGTGGCATTCCACATCTGCCTCCAAACAAAACAATGAAATAAAAAGTGTAATACAACTGAAAAAAATTTTTAAAAGCCTTTAAATATTTTCACCACAAAAATGGTAAATACTGAAAATGATTACGTGTGTTAATGACTCTGATGGTGAATACAAGTTCGTTGCACTCCATGCATACATACAACTTATCAATTGACAATAAAACTAAAAATCATCTAAGCTCAATCCTATCAAAGAAATAAAAGCACCAGAATGTATAAATGATGACATGTTCTATTTTCTAAAGCAGTATTTTTGTTTTTTTTATTCCCTTGTTGATAGGTGCTTAACTCACTCCCTTCTAACTTATTTTATGTCATAACTTGCCAACTCATTAAGCTTTGCTGAATTTATGCCCATCTGCTCTTCTATTTTTGCTTTAGTAGAAAAAAAAGAAAAAAGTGTGTTAAATAAACTGCATGGTGATTCATTTTACAACTTACTAGACACTGGCAGTTTCACAATTAAAATGAAATTGTTATCTTGGTAGATGGAAGAGTGGTCAATGGCCCATCACTTCATCTTCTGTTGATGCCAGAAGACTGAAAATGAACCTCACTACAGCTGTCTGAACTGTTCAAGCACAGAGTGCTTGAGAAAGTTTCAGATGTTGTTTTCCTCTAATAGCATGACAAAGAAAAGTACAATAGAAAATAAAGGAAAACAGAAATATAAAGGATAAGAGAAATGAGCAAAATACTCCCGATGTTCTTCCCGGATTTTTAAGTCAAGTTTACCAGCACTCATGGGAAAATAAAAATAAAATAAAATAAAAATACAAGGAGACATAGCAATTAGCACTAGCATTAATTGTTGCCTAAAGGTGTGCATATAGGAAACTAGGAAAAATAAAAAATTATTTAGGTTTCTAAAGCATATGTGATTAAGAAAAAAAAGAGGAAGAGGAATAATAGCGCTTTAGCTCACACAGTAGATTGACAGATACTTATTTCCAACAGAGATAAGGATCTGTATAACAGAGATGGTGCCTTCCAGAGAAGGGAGGGATAGATTTAGAACACAATATGAGCACAAACTTGTGAAAAATTTCTGTGCTAGCAGGACATGCCTCCTTATGCAGTACTGGATAATGACTTGCTAGAGACATCCCAGGCAACACAGACATTTGGCATTATTCTTGGTTGCAAAGCACAACAGACAATAAAATTCCGTTGCTCTGTTTGGATCCAAAGTACAAAGAAGTTAACCTCTTAGTATCCAGGGGACTCTCATCCTGTTGTCTACCTTACATAGGGCCACAGGGTGCTATACAGACAGCTTGGGGGTAAAGAAGGGATTTCCGTAGTCTTATCCTCCATCCTTCAATACCAACCTTCATTGCAAGGTTGCCCATTGGTGTGATGATGGCGTGATGATTCATGAGGTAGCTGATTGCTTTGTAATTAAACATGAGGCCTGCTCCACAAGAAGGATTGCATGCCTAGGACTGTAACTCTGATCGAAAGCCCATGACTTGGGATGCCATAGGTTCAGGTTGCCATGGATGAGCCATTGTTGTTCTGCTAAATTATCACTCCATCAAACTGCCTTCTATAAATTTATGTTTATGCCTCAAAATCTGTGTTGTTCTCAGCTTTGGGAAGAGCAACTTCTTTTTTATTTTATTGCAGTGGGAGCAGTTAATACAGAGACTTATTACTGAACAGAGTGAAAAGGATGAGTATGAATGAGTACTCAGATGTATTTGTGTTATTGACCTTAACATCTCCTCATTCAAGGATCCAGGGGCATCTTAGTAGAGTTGGTGAAGAAAGGCATGGGGTGGAGAAGTCCTGAGTTCTAAAGATGGCATGGATGTTGCACACAGAAGCTCACAAAAATAATGTTTTTCTACAAGTTCTGTTCAGGATTTAGGCCAGCAGCAATAAGTGAGAGGCCCCTGAAGCCCAGTCCATGGTAGGCTAGATATTGATAGTTAACTTCTTGAGGGGAAAAGACTCACTGTCCTCCAAAGATGTGGCTACTGGTATGTTGCCCATGCTTTAATGTAATACACCACATCCATGCACAAATGGGTAGGACTAATTAGACGCAGGGTGTTATTAATAACTAGGAAAAGTGAGGACTCAAAGTTTGGAGTGAAATTGAATGGGGGCGAGTAAGGAAAGCTTGAGAGAGGTGGTAGTTATAGGCATAACAAAATCACATTGTATTAAGTCCATGAAATGCTCAAAGAAATATTAATTCACAAATAGGATGCTGCCTGAAGACACATATACTTAGTTTCAGGGAGGGAGGGAAGGAGAGCAGGATTGGGAGGGAACGATGGTGAGACTACAGCTGGGATACAAAGTGAATAAATTGCAATAAATAAAAAATATATTAAAAAGTCTCAATGTCACCTTACACCCATCATAATGGCTAAGATAAACTCAAATAACACATGCTGAAGATGATGTGGAGAAAGGGGAACCCTCCTCCATTGCTGGTGGGAATATAACCTTTTACAACCACTTTGGAAATCAATCTAGAACTTTCTCAGACAATTAGGAATACTGCTACCTCAAGATCCAGCTATCCCACTCTTAAGCATAAATCCAAAAGATACTCAAGTATACAACAAGGTCATTTGCTCAACCATGTTCAAAGCAGCTTTATTAATAATAGCCAGATTTTGGAAACAACTCAGACCTCCCTCAATTGAGGAATGGATACAGAAATTGTGGACATTTACACAATGGAATATTACTCAGCAATTAAAAACAAAGAAATGAAATTTGCAGGCAAATTGTGGGAACTAGATAAGATCATCCTGAGTGAGACACCCCAGAAGCAGAAAGACACACATAATATATACTCACTCATAAGTGGATATTAGACATACTATGAGGTAATCATACTAAGAACTGTACACCTAAAAAACCTAAGAAAGAAGGGGGACCCTGGGTAAGATCCTCAATCCTCATTCAGAAAGGCAAACAGTATGAACATTGGAAGAGCAGGAAAACAAGGAACAGGAGAGGAGCCTGCCACAGAGGACCCCTGAAAGACTCTACCCAGTAGGGGATCAAAGCAGATGCTGAGACTCATTACCAAACTTTGGGCAGAGGATAGGGAATCTTATGAAAAACAGGGGAGATAAAAGACTTGGAGCATACAAGAGCTACACAAGGAGTGCAACAGAACCAAGAAAGCTGGGCACAGGGGTCTTTTCTGAAACTGATGCTCTAACCAATAACCATGCATGGAGATAACCTAGAACCCCTGCACAGATGTAGTCCATGGCAGCTCAGTGTCGAAGTGGGTTCCCTAGTAAGGGGAACAGGGGCTATCTGTCTCTGACCTGAACTCTGTGGCTGGTTCTTTGATCATCTACCTGTGAGTGGGGAGCAGCCTTACCAGGCCACAGAGGAAGACAATGCAGCCACACCTGAGGAAACCTGATAGGCTAGGGTCAGAGGGAAGGGGAGGAGGACTGCCCCCATCGGTGGATTGGGGGAGGAACATGGGAGGAGAAGAGGAATGGAGGGTAAGATTGGGAGAGGATGAGGGAAGGGGCTACAGCTAGGATACAAAATGAATAAATTATAATTAATAAGAAATAAACTAATTAAAAAAGAAAATGAACTAATAAAGGAAGAACTCAGTGAAATTTTCTACTTACTTATTTCTTTCCAGTTAACACTGCTTAATCAGACCTTTTGCACAGCACTCAGTGAATGTCTGGTATTTACAAGGATCAAATGACACTTGTCATTTTCCTGCTTTAATGTAATTATTTTGTCACTGTCGAAGACAGTTTTTTGTATATCTGAACTTCTGAAAGACCTCCAGAGGAGAAAAACCCACTGGTGGGGTCTGCACACACATATTATATGTGCACATTTGCCATTTCATGTTGATATAAATAAAAATTTGCTCAGTAAACTGTTTTGCCAAACAAAGCAAAGCACTTTATTTTATATCTTGAGTCTCATGCTTAGTTTTACAATGTAGGAGATTACAAATGGGGAAAATAAAGAATAGTAGATCTATACCTAAGACTTAGGCATAGATTTAGGAATCCTAGGTTTTACACAATAGAAAAATATTTAATAAAGCAGTTGATTAGAATTTGAGAAGTAGAAAACAGTATATTAGAGTGTAAGAGAACAAATATTGTGTGGTTGATTTTGGCCGATTTGGCTACTCTTTACAGTGAGCCCATGGGCAAACAGCTGCCAGAAAATTGCTGTGTAGTAATTTTGGAGATAAAATTAATGTTTAAGTCCCTGGAGCAAGTGAAGCCCATTGTTCTCTATAGTGTGCAGGGAGCCACAGCCAGTCAGTTCAAGATCTTAACAAAGAGTAGATCACCCGGGAAAGAACTAGCTCCCAGATTCCTTTTACACCCCAACAGCTTCAACTGTTTTCTGTAGTAGTTATCATGGATAACTCCTGCAAATATGTGAGCTGGTGTCCTAACCTAATCCATCTCTCACTCCTTGTGCCATCCTCACCTCTATATCATCACCTCTAACTCTGACATCCCATTGCTCTCACATAAGGAGGTTTGTGATTGCATTTGACCCAGTTGCAAAATCCAAGTTAATCTCTCTAGCTCAATAGTCTAAATATAACGACGTCTTTCAAGTTCCCTCTGCCATGCAAGTTGTTTAGTGCTAGATTATGAGATTACATCTCATCTCTGCGAGAGTATTTAGTCTGGACTTTATCTATACACTCAACTTGAAAGGAATCAATCTGACAGTCTTTAAGCTGTGAGTTTTTGACATTTGTATTTCATTACAATTACTAATAATCTGTTTTTTGTATAAATTTATTCAGAGGCAATGCAGCCCTGTTCTGATGTTTCTCTCTAGTTCATCTATTCCCTGACTGTACAAAGATTTTGTTTGTTGATTTGTCATTCCATTTACTAGATTAAGTGCCAGGGGACAAGTTATGCATTTTTAATTATATTTTGATGATTATCTGTAAGACTATAATGTGTATACATGACACTTTCAAACAGAATAGATTTTAATTTTAGAATTTTGTAAAAACATGTCTGTTGGAGTCATTGTTTTTGTATATATACTCTCCTAATTGTATGCTCTATTCAAGTAATACTAGTAAGTAAGTGGCTAATTCTTCTTTTTACAGATGTTTCCCTTTGTGCCTTTTAATGAAGTCAGTCATTTCATCTTAATTATCATACTTCTGAGTGCCCGCATTTTCAGAAGTTTCCTTTTCAGAAGTTCCATGTTTTTTCCCCTTCAGGTTCCCTGCAGTGTTTTCATCCATAACGAGTGGTGAAGTGAAGTACACTAAAATGGCCCAGTAATATCAAAATCATTAAATAACAATGCTAAAAAGAGACATGATTTACTGTATGCAAACAAATTTACCTCTCCTTTAGGAGTACATTTAACATGTTTCAACAAGCCACAGGGTTGTTTTCTTTTTCTCCCCCCCCCCCTTTTTTTTGTTCATTTATGAATGCATAGCTTCAAACCATTGACCAATAGGTACCTTAAGCATTGTAATCATTTTTTCCTCCTGAAAAGATGTTAGTCACCACGGTAAGCCTCCCTGTGGGCCATGCTAGGATATCCCAGGCCTACCTGTAACCAACAGGCTTTACTTTGTGCAAAATTGCTTTGCGTACATTGATAATGGTAATGGAAGTCACGATTTAGAAGCTGGGGACAGTCACTTCCTACTTGTTGAGTGAGCTGGTTAACTTAAATGTTACCTTGACACAATCTAGAGGCATCTAGGAAGTTAGTCTTATGAAAAATGATAAAGATCAGGTTGGCATTCATGTAAGTATGAGGGAGTTATCTTGACTGATTATTGTTGTAGGAAGACCCTGCTCCTTTTAGGCAGCACAATTCTTTAGGTAGGGATTCCTGAACAATATTAAGTCAGGAGAAAGACAAATAGGAACAAACAAGTGCTGGGGGGTTGGTCTGTTGCTCTGTATATTCAAATGCTGAATTCTGGGCCCTGAGATCTTGTTGCAGTCTGGACCAGAACACTGTATATACACTGATCAATGTTGTGTGAACTTTGCTCCCCAATTATCTTTGATTGGCTAATTATAAAAAGCTCGATAGCCTATAGCTAGGCAGAAGAGAGGTAGACAGAACTTTTGTTCCAGGTCTTGGAATCTCAGGTAGGGACCACAAGGTGAGAAAAGAGGAAGGAGAAAAAGAAGAAGAGGAAGAAGAGGTAGAGAAAATACATGGTGATTAAGAACTGACCAGTCAGGGCAGGACCAATATTGCCAGTGACTCAGGGTACATGGCTGGGAAATAGCAAGACTAGCATAGAGGAATAATATAAACGAATATCTGCCCAGTTATGGTGCTTAATGCTTACTAATACATTTAATAAGTCTGTCTCATTTATTTGAAAGCAAGAGTATGTGGTTAGAAAAGCCTCCCCAAATATAAACTACCATTCATCAAGCAAGGATGCATTAATTCTCTCCTTAATCTTGTCTATAGATGAGATGTGAGCAGCTACTTCAATTCCTGACTTAACGTTCCCTAAATGATGGATTGTAACTTGGAATTGTAAGCTAAATAGCTTTTCTTTCCCTCCTCCACGTTGTCTTTTAAAAATAATTTTTGTCACAGTGACATAAATGAAGCTAAGATTATGGGTTTGAGATTTCTTCATGACTTATTATACTAAACCACAAAATAAAAAAGTTTTTCTTACTATGTACATGCCATACTGATATCATCACTAAATTTTAGATTATGTGTGTGTTTACTTATTTATTTAATTTTCTTAAGTGACCCGATAAAAAACTTCTGTAATTTTCTCACGGTGAAAATGTTTATATATTTACAAAATAATCATATATGCCTTTTTATATTTAACATTTTATTGATTATTTTTAATTTCACATGATGCACCCCAACCCCACTCATCTCTCTGTCCTTTTGTGCCTGCCCTCTGCCTTTGCAATGTAACTCCCCACCACCTGTCCCCCCCCCCTCACACACACAATTTCTCCTTATGGAAGTTCTAGTGTGTCACAGTGTGTCCCACAGTACACCCTTTTGTACATGCAAATGTTATGGCAATAAGTCATTGGTCTGGTTGGAGGCCTCTGTTTTCTGCATGTAGCAGAATACTTGATACACTTTCAGTACTTGACTCGGATATCCTGTTGTTGCCCTGTGTCATGGAAATCCTGAAAATTCAAAGCCCCTTCACGTTCTCTAGCAGTTCACAGCTGGGGTAGGTGTTGGGGTGGGCTACTTTAGGGCCTGGATCTGGGCCTGGATGGTAACTGAGCTGGTCAGCCTGCCAGCTCTCCTGCACCCACACTACCTGACGGAGCCCTTCATCCTGCTCTGCCTAGCACACCCAATGCAACAGCTGGCAAGGGGCAAGGCCAGCTCTCCTGCTTTTATGCCTTCAGGGCTGCCTCACCCAAGCCCACACAGGGAGAGCCAGCTCTACTGTGTTGCTTAGGTAAGGTGTAGGACTGGCTTTCCTGGGTGCTGCAGCCAATGTGAGGCAGGGCCAGCTCTCACACTCTTGTGGCTTTGGAACCAGCTCTCCTGCCTGCTGTAAGTCACAATGTATGAGGGGGCATCTCCCCTTAACCCGTGACACTGCGTGCCAGATGAGTGGCATGGCTAGCTCTCCCATGCTCATTCCCCTGGGGCTGGCTCACTTGCAACCCCTATCAACAGTATCAGCTCTACTGTGCTTCCTAGGTGAAGTGAAAAGTCCAGCTCTGCTGTTTCCATGCCTTTAGGGCCAGCTTCCCTATAATGCCCAGGTGAGGAGCGGGGTCAGCTCTGATCGGTCTCGGATATCAACATGGCAGACCAGGACACAGACCTGTTAATGTTAATGTCATGTTAATGTCACATGTTATATTGCATGGTAACAGACCCCCAGCTGTGCAAGACCACAGACCCATATATTGCCCTTTTGTAGCAGCACTTGACATGACCTCACCATGGCCTTAGGGGACATCTTCAGTTACTCAATCAGGCTGTTATTCAATCAGGCCGTTAGTCAGTACCCTCCAGTTCCTCAGTTCTGCACCTCTTCACTGTACCCACATCCTTCTGCTTCTCTTTCTCTCCCATTTCTCTACCACTTACTTGCTCATCTTAGTGGAGTCCTGGGCCTGTGGGTGTCTGAGCTCATCTCAGGAGTGCAAAGCCCTGCTTATGCTGTTTGACACTTGGGAAGGGTTCTCTCAGGCTTGTTCTACCTGCCCAGGCCATGTGGCGCCAAGCTGGGGATCACCTCAGGTGTGGTTTGTCTGCCAAGGGCCCTTGGCACCAGGTAGGGGTGGTTTGGAGGGGTGCCTTCTCACATATGCCTTTTAAAATAACAACCCAAGCTAATGATAGCTATAAATGTTTACATTATAGAAATAAGTTCAAGTTTTACCATGTACGAATTTCTGCTTCCAGTATGTGTTCATATGTTTGTGTATGTGACCGCATGTGTGCAAGAGAGATTACGTTTTGGTTTAGATCACTCATAACTCATATTACATGGCTACAGAAGTATTTATTTTATGTATGATTTGTTGTATATTACTGCGAATAAGAGGGTTATTACTGCAGCTTTCTGTTCTTAGAGTGTGTCATTTAAGGGGTTGATATTTAGATTTATCTTTTAGTTAAGCAGTGTTTATTCCTAAACCAGCTGTATACCCAAATCACCACACAGAGACTAGGACTTATTTAACAAACCTCAAGCACAATGCTGGGCAATAATTACTTCATTCTAAACCTCCAAGATTCTTCAAAGGAACAAATTTTAAGTTAATGTCACATGTTATATTGCATACATATTTTAAAATCTCAGTGTCACCTTGCTAGACCTGAGATTTTCACACAGAATATGCACCCTCCACTTTTCTTCCTTATACTTTCTAGCCTAGCCCTGAGTCAAGAAGTATTCCATTTTTATAGGTTTTAGTAATTCTGATAGCTTAGTAGACCACTGTTTATTAAAAATAACTCCAATGTTTTAATAATAGACCACTGTAAATTAAGAGCCTTTTCTACTTAAGATCATCCAAAAACAAAGCTCTGGGTCTCTGCTGAGGATACTCAAAAGGTTTAGTCTCTTCTTTCATGGATCTTCTTAAGTTTCTAGAAGTTTAGGAAGCATCTGTAACCTTGACACGGATGTGGAGACACTAGGAGCAGAGAGGAAGGAGGACTCAGGAACTTAGTTTTTCCCCTGAGGAGAGGAGACATCTGAGCTCCAGAAGCTTGTGTATAGACATGGCGTTTGTTTTTTATTTTGTTTAGTTTGTTTTTGTTTTGTTTTGTTTTGTTGCATGCATGGGGCTTTAGAGTTTATTTTTACCATCTTTTACAGGAAGTAGTTATTTTTTAAGGGTTTCAGTAGAAAACTTTTCCGGAACATTTCATGGCCCTAGCTAGATGAACTGGATTTATTCCAGATCATAGGTTGCCTTACTTGTGTCTTCATATCATAGATCTGGACCTACAAAAAAGAAACTATAATTTAAAAAAAACACCTCAATCAGAGAATATAATGACGCAGGGCTTAATAAATGGGAGCACCACGCTGCCTTTACTGTGAAATATGGAAGTGACTATGGTGGACAGATCTTTATTTGAAAAAAGCATTCATCATATGATACTTTCACAGAATCATATAGGAAATATTTAAAGGTGTGTAAGTGTAGTTCGGGGCTCAGAAAGAATTCAGTTATGGTTTCTAACCAAAACAATGTTTTTGAAATGAATTACTTTGAGGTGATAACCTGCAATGCCAGCTCCCAGAGAGCAGAGAAAAAAAAAACACAGAGTAGGAAGAAGCAAAAGTAACATTTCAATGAGTTACTGATGTTGGGGGTCAAATTCCAACGTGTCTCTGTGTAATAGTATTGCTAGCATCTTGGAAGGTTAGACTAGTGTTTCCCTGATTGTTGCTTGGAGTACAAGCAAGGTCAGCTAAGTTCTCTACTTAAGGACTCATTAGTTGTAATCACGGAACATCCTGGGCTAATGGTGCTAAGCATTGTGATAGATACGAGAGATGAAAAAATATATATATATATATATAATCCAATACTTTGTGGATTTCAAGACACAATGGATGAGTGATGCTGGTATAATGTATTTCTTGTAATATTGAAAGGTTACAATTTGGTACCTGTTAGAAGTGTAGTGTAAATTAAGGGAGCCAATAAGGGGTGCTGGGATTCTGTCATAAATGATTTTTTTTGTCTGTATGCCATTCATTGATGTTAAATAAACAAGCATAAAAAGATTTAGCCTCCAAATGTTCTATTCTAAAATAATATAATAATGTTTTGCTTATATCTGTGTATCTGTCTTCTATTGCATAACAATATGTAGATAGTATGTTCCATCAAAGTAGACATCTTTGCCAAAGAAATATCTTTTGTCTTTGAGCTGATCCTAAATTGGTGCTGTTAATGTCCTGACATGGGCAATTGAGTCACAAGTGAAGAAACAATCCATAATCAGATCTGAATTAATCTTTTGAAGACCTGAACAACGATGAGCAGAAATCTTTTAATCCTGAGCTGAAGTAATAACCGAACATCGGAATGAGGTATCCTGAGCCCCTACATCTGAGTTTTTAATGACATTCTGTCTACAAACAATTTTTACTGCCTAAAATGTGGTGAAAATTGATGTTTGTTGAAATCAAGAAACAGTATTTAGATTCCACCCTATTGTTATGGAATTGAATATTTTTCCTTAATTTATAAATAGAAAAACCACAAAGTCCCATTTATTAATTGTAGATCATAGAGCCTGAGCTGTTGGTGTTCTGTTCAGGAAATTTTCTCATGTGCAAATGAGTTTGAGGCTCTTCCCCCACTTTTTTTTCCAACAGATTTAGTGTGTCTGGTTTTCTGTTGAGAACTTTGATCCACTTGGACTTTAATTTTGTGCAGAGTAATAGATATGGGTTTATTTGCATTTTTCTACATGTAGGCATTAGTTAGACAAAACCATTTGTTGAAGATGCTATCATTTTTCCATTGTATGGTTTTGGCATTTTTTGTCAAAAATCTGCAGGTCTGTGCATTTATTTCTGGGTCTTTGATTCGATTCCATTGTTCCACCAGTCTGTTTCTATGCCAGGAGCATGTGATTTTTATACTGTTGCTGTATAGAACAGCTTGAGATCGGAGATGGAGACCTCATAAAATTGAAAAGCTTCTGGAAAGCAAAGGACACTTTCATAAAAATAAATAAATAAAAATAAAAAAACAAAAAACAAAAAACGGCAGCCTGCAGACTCAGGAAATATTTTCACCAACCATACATCTGATAAAGGGCTATTATCCAGAATATATAAAGAACTCAAGAAATTAGACACCAACAAACCAAATAATCCAATTAAGGAATGGGGTACAGAGCTAAGCAGAGAATTCTCAACAGAGGAATATCTAATGGCAGAGAAACACTTAAAGTAATGCTCAATATCCTTAGTCATCAGGGAAATTCAAATCAAAACAACTCCGAGATTCCATCTTACACCAATTAGAATGGCCTAGATCAAATACTTAAGTGACAATACATGGTGAAGAGGATGTGGAAAGAAGGGGAACCCTCCTTCATTGCTGGTGGGAGTCCAAACTTGTACAACAACTTTGGAAATCAATCTGGCAGTTTCTCAAAAATTTGGGACTAGCACTACCTCAGGATCCAGCTACCACTGTTGGGAATATGCCCAAAGGATGCCCCCCCACCCCGCAATTCAATAAGGACTTTTGCTCAACTATGTTCATAGCAGCCTTATTCATAATAGCCAGAATCTGGAAACAACCTAGATGTCCCTCAAAGGAGGAATGGACACAGAAACTGTGGTACATTTACACAATAGACTACTACTCAGCTATTAGAAACAGGGGATCATGAAATGGTAAGGCAAATGGATGGAAGTAAAAAAGATCATCCTGAGTGAGGTAATGCAGAAGCAGAAAGCCACACATAGTATATACTCACTTACACTATGTAGGATAAACATATTAAAATATATAGACCTAAAGAAGCTGAACACAAAGGAGGACCCTAGGGAGGATGCTTAAATCTCATTCAGAATGGCAAATAGGATAGACACCAGAAGAGGTGGAAGAGAGGAAACAGGATGGGAGCCTACTATAGAGGGTCATCTGAAAGGCTCCACCCAAAAGGGTATCAAAGCAGATACTGAGACTCAGAGCCAAACTTTATTCAGAGCTCAGGGGTTCTCATGGAAGAAGAGGAGTGTGGGGACAGAAGGATATGGAGGGGGACAGGAGTCCCACAGTAGACCTACAATGCTAAAAATTCTGAGCTCGGGGACACCTGCAAAGACTGATGCAGCAATCAAGGACCATGCATGGGGATGATCTAGACCTCCTGTTCAGATGTAGCAGGTTGGCAGCTCAATCTCCATGTGGATCCTTGAGAAAGGGGAGCAGGGTCTGACTCTGTAATGAACTTGGTTGCCTTCTCTTTGATCACTTGCTTCTTGCAATGGAGCCTTAACAGGCCACAGAGGAAGAGGATCCAGCTAGTCCTGATGAGAATTGAGAAGCTATGGGCAGATGGCAAAAGAGGAGATCTTCCCCTTTCAGTGGACTAGGAAAAAGGGATAAGAGGGAAGAAGGAGAGAGGGTGGGACTGGGAGGAGTTGAAGGAGGGGTTGTTCAACCAGGATATACAATGAATAAATTGTTAAAAAATTAAAATTAAAAAACAGAAAAATCCATCAAGATTAAGGACTTTTATTTTCTATATCTGATTTATTCTGAGGCTTTGGTATACTGACCAATATGAATCATAGTGTTTTCACTAGAGATAACTATATTTTCTGTTATAAAACTAACTATATTACAAAGTCCTGAAAGAAGTTCTGCGGCTTTCTTTCTAGATCCCAAAGTGATCAGAACAGGACATTAATAACACAGTTGATAATTCATGGGAAAGCCCTGCTATTAGAATCAGATGATGCCCAAAATGGAATAGACCTGGCTGAAAGACATGGTATTGATGGTTAGTGTAAGGAAACACTGTGAAGATCAAGAATTTGAGTTTTTGTTGTCCTTGTGGTCTATATAAAATTTAGATGAACTGTTTTTTTCTATACAAAATATCATGTATTTGTCATATAAAAATACTGAAGTTTTAAAGACTGATCTGGAAAATACAATTAAGGAACTGAGTTTTACATGTCTTTACATTTTAATATCTAATTAAAATAATAGTCCTTAGAAACTGGAATTTAGAATGTTATTTTGTGCTTTATCCTAAGTTAATTTTTTTCTGTAAAACATACTTACCATACTTAAAGGAAATCTTGATGGATACAGTGGAGTTATTATAAAATGTACTAGGAACAAGTTCACATGAAAAATAACTAAAAACTAAATTCACGGTGACTACATACATACATATACTTTATTCGCATATTATTTATTACATATTTAATATTATATATAAAATATAAATACAGAATAATATGCGAAAAGCAATGTGCACAATTTTAGTTGACTTGTGCCTAAGTTCTGACTCTCTTTCTTCTGGAAATTTTGTGATGAAATTTGAGGTTTGAGAAGAAGTAAATCTTATTATTCTTTAAAATATATTTTGTTATATATTATATATATATATATATACACAGAGAGAGATATCATTTGTTCAGTAGCTATAAGTAGAAGTAGAAGGCTGAACATCAATAATTAAATAATTTTATAAGTTTGGGCTTTATTTTTTTTATAGTCTCAGCAATGGAAGCATATACAAAGGAAGTCCGGAAATATGCTTAAAAGTTTGTGGAATTAAATACAACAGTTTTTAGCGTGCTTGTAACTGAGTAACTTTTGTTCAGCTAAAAGTCAAGAGAGAAACCTTGAGTTAACAAGTTAATCAAGCCACCAGATTAAAAAAAAACAAATATTTGATCTAGGAAGTCATCTGTAGCATGCAGGTGTTATTAGAAACTAAATTCACGCTATTGGATGAAAGTTGGAAATTAGCATATGTCATAAGATGTTCTCTAAGCTATAGCTTGTTTCCCCATGATGTGAACTTGAGGCCATTCATCATTTAATTTGTTTCAATTTGTGCCATGTTTACATATTAACATGTAGATACTAATTTCTTAGAATCATGTCAGCCCTCTGAGTTATAAATTAGACACTGGAAAACTCTTTTAATTCCCCAGATTTTAAGTAAACTCCTTCACTTATTACTTCTGGGCCACATCAATTTCTACTTTTCCTTTAGAAGGGGACATTGTTCATGTGATGTAGGATCTCAGATCTACCCCCAGCCCTCTTTATTTCTTTTTTTGTAGAATATTTACTTTATCTGAAATATTTCTTCTCAGCCACCTCAGCTGATTTGACTTTGTCCTCCACTCCTTATTTGATTTTCTTTAATTTTGTCCTGGGCCACATATTTCCAATTCTACATAAGTCTTTTCATTTGTAGCAATACACCTGCTGCAAGAAAAACACATATTGCAAAGTCAGATCTGAAAGATATTTTTTTCTTTTGCTAGCTTTTGTTCTTTCAATAAAATAGGGTGACTAGAATTCTACTGTTCAAAATATCTCCTAGAGTTAAAAATTAAAAATTTGAAATGTCTAGCCAAATGTCACCTTCCTAAAGTAGCACCCAATCTTTTATTTGCTAAAGAGTTGTAACAGTGAAAAGAGAGCAGCATTCTGTTATTTTTTAAGAAGCATCTAGAAGTTTGAGTCCTT
>CM053752.1:75928051-75944533 GCA_028658305.1 Pachyuromys duprasi | reverse complement strand
TTGAGGTCCAGATACAGACTTTTTTTCTGAAAATTTCATAATGTCTGTTCTCTTCAAGATTGAATAAAGGTTTCACTGTGCATATGTACCACATTTACACTCTACATTTATCTGGATACTTGGCTAATTTCACTTTCTTCTTATGGGAACAAAGCAGCAATAAACATTGCCATACCCGTATCACTTTAGTAGAATATATCATCCTAGAAGCATATGCCTTTAAGCTTATTTATATGGTAGTTCTATGTACAACGTTTTGAAAAGAAGCTTCTGTACAGAAAAGGAAACTGTCACTGAAGCAAACAAGTGTCCTGTAGAGTAAAACAATGTTTATCAACTCTACGTTTTTTTTGTACATTGAAAAGATTTACATTTTTTTTATTTTTTTTAATTTATTTATTTTTATCTCAAACACAGGTTGGGTACTTTGAATCCCAGGCGTAGCCCCCTCCCCCATTCCCTCCTGCCCTCCCACTCCCTCCCTCATCCCCTTCTTCCCCGCCCCCTCCAAGTTCACCAACAGGGGAGGACCTCCTTCCCTTCCATCCAACCCCAACTTATCATGTCTCCTCAGGGCTGGCTGCAAAGTCCTCCCCTGGGATCTAGCCAGTCTGTCACTCCCCGGCTTTACATTTTTTGATGAGACTCAGCAGTGCGTATATGCATGTAGACATACTCTACAAAAATACAGGTTATATCATTTCCACCACTCCAGAAAAAAATGCAGTATATTCTGATTGTTTTTACTCAACTCATCCCACAGACAGAAAAAGAAAAGAAAGAAGAAAGATCTTGAGAAATACAGAAAGACAAAGCTCACAAAATCAGAAATCATAACAGATACACAAAAGACAAATAAGGTTACAAAAAAAAAAGCCCAGACAAAGCATCATGGGACACAATTTAATGATTAGGTAGCAATTCTAATTAGAGGAATGGAGTTCCTAGCCTACATCATAGTTCTAATAATTCGGATACTTTAAAATCATGGATTCATAAAGAGAAGGCATGAATGAAACATTATGCTGCAACACAATAAATCCTCACTTTAGATTTCACTAAAATTTCATCTCAGTTCCTTAAGAAGTGATAGTGGTTGTTATTTGCTCCCTAGTATTTGGAAGACCAGGTGAATGGTTTTAACCCTCACTTCTTTGAAGAAAATAATATATGCTATTCAAGCATGATTAGGTGAGTTTGTGACATTTTAGTAACATAATGATTTTATGGCACTTATGCCTGTGAGATGTGCATAGAAAGATGTCCAACGTATCTCACAGCAAATATAGCAATATAGCAATATCTGCTAATCCTTATGTTTGCTGATAAAGACACTAAGTCACAGAATGTTAGTAATGTGGTCAATGGTAAATTGCTCATCAATCCTGGCAGTCTGTCTCTGGAGAGGAGCTCCTAGGTGATATGAATTTTTTTATTGTTGTTGTTATAATAATAATAAGCATTATTATTATTAAACGGCAACAATTTGATGGTGTGTTAAATTCTTCACATCTTTTTAAATTGTTAGTGTATAAAGGAATAGATTTCTTGAGCAGTAATAAAACAACAAGCTTGAGGGAAGGGAACAAAGTAGCTCCTGGAGTCATCCTTCACTGATCATATTGGAACCTTGAAAATGATGTTTGTTTCCTTTTAGGAATGGGGGGGTGAGAGTTACATTTCTGAACATGAATGTTCACCACTCAGGCAAGCAAGATGGAGGAAAGGAGTCGACATTTCTTCTTGGAACAAGTATACACGGAACTTTTCTTTTTAAGAACACTTAACATTTCGAAAGCGTTGTATCAACAGGAAGCACTGCAGGAAAATAATATTTTATAGAGAAATAAATCAGCTAAATAGATTTTAATTCATTGTTCTGGATGGAAAGCACAAACTCCTGCATTTCGCACCCTAAAATTCTAGGTTAGACCAATTTCATAAAGACTAGGGGGAGAGAGTGGAGATTTGAGCTTATATTTATGGTTTCAGGGATGTTTGGGGAGGTTCTGGGATACCACAATTATCACCTCCTTTCATATGTCACACAGCTATCATACAATCACTAGCTAATTGCTATGAGGATGGAATGGGATGAGATGGAATGGGATGAGACTGAATGGAATGGAATGGAATAAAGTGAAATGGAATGGAATGGGATGGGATGGGTAATTGACTTAGAATGGAGTGGAGTAGAGTAGAATGGAATGGAATGGAATGGAGTGGAGTGGAGTGGAGTGGAGTGGAATGGAGTGGAGTGGAGTGGAGTGGAGTGGAATGGGATGAAATGGATGGGATGGGATGGGATGGGATGGGATAGGATGGGATAAAGAGTTGGAAGAGAAGGAGGAAACTATGAAACAACATGATTTTATAACACTGAGAGTGCATGGAAAATCTCTAGGAAAATCTCTATGGCAGCCAAAATGAAGTATTGGATATCTGGGGTTCTGATAAACAGGGCTTCCATTAGTGGAAGAAAATCAAAGTGGAATGAGAAGTCAGTTGTGGTGATTAGTTAAAACCATCAAATTGATGCAGTCTAGAATCACCTGGAAACAGAGTGTTAAGGATGAATTTCCTAGATCAGGTTGGCCTGTGGGCATTCCTGTGGGGGATTGCTTTAGTTGTTAGATGACTTAGAAGACCCATTTCACCCATTTCACTAGGGGCTGTACAGTTCCTGAGGTAAGGGCTGCTGAACTGTAAAGAAAAGGGAGCAAGCAAGGATGCGTTTATTTTCTCTTTTACTCTTTGCTATGGAACACATGCCAATGTGACTGGACTAACTGCTTGAGGTCCTGGCCTGACTTCTTCAAAATTACGGACTGTAGCTCAGAATTGTAAGACAGATGACCCTTTCTCCAATAATATGGTTTTGGTCAGGCTGTTTTATCACAGCAACAGAAATGAAACTAGGACATCAGGAAACCGGAGGCTGTGACTGCCAGGTACTAAAGAGGATCTGCCTCAGCACGAGGCAGTTGTGATCTGCACAGGAGGGCAGACTGGAGTGTGGGCACATCAACAGAGTCCCCAGACTTATCACCCAATATGTCTCCAGTCAACTATGACACACATTTAAAAAAAAAACAAAAACAAAAATTGGGATAAAGCACTCATAGCAGACAGAGAGGAATTTAATTAAAGACTCTTTATAGCAGATGCTGACCTCCTGTGCACACCTCTACGTCTTTCGAGTTCTTTGAAAACTGTCCCTTCATCTGCACTGAGTACTTTTCCTTCTGTTTCCTTCTTGAAGCTGCAGGGATCAAAATATTAAATTTGCTGCTCCTTTTAGTAGGACTCTATAGCCAAAGACTCGCTGGCTACTGGAATTGGTTTAATTTGATGTCCTTTGCAGGTAGACCAGAATTTTTTCAAGTGTTTTTATCCCAGCAGCCCACTCTGTTGGAAGCTCAAGAAAGAGCCCTTTATCTGTCTTTTTCCCTTCAGAGAACTTCTTTCAATGCAGAGTTACTAAATTGCCAAACCGGTATTGCACACTGGAGCCCATGTTTTCATTTCTGTCTTCCAACAGAAGTTAGTGTGTAAGAAAGAAATTCCAATATTGCTAACGCCTGAAGCATAATTAAGTGTACTCTCATTTGACGGGCACGGTATTAACTTATTAGGGTTACTTTCATTAATAAGCATGGATTATAAAAGATTAGCAAAGTTTAACAGAAATTTAATAGGCAGCTATTACACAACGGACATACTAAGTTCTTTCATTCGTTATTACTTTGACAGCCTAACAGTAATCTACTTATATCACTACCCCAACAATTAACTATGAGCAGTTCAGTTCTTAGATTGTGTGTTGCTAGACTTTAATGGCAACAAAACAATTTACAACACATAGCCAAATAAATAAAATAATAGACTTTGTTTAATATGTGTGTATTATTTCTGTGTGTATGTGTGTATGTATGCACGTATGTATGTTAGTGTGGGTGTTATTCCAGGTTATTGTTTATACTTCCCAATCTCCCGTCTTAGAGCCTCTATAGCATTATAAAAATTTAGAGAATGTATATCATCATAGCTTCAATTAAAAATCCTATCTCATTTTCTTTAATGTCTGTCATTTAATATCTCTTTTTCTGTTCACTCTTTCTTCTTGAAACATCAATTGCTCAAGATGGCTATGAGGCCAATTGAAGTTGCTATATTATTGCTACTGAATATGCATTTTAATTTTAAAAAATGGAAATAGCAGAATAATTGGATCATGATGGCAGAACAAACAAGGATGTTGAATTATTTAATATAGCTAGAAGTCTGAAATCAATTATTTCAATTGATGTAGAAATCCAGTGTTATCTCAAGAGCCCAATTTATTTTTATTTTGTTTTAATTATGGAGACAAAGTGTCACTAAGTAGTCAGTGGCTGGTCCCGAACTCACTATTCAGTGTAGAGTGAAGTTAAAACGACAGAAAACAACTAGCCTGTACCCTATGTGTGTTGGGATTTAAAGCGAGTACCACCATGCTCAGTCTCAAGTGCAGGTTTTAATCTGCTCTCTCAAACTCAGTTTTTAAATTATTTTTGATTAGGAAGTAAAGGCATGGATTTCATACTGATGTTTCCCTATACGTTTGTCATATGTGGTAGTTTGAAAGAGAATGGTCCCTATGGGCTCATATGTTTCAATATCTGGTCCCAGTTGCTGGAACTGTTTGCGAATGATTAGGAGATTTGTCACTAGGTGTGGACTTTGAGGTCTCCAAAGACTCATGCCATCCCCTGTGTGTTCTCTCGGCCTAGAGTTGTGTCGCAAGATGTCATTTCTCAGCTGTATTCCAGCTTTGTGCCTGCCTACCTGCAGCCATGATTTCATCGTAATGGTCATGGTCTCTAAATCTCTGAAACTATAATCCCCAAATAAGCTTTTCTATGTGTGGCCTTGATTATTGTATCTTACCACACTGATAGAAAAAAAAACTGAGACAAATATTTTTTTGTTCTTTTTGTTTTTGTTCTTGCTTGTTCCTCCATTCCCCTTCCCCTCAAGTTTAATGTATTTCACAGTTTGGTTGTGAAATGGCTGCAGAAGCTCACGCATGTGTGCACATACACACAAATAAAATATTTGTAAATAAATATGTTTTATATTTACAATTATATTTTTATTTATAATATAAACTATATGTGATTGTAAACATACTATATTTGGATTATATATTATATTTACATATGTTTTATAAATAATTTATATAGAAATTTAATGTATTTAT
Source organism: Pachyuromys duprasi (assembly GCA_028658305.1). Lineage (NCBI taxonomy): Eukaryota > Metazoa > Chordata > Mammalia > Rodentia > Muridae > Pachyuromys > Pachyuromys duprasi. The sequence continues at coordinate 75,939,291 of CM053752.1, read as the reverse complement.
ATTTTTATATAATATATAGTATATATGTTAAATGTATTGTGATATAACAAATGTTTAGTATATAATATATAATAATATAAATAATATGTATAAATATGTGCGTGGACACATATCTACAACATATGTATACATATTATAGTTCTTGAAGAGAAGGAACACTGAGAAAAATGGGGACTTTCCACTGTTTTTTTGTTTGAAAACATATTTCACACAAGTGCAAGGAAATCTCTCTTTGTATAAATGTCCTACAACTAGATTACATGCCCATATCATACCACTTTCTGGTGAGATATTACTGATTGAGCTCAGTGTAAGTTTCCATAAGAGGTATGAAATGCAAAGTGTGTAAGCAAGCCAGGCTTAATGATAGCAAAAACCCGATAATCTCAGAAAATATGGAGGCTGAGACAGAAAGATAGCTTGAACGCAGACAGGCACCATCTGAGACTGAGAGGGAGTAAGGAAGGAGTAAAAGACCTTCTTCGGGCAGGTGTAAAGGAGAGGACAGTTGCCAGGGTGACCACGGTGTGTGGGAAACTGGGGGTGCCTTATGAGATTCCTTTCTACTCTGCCCGGTGCTGCTGGCCAGTGAGGATCTCACTGTTTTCTCTTGCAGACTTCTTTCAATGAATGCTGACAAAATTATGACAAAGACAATCGTCCATAGTAGGAGGGATTATAGGATGACAAGCTCATTCACCACTTTGGCGTCAGGACTATGGCCTTTTCATTTGCCCATCTGTATGTGTCTGAGCCATTCTGTATTTGAGACTGCTTTCTTGCTTTCTTGTCAGCCCTGTATCAGACAGTCCTGATCTTCCATATCAGTACATATGCTGACATCTACCTCTATCTCCTCTGCTGTTTATATGGACTCACTTTTTCTCATTCCGAATAGTGAACCCAGGTACAACTTAGCTCCTTATTGAAGTTGAGAAAAGCAAAGCTTTTCTTTTCTACTTTCAGCTTTTCTAACATCAGCTCTTTTATTTTTCCTAAAAGCCCTTATTAATTTCTAATGTAAGAGATAGAAGTAATAACACAAGAAACAATTTAGAGCCTCAGATCCAGGTAACCAATTCTGCTTTTGAACTGCAGGTGTAATTTGCCCTGCTCAAATAATGGGGCTCAGGAGCGATAGTTTATTGTGCAGGATGATTTCTGTCTTCTATTCCCCCCTTTGCACAGATAAGACTGAATGTTGTGTGCCCCATTTGCAATAGTTTTAAGTGGCTAAACTGCTACACATTTAATTTTTTTTATTCTAGTCCATTTTGCATGACAATCCCAAGACCAGAATTTTAGAGCCTTCTAAATGCTGATGACTAGCAAATGATGACCCCTAGCCTAATGGTTTCTTGTAAGTGTTCTTCAATCACAAGGCCTTCTTACTTACGTCCTCTTACTTACCTAAATGCAATTTATTCACATCTCTCAACTTAGACGCATCATCTTTTTTAGGTTTTAATCATTATCATTAATTTTAAATATGTACATGTGTGCCAGTGTCTGCATCTTATGTGATCATGGGTACACATGCTGGCAGAGCGCAGGGGTGTCTCATCCTTTGGATCTGCAGTCGCAGGCAGTTCTGAGCTACCTTCCTTGTGTTCTGGGCCCAGACAAGGACAGTAGCCTGGACAAGGGCTGATGTTGGTGAGGGTCAGTATTTAGTGCTGAGTAGAGTCATATATTGTCTGTGCAGTTCTGACAGCTAAGTGCATGTTGAGAAAGACCACAGGGATCCTCGGGCCAATGATACTGATATCTCCAATGGCTATGAAGGATGGTCCTCCTGCCCCCTCCTCCCAAGTGCAAAGGTTACAGATGATGGCAAGTCTGGTTCATGCAGTGTGGAGGATGGAATTCAGGGCTTCCTACGTATAGGACAAGCCCCCTGTCCATTGAATCATAGCCCCAGACATTACCATACATTCTTTTTTTCTAAAATATTCTTTCATTTGTTTATGAAAACATTTTATTTTCCTTTTATCACCACCATAACCAGTAAATGTGTGCATAGCAAGTTTGGTTATTTGACTGTCACATCAGACTGCATACTCTCTAGAAGCGATAGGGCACTACTTACTTGAGAAACACAGGAATCCGCAGGATGTTTGCCGGAGGCAGGGCATGGATACAGCTCTTGACTGTGTGAAAAGGCAAGCAGAACCTGCTTCATCTTTCTTCCCTTCTCCTTTGCGGTTTCCACACTGTCAGGACATGCAGAGGTTCCCTCTTGTTTAATACGCTCACACTGTCAAATCCGTTCCAATCGTGTCTTAGGAAAATTACGTGATAAACAAATCTGAAACCTGCGTGAAGAAGAAAGAAAATGTGAAAGAAAAAGTGAAAGGACAAAGAAAAAATTTCTCTGATGTTTTTTTTTTTTGTGTGTGTGTGTGTGTGTGTGTGTGATAAAGAAACTGAGCTTGGAGAACAGTGATGAAGCCAGTAGTCTTGCCCTCTGCTCCTCTAACCTGCTTTGTCTCAGCTCATCTGGAGCCAAACTCATTTCCCATGCGCTCTCTGGAGCCTCCCCTTTCACCTTCCCTAGCAGGGCAGGGCGCCTCATCACATGCTAATCTCTTTTATGCCTTGAAGAATCCTCACATATTGAGGTCCATTATTTCTTACTTTACAATTTTCATTGACACTTACGTGTGTGAAAATGGATGTTTTTAGGGAAATAAAATGAATAACGAAAGGCTCATCAAATTTATTATAAAATTGTTGCATTTCTAGTAGAATTAACACCAGTAAACCTTTTATCTTCCTGAATTGTTTATATAACAAACAAATTAAAATAAACTAAAAGCATACAAGTTTTCAATTTTGATGTTGGTAGCTGCTTGTGGTGATAATTATTTTTGTATGTGTGATATGAACATGCATTTCATGTGCATGCATGTATGTGGGCTCATGAATGCGGGGTGTTCTTGTATATGTGCATATTTGGTGATTGAAGGTTTATGCTGGGTATTTTTCTCAGTAGCTCTCCACATTATTCATTTAGCCAGTGTCTCTCACTTGAGCACAGAACTAGTCCATTAGGATAACTACTCTCCATTAGGATAACTACTCTGGGTATGCAGCTTGTCCCAGAGATCCGCAGTGAGTGCTTGAGTTATGGGTGGGCTACTGCAGCCTTCCAGCATTAAGTGAATTCTAGGGATGTGAACTCCAAACGTCGTGCTTGAGAAGCTGTCTGAGCTCTCTCTGCTACTCTTGGTTGAGTTTTTGTTCCATTTTGTTCCAGGTATGATTATGAGCTTGGGGAGTTTGCTGGGATCTGGATTGGATCCAAAGAGAAAAACAAACTAGCTTCTGAGAAAAGGTGAAGCTATTAAAAACCTCTCTCATGGAAAATGACATTTAAATCAGGTGTGTTACTTAGAATTGAGCTGGAAAGAGGAATTCTCTATCAGAATTCTGAAGATTCAGAAATTATAAGAATAAAAACTTAAAGTCCATTCCTGGCAAAACCCTTTCACTTAATACAAAAGTTCATAAGTTATCAAAGTGGAGAAAACAAGTTGTCTATGGACTGTTCAGCCATAAACAAGATACCTCTATCATAACCCTCCCTCAACGTTCAGTAAAAATCACAAAAGAAGAAGCAGAAAGAATATAAATGCCAGTTGTCAGGAAGGACCAAGACGGGGGAAAAAAGTATATTCTGAACTTACAGCAACTGTGGCTAATGTTGGCTGCATAAGATCTTCAAAAGATCGATCAAGTAAACATTACATCATGAGTAGGGGTACTTGGGCCTTCATCACTAAGTTGACTTTAGGGATGTGGACCCCCAGTAAGCTGATAATTCTCCAGTGCGTGATCCCATACCCAGTTGTATACGGACCATACAAATGCGACTTATTTGATTATAAAAACAACAACAAAGATATAAAATGGGAGAGGAGATGTAGGAGACAGACCAAGGAATCATTGGAAATGAAGTAAATATGTTTGAAATATATTGAATTTGCACATGGAATTCTCAAAGAATAAATAAAATGTTCTAGAAGAATTTAAGAGTAAATAATTCAGGGCATTGGAAAATCATAATATATACAAATAACATAATTGAATACCAATCACTTTCTGTTAAAAATAACGTATACAAACCTGATGCCATATTTACAATGTCAAAAATTTACAGAATGAAAATATGAAATTCAGAAATTTACTCAAGAGGGAGAAAAACAAAAATAGCTACAAATTATCCATGTTTGTGGCTTGAAAATGACTTTGTGTCTAAAGATGCCTCTACATATCCGCTCACATTAAATATGCAGAGAACATCCATATAAAAGGCAAGAAAAGATAACCAAGTATCCCCATCTCAAACTCTTTCGTTTCTCTTTGGCTTTGGAACCAGTTGTTAGCAAACAATAACAAAAATCTAGCCAGAAGCAGAAGAAAGCTCAGTAAGTGAAAGCAACAGAATACCAATGTCTTTATTCCGTGGGGTTTTCATAGTAAATCTTTTAACATTCTGTGAAAATAAGTGCCCAGGTCTTTCCTGAAAGAACAATACTTTACCCAGCTTGTCCTTGGAGCAACAATTCAAAGTGACCCTGACCCAATAGCATCACCCACGTCTCACAGCTGAAGAGGAGGGCTTTAGTAATTTTAAATCCTTTCTGAGTATTTTGCAACCTTGTATATTTTCTTAGAAAGCATTTTACTTGTGACCTCTGCCTAGTCCTACATAAGAATTACCATGTAAGTGATGAAGTCTGCTTAAATAATAAATGCTGCTTCATAAGGTGTTTGAAGCTAGAATCATGTGGAGAACTTAAGGAAAAAAATAAGTGTATTATATTTCCTAGAATAAAACTATGGTTTGGTGCTTAGCAAATGTTAGAATATAAAGGATTTCGAACCAAGTCAAGTCTGTTAAATTTGTGAAGAATTGAAATTTGTATAGTCTGGGGCTGTGGTTCTGTTCTATTTTGACAATGGATCAAAGGGAAATTGTTGAAATGAAACAATTGTAAGACAAGTGTAGTGTTAAAACAAGCCACCTCTGCTATGCCAACAAGGGAGAAAAGCTTCAGAAAAGTCACCAAAGACCTGGTCTGTGGGAAGAACTTGATGTTTACATGCTCTTGGTCTGAGAGTTGTTGTAGAAGTAAAGTAAACAATTTTTCTTTGAGAAGGGTGAGGTTCAGGTCAGAAATTGGACTCTAGGGAAATGACTACCAAGAACTTTGGTTTGTGAGCTATGTCTCTTCCTAGACAAATGCATTTATATGGAAAAACTTGGATGGGGCATGCTAATCACAGTCTGGCTATAGTGGTTTGTTTAACCCTTCTGAGCTCTGTTTCTCTCTGTTTATGTCAGTTCATATATGCTAAAGGGGAAGGCTGTGTGGCAAGGCTACTGAAGGTTTGTATTGTTCTGTGACTCCGTGGAAAGTAGCTACAGCAGAATTTAATGAGAAACTGCATTTTGTATTGTCAAACTGTTCCTAATCTTATATATGCATGTCAAGTGTTATTGGCTCCTATAGTTTAGTAGAGACAACATTCTGTCACCACACTTTGCCAGTATCACCTCAAGAATGTGATGGACTATAGTTAGTAAGTAACAATGTTTATGATCATTTTCAGAGGCCACCAGGGGTAAATACAACAGTCATTTTAATGTCTTTTGAGTAAAGATATTTTTACATTAATAAGGTATCTATTAGGAAGTCAGATAGCTGAGTAACTACAGCCTTAAATATGAATTAAAAGGTAGTCACAGAATCTATTTATAACAGAATGCTGATGTATCTACTAAGACATTTCTGAAAGAAAATATCTAAAACAACTTCCTTAGGTTGGAAAAGAAAGTATGATTTATTTTTACTTCTTTTTTATTATAATTTGTTCAATTTGTATCCTGGCTGTGCCCCCGCCCTCATCTCCTCCCAATCCCATCCTCCCTCTTCTCCCCTTATGCCTCTCCGAGCCTAGTCCACTGATAGGGAGGTCTCCTAGCCTTCTATTTGACCCAAGCCTATCAGGTCTCACCAGGACTGGTTGCATTGTCTTCCCCTGTGGCCTGGCAAGGCTGCACCCCCCACCCCCAGGGGAAGGTGATCACAGAGCCTGCCACTGAGTTCATGGCAGAGACAGCCCTGCTCCCCTTACTAGGGACTACACTTAGAGACTTAGTCTATGGGCTACATCTGAGCTGGGGTCCTCTCCATGCTTTGTCCTTGTGGGGAAGAGCGTTGACCTCACTGGAGAGAGCTTTCTGAACAGAACACCAAGGGTTCAGGCTCTAAGAGCAACAATCAACAAATGGGACCTCATGAACCTGAGAAGCTTCTGTAAAGCAAAGGACACTGTTATCAGAACAAAATGGCAGCCTACAGATTGGGCAAGGATCTTCACCAACCCTGTATCTGACAGAAGGCTGATATCCAGAATATATAAAGAACTAAAGAAGGTAAACACCAACAAACCAAGTAATCCAATTAAAATATGGGGTACAGAGCTAAACAGAGATTTCTCAATAGAGGAATATCGAATGACAGAGAAACCCTTAAAGAAATGTTCAATATCCTTAGCCATCAGGGCAATGTAAATCAAAATGACCCTAAGATTTCACCTTACACCCATCAAAATGGCTAAGATCAAAAACTCAAGTAACAACACATGCTGGAGAGAATGTAGAGAAAAGAGATCCTTCTTCCATTTCTGGTGGGAATGCAAACTTGTACAACCACTTTGGAAATCATTCTGGTGCTTTCTCAGACAATTAGGAATAGTGCTGCTTCAAGATCCAGCTATATCACTCCCAGGCATATATCAAAATATGCTCAAGTATACAACCATGTTCGTTGCAGCTCTATTCATAATAGCCAGAATCTGGAAACAAACTTGATGTCCCTCAATGGAGTAATGGATACAGAAATTATGGTACATTTACCCAATGGAATACTACTCAGCTATTTTTACTCTTTTTCCAAAAACTTAATTTTTTGAAGTTTTACATTAGCAGGCAATATTTCTATACCATCACATAAACAATATGCACTTATCAAAGGCCAGTTGTTAGAGGTCTTGTGTATAACTTTAATGTGAAAATGATCTATCTGAGTATAAGTGCCAAAAGCACAAATGTAAGTGGTAACCCAGAGTCACTGTTTTTCCATGATCTGGATTAATACCTTTGTGTGGAGTGCTCATTAAATCTGGACTATTCTAGCCTGTTTTTCAGATAATGAAGAGGAGAAAGAGGACAAGGTTGAGGGGACTGTGAGTACCTGTACAAAAGCTAACTTTCAAAGTAAAGACGTGTTTGACAATACACAGAGATGCTATATATCCCATCTGTCTTAGGGCATCATTGATGAGAAAAAGCACCAGGACCAAAAGCAACTTGGGAATGAAAGTTTTTTCAAGTTTACAGTTCCACATCACAGTCCATCATCAAAGGTAGTCAGACAGGAACTCAAGTTAGACCTGGAGGCAGATATGGATGCAGGTGCCATTGAGAAGTGTTGTTTACTAGGTTGTTCCTCATGGCCTCTTCTGCCTGTTTCCTTTTAACATCCAGAATCCAGCCCAGGTTGATATGGGAGTGTCCATATCAATCATCACTCAAGAAAAAAAAAAATTCAGTCTTACACAAAGGTCAGTATAGTGGAGGGATTTTCTCAGTTAAGGCTCCCTCTTCTCAAATGACTCTAACTTGTGCTAAGCTGGCATAAAATTATCTAGCACAATACCATCGTAAATCAGCTTGCTAAAATGACTGCATGGAATTTTTTTTTTTTGACATAGCTTAGAAAACTGGATAGGTGGCAGTCTCAGTATATGACATTCCCAGTGATACACTAGAACCAGTAGCCCTTTACACACTTTAAAAAATGTCATTTCTTCCAGGTTTTTAGTGTAGTGTTGTACTCAGATTGTGAGACCCCAAAAGACCACCAAAAGTCAAGACTGCTACAAAACATATGAGGATCTTTCTATTACAAACTCAAGCCCAGATGGAAGCAACTTCCGTGACTGAAGAGGAGGAGTGCGGCCCTGAGCTCTAGAGAAACAGGCTTTTTAAAGAGAAAAACTGCAGGTGGGAGCTCCAAGCTTTGGGTAGGGGCTCCCGGCCGGCCATTTGAAGAGTATTTGATTATGAGTAATGCCTGGAATGCGCTAAACAGCTGCTGCTCACAAAGATCAATTAGCACTTCCTGTGGTCACAATGTATGGGCCATCTGGGTGGGGACCAAAGAATGTGGTCTATTTTGATTGCTCCCTGCAGCAGGCCAGACGTCTTAATTAACCCAGTCCTTTGTCTATACTTTTACTCAGGACTTCAGTCATGTTGCCCTAAGACTCTAATTTTAAACTTTGGACCTCTCTTTAGATGGCCCATTTCAAAAACAGAATCTAACAGTAAAAGGTAATTAGCTCATGTTTTCTAGTTTTAGCAATCTGAAAGGAAAGTCCCTTTCCTTCACTAATATGTAGTCAGAAGTGAGAGACCAAAGAATTAAAAATTAGTTTTTTGGGTTATTGAAATAAAGTTTAAAGCACAAGCCTGAACAAAGGCCAGAGAGATGGAGATATATCCAGCCACATTCAGGGAGAAACCAGCCTTCCTGCATTCTTTCCTGCCCACTAGAGATAGAGATGCTAGGATACCTACTCAGATCGACCCTCTCCCCTAGGACTGACAAACAAGGAAAGCCAGTCCATTAATGGTTTGGGAGCCTTCCTATCCCCAATCAGTTTAAAATGCAACATCCCTTTTTGTGTTTCAATCAATAGATGCTTGCCAGGCAGGAATTCCCCTTCTTTAGGCACACTGGGAGGGACCAGACTCTTTCAGTCAACCACCTTCCCTGAGCATGAGGCTCTCAGCTCTCAACAACTGTGTCAGTGAGGGTTTGGGCCGAAGCTATAGCTTCTAATAAAAAGAGCCTCATGTGTTCTGCAAAGGACATGACTCCTGGTGGTATTTGGGGGTCTCGCCAAAAATCAGGCACAACAAAAGAAAAGTGAGAATGGGAGGTGCTATAAGACCAAAGATCAGGTCTGCAAGTATCCATGATTATCCAATTTCTATATCTAGTTCACCCAAATCGCTGTTCAAGACTGTTTAAAGCATCTGAGTCCATCAGCAGAAAACATTATAACATAATAATACAGTGAAATGAGGGATTACACACCTGTTAAAGCCCCAAGACTTATTCGCATCTTTAACCAGAGTGAAAGCCTGTAGTTTCAGTTTACTGAGGATAGTGGAGTTTTGCTGACCTCCTTTCCCCTCAGGAAAGAAAAACGCTCCACTGTTTCCAAACAGTGTTGCTCTTTCCTAATACAATACTCTCCAAATCTGCCTTCCTAGAAAGATGAAATGCTGCACTGTGGTGAGTGACAAATCTCCCCTGAGAGCAATCAAGAAGAGAGATCCTGCCATGGGGACAGAGTTAAGATCAAATTAACAAAGGGAAGTTGCCAAGGGTGCCAATTTTCTGTTTTTTCTCCACTCTTCAGAATGTGCTGGTGCAAAGAAGCCCCTTACTTTATGTGGGCAGTGTAAGTTCCCTAGCTAGATTGTCAGGTTCTCTGAGGGAATTCACAGCTAACTGGATCTAGATAAAGAAAAGACATTTGGAGTCATTAGGTCTTAGAGAGAACATAATTCCATCCAGGTAATTGGTACCCTACCTCTAACTGGGTGATGTCACAGGCTAATGAGTCAGTCATAAGGCAGAATTTGGAAAAAATTGAGCATATCGTGTTTATAGAACACTGTAATGTAGTAAGTGTCTTTCCAGGCAGATTTCTCTTTCTCTAATTCAACATGTTTCAGATGACAGGACTTGCATTGTATTCCTTGGGGCATGAATCCACCAGCAACCAGATCTCATTACAGTGTCGTGAAATGTTTCTGGTATCCAATTCCTCTTCTCCATTTTGTTTTTAAGCTCCCTGGACTACTGAACATACTTTCTTTCCGGTTGTGGTTCAGGTTTCTCTGGGTTGGAGTGATGCTCAGTCACCCAATGCTCTGCCCAGCCTTCTGCTTTCCCTTGACCTGACCTGGTCAACTGATGCTCTTCTGTTACCTTCTGCCCTTCCTTGTCCTCATCAGCATCATCTCTGTTGAGGCTATACCTGAACATGTCAGATAAGGCTTTGTTTTTTTCTGGATTTTTTTCTAGTTTTAGTGGTCTTATTCCTCTCCCCAAGTATCTGTCATTTCTATTTGGCTGTATCAACTCCCAACCATTCTTTATATCTGGTTTCCCATATTTCTCAAGAAAACATACAGTTTCCATAATACAGCTTAGCATATTGTTTCTTCCATCATTTATCAAAGGAAAATAAAATTTCTTCTCCAGTTATAACCACGACAAAGTGTAGCTTTAGATTGTATTGTTTATTTTTTTATCTTAAAAAGTCCTACTGTTTGAATGTTAGCAGTAATCATAATTTGAATTCACAAAATGTTAAGTTTTGGTATGAAAAACAGACAGAGAACACATATACTGATGTTTTTTTAAGAGTCAGTTCTGTTTTGGTTTGAGGTGCAATTAGAAGAGCTAACTGCTGCCTGGTAACAGCTTGTGATGATGAAAGCTTTATTTTCTTTGTTTTGAAAATTAATTTTAAAATCCATGACCCAGTTTCCAAATAATCATTTTAACAACTGATTACTACTAAAAGCCTGTGGGTACTTTTTTAAAGAGACAATTTGCCTGAAAATGTGGCATATACTTACCGCTAACTTCTCTCTAGATCCAAATCTAAACATCAGATTCTTGTTTCCTTAGAGAATGAAAATTTCCTTTAGCCCTTAATGTGTATAAGAAAACTAGTAATTCAGCCTACCCTGTTCTGCACCCTAGGTGGTTAAGTCACAGCTCTTGTTCACTCCTCCTCCATCCATCAGGTGTCACAGAGCAGAAACACCACTGTCTCCAGATTTACAAATCACAAAACTGAAATGAAGAGAGGGTTATTCCACGAAGATCATACTGTAACAGTTTGGCACAAACGCCCTGTTTGATAATTGTTAGAAACATCAGATTCAGTTAAAACATTTAATCAAGACTAGTATTAACAATGCATACACATTAGGCTCAAAGAAAAATATCTATGAATAAACATAACCAAGAAAGTGAAAGTTCACTACAATGAGAACTTTAAATCTCCAAAGAAATAAATTGAGAAGAATACTGGAAAAGGAGAATGCCTCACATGCTATGGACTGGTAGAATTAACAT
>CM053752.1:75898853-75927551 GCA_028658305.1 Pachyuromys duprasi | reverse complement strand
GCCAAGGAGGACCTCTGGGGGAGTCAATGTAGCGATGTATCAGAGCAGATATTAAGACTTGTGATCAAGACTTTGGCAGAAGGCGAGAAGTAATGATAGATCTGGGGGAGGTTGGTGAGACTTGGGGAGAACAAGAGCTCCACAAGACCAAACTGAGCAGGGCACAGGGGTAGTCTATGGGACAGTTTCTCCAGCCAAGGACCATGTATGGATATGTTTTAGAACCCCCACTCAGAAGTGGCCCATAGTAGCTCGGTATCCAACTGAAGATCCTAGTAAGGGGAACAGGGACTGTCTCAGACATGAACTCGATGGCTAGCTCTTTGACTCTTCCCCATACATGCCAGGGAGTAACAGCCTGGCTAGATCCCAGGGGAGGACATTGTAGCCAGCCCTGAGAAGACAAGATGAACTGGGGTCGGATGGAATGGAAGGAGATCCTCCCCTGTAGGTGGACTTGGTGTGGGCAGGGAAGAGATGAGGGAGGGATGGGGAGAGTGGGAGGGAAAGAGGAAGGGGCTATGCTGGGGATGCAAAGTACCTAACCTCTGATTGATATAAAAAAAAAGTCATGCATAACATTATAATCACAGAGTCATGGAAGCTTATAACAACATTCCAGAAATCTGCTGAGATCAGGAAATGTGTATTATGCTTGGAGTTGGATTTGATTCAATGAAAATAAAACCCAAACTGTAATGGAGAGCCGAAAAAAAAAAAAAAAGAGTCAATTTTCCTTTGTTCATACCCTCACCAAGACTTGTCAGCTTTCATGTTTTTGTAATAGTCAGTACAGAGGATATCTCATTGATATTTTTATTTGCATTTCTCCAAATCACATGTATATTAGCCATCAACAAGGTCATTGCCAATTTGTAACAAAAATAATTATTTTGCTCTTGTGTTTTGTTATTTTTATAATTTTATTTATTTTATTACAATTTATTCACTTTTATCCCAGCTGTAGCTCCCTCTCTTACCCCCTCCCAATCCCATGGTCTCTCCTTCTTCTTCTCCCATGCCCCTCCCCCATTCCACTGATAGGAGAGGTCTTCCTCTCTTTCCATCTGACCCTAGCCTATTATGTCTCATCAGGACTGGCTGTGTTGTCTGTTCTTATAGACCAAATTAAAAATATAATTTATGAAAGCATGATTAATTTAATGAGAATAGCTTCATATAATCATAAATCCTCTAATTTATTTTAAAATATGGTGATATTGGCCAACACTGTTTTTCTTCACTGACTACTAAATGATAGATAACCTCTTCAATCCCTCATTTCAAGAGACACAATACCAAGTGCTTTAAAGTCAGCATTCTAAATATTTCAAAATTTAATAACAAATTTGTCAGAGAAAAAGAAAATCTCTTTTGTAAAAAATGTGCTTCCTAGAAAATTGAGCTGAGTCATAGTATTTCTTGTTGAAGTTAGCTCTGTATCCTAGAACAACTACAAAGTATGTGTAATTTATATGCAAAGATAGGGCAGAGATAGAAAGAATTGTAAGGCTGCAGGGGCTTTGAGTATATGACTAGTAGGGGTTAATTTCTTATTATCATTTTTTGAAATTACATTTTCTCACATTAAGTATGCATTATTGACAGAACTAGCACAAGATACAGAAAGAATGAAAGACTATCTAAGAGTTAGTCTTTAACTATTTAACTCAAGATAATATGGCTCAGTGCAAAACTACCATTGTCAGGATTTTCAGAGTAGGAACATATAGAATAATTATCAGAAAAGAAAAATCTAAAGAGTATCTTGGTTGGGTGGCTCACACATCTCTGCAATCCCATTTCTCAGATGCCCAAGGAAGGGCTGTAGAATTGTCAGGTCAAGGCTATGGTGAGCTAAGCATTGAGCTGACCAGGCTGAACAACATAGTGAATCTCTTCCCCATCCCCAAATAAAATAAGATTAAAATAAATGGAAAAAAAGGAGAGCTGAGGGGATAGCTCAGTGATAAATTGTCTCACTTGCACATATGAAGACCTAAATTTAATTCAGAACATATGTCAAAACTGTGTGTAGTGGTGCAGGCTTATAATTCCACCACCGAGAAGGAAAGAACAGAGGGTCTCAAGGCCTCTCTGGCCATCCAGCCTAGCCCAAGCTTCAAGCATCAAGCAAGTGAAACACCATCTTTCAAAAATTCAAAATGGTCGGTCCTCAGGGAACTGTATCTGAGATTTATTTTGGTCTCCATATATCAAAAAATGCATGTATGCCCATATGTGTGTTCACACACACTAACAAGGCTATTAAAATATGTTTGGAATACAATAAATTAATCACAAGGCCATGCCACATACATGCTAATAAACAGTTCATAGGTCGTTAGGATAGGCTCTTCTGTTTATTACATCAAGACCATATGCTAGTGCATCTTATTAAGCAGATATACCTGGTGTTACTTAGTAATTAATATGAACCATATAAGTCCATAGCAACCTATGAATAATTCTTGTAATGATTTTCAAGAAGAAATTAGAAGAGATTAGTCTTTTAATCATAAGACTTCTCATAGTTCTAAGTAAAAGAAAGATATAGAAAAACAATGTTATAAGGATTATGATATTCATGAGTTTAAGGGCTAGAAAGCATCCACGTGGTTTAAAACAGAAGTCACTGTGACATTTTCAGACTCTACTTGGTCTTATGGTACGGCACCAACCCAAATTATAAGGGCTCACTTATTCACCTTTCCTCCACTAAAAAATAATCAGTGTGCTCAAGCAAATTAATTTAAATGGGGAAATGAAAATGGGGCTTGGGAGATGGCTCAGGTGGTAAAATTTTTGCCTCCCAACCATGAAGACTTGATTTTGGATCCTTGGGGTTGTTGTAAAACACTTAGCATGGAAGAGTGTGTGTGTTTTTTTTTTTTAATTCTGGAGCTGGTGAGGTAGAATCAAGATCAATAAGGCTTGCTGCTCTGCTAGACTACATACACAGAGAGCTCCAGGTTGAGAGGAAGACCCTTTTCTCAAAATAGTAATAATAATAATAATGTGGAGGGTGATTGAAAAAACCTGTTTTTGTCCTCTGGCCTCCACCATGGTGTCCACATGTATGTGCATCCCTCCACACACTAACATTAACATGTGAACATAATACAGCAATGGCAGTCCCTCTGTCTGTCTCTCTCTTTCTCTGTATTTCACACACACACATACAAACACACAGACACATGAACATGCACACACAATGGTTTAACTTGGAGCACAGATCCATGGTCACTGGGTCTTGTTGATTTGAACCTGTTATATTACAATACATGATGTGAAGCTTCTCATCTCATGACGTAACAGAATGGAGTCGGGAGCTTGCAATATCCTTTTAGAGGCCTATATCCAGTAATTCAACCTCATCCCAATTTGTCAGGCCTCCTAAAGATTCTATTACTTCCCAATAATTCCATAGTCTTCCAATGAAGTCTTAATCATGTGTCTTTGATAAGACACTTACCCAGATAACAACAAAAGCTAAACACAAGTGCAAAGCAAGCATGCTGTTTCATTGATATAAATGGTAGAAGGATAACAACATTCCTGGTGTCAAATCTTACATGGATGGGCACATTTGTTTATGATGAGCCATAAAAGGGGGCAGATCATTAATAAGATCTCATTTCATTTCCGATATGCAGAATGTGCTGAGAAGCATTTTGTAACTTGAGCTAGGATGTTTAGAAAGTGAAAAGGCATACTAATCATTCAAATTTCATTACGCTAAGGGTTTTCAAATCCCTTGCGCCCCAAGATTTCATGTTAATGGCATTCCTTTAAAGACTTAGATACAAAATATAATGCTGCTGACAGACTTTCTAAAGTAAGGGCTTTGATACTAAGAGACCTGTAAATTTCTTACACAGTATGTGACACAAACACATCTTCCACAAAGCTTTCCAGCTTGCCCTGCACTTGTAGAACTGTGCTCTCTTCTTATGGGTCAGGCATTCTTTGGATTACAATAGAGAATCAACAATTTTCCTTGTAACTCTTTACTTTTATTTGCAAAATAACATGACACATGTCCTTGAAACTATTGTGTTAAAATAGTCTTAGCTCAGTTTGTCATAACAAAGTTACCAAAGACCTGTAGTTTAAACAATGTACTTTTGTTTTCTAAGAGTTCTGATGCTGAAAGTTCAAGATCAAGAGTCAGCATGATTTCTAGAAAATTCTAACATCATTTGTTCCTTTTTTTCATTTGTTCTTAATTACTTATGTGTCAGCTCTATCTCCAAGCAGAGTCTTGGAGAGAGGAACCGTGACTTCTACCTATAGATTTGGAAAAAAAATTCTTGTATAATTACAGTGCCAAATTCTCTAATCGTGGAACTTGGTAACTCAGTTTCCAAAACATTCTGGGAAATTTGTGATTTATATTGCATAAAGTATAAAGAAGTCTGCATGGTGATGTGTGATTTACTTTATAGTAAACTATGTTTCTTTGCTGTCTTCATGCATTAATTGCATCCAGTAAGCAAGAGAGAGAAATATGGTGTCATAAAAAGACATGAAGTGCTTGATAGTACAGACTCTGATGAAAAAATTTATAAGTTGAACATGAATGAAATTAGTTGTTTATTTCTAAGTTCATATTCATCCAAGAGCAGCTGTTAAATAATTTGAGTATCACTCATGAATATTGCATTATACTTTGCAGTTAGAAACAACTTCAGAAAATTTGTGATATTAGGAAAAAGGAACTTCCAAGGTTTCTATACAATGCTTCCAAAAAATCTATACTATCCACTGTAATTCCCATAGTCTCAAATTTTTCTGATATTAAGTATTTACTTTTTTAAAATTCAAAGATTTCTACATTTACATGTAGTTAAAATTAATTTTTTTGGTCCCTTGAAACTATTCAGGAGAATTCAGGTGAAGGAAATTTTTAATTCTTTATAAAGATTTATAAGTCTACTTAAGAAAAAAAAGTGATCTAGCTGCAGTGTGCTAAGAAAATACATGACTAATTCTGATTACAGTTGTCATACAGGTCAGAATTATAATTATGGAAGATCTGTGGTTGAACTCGGGATGTTTGCTTGTATGGATGATAATTTAATATCCCTTAGAAGTTTCTTCAGATACACAAAGTTTTTTTTTCTTGTAGAAGAAAGATTGTGTGGTTATATACAACTACCAGAAAGAAAGAAAAAATAATAACTTAATGGGGAGATTTACAGAAATATTTTAATATTTGTATAAGAAATACATTTTCATGGGGTTGGAGAGATGGCTCAGTGGTTAAAAGCTGTAGTTATTCTTATAGAAGACCAGGACACCAGGACTTGGTTCCCATCACCTATGTGGGGGCTCACAGTCATTTTATATCCTTCCTGTTCCATGGGCTCCAATGCTATCTTCTGCCATCCATGTGCTATAGGCATGTATGTGATATACATACAAATAAACAAAATACTCAGGAACACAAGATAAAACACATAAATCTGAAAAAGCAACAATGCCCAAATTTGAACTAATAGAAAAGTCAGATTTATACTTCCATAGTACATCGCCAAAACACCAAGAACTTTATTGCATGACAGTTGGAGACTCATTTATAAGATTCTTTCCCCAAACTGTATGTAAGAGCTTTGGAGGCAAAAAAAAAAAAAAGGTGCACAGGACTTATTTAACGAACAGAGGTATTTTTCCAAAAACAATCTGGTTCTCAACTACTATATGTCAAATAAATGAGTTACTAAAGCAAATATGAGTTTCCTGTCAGAATGTACCAGTCTAGCATGGGGAACCTATTTTATGAATATATTTTCTGAGAAGTAAGTACAGGAATCAAATATTTTTTTAGGTTTAATATTTTAAAGACAATGCTATAGAAATATGTCATTTAAGGCACTTAACCAATAAAAGGGATTGGTTATCCATTCTGTGTATTAGAGTTCAGACTTGTTCAAACAGTGCCTCCCCACTTCAAATATGCATAACCAGCTGCCTGATGTATTTAATGCAAGGCTTAATAAAGAGCACGAAGCCAAGCCAATAGATGCATAGGAATAGTCATTTGCTAGTGAGTCATTCTACAGTAAGATATAAATGCTGTACTTAGGATCTGATATAAATGAGTATGATGTTACTCATTATAGAGATGAGAAAAATCTGCCATTCCCATCAGAATGAGCAGTCACCATCCTTCTGAATCTCCATGTGATTGGATCACTTTTAGGGGAAGCCTAGCACAACTACTAAAGCCATCAAATACAAATTAATCAGCACTAGCATGTAAAATGAAAACATTTTTCTCAGCTATTCTCTAGAGAAATACTCTATTTCTGTCATATATATATATATAACTTTTTTTTCTGTGTTCACCTGTCTTCTACATTTAGAAATATAAATGTCAAAGATAGAATGACAACATGCTGATTTAGGCCCTCCTTACTCTTTCTAAACACTCTCAATACCTATTACAGTTTCTCAACACTTGCTTTAAAATTAATACTTTTTCCTTTACTAACTGGTTTGATATTTTAATAATGCTTCATATTTCTGACTTCCTGCTTAGGAGCTAGAAACACATGTTAAAATATAACCTTGATCATGATGTTTTCATCAAGTTATATGTCTTTGGTCTTTGTAGGTGCGAAAGGTATACTAAACTCTTCTTGTGAGAAGAATCATTTGGGGTCAGAAGTAAATGATGCCTAACTGGGCAGATTAATTAAGTCGATGGAGTATCTGATTTCATTACAATTACTTTCTCTATTTCCAAGTTCTCTAGATCTCCATAGTTTTGTAGCAATAGTATAATTACGTTATCACATGGATATTATATTTTCCCATACCTTTTGTCACTGTGAATCTTTGGCTTAACTTCTGTAATTTAACACAGACAAGAATAAGGTTAAGCACAAAAGCCATGACAGGTGACAAGGCATTGTGGCTTCTTGATGATGTGGTTTTCACAATAACATTTTCATAAGAAAATCATCACAAAATGGGTTCTGTCACAACTTAGTGTATGACATTGTCATCTTTATATCTACTAGGTCACCATAACTGTCTAATTTTCTAAGTGAGCCTCACTTGAAGTTGCATTAGACATTTATTAATGGAAGGATACAATGTCATAAAACTACATTTTCTTTCTGCATGCTGCAAGATTACCCATATCTCATGACAGAGTCTGTACATATTTTTGTCTAAAAAGTTCTCCAGGGCTACTGTTCTTGTCACTCTATCATAGGGGGAAATTAAGTTGATTTGGCTGGCTTTTTTTTTGTCACAGTGCTGACGAAATTTTATCTACGGCCCTTATGTTACAGATGCTTGCAAATTGGGCTTCTGTTGCTGCACTTCAGTAAGTTTTTAACTAGTTAATTGTGGTAGGCCTGTAATGTCTAATACTGCCACTTTTCTCATATTCTAAGGATAGAAATAATAAAAACACTAAGATAAGTACTACTTTTTTAAAAAAATTAGTGAATGGCTAAATCCTTTTAAGCTAAAATTTGTTGCTTTCAGTGTTCTCTACTAGTATTTGGTTACGTTCCTGCAAAGTATTATAACACATCAAAATATGAAGCTCTGAATGTGATCAAATTATACTAATAGCCTTAGTGTGTAGTCTTTATATCACACTCATGTACTTCTCAAAAGTCCTATCAATGCCACCCTATAATTTAAGCTCTAAAATCAGAGTTCAGAAATATAATTTGAAAACTAAATAAACTTCTCATTTAAATGTATAATATATAGTCCTGTTTACATATGAAGTCCATTGGTAAAACATGTATGAATTAAGATATGATGTTAAATGTATTTATCCCATTGAATTTGTTTCTGTAAAAAGAAATGTTATTCTGAGTAGAATATTACTGAACTAATTACTTAAGAAAGCTTCCAGATAGGGGCAGATAACTTTTATCAAACCACACAAATTAGGACTCTTGGCATGGGTCAGAAATAGGATGCTTGAGATTTTCTGTACACCCATCAGTAGATATTTAGGTTTTTAAAATCTTGGAATTATGAGCAAGGCTGCAACAAATGTATTGATATGTATTGTAGATCTTACTTTTAATTTTCAAGTTGTAAAGTAATAAGAAGTAAGATTTCTGGGGAATATAGTTTCTTGTCCTAAATTTAGATTTTTGAGGTTTTCTCATGTTCTTCAGATAAAGTGCCCTAACTTCCATTCCCCAATGAAACAGAGTTCTCATTTTCCCAAGACCTTGTTCAAATTTTATTTTTCTTTTATATGTACTTTATAAGCATATAATTTTATGGCTTAGCATGGTAGCCTTAAGTAAGAAACAAGTGTTAATGAACTATTGGATGTTATTTCATTTCTACTTCATTTATATGTATGTCAATGTGGCAGTATTTCTGTTTAACTGAAGTGTTTATAGGTGTTAGGCATTAGGACTACATATGTTGCTTAAGGAAGGCCGATGCCTAGACCACATTCCAAACCTGTTGAATCTGAAATTCACCAGATGGGGCCATGGACTCTGCGGTTGGCATTCTAGTTGATGCTTGTATACAGTAAATAACAGTGTCTCTAACGAGACTTCAAATCCTGTAAGTTGGAATTTATCCTGTTTGGTTTTAGGTAAAAATCCATATCAATCTCTAGAATTATTGTCACTCTTTTTATCACTGACCTTGAGAGTCATACTTACAATGATTAGCCCTACAGATGTTCTGAGTGTGATAGCAGCTCTCTATGGGATATGGCAGCAGTTTTGCCCTAAATTAAAAGCTTCGGTTTTGTTGTTGTTGCTTTGTGTGTGTGTGTGTGTGTGTGTGTGTGTGTGTGTGTGTGTGTGTGTGTGTGTGTGCATGCAGGCATGTGCACCTACCCACGGTAATCCTGCTGGGAGCCATCCAGGAAATATTTAACAATTATCTTATTTTATTAAATATGAATTATCCACAAGCAACACAACGGTTCTCAGAATGCCCAAGACAGGTCCTTATACTGAAGATTGGTTTTTGTTGCACGGAATTTAAAAACAAAAGCTGCTTTAATCAGCCTTTACCTGGTAACTGTGTAAGCTGAGTATCCCACACAAGCAGGGGTTATGATGGAGGGCACACTTCTCTTTTCCATGACTCACTAAATAATGTAGCTCCCAGGGCTGCCTGTGACAGATTTGGTGTCTTGTAACTGCTCTCTCCTGACGCATGTCCATCATGCTGGATGTCCATTAGCTAGATGGCATCAGTAGGTTAAAGAACTGTTAAACTTGTGTTTTTCTTTAATGGATGCATGGCTGTGGTGTCCGAGTCACTGCACTGAGACTTGACAGAGAAGGACATGGCGGTAAGATAAGACTATTGAAAATATGACTCCATGAATTCTTTTAATGATTTGCTGTAGCAAGATGCCTCAGCCGGTTCTCTTAATAAATGTGAATGAGGAGATAAAAGAAAGTAAAATAAACAAATGCACTGTTCCTGTCTTTTCCTTCATGTGTATGAATTATGCATGCATCTTATTAGAGACGAGTGAGGAATGTGCTGGTAGATGTACTTTTAGCAGGGAAAAAGTAAACCCTTAGAACATCTGTCTTGCTGAACTTAGAAGAGCCAGAAAAATGGATAGAATTTACAATATTAGCTTTAAATATTTTATTCATTTTTTAATATTGGAAATGTCCTTGAAACTCTTGACTTTTTTTCTCACATTCTTGTCAGGTAACTTGTTCAGCATCTATTTGTAAAAATTCATTAAAAAAATTCTCTCTCCAAAGAACAGCTAATTTTTTTTTTACCATTGCTTTTAGGGGTTGCCTTTAGATTATTTTCTTTGAAATATAAAATCCTGTTGTCTGAGAATATTTCTCAATGAAAATAAAATACTGAATGACTGATAATAGAAAGTGCAAACAAAACAAAAAAAAATTACACTAATAACAAGATTAACATCTGGGTCCCTAGTCTTGTTGGAAGGTGCTGTGTGGATGTATTTCCATAACGTTTACTTGCTTTCTGCATTTGTGAGACTGACGCTTTTGCTGGCAGAGAGTGTGGCTTAATGACAACATAAATTTTGCAGGTTGTTAGAAACCTTTTGTTTTGAAGTTTGAATCTGCAGCTTGCTATTGCCAGTGTACCTCACAAGCTTTTATGAGCTGTCACTGCTTAGGACCATTAGTTAGCATTTTAAAAGGGGTTGGAATTATATTGCAAAAATATTTTCCTCTTGCAAAAACATAGCTGCAATTGTCGAAGTGAAAAGGTCTACCCAATAAGAGATCTCATTCTACTCTGATGTTGTTGATTCTCAAATTGATAGATCTTTTATTTGGATAAAGTTGTTCCCTAATTGTAGTGGGCATTAAGAGTTTTAATTTTAAAATGCTAAATTATATATCTGAAAACTATAATTATTGTAATATTTAAAGGGATTCTTGAGAGATGCTGTAATCTATGTGTGGGTTACACGGAGGAAGTACACGGGAACCAGTGGGAGCAATGAGAACAAAAAGAGGCATTCTTTGTTCTTTCGGGGAAAATAAAAGTAAATCAATTTATAATTGAAATTATTCTACAAGCAGCCCAGGCAGGCAATCCAGACACTGCGGTATGTTCTTTTTCAAAGCCAACTTTAAATTATTGCAGACAGGGAAATAGAGTTTGATGGCCTCCCAGGGCACTTTTCCTGTCTGCCTCAGAAGCAAGCTTCCTGTGAATTTCAGCAAAGGTTGCTCTCCACAGCAGACATGTGGCAGTCACTTCCCAAGTTTCTGCAGCTGTACCGTGCATTCTCTCCTGGTGTCTGCTTAGACTGGTACTTGGCCATAGATTACCAAATTCTCAGAGCAACAAAACTTCTATTACTTCCCATCAGCCACAGGTATTATTTCATAGAAGCAATGTCAATAAATGTATTCATTACCACCAGAGGGGAAGGAAGCAATTAATGAGGTTCCAAAGAGTTTGTTAGTACTGTAACTTAAAACAGACGTGGCCACAGTAAACTGACTCTGAGGCTTAAGTTACCTTTGATGGTCATTCTCTGAGGAGTGAAAAATGAGAATATTGAAATTTGATGCCACAAATATTAGAGTGACTGGTGGGAAATTTAAAAATACATAGGAAAAAAATAAATAGTTTTAAAATGTGTTTTCTTTCCACGGAAGAAAACAGTTTAAACCAATGCACTGATAACTGCTTCCACTTTTAAAATTTTTCTTCAGGAAAGTAAACTACCTTATATCCAAATGACCAACACACTAAGGATTATTTTTGAAACAGAACTCTTCAGGTTTTTAAACATATGTTTTGAAATAGCGAAATGCATTTCTTTGTAAGCAATTTTCTCTATAGATATCTATACATATATTTCAATGTCTGTATTGCCTCTATAATTGATATTTTAATGACTATATAAATTCTCTACAAAATATTTTATTTCATATGTTTGTGTGTATGTGTGTGTTCTGTGTGTGCCAGAAGTAACCATCATAACCAGAAGACAGCGTCAGATTTCCCTGAAGCCAGGATTATAGGTGATTGTGAGTCACCTACCATGAGTGCAGGGAACTGAACTAGGATGCTCTGAATAAGCAGGAAACATCTTAGCCTCTGCGCCATCTTGCTTAGCCCTGGCCTTGGGATTCATTAAATGCCCAGGACATAGTTTATGAAATGACCACATCATTTGAACCTCGGGAATTCTTTTCTTTTTTAAATTTTATTATTTTTTCTTTTTTTAAACATTTTATTTCATTTTATTTTATATTAATCACAGGTTATGTACTTTGTATCCCAGCCGTAGCCCCCTCCTTCATTCCCTTTCTATTCCCCCATCCCTCCCTCATCTCTTCCCTGCCCCTTTCCAAGTCCACTAATAGGGGAGGACCTCCTCCCCTTCCATCTAACTCTAGCTTATCAGGTCTCTTCAGGACTGACGGCAATGTACTCTTCTGTGGCCTAGCAAGGCTGCTCCTCCCTGGGAGGTGGGGGAAGGGTCAAAGAGCCAGCAATTGAATTCATATTTCCATGTAATCTATTTGCCTTGATAGGGTACCCACTTGGATACAGAGATACCATGGGCTACAGGAAAGCAGAGGTTGTGATTAATGATTGTTGGAAGCTGAAAGATAAATATGAATATATAAAGAAAAAATCACTAAACTAATACTTTAGGGTTTGTATTCTTATTTTGGAAGGTAGATCAATAAATTATTCAGTACTTCAAAATTTTTGTTTGTAATATGTATGTGAGTATAGGTTCGTGCAGATGCCAGCAGAAGGAGTCAGATCTTTTGGAACTGGAGTTAAGGGCAGTTGTGAGGCGCTCTGTCTGGGTGCTGAACACAGAACTTGGAGAGGCAGGGAGAGTAGCAAGAACTCTTACCACTGTGTCATTTCTGCAGTCCCTGAGTTTTGCTATTATTGACATTAATCATGCTGTTTAAAACGTCATACTGTGTTTTATGATAATCATATATTTCTGAGGTTTTAAAATGTGTTTACATTGAGAACTAGCTATACATCCAACTTGCAAACTCAGTTAATAGAAAAGAAAAACAAAGGTCTGTCTTTAAATACAAGAATATATGAGTTATGACTTGGAAGAAGTCTTGTTAAATCAATAGGATTTAACAAGGAGACTATCAACAAATGTTTAGAATTTGACTTTAGAAGTTTCACTGGATGGGAAAAGCTCTAAATTTTTCTTTATTCAACAACTTGATTTATTTTCTATACAAAATGCTACCACAACAAACAGAAGCTTTATTCTCCTTGTTTCATGAAATGCACCTCAAGCCTGCTAGGAATATTATAGTTAACAAAAGCTCAGTGTTAAAATTGAACCAGGAGATAATCCTTAAAATTACGTGCATTGTGACTGCAGAAAAGGCTACTCTTTTTTTACTTAAAAAATTTCCCTCTACAGACCTGCTCACTTTTCTCATAGGATAATCACTTGGCAGCAACATGACATTCAGTGTTTGGAGTCCTAATGTGAGTGCAGCTCATATGTATTTCCCGAGTCTTGACAAACTATATCTCTGTATGTTAGTATGAGCCATCATTGTCATTTTCATGCTTCTCAAAAGCTACATTCCAAATTAACTTTCTTTTTTATGTTTTTTTTTATTTAAACTTATTTTTTATAATTTATTCACTTTATATCCCATTGTAGACCCCTCCCTTGTCTCTTCCCGGTTCCACCCTCCCTTCCTCTGGCTTCCTATTCCTCTCTCCTATTTTTCAGAAAAGGGAAGCCCTCCTTCTCTACCATATGTCCCCAGCCTATGAAGTCTCATCAGGACTGCTTGCATCTTCTTCCTCTGTGGCCTGGCAATTCTCCCCTGCCCCAGAGGGAGGTGATCAAAGAGTAGGCAACAGAGACCATGTCAGAGAGAGCCCCTGCTCCCCTCACTTCACTAGGGAACCCACATGAAGACTGAGCTGTCTATTTGCTATATCTGAGCAGAGGTTCTAGGTCCTCTTCACGAATGGTCTTTGGTTGAGGCCCCCTGGGCACCGATTTGTTGGCTCTGTTAGTCTCCTTGTGGAACTTCTGTCCCCTCCTAGGTCTTTCTATCTCCCCTTTCTTCCATAAGAGTCCCTGAACTCTGTCTGACCTGAACACCCATGATGAAATCACTTAAAGTAAGTTGGAACTGAGACTAGCTGTCTGCACTGAGCTACCCTCACGAAGGTGCCACTGCAACCACAGACAACACCTCAGCAGCAGCCGTGAGCCATGAGCCGGAAGCAGCAGCGTGAGTTAGGGAAGTGGTGCCTGTGAAAATCAATGTTCTTAAAGTCATATCAGATACTTATTATAAATTTATTGAATGGACCTCTCCAAAGATCTACTGAAAGTTAATTAATTGAAAGAGACCTTTGTTTCACACCTTGAGTCTAGAATAGGAAAAAGTGGCTCTATATATTGTTTATGGCTTATGTAAAAAATTTAAGTGTGTAGCATTAGATTTATTAAATCTTTACATTAGCTCCAACTTCATTCTAGCCACTGTGTTACACAAGTCAAAGATAAACTTCTAGACAGAAACTGACATGATCGCTACATTCAGAACTTTGAATGTCACAGAACAAATATAACAGCTATCTAGACAAGTGTGAAAGTACAGCTGTCACCATCTATCCAATGAAGACTACATTGTAATGAAGATTAAATAGTGACCTATGAAAGCACTGAGGAGTCAGCAATTTCTGAATGGGCCATATTGAACTAAAACAGAAATATACCTAACAAATGCCAGATGATCAGGAGACAGAAAAATAATCACATAGTTTTATGAAATTCAATGCCCTCTTCTGGCCTGCAAGAGCACTAGGCATATTGTGCACATATTTACATGCAGGGAAGTAGCTATACGCATAGAATAAATAATGTTTTTTAAAGAAAGGCAGAAAGAAGGTGGAAGAGAAGAAAGGTACAGGGTTCATTTATGTAGAATCAAAAAATTTTATGTGCTTTATGCAGTACTCTAAAAAGCTCGTATTTCTACTTCAATAAGAACCTTAACCCATGGATATTTCTATTTTCATACCTTGGTTAGTTCTCAGGCTCAATGACTCAACTTAGCGGGAATACTTACACTTGACAAAGACAATTTAAATCCACAGCTACTGACCCCTAGTTCTTCTTGACCACTACTGATATGATGACTAGATAAAATAACAAACAGGCCTCATAAAAACCAGCAACAGGCCCATGGATGAAGAAAAGGAAAACATATGAATCTTTGTGTGCCAGAGTACAGAAAAAAGGGATGCTACCAGTAACTGGCTGCCTTTATAAAAGAGTATTCTACCAGATCTTCATCTTCATTTCTTATCATATATACATGTATATATGTATATATATGACAAGAGATGTATATACGTATATATACACATATATGGGTGTATATATGAACATATACACATAGCCTTTTTCCTGTGTATATGAAGACACAAAATCTGAAATACAGCTCTTGTCTGTCAACAAAACTTTCTTATTTAATGTATAAGTTACAACTTGCAACTTGATCTTTAATAATATTTAGACCTTAATAAAATGAAAATACCCATGTTTTCCCTCAGATATTTTTAAAGTCATAAGTATAACTATGTAAAAATGAATAATATATACAAATGATTTAAGATCTAGTATATATTATACATTCAACAACAACAACAAAGTGAGACTTCTTTTAATAGTTACTGGGTAGTGTTTTCCACCAATATTTTTCAAAATAGCTTTTATAGAAGATCTCAACTAAAAATATGATGGAGAAAATAAATCTAAGAGATCTCTGGCCTAATAAGTTTCGAACAACTTTAAATTGCTTAGACTTCTAATTTTTTGAAGGGATTTTCATAGCATTTTGCAAGTACGTGTGCCTTATAATTTTCTAAGATGGGTATTTTAAGTGTCTTAAACTCATATTTCCATGTAATCCTTTCTGAATAACAGTGTTTAATATGAGTGGGCAGTAAAGCAAATGTGAGGCTTGCTGTCCTCTATAGTACTTGTAATTCTGTTATCAGGGATCTGGGATGACAAGTTTTCTTAATTCCCTGTCTCACTTGAACACAATCAGCAATAAGGGAGCAGTATCATGAATTATTATTGACAAGTCCAGCAACAAAGATCGCCATAACCTACTTTTGACACTAGAGAACAAACATGTCTTATTGAATGAGAGCATTGTAGTCATCTGCATCCAATCAAGAAATAGATGGCACACAGTAAGGTAGGAAAAGTTAATAAAATGTTAGTAACAAGGATAAACGAATATCTACTGCATATATGGAAATGGACATAGTAGCTGTGTGTTAGTTTACAGATAGAGTGGGCAATCAGCATTTGGTGATTGGCATTGGACTTTCTGTCTAGACAAATGGCCTTCAGAACCAATAGCTTATGCAGTTTCTGGCAAAGTGGGCTGCAGATCTGTGTTTGTCTCTTAATTGCCCAGGATGAAAGTCAGGCTTCTTAAACTCCTAAAGGGGTGCCCCATCAGGGACTCAGAATCCACACTATGATCATTTGGCATTTCTATAAAACTGAGCAGAGGAAACTTTTTTTCTGTTTTCTGTTTCTCATGTGGGTTCAACTGATTGATAACCATCAAGGGAACAAAGCCCTCATTACCACTGAGTGACAGTGATGTATTCTTTGACACAAATATGGAGTGTAGGGATGCTTTCTTCCCACCAGGTGAAACAGAAACACAGAATGGCCTGCTCAGAAGTCTTTGATGAAAATTTGTATACACACACACACACACAACACCTTTTTCTCTTGCTAGTTTGGTCTCATAGTTCATAGGTTTGTAGTTGTTTAAGACAGGAAAGGAGCCTATCACAGAGGAAATCTGAAAGACTCTACTCTGCGGGGTATCAAAGCAGAGGCCAAGACTCAGAGCCAAATTTTGGGCAGAGTGCAGGGAATCTTATGAAAGAAGATGGAGATAGAAAGACCTGGAGAGGGCAGGAGCTCCACAAGGAGAACAACAGAACGAAGAAATCTGGGAACAAGGGTCTTTTCTAAGACTGATATTCCAACTAAGGACCATGCATGGAGATAATCTAGAACTCCTGTATAGATGTAACCCATGGCAGCTAAGTGTCCAAGTGGGTTCCATAGTAATGGGAACAGGAACTGTCTCTGACAAGAACTCTGTAGCCTGCTCTTTGATCACCTACCCCTGAGGGAAGTGCAGCTCTACCAGGCCACAGAGGAAACAATGCAACTGGTCCTGATGAGACCTTATAAACTAGGATCAGATGGAAAGGGAGGAGGGGGAGGGAGAGGTCCCTGCCCCTATCAGTGGAGGGACATGGGTTGAGAAGAGGGAGGGTGGATTGATTGAGAGGGGATGAGGGAATGGGCTACAATTGGGATACAAAGTGATTAAACCGTAATTAATAAAAAATTAAATAAATTGAAAATAATAATAATAAAAGACTACTGATGCCCCTTTGTCTCAGCACCCTGCCTAACACCTTCCAGAACCATGAAAGCGACCAGGCAGCAAGGAAGTTAAAATTCACTTCCAGCCTAATTTTTCTGTATTAATCAACCAAGCTGTATGCTGTCTTCCGTGATATTGTTTATCTCCTAACTTTGCTGTGTAACCAGGAGTAATGGCTTTGCTGTTTGAGGAGCCTCTGTTGCCAATATGACCAACAACTCACACATAAGGAGCTATCCTGATCTCGATCTTGATGGAAGAGTTTTCTTTTTTGTTTTGTTTTTTAATGTTCACACGACTTTGACAGATTTTCCCATTCAAACTCATTTTTGAAAAGAAACTTGCAAAATTGTTTCCTCTATTTGGTTACAAGATAGTAGGTTCCCCTACATCTTATTCATGTCCATTTTGCCATTGTTAACACTCCTCTTCCTGGCCCTGCTATGTCCTGCCTTGTTCTTAAACATTTCCAACCACATTACTCCCCTTCTATGCTTTCACATTGCCTACATTCTAATACTTCCATGCCTTAAAGCATCCCCACCCATTACCCACTTTCAAGTTTATTGGTTTCTTCATTTATTGGCACTCCAAAGTAAACACATAAAATTGCAGATTCAAATGTCAGATCCACGTTGAAGGAGAACATGCAACATTTATCTATGCCAGGTTACCAAACCCAATATACATTTTCCAGTCTCAGTTACTTACATTAAAGTTAAATAATTTCATTTTTACAGCTGAATGAAATGTCATTTATGTATATGTGCACCATTTTCACTATACACTCAACGGACATCTAGGCTGTTCCTTTTCCTAGCTCTTGTGAACAGATCCAACAAAGAACAGGGATATGCAAGTGTCCCTGTAGAATGGAACAAAGAAGCCAACATCTATGACTGGGGGGAGTGTGAATTTCATCTTCTTGAGAAAGTACAGCCATAACAACAATTATGACCTCACAACTAAGGATGTTTGCACTGAATCTGCACAAGTATGGACCTATCAGTAGTCAAACATGGGTGGATGAGGTGATCAGAGGGCCCTGGGGCTCACTTCTGAACTTCTTATTAATAATAGGTTCGGAGAGAAGGTGAGTCCTTGCCTTCATACGTACACCCACCCATGACCCCACAATTCTCCATTGAATAGTGCCAACTCAGTTGTCACACAGATGGCCTTAGTTAAACAAAATGAGTTATAAATCCAACCAAATATACGAGTCTAGAGAAAGGATAGTCAAGAGGAGTTTTATAGGGGTGGAAATAACATAAGAGATAGCAAAGAGGAAAGAGTCATCAGAATATTTCATATGCATGCATGATATTGTCAAGAGAAATTGAACAAAGAAAAATATCAGATTTAATGGTTAAAATATTTTTTGATATCTATGACTTCTCTGAGCTGAGGAATATGAAGAGTAAAGAAAAACATAAATTTTAGACACTGACTTGTCCTTGAGGGAAATGGGGAAAATTAGTTGCACATTTTGCAAAGCATTTTCCTTGAGCTAAGCCGTCATACATTATTATTATTATTATTATTATTATTATATGTTTCCATTTTCTAAATTTCTATTTCTTGTGTCAGTTCAAGTAGACTTTTAGTGTGTGAAATGTTCCAGATGAATATTTTCCTATTATTGCTTCTACCTTATTTTTGCTTTGTTTTGCTTTCTTTTTCATTTATTTTTTATAATTTATTCATTTTATATCTCAATTGTAGCCCCCCTCCCTCATCTCCTCCAGATCCCACCCTCCCTCTCACTTTCCTCATCTCCCTCTCCTAGATCACAGAAAGGGGGAGTACTCCTCCCCTACCATAAAGCCCTACCCTCTCAAGTCTCATCAGGACTGCCTGGCTCCTTTTCCTCTGTGACCTGGCAGGGCTGCTCTGCCAGGAGGAAGTAATCAAAGAGCAGGCACTCGAGTACACATCAGAGATAACCCCTTCTGTCCTTAGTGATGCTTCCAACAAACAACTATAGATAGGTAAAGGAAAGAAAATGCAGGAAAGATTCTCATAATTGCTCTACCTACAGTCCCATGGGATCTTTAAGTATGTTCGTCAGGAAGAATTTAGGGGTGCAGGGTCTTCCATTCTGATCTAGAGTTAGATTATCAAATCAATTTAAATCATTAGGGCTCATTTACTCTAGGAGAAAGTAGGTCTCTTCTCTGGTTTGGTAGTTTGTTATCCCTTGGGGTTTTATTTTTACTGTGTGATGTTTGCTTGTTCAACTTTCTCTTCCTAACCATGCAAGCTTGAATCAGAAATAATCATTATATTAAATAACCAGATTTGTTTACTTACTTGCAGACAAGACACAAACTTACAGATCTTGTTGATAGAAGTCTTGTCATTTAATGGTTAGTTTTTGAGACAGACATTCAGGTCTTGATGTGGTGCCACTGTTTTATTCAGACATTCTGAAGGTGACTAACACAAATGTATTAATTAGTGATATTTTTGTGGTCAAAATTTCCAATTTGTTTTAGTCTAAGAATTTGTGTTTCCTAAACCTCTCTTTTCCAAGCATTGAAGTCTAGGGGGCTCACACAAAGTGTAAATATTTAAGTAATTAAAATATATTTTTACCAAAATGTAGAGTTAGAGTTAATGACAGGAATCAATAACTCCATTGAGGAGTATAATACACAGTTTGTTAGAGGTTTGTGGAGGTTAACTAAATGTAATGTGGTATAACATGACATACTATTCTAGGGCTACCATGTCGTGTTGCATGTGTACATCTGTATGATTCAAATTATTCATATATATCTCCTCAACTGTTTATTACTTCTTTGTGGTTAAAAACATGCAAAGTTATGTATTCTTAATATTCAGTATAGCATAATTATCTATGATAACCTACTATGTAATTGAACATCAAAAAGAGATGATCCATCATAATGTTTTCTTGGAAGAAATTGAATGTGTTTACCACAGGCTGGAAGGAGTAGGAGGAAGGGAGAGATAAAAAGAGTTTGGTCAAAGGGACATATTATTTGATTTTATTCATCCAATGAAGGTTTTTTTCAAGATTGCAAGGTTAGTGAAGCCTTCCCTGGAAACAGACATCTGCTATATGCATAAAGCTATGCAGTAGGGCTAGGATCCCAAGTTCATTATCCATTCAGTGCCTAGCAAGCTTTGTTTCATATGGAGGAAAGCAAAACATAAACTATTACCAAGCTTTTTACATAGTAAGAGGATATATTACTTAATTAAAATAAAGTTTGTTCTTCTGTATACATTTATTAATCTAATATGTGCATTTAGCCTCATACATTAAGTAGTTTCCAAAATGAGACCAGCATCCAAAGAAATCCATAGTCATTAAGTTAGATGACTTTTTGAGATACTTCCAAAGCTTATTCTAAATGGTATTGTATACCACTTTGCTGACACTTTTACAGGAAAATGGAAGATCTTTCAAGAGCAAAATTTATTTTTAAAAGCTCCCAAATTTGCAATGCAGAATCTGGGTTGGAAAAAAGCTATTTATATTTAAATGACAGAATTCATGGTAGCTTGTAACTCTTGCTGACCATAATTTATCTCCTACATGTGTGTGAGAGCCTCTATGTTTTATAGTAAGAATATATTTTTTTCGTTTGAATTTATTTCTATTCACAATAAAACTCTGAAACAAAGTCCTGTTCAAATGAGCTTCACAATGAGGCATTTAAAAAGCACAAAAGTGACATTAAACTCTACAGTACCAGGAGAAAATTCAGATTATGCATATAAATTTCAAATTCAGGCTTTGGCATTGAGGACCTGGGTAAATTATTCAACACAAATTCTATATCTGAAACACACTAATAACAGTATCAACTAATTTATGTGGTATAATTTGGGGAACAAAATGTGTATATGTATAAAGCAATTATCCAAGTGTTTGTTCTACATCCAAGGCTTAATAACAGTAAGCTTTTGCTCTGTTACTTCTGAAGAGATTTGCAAAAACCAAAAATTGAAAGGAAATATCATATACTTACACATGAGAAATGTCTGCTCATGCTTCATTGCCTTTTTCATAAATGACCCCTTTCTCAGAATTTGTTCAATAATGAATTCACAGGTTTGATTTTGCATAGAAGGAAGAAGAACAAAATGTGTCTTCCTACTTGTATTCTTGTCTCTTTATGGTCACCTCCCTGTGTCTGTGCTCACTCTTTCTCTCTATCTGTGTGGGTTGTGGCTGATAAGACATTGTACTACCAAGTCAAGTTTCTTGAATGATGTATTTGAACACACCTAACTTTTGGGCACAGTTAAAATGAAGGAACTTTTGACATTTTAGGACAAACTGGAGCCACCTACTTTCCCCATACAGAAGGGCTCATTGAATATCTTGAGGCAGAAATGGGAATCCTGTGACTACCAGAGAAGTGAGACATACCCTGGAGGCAGTCGGTGCAGGGTCTTCCAGCTTAAGGAGAGCAACGTGCTTGAACCTGAAGGAGAGGTACCCTCAGCACTTGACCCTCCAGAGCCACCAAGTCTGCCCTGCAGAACAAGGGAAGAGGTGTTGAGTGGAGAGCTTGAAGACAGAGTTCCAGAAGACCAGAATGACAAACTCAAGGACTGTGGCCAGCCAGAAACACTGAAGGAGGATTCCCTGACTGGCCGACGGAGGATCGAACACTTTTCCATTGCCCTGGAGGAGCTGAGGAGTATTTTTGAGGCACCTAAGGGTGAATTTAACCTAGCTGGACCAGCTGAATATGTCCAAAAGGTAAGAAGCAATTAGTTTCAGGATTACAGTCAGCATGTCTAGAGGATTGCCTAGGCTCACATTTAGTCCTGAAGATACAGGATTTTGTTTTTGTTTGTTTGTTTATTCCCTTCACTTATACCCTAGCCAGCTGTCTGGGTAACATCATACAGGAGCATTGAAGTTTGACATAATCTATTATTGACTTCTTCATAGTCTGTGTCAATTGGGACTTGACCCCATTTCACTCCTACAAAATCAATTCTAGTATGTCCTGTTATGTTGGTGGTTCTTTGAGTATGTGCCTGTTTTGCACAAATAGGTTATAGGCTCCTTGGGCACAAGAAAAAAATTTAACCATTGGTTGTGTCTCAAACTTCAAACATGAGCACCAAAATTAGGATGGGCTGTAAGAGAAAGTTTGCATTTTTTTTTCTCTTTTGACTTTGACGTTTATCTTAAAGTTTGGCCTGTGGAAAGGGAAGTGGAAAGAGATTAGCAGAAAACAAAATATATCATGTGTTTAAACATGGATGTCACCCATGCGGAAGGAAGCTCAAAGGAGGACTTAAGAGTTGAAGTTTAAATAGCAGGTTGACTGTAAAAGAGACAAGGGAAATGGTTAAGAATACTGACAAATATGTAGCAATGAAGTATGCTAGTGTGAGAGGGGAAGTGTAGAATTGTCTATTATGGAGGCAAAGTCTCCTGTGTAATAGTCATCAGGTGATTTCCTACGCACAACCCTTTCTGAGTGTCATGGACTCAAAACCTGAGTCCTTGAGAGATTTTCCTTAAACAGATGGGGGCTGCAAGTCAGAATTGCCAACATCTGCTGTTTACTAATGTAGATAGACATGAGCTTATTTTTACTGAAGGACATTTTCTCAGGGTCATGTCTATTACTGCAGAAATCAGCTGTTTTTCTGAATAACCAACTTGGAATATTGCAAGGGAACAATTTAGGGCAAAATGCTATGGTGTCCCATAGGACTTATCAGTAATGGCATGACATGAAATGAACAAAGGCTTTCAAACTACAGTGTCCTGGATTTTCATCCCAAAACTTGCAATTTGCTTCTGAAACAGAATAACATTTGACCCTACAAATGACTCTACTTTTTTTTAATCATAGAAAAGTATACGTAATAGTCTCATGTTACAAAATACTAAGATTGAACATTTTGTACTACTTGATGACCATTCATGATCATTGACAACACGTGAAATGACTCTATTAGTTAAAGGCATCTTTAATCAAAGACAGAAAACGGGATGAGCACTATTGTCAAAAATGGCTACATTTTCTACCTTTACAATCAAATAAAACAACTATTATTTGAGCCTAAATTATTTTCAAAAAATGATGTATGTTAGGGCCTGTACAGAAGTCACACTACAAAAGAATTTAATTAAAAGACAACCACATGATATTGTGTGTACTCATCTGGCAGTAAAACCTATGCTTTGCTTTCCGGGTTTTTGCCTGAGAACATTCATCATGATGCTACAATTATACTCATGCTTATGCATAATTAGCTTCCATATAGGGCATCATAAAAATAAAATTTTTGGCAAAATAATTTCTAGTCTAATATCTAGTCTTACTTTTCATTTGTTTTTGTATGTATATTTATACATGCACGGTCATGTGTGTGGATACACATACATGTCTGCACTCACGCGTTTGGATACCAGAAGTCTAGCTTAAGTGACATTCCTCAGGAATTATATACCATGGCTTTGGAGACAGGACCTTTCCTAGGCCTGGGGCTTGCTGATTAGGACAGTCCTCAACGGGATCTGACTGCTTTTCCCTCTGAATTACAAGCAGGTAGACAGAGGCTCCCATGCTCCTGAGGAAAACACTCTACCACAGTGGTTCTCTCAACCAGTGGGCCATAATATCTTCTGGGGTCATGCATTATATTTCAGATATATATGTGATGGCTCATAACCATAATATATCTACAGTTATGAAGTAGCAACAAAAAAAATTTATAGTTGGAGGTCACCAAAAACATGACAAACTGATCAAGACATTAGAGAGGCTGAGAACTGACTGAGCTGTCTCCACAACCCTGATCCTAATGGGACTTATGTAAAATTCTGTGCTGCTTAAACATCAAGTGACTAATTGATCTACTGGCAAGAAATGATAGGAAGTTACATGTGTGAAAGCAGAGGCCCTCTCCTAACTGCGGCGACACCCTGAACCCAATCCTATGATATTCCACCAGGCATGATCCTTTTTGTCTGTACTTTGATAATGTTTTGTAACTGGATGACAAGAAACTGGGATACACGCAGATATAGTTTTATAGTGTTATTTATTTTATCTTCATAAACTTTGAAAAGCAACAAAAAGTACACTCAATGTTGATTTTAATATAACAATTCAGGGCATATCCCTAGAATAATTAATAAAAATGTGACCAAATGTGGAAAGGTTTTACACACATACACACAAGTTATAATAATATAATCTGTTCTAATTTGGATAAATTGCAGCTGATTAGCAATAGAGAAATGAAGCATCAATAAAATTCTGGCTATAACATGAGAGCACTACTGTTCAGAATGGTATGTGGCTTGCTAGCTAGTATTTGAGAATAACCACAGCAAAAATTAAATACATGAATATCTTTACTTTCTTGAAAACTATGATTTATTTAGTGCATCTCATATCCTAGGGTACCATCTCATAATGCAGTATTTCTGTAAGTTCGTGATGCATTACTTGTGCCTTTACAGATCTTTTATCCACAGCATACACACATTTTAAAGTCATTATGGGAGGAATAGGGAGTGTTAGCAAAATTTCTTTCCCAGGAAATTCTACTAGTGCTATAACAATGTGGTCTGAAGGGCGGGGTAAGTCAATAAGGAATTAAATTTCTTTCAGTGAAACATTTGGTATGGTGTTAGGCATGTAAGCACAATTCTAGTCCAACTAAATTTGAAATTAGGTATTTAATCCTTTGCATGGTGATTGCATACATACAAATCATAGGTAGTCTCTGTTAGATCCTTTATTCTCACCCTATCAACACTTTATATTATTAGATGTCATTACAGAGTAATGAGATAATTTTTATTTGCATAAATCATGCAAAAATTTTAGCTACTTCATAATGCTGACATGTATTTATAGAATGTCTTAGAATACTGATGATGTGGAGAAAGTTCTTCAATATTTGTGACATTTAATGTGAGGACTAAAAGTAATTTCAAATGCAGGAAATTGTTTACAACTAGCAAATTATTTCAACAATAGGAAACAATTCATTACATTTTAGCTTTGCTACAAAAGGAAATGTTCAGATGTAGAAACTTGGTTTGAAATGCTAAGGATTTGTTGCAGTTTAATGAAATTCAATAGAATTTTGAATGTTTGAAACACATATATTATATTAAAAGTAGCATACACAGTATATATGTAAAGGTAAATATTTTTCTAAAACATTTTCATCAAACATAGAGGAAATATGTCTTATTTCTTAAAGTGTTCATTGAGTGTAGTTTAGTTTAAAAAATTATTTCTCAGTAAGAAAATAAAGAAAAGGAGCAGCTTAATATTATTTCCACTGTTATTATTTTGCATAAACATGAAAGCTCATCAAAGAGAGACATCAATGTTTTAAAACTTTCCTGTGTTGCAGAATCTTATTTTAAAACAATTTATTCTGATAGGAAAAGTAGAAAATTAAGAAGGAATTCTTAAAATGATTTATTTGTTGCAATATTAGCAATTTTCACATATGTATAACCTTAACCTAGAATTTATAAAATACATCATCAAAGAAATATAGACTGACCTTATACCTGAATATTTTATGTGTATAGACAGACTATGAATTGTTAATATAGATTCAAGGGAGCTTTTTAAGAGTTTTGAGAATGTGCCATAAGATTATAAATTTAGGAAGAATAATACATTCTTAGTACAATATTATATATCAGAATTTGCTTTAGAACCAACAGTACCTCAGATTTAGAGGTACTTTCAGATAATAAACATTTGCTTTTCTTTACATGTTTCTGGTGAGTTTTTCCATTTATACAGTCTTGTCAGGTTTCAAACACTAATGATTAATCAAATGATTCAATATATTGTGTGTTAAATTAGAAGCAGGATCTCACACAAAAGGTTCCATGTCACAATTATCTGTGTTTGATCTTATTCTTCACTTATATTCATATAAGAAAACTAATGATGCTTAGTAGGCTACATAGAATAATCACATCCAAAGGACATTCACATCCTAATTCCCAAAGCCCTGGCATGACATGGATTCAGCAAACACAGTTAAGAATCTTGAGAACTTTCCTCTTAACTCTGCTTGAATTGTGTCCCAAAGTTTAGGTAAATTGTGTCTTTGTTTTCATTGAATTTTAGGAAGTCTTTAATTTCTTTTTTTACTTATTCCTTGACCCAGCTTTCATTAAGTAGACAGTTGTTTAGTGTCCATGTATGCGTAGGCTTTTTGTTGTATCTGTTGTTGAGGTCTATTTTTAGGCCAGGTGGTCTGAAAGGATACAAGAGACTATTTCAATCTTCCTGTATCAGTTGAGGCTTGCTTTGTGTCCGACTATATGGTCAGTTTTTTGAGGAAGTTCCCTGAGGTGCTGAGAAGAAGGTATACACTTGAGTTTACGTGAAAAGTTCTGTAGACATCTATTAGGTCTGTTTAGGACCTCGGTAAGTGATCCTGGTATAACTGGTTGCAAATAGATCCATGTTTATCACCCTGCATAAAAGTTAAGTCCAAGAGGAAAAAAGATCTCAAGATAAAACCAGACATAATAAACCTGTTAGAAGAAAAATTGTGGAAGAGCCTGAACTCATTAGCAGAGGAGACAACTTCCTGAATAGAACACCAACAGCACAGGATCTAATATCAATAACCAATAAATGGGACTTCATGAAACTGAAAAGCTTCTGTAAAGCAAAGGACACTGTCAGCAGAACAAAACCACAGACTACAGATTGGGAAAGGATCTTCACCAACCCTATATCTGACAGAGGGTTAATATCCAGAATATATACAGAACTCAAGAATTTAAAAAGCAACAAATCAAGTAATCCAATTCAAAAATGGGGTAAAGAGCTAAACAGTGATTTTTCTATAGGAATATAAAATGGCAGGGAAACATTTAAAGAAATGCCCATCCCCCTTAGCCATCAGGGAAGTGGCAAAGCAAAAACCTGAGATTTCACCTTAGACCCATTACAGTGGCTATGATAAAAAAAACTCAGGTGACAAAACATGCTGGAGAGGATGTGGAGAAAGAGGAACCTTCCTCCATTGTTGGTAGGATTGTAAACTTGTACAACCACTTTGAAAATAAATCTGGCACTTTTTTCGGAAAATTAGGACTAGTGCTACCTCAAAATCCAGCAAAGCCATTCCTAGGCTTATATCCAAAATATGCTAAACAAGGACATTTGCTCAACCGTGTTCCTTGCAGCTTTATTCATAATAGCAAGAATCTAGAAATACCCCATATGTCCCTCAGTTGAGGAATGGATAGAGAAATTGCAGTACATTTACACAATGGAATATAACTCAGCAATTAAAAACAAGGAGATCATGAAATTCGCAGGCAAATGGTGGGAAATAGAAAAGATCATCTTGAGTGAGCAGAACAACATACATGGTATATACTCACTCTAAGTGGATATTAGACATATAATAAAGGATAAACATATTAAAATCTGTTCACCTAAAGAAGCTAAGCAAGAAGGATAACCCTGGGTAAGATGATCAATCTTCATTCAGAAAGGCAAACAGGATAGATATCAGAAGAGGAAGAAAACAGGGAACAGGACAGGAGCTTACCACAGAGGGCCTCTGAAAGACTCTACCCAGCAGTGTCTCAAAGCAGATGCTGAGACTCATAGCCAAACTTTGGGCAGAGTGCAGGGAATCTTATGAACAAAATGGGAAATGAAAGACCTGGAGGAGACAGGAGTTCCACAAGGAGAGCAACAGAACCAAAAAAGTCTAGGCCACAGGGGTCTTTTGTGAGACTGTTTCTCCAACCAAGGACCATGCATGGAGATAACCTAGAACCCTTGCACAGATGTAGCCCATAGCAGCTCAGTGTCCAAGTGGGTACTCTACTGAGAGGAATAGGACTGTCTCTGACATGAACTCATTGGCAGGCTCTTTGATCACCCTCTCAGGGATTAAGAGCCTTACCATGCCACAGAGGAAGACAATGCATCCAGTCCTGATGAGACCTGACGGGCTAGGCTCAGATGGAAGGGGAAAAAGCATCCCCCCTATCAGTGTACTGGAGGAGGGGTATGGGAGAACAGGGAGTGAGAGTGGGATTGGGAGGGTATGAGGGAGGGTACACAGCTGGGATACAAAGTGAACACATTGTAATAAATTTTAAAAATTGAATGAAAATAAAAATTAAAAAAAGAATCTTGAGAAGCCAAGATCTTTCTATGTAATACTAGATTAATATTTTGTTTTTTTAATTTAATAAGAAAGATTCAGGAGAGTCAGATGAAAGGCAGGATGAGAAAAAGATGTGATAATACAGGGTTGTGACTGGAGGAATACAGATATTTCCCTGGACAACCACACAATAAACAATTCTGCCCTGGACCTTACAGATAGAGCACAGTCCTGTGAGTACCATGAGTTCATACAGTGAAGTTGATGCATAATTTTAATGTCAACAACAACAGGAAGTTTGTGTTACAGAGAGAGAGCAAAATGTTTTAGAAATAAATATTATGAGGGAGGGGGCTACAGCTGGGATACAATTCATAAACTGTAACTAATAAAAAAGAAATATTTAAAGGCAAAAATCATGGGGGACATATTTGTCTCAATTCATATTTTCTTTTATAGGTTAAGTAGAGCCTGTTGAAAATATTTACAGCTTTTAAGCAACATCCACCCAGTTTGAACTAGCCATTTCTGAATGGGAGCAGACTTCAGGCTTATCTTGAGAAGACCAGGCAGGTAGACTTCCTTCCCTCTTCTTCAAAGGCCCCATTTGCTGTCCACAGGACTGAGA
>CM053752.1:75872932-75898353 GCA_028658305.1 Pachyuromys duprasi | reverse complement strand
TTCAAGAAGATCAGGGATTTCCAGTGGTTTGTTATTGTTTGTTGTTGTCTCAGTTGCACCCTTTTGTGGGCTCTGTGTGCCCGGCTTTGTGTTCTGTGCTAGAAGCTGTGAGCACTGCAGGCTGGTCACCCCTCTGGTCTGGAGGTCTAGCTCCTCAGTCTTTGAGATGTCAGCTGGGGTCTTTGCGCTCAGCCCTGGCCTTATTGCTAAGGGCTCTCCCCTGGAATGGAGATTTGGCTCCCCCTTCTGGGCCAGGGGCTGTGCACCACGCTCTGAGATGATATTTGGGGCACACACAATGGGTTTGGGTTTGTGTGCCTCCGCTGAATGCAGGCCTATCTGAAATGGTGCCCGAGGCCTTCTCTGTCTGTCCTGTGGACACACACAGGGACTGAGGTTTTTGCTGGCGGGAGCGTGCAGTGTTGGCCCTCAGTGTGTGGTCTGGTCAAGATGGTCCCTGGACTTTCTCAGTCTGGGGTGGCTCCGGAGATCTGTGCTCGCCCACTGCACACCTGGCAATCATGTATACTGGCATTTTAGGTCCCAGAGTTCAGTTTCCTGGTCGCTTTGTTGTTTCTGCTGTCCTACTCCTCAGAGACAGTGTCCTCTAGTGGCAGCCATCTTGGATCTCCCAGCTTGCTTTACTTTACTCTCTGGTGCAGCTCCCCTTATTAAACTGACATTTTTGTTGGTGACTTCTGACCCACTGAATGCCTTCTCACCGATGTTTGCCAAATCATTTATCACAAGAACTATGAATTCAATAAAAGTGCTTAAAAAGCTATGCAAACATTTTCACAATCTTGAAAAGGCTTAATAAAAATATACGTACCAAGCACTTATGAGTATTGAAAACATTAAATTAAAAATCAGTGTGTACAAAAATATAATAATAAACTTTGGTGGGTGGCCCTTCACCCAGGCACACAGTGGAAGCCCTAGGAAAACTAAGTGGGCTTCAAAACACCATCCACAGAACTTAGAAAAGGATGTGGTGACTAGTGTATAGGAGGAGTGGGAGGAGGTGTGAGGGATGACCCGGATCAATATAAATCATACCCATGCATGAAATTATCAAACAGCATTTAAAAAAATGAACAGGATGTTCCTTTTCTGAGAAGAAATGTAAAGAAATTTGAAGACCTAAAATTTATTTATTTTGCCTGAATAATGGGAAATCATTGCATCATAGAGCTGAAGTGTAGTTTTAAGTGAGAAGTATTACTTCACTACCTGTTAAATACGTTGTGCAGGCTGATCATCTTCATTCCAACGTAACAATATGTGGCTATTTGATGAAAAAGGGTCAGTTGTAACATTTGGATCAGCAGCATCTTGATAGCATAAACTAGAGCGAGAAATTTTATTTCAATATTACTAATCATATATATATATATATATATATATATATATAATGAACAAATTATACAGCATTAAATATTCATGAACATTAAGTATTATAACACCTGGAAGAGAGGTTTTAAAGAGGTAGACCTAACGCAATTTAAGAAATGGCAACAAAATAGCATCAAATGAATAAATTCTTAAATTTTCTTATCCTTTGGGAAGTGTAACCAAGATGGACTTCCATTTTCTCACTTGGAAAGGACTACAGTTATTGGGAGTTTTTTTTCTTTTTTCTTTCTTTTTCTTTTTATTTATTACAAAGTATTCAATTTGTATCTTGCCTGTAGGCCCCTCCCTCATCTCCTCCCAAAACCATCCTCCCTCCCTTTTCTCCCCCTTTGTCCCTCCCCCAGTCCACTAAGAGGGAGGTGCTCTACACCTTCCATCTGACCCTAGCCTATCAGTTCTCATCAGGTCTGGTTGCATTGTCTTCCTCTGTGGCCTTTCAAGGCTACAGGACTTCAGGGGCAGTTGATCAAAGAGCCAGCTATGTCAGAGACAGTCCCTTCTCCCCTTACAGGAGCTCCAAAAAGAGACCAACAGAGCCAAAGCAAACAAACAAAGAAACAAAAAGCTGAGCCTTGTGGGCCTTGTGGAGACTGATACCCCAAGGAAGGACAATGCATGGAGAGGACCCAAAACCCCAACTCAGATGTAGCCTATAGACTCAGTACTTGGAGTTTCTAAAGGTGGAGTGCTAGTTAATTTTCTGTCAATTTGACAGAAAAGTAGATTCACTAGGGAAACCAGTGCTTCACCTGAGGCATTCTCTCCATCAGGGTGGCCTGAAAGAATGCCAGTGAGACATTTTTTTGATTAACATTTGATGTGGGAGGGCTAAGCTCACAGTGGGTGGTGCTAGCCCTGTATGAGTGGTTTTGGGTTGTATCAGAAAGCAAGCAAAGCAAGCAAGGAGAAAGATGCCATCATCCCTCTGTGGTCTCTGCTTCAGTTATATTGCTTCACGCTCCTTGCTTAACTTCCCTCAGTGATGGACAATAGATTAAATAAGTCCCATCCCACAAAGTTGCTCCTGGTCATTGTACTTAATAGCAGAAGTGAACTATATAGAATCTGGTATCATAGAGTGTGCAAGTGATGAACTTAGCAGTGTGGCTTCTATGCCTTGAACTGTTTCATGAGAGGAAGTTAGAAAAATGTTGAGATTTGGGCTGGTTAAGCCAATGAGTGTTCAGAGATTAATATGGGATCTTGGAAGATAATATTGAGAGCAAAGAAGATATTTTTGAAAGTCCCTCAAAAACCTCTATTAGGACTCTTTGTGTGATGCGTTTATAAGAAGAATTTGTGGCTGTGAAAGCTGTTTTATAAGAACAATGGATGCTGGTTTTATGAGGCTGAAGATTTATTGGAGATTAATAAGAGAATGTCACTGAGGTTATATCTTCTGGGTTTCCTCTGCGAGTCTGCATGTCCATCATCGAGGAAAGTTAATCAAGGAGCCTGAGGCAGTAACTGAAGCAGAGATCATAGAGAGGTGATGGCACCTTTCTCCTTCCTTGCTTTGCTTATTTTCTGATACAGCCCAAAACTACTCACATAGGGCTAGCACCACCCACAGTGAGCTGTGGTCCAGAGGTGCCAAGGCTTCATCTAAAGCTGGCAGCCAAACTTGGTGATATGTAAGCATCTCCCATATGGTACTGGTTTGGTGGCCTGCAAACTTCAGGATTGAAGGGATTATGAAGAAAAAAGTAAGATTTAGTAACATTGAGGTATCATGAAATTCCCTAAAGAGAACAGGAACCCTGAAGGTGTGGTGTCAATTTGCAGGGGACACCAAGGATACTGATTATGTTGGGTTCCTGGAGTGACTACTAAGGACAATGGCAAATGTGGAATACAGGCAATCTGAGTGTATGAGACAAGTTCTATGTGCTGTAGATGGCAAGACAGAGATAGGGTTAACAACCATTTTGGAGTTCACAAGATTATGAATGAATACCATACACCAGACACTAGGTTAGTTACACAAACAGATGGCAGGGTGTGCTCTGATCTGATTCTTCTGATGTCCTGGTGGTTCTTTCCTCCTGAAATGAGGAAATGACTATATAAGATGATGATGATGATAGTGATGATTGTTATTCTCTCACAGGTTCCCACAGTTTAAGAGACTTGGAATTTTAAAGTATTGAAAAATTTAAGAAATGTGATATATTAAATTATACTATGCATTATATTGTGCTATTCAAATGAGGTTTGGGCAAGAACAAGATGTATTAAAAGTGTTGTGTTTATATGTCAATTTCATAAGAAGTCAAATGTGCTGGTTAGCTTTTGTCCATGAGGCAAACTACAGTTACTTGTTCAGTTACTCATCTGAAGAATTGTCTTTGTCAGATGGGCCTGTGACCATACCTGTGAGGGTTTTCCTGATTAATGGTTGACATGGAATGGTTGAGGGTATAGTGGGAAATGCCACTATAGTTGTTATACAACCCAGGTAGCTCTGGGTTGTATAACAAAACAAGCTGAGCAAGATATGAAAAACAAGCCAGTAGGCAATGTTCTTCCACAGTCTTTGCTTCAGTTCCTGCCTGCTTGTTCCTGCTTTGGCTTCCCTTGATGGGCTACAGGCTGTAAGATCTAATAAACCCTTTCCTCCCCAAGTAGCCTTTGGTCATTAGTATTCATCACAGCAACAGAAAACAAACTGGAACAGATCAGAAGGCTCTTTTGGCAAGAACCATTTATTTCACATTTAAAGGCACATTGTTCTTAGGTCTAGAAATATCCCATTTAGAAGAATTTTCCTCAAATAGTGAGTGGGTGAGGAGGGCAGATGCTTATGAAACCTTACAGCAAGATAGACAATCCTGTTTTGAGATGATAAAAATATACATTGTAATTTGTTAAATTGTGCTTTCTAAAAGTTACTCAAAACCAAGACAGTGATATGTCTGTCATTGTCATTTCCCTCACCAGTTAATAAAGTCCCTGTCATTCAGAAACTCAAAATCCAAATCCAATTAAATATGAGAGCATTTGTTATGCTTTTACACACACACACACACACACACACACACACAAAGTTAAACCAAGACCTCAAGATGTTACATGGATACACAGTCAGACTGGACCATTTTCTCCAATTTTAAAAGGCATTTCTTTTTATGTTG
Organism: Pachyuromys duprasi; assembly: GCA_028658305.1. NCBI lineage: Eukaryota > Metazoa > Chordata > Mammalia > Rodentia > Muridae > Pachyuromys > Pachyuromys duprasi. The sequence continues at coordinate 75,893,803 of CM053752.1, read as the reverse complement.
TAGTTCTTTTGTTTTGTCTCAAAATAATGTAAGGTTTCATTCTATGTTCTTCTTATATGCTAATGAGTTTATTACTTTGCTACCTTTGTGAGGTATTGTATTTTATTTGGAAAAAAAAACTGGCAAAATTACCAAAAACTCACTTTCACTGTCTGTAGGACTTCCAGAGAAAGCTGCCATCCCTTCTCATTTGTGTGTCACAAATGGTGACATATTTGTGACATTGTAAAATATACAGTCACAACATGACACTACTAAAGAATGTTGTGCCAATAAACACAGAGGGACATTAAACAGCAGTGACTTACTTTCAGCTGAGAAAACTGCCACCTGCTCACAGATTGGCAGTCTGATATTTTACTTAGAGTAGTAGGTGCTATTCCTCCAGCTCCACTCCCCTTAAAAAAATGTTAGTGATGGCTCTGCAACCTCAGTTCTTAGCTCTCCATGTTGTCCAGTCTGCCTTCTAAAAATGGTCATTTTTCTTACCATCCTGCATAATTATTTCTCTTCCATGTACCCCCATTACTGATATTCAGACCCTACCAAGTTACTTCTAGAATCTTATCAGCATCAGCATTAAATGAAACAGAGGAATAAGAAAACTTCAAATGAAAAAGGGTGATTAGATAGGGGAAATTGGATTATTAATCATTGTCTCTGATAGTCTTTGACTATCTGGAGATGCCATTCCAGACAGCCTGCAAATCCACCACTGAAAATCCACCAGCAATCACAAATCCATCCTGAACATCAGTGTGGAAATATCTTCTATGACATTCTCACATGCATGCCCATTTAATGTGGAAAAGCTGGAACGTGATTAAGTTAATGTCAACATTAGCATCATGTATTTCTCCATACGATGTATGTTGACGGCAGAAACTCATTCCAGTGAATTGCCTACAATTTTTATAAAGGAAAAAAAATCAAATAAACCCATGCAGTTGGCATTCTTTTAAACAAGTGACCATAGATCTCCCAAGGTGGCAAGAATGTGGAAAAGACTGTAGGTTAGAGGAAGCTAAAATATCATGGTGACCAAATTGGGTGTGGGATCTTTTCCTTAATCCTGAACCAGATAAGAAGGTATGGGTGGCAAAATGGAACAAAATCTGATTATTGTTGACTGGGAAAAAAAAACACATAAAAGTTAAAAGTGATACTACTGAGCAAGTGCTTGCTGTGATAGCATAAGGGGCTGACTGAGCTCAAGCTTAAGAGAAGACAAAAGGCACAAAAAGACAGACAACAGTTCACACACCTCTGATGCCAGCTTTAGGGAGGTGGAGAAAGAAAGATCCCTGAGAATTTCTGGACAGTCAGCCTAACCCAAAATCATGAGCTCCAGGGTCCAGTGAGCAATTATCTCAAAAAGTAATTTGGCAGCTCTTGAGGGATGAAGCCTGAGCTTGTCCCCTGGCCTCTACATTCATGTCCATTCACATATATGGCACATGTGTATACCCAGAAAAGAGGGAGGAGAAAGGGAGAGAGGGAAGGTGGTAGGGAGAGAGAGAGGATAGGAGGGAGAACATAAAACGTTTCTTCCCTTCATTTGGGGACCAGATTCTTGAATAGCCACCTTCCATATTTGTACTGGAAGCTCTGTCTGATAACATTTTTTGCTGCAGTTTCTCTCCTTTCCTAGCCTCAGATTGAGTCCTTAATATGAACATAGAAATCTGTAATTTTTTTGTCATGTTAAAACAAAGGATGTTTAACATGGAGTGTAGAACAGGCACTGATGTTTCAGTGAATAAGAGGCACCAAACAGCAAGTACAGCTTCCATTCTTCCTGAAAGTCAAGCAGCTTTCAAAAACATTGAGGTCCCTTTATTTCAGCACATCTAGTATTCAGTATATTTTGTATAGGAAGTAGATAGTTAACACATGGAAGTAGATAGTTAACACATTTTTTTTCTATTGGGAAAACTATTTCTTTATGTACTTAATGTATGTTGATAAGTGAGTGCAGTGAGTTCCAAACACCTGAAACAAATTCAAGCTCCGTTAATGCTTCTCATCTGCACCAATCACTGAACATGATGATTTATGATGCTTAATAGTGCACTAACTTGTTTTATGTCAGTATAAGTCATTTATTAGGTATTGTGAGACAAATTGCCCTAGAGCATGGTAATGCATCATAATAGGCACAGAGTACTTTCTTCCCCCATTTTTAAAAACATCAAGCACGCATGCTGAAAGTGTTCGGATTTTAACTTTCACTACTTATCAATTTTTATTCAAGATAAGGTTGATATAAAATCCTCCCTTTCTGTTTATAATGATTTAATCATGTAGATTTCATCTCTTTTTTACATTATCTTCATTTTGGAGTTTATGAGAACTTTTCATTAGTGTTTGAAATCCATTAAAGTACAATTTACTTTTATTTATTCACTTATAATTACATATATATATGTATATGTGTGTGTATCTCTCTCTTTATATATACATACATATATATATATATATATATATATATATATATATATATTTGTCCTTTGGTCAAAGTCTTCTCACCATCCTCTTATCCCCTTCTCCTTCCCAACAAATCTCTTATTCCTAAGTCTCTTTACTATTCTCATTACTTTTTTTTTTTCTGAATAAAGTCTTATGGAACAAACATAAGCTATCTAAAGAGAAGCAAGTTTTCTGTCTTACAACCATCAACATGTACACATCCTGTAAAAAAAATGTTCAGGTTTAAAATAGACTAAGGAGGCTCTAAGTACTAGTGTGTCTACAACACTGCTGAATAGAAGGCTAAAATAAAATAAAACGAGGAAGCATTGGGGCTTAAGCACTAATGTCACCACAATACTGTTGAAGAGAGAGCTGGCAGTTCAATTCTGCCTAATGTCTGTTTCAAGTCTCCCCTTTCATTTGGCGCTATCACTTTTTATGTGTTGCTTAAAATTTGAAAAGCATCCTTAAATCCCTTGCTTGATGCTAACACTGGCTTACCATAGATTTTTAGAAGAGATTCTGGACAATCAATGTGCTCAATAATTACTAGTTACTGACCTCTAAACATTTGTGAAAGGCATTGTATTCAAGGCTTCATGGGCGTTTCTCTCATCCAGTTTTCACAGAAACCTAAGCACATAAGAACTGCAAGATTAGAAGATGGCCCATTAGATAAGGTTATTCACTGTACAAGCAGGCAACCTGAGCTAGAACAATGGAACCCATACAGGGTGAAAGGAAAGGAAACCAACTTCTATGAGCCAGCTGTCCTGGAACTTTCACAGGCAAAAGAAGAGTGCATGACTCACAACCACCTCCCTGATCATGAAGATACATAGCTACAATAATAAACTGAGAATTTACAACATTTCCCATGTAAGTATGGAGCAGTGAAGTTAAATAACTTATCAAAGATACACAACTGTAGCTAAGAAAGCATAGATATGAATTCATACCTACATCAACCTACAGAATCCAGACCACAAAATAGTTAATATTAATCACTGGATGCTCTCAAATTCTTACTTGCTTATTTTCATACATGACTTCTTACCTCATTTCTGTTATAAGTCAGCCCTTAGAAATCAAAGCAATTTTTGAACTTTGAGAGATAAAGTATGTGACACCCTCCATACTAAGGCACATGGATCTTCTGTTAGCATCATTGAAACTGATATTCCATGGCTTTTATTTTTTAATTATTATTTTAATTATTTTTTAATTATTATTTTTTACTTAAAATATGTCATCATTTTTTTCTTTTTGTTTTTCCCCTCCAAACCTTCCTGTGTCCCTTCTCCTGCAACCCTGCAACCCACTCATGCACTACCATCATTTCCTCTCGATTTGATGGCTCTTTTCTGGTTATTACTGTTTGTGTGTGTATCAATGAAGAGGTCAATAATTTGAGAGTAAATCATTAAATTTTCAGGCAAATGGTGGGAACTAGAAAATATCCTCCTGAGTGAGGTAACCCAGAAGCAGAAAGACGCACATTGTATATACTAACTATAAGTAGATATTACACCTGTAATACAGGATAAATATACTAAAATCGATTGTCCTAAAGAAGCTAAGCAACAAGAAAGATCCTAGGGAAGTTGCTCGATCCTCACTCAGAAAGCAAATAGGATAGACATCTGAAGCAGGAGAAAACAGGGAACAGGACTGGAGCCTACCACAGAGGGCCTCTGGAAGACTCTACCCAGCAGGGTATCAATGCTAGCATTTTCCCCCTTTTCCCTTTTTATTTTTATATTATAATTTATTCATTTTGTATCCCAGATGTAGCCCCCTCCCTCATTGCATCCCAATCCCACCCCTTTTCCCTCCCTGCCCCTCTCCAAGTCCACTGATAGGGGAGGTCCTCCTCCCCTTCCATCTGACCCTAGCTTATCTGACTTTCCTGTATTGTTTCAAACCTGTCCTGAAATTTTGAACTTATTCTGAAAACTACCACCTAGCTTTCAGTTCTTCTAGTTCCTCTAGGCATGTCCAATAATAAAAATCTGCACCATTTTTTTCTACCGTAAGTCAACTTCTTTCTTAAGTCCATGCTTCTTCATGGTGATGCTGTGCATGGAAGAACTTGGTGGTCAATTTCTTACCTTGTCCATCTCGCAGATCTCTTGTCTTGTATCTTCCATTCACCATGTAGCCCTAGGATCTTCTGCCTATATAATGTTTTCCTTCTAGTTCCTGTGTTTGATGAAAGTAAGCCCTATGACATTGTGCTATCCCCCGTGATTTTCACAGAAATGGACTTGAAGGCTCAATATCATATGCTTGCATTTCATTCCACAAGGCTGTATAATCAATTTTGATTCCCTAGTCACATCTAATAGCTCTTCTGACTTCAATTCCAATTAATTGATATGAGATAAATTAAGCTCTCATTTTCTTAGTCACACCAGTGGTACTTCAAGTTCTGCATAACTACTTAAATTTTTAGTAACTAGATCTGTGCATCTATCACTATTATGCTAGACAGCACCAATGTAAATACTTTACATTTTCATCGATATGAACCTTAGGCTTTGAAGCCTAACTGTTTCCACACAAGTACTACCTTCTTTATTTGACAAGCTCTTTCTATTATAGAGGTTTAGAATGTTGTTGGTCCACACCAGCCCATGCCCCTGACTTTCTACTTCGGAATGATGCCCAGGTAGCATGTACATTTCTAATTTGATCCTGAATGTATTCCCAGAAACTCTTTGGTGATGCCAGAGGATGGAAGAGGAGGGCGACATGAATACCCTTGTAGGGATTTATGCTTCACAAATTCTGTGCATGTCGAAAGAACTATGAGAAATCAGTAGAGGGTCAAAGAATGCGTTTGGAGTGTGAGTGGTTGTATTTTATTATTTAAGCATTTTTTAGTTCTCCTTATCTTTTATACAGTCTATACAGAAAGCTATCTAGAGATACTACTTTGTGTCTTATTAAACATTTAGGCAAGTTCTTTTATTTTCTTCCACTCAAAAGCTCTAGAGCCTGATAGCTCCTCTTTTATAACCAGTATTTTTTTTATTTTGAATATTTAGGGAGAAAGTTAAAGAGTTTTTTATGACTTCTCCTCTGAATCCCTTTCCTCAATTGTTGTCCTACGTCAGTATGGTGATGTGAGTAACTGTGAAGAGTCATTACCAATAGATACTGTTCACACAAGTTCACTGTTTGCCTGGGAATTAACTCCGTACTCTGTGAGTCTGGAAAGTGTGCAATGACTGTGTCCATACTAATAATCAATAAGAATATTTTCATCATCAATCCAGTAAAACCTTTTCTTCTGCTTCACCTATTCTTCTACTTCGACTCTGAGCCTCTGAAACTACTTTTTATCGTGACCCTGGCTGTGTGTTTTCCAGAATGTGACATCATATTATATATAGACATTTCATATTTTCTTTTGATTGTCTAGCATCTTGGTTTGTAGCTCATTGCTTTTTAATGACTAATTTATACTCCTTTGTAGGGATAAATGCAGTTTGTTAATTCATGTTCCGAGCAACTTCTCCATTTTCTTCAGTCAGACATGAAAGAAAGTGCTATGAACATTTCTGTTCAACATGCAGTGTGGGTGAACTTTTTTAATGAATTTGGGTTGTAACTGTTGTGGACATGGATTTTTAATTCATCGGGGAAAAGAGTTGTTGATGTTACTGCATGAGTATGATTACTGTATCTTTACTTTTGTAATAAAATGTCAAACTGGCCTCTAAAATGGCTGATAGAACATCTAAATACATTGTGTTCCTTTATGCAATGATTGGAGCTCCTTTGCTCTGTATCCTCAACAGCATGTGCTGCTCTTGGGGCTTTTGAATTTTTGCTGCTCTAGTTAAGTATACATTTAGAGTATGTGCAATTTTGATTCTTAATTTTTACATTTACTAACTTGTTTCAGTGGTCTAAAATGAATTTCAAAAACTGTTCACTTTTTGTTGTCACTTCTAATTCCAGTGATATAATTTTGTTCTCTTTTTTTACAGTAACACATTATTTTGTTTTTCACTTTTAAGCTTCAATTGCAAAATAATGGTTAAGCATGGAAGTCTGAGGGTGCAGTTCAGTGTTAGAGCACCTTGTTAGCATAAAGGAGGCCCAGAGTTGGATTCCTGGTGCCTCGGGTAAAACTGGTAAAGTTATCATTATTATTATTACACCTACTACTATGTCTTAACTACACGAAAATCATATGAGAAACAGTCTGAATTACAAAACTCTCTCATGAATAATTATTAATTACTAAGTACATTATATAGTAAATACTGAAATTGTTAAAATCTTCTGAATTAAAAGGCAGAAGGCACACACTGTCTTTCCCTTTCTCTCATGATTTTTACCAGCACACTAAGCAGGTGTGTCATAAAGTAGTTTTGGAATGCATGGGCAGAACCTCTTGTTAAGATGAGCTGGAGTCTCTGTCGGTGTCCATGCTTGAGGCCCTACATATCTATTACATTAGCTTTGGGGCCATCTGAGTCCTCAGTCTGCCCTGCATCCAGTTGCCATCCTTCTGCTTATCTGCCATGTAATCAGATGTCATTAGTCCCTAGCATAGGGTCAAAGCAGGCTAAGTAACCTTCCTTATGGCTGTGTTCCAACTTATGTGTATGGGACAACCTGTCTTGTCATTCTTCGTGCCTGATAGATGACTCTGGTGAAACTGTGCAGGAAATATATAAGGATGGTCAATAAGAGGTGGAATTAATACACCTCTTATTGACCATCCTTTTAAAGGCTGATGCCCAGTGTTACTCTGACATCAAACTGTCTCCCAGCATCCCAAGGGACATACTGTCTTCTCCATGCATATTTATTCCATTTTCCACAGTGAATTATTAAACCGTGCCCTGAATATACAGCTGGTTTCAGAAACGAATTTCATCTTGTTACTTAAACCCTTGGTAGAGTCTACCTCATGAATTGCAGACCAGTACTTACACCAAAGGTCACTGCCGCCAAGGAGGCCTTCCCATGATGCTTTGGGACATCTCCCTTTTTGATCCGTTTAAGTCTCAGAATTTCCATGAAATAAGCAATTATTACTAACTCTTTTAAATGAGAAATTATTTTATCTATAGAGAAAAGTATGGCAATCTACATCTTTCTGCAGCACTACATAGAAGTGGTGAATGGATAAAGACTCCTCAGTAGTGAAATCCTTTATGGAAGTTCCACTCAGGAAGCTGAAAGCTTTTTTTTTTTCCTGGCAAAGCTTTACTGATGCTAATGTCTAAATTTCCCTCTTACAAAATATATTTAGGAACTGCATAAAACAGAAGAAAGTAAACCCAGAAGATGGAAGGTTTAGAGTAAATAAAACATATACTGCCCACCCTGCATATACATACACAGCCAGAAAGCAGGTATCTATTCTCTCTCCCTCTCTCCTCTTTGTTCCTTCCTCCATTATTTCTCCTTCTCCTCCTCTTTCTCTTTACTTCTTTCTTCTTCCTTTGTCCCCCTCTTTCATTGTTCTCTAAAGGGAGTAACCTTATGTTGTAGTCCACATAAAAAAATTATAATTGTTTCTACTACATAAAATTAAATTTTTATAGAAACCTTTGTGCCAGACACATCCTGTTTAATTTCTTATTCTTCAGTGAATAAAAACAAGGTTTCTACCCTCAGAAATATTAGGATCTGAGTTCTCTTGTTGGTAATTTTTTTTTAAATATAAACGACAATCCTCTCATGAATGACATGAGATAAAGGGAAAACACAGTGCTAAGAAGCATGGATGCCACTAATAGTAACTCGGGACCTTAAACTCCAGTGTAGATGCAGTGAGAATAAAGAGCTCCGTAATAAATGGTCTTCGATGGTGGAAGATAAAACACAATTGTTTTTCCTTGCTTTGCCAAAGGAGTTACTTGGCATTTTGCTCAGGATGCCTCAATAAAAGATTACCAATGAGATAAGTTCTATTCATTTTATTTATTAAGGCATACTTGACCAAACATAACAATAAAAAAACTATAAAATTTTCCAAAGAAATCATTTCAATTCCACAATGAGCAGTGTAAATAAGTCCGTTTTAGGGTAGAGTAATGGTGACTTCCTTTTCTTTGGAGAATCATTAGATATTTTATTCAGATTGTTCAAGTAAAGGCCACTTCTGGGTTCACAATATTCCATACATCTGAGGCCAGGGTGAATTTGTAGTCAGATGATGCCTTCCAGGGTTTTGATGCTGGCTTTTAATCGGCAGTCTATCTTCAAAATAAATCATCACTTAAAATGTTTTCATATAAAAATAAAACTGTTGAAGTCAGATGTCAACAAAGCAAACTCTCAAGCAGGAATCTATCTTTCCTCCCACAGAGGGCAGCCTATGTTCCCTAAAGAGAGCACTCTGCTTCAAGGAGTTCCGGTTTCCTCAAGGTTCTTCCTGCAAGTAGATAAATAACTCATTCTTATGTTCATCTTCCCATGGAGCAAAATGTACCACTTGGAAACATTCACATTTTCAGTAAAATCGTGGCTTTGAAGCAACGTGAAATGATTTTCTCTTATTGCTGTCATGATAATGACAGGCTATGTGTAACCTTGAGTCCATGGGACACAGCTTAGCAGTGGGAGGTGAGGTGGAAATGCTTGTGAGTGATTTAGGAAGGGTTGGGGCCAAACCCATGCATGACAAGGACATGACATAGCCCAGCAGGCTCAGAATCAGAAAAGACACATACACCTCCCCAAAACAAAACTTGACACTAATTAAAGAGGCACTACCAACAGGTCAAACAATATATTAGAAAATATTCTTTGGAGATATTTCAAAAAATTTTTTGCTTATTTGTTTGTGAAAAATGATAAATATCTTATCAGGCCCACTTAGACTGTTTTTCTTCATTTTAATAATTTTTATATTAATTACAGGTGATTTACTTTGTATCCCAGCTGTAGCCCCCTCCCTCATTCCTTCCCAATCCCACTTTCCCTCCCTCATCTCCTCCCTGCCCCTTTCTAAGTCCACTGATAGGGGAGGTCCTTCTCCCCTTCCATATGACCCTAGTTTATCAGGTCTCATCAGGACTGGCTGTTTTGTCCTCCTCTGTGGCCTGGCAAAGCTGCTCCTCACTCGGGGGAGGGGGGTCAAAGAGCCCACTACTTAGTTCATGTCAGAGACAGCCCCTGTCCCCCTTACTAGGATAACCCACTTGGATGCTGAGCTGCCATGGGCTATGTCTGAGCAGGGGGTCTAGGTTATATCCATGCCTGGTCCTTGGTTGGAGAATCAGTCTCAGAAAAAAAACAAAACAAAACAAAAAAAACCTGTGCCCAGTATACAACAAGGACATTTGTTCAACCATGTTTGTAGCAGCTTTATTCATAATAGCCAGAACCTGGAAACAACCCAGATGTCTCTTAACAGAGGGATGGATACAGAAACTGGTACATTTACACAATGGAATACTACTCAGAAATTAAAAACAAGGAAATCATGAAGTTTGCAGGCAAATGGTGGGATCTAGAAAAGATCATCCTGAGTGAGGTATCCCAGAAGCAGAAAGATAGACACGGTATGTACTCATTTATAAGTGGATACTAGACCTATAAGATAGGACAAACATTCTAAAATCTATACACATAAAAAAGCTAAAGAAGGGATTCTGGGGTAAGATGATCAATCCTCACTTAGAAAGGCAAATGGGATGGATATTGGAAGTAGGAGAAAACAAGAAATAGGGCAGGAGCCTACCATAGAGGGCCTCTGAAAGACTCTACCTAGCAGTGTATCAAAGCAGATACTGAGACTCATAACCAAACCTTGAACAGAGTGCAGGGAATCATATGAAAGAAGAGGGAGATAGAAAGAGCTGGAGAGGACAGGAGCTCCACAAGGACCACTTAGACTTTTTAGATAATGTATAAAGAAAAATATCAATGCTGAGTTTGCTATAACTTTTGCAGAAGTCAAGTTAGGATGCCTGAATATTTGATAACTGTAGGTTCCTTACACATCTTTTCTGTGCACAACTCATCCTCTCCATCACTTTAGACCTCCGTGCTGCTGATATACTATGTAACTTGTTCATGCTTTGTCTGTTCTGATGATATATCAACTGGAGATCTCTTCAGAGGAGTTCATAGACAAGTGATACATGTGTCATATCAATTTTTTCTTAATAATTTTCTAACTATAAGTCCAGTTATAAGCACATATACAATAATTCTTTGAAGGGGCATGATAGCTAGCTTACAGACAGCCTCTTAAACAGGGACAATTAACTGCTTTGTCAGTTAGAGCAGCTGAAGACCTGGAGTCCAGTAGGAAGAGACTACCCAAGTACAAAAGAGTCAATGACTTTTCTTTCAACTACAACTCACTCAAGCACAGCCAACTCCTGTCTTAGTGTTTAATTCAGCAACACACCGGACCCTGTAGCATCCATTGATCTTAATTGTGCTTTATGGTGTGATTCTAAGAGTAATGGGAGAATAAAGATATTTTACATTAAAAATGTCATTTTAATTTAGACATTACGGAAGATCCCATACAGCTAACATTCAAAGTGTTGATAGCTTTTGCAAAGGCAATTAAGCAGTGTGTATTTTATCTTAATCAGAAAATAAATCTGTTTTTACTATCAACATGGTTACAACTTTTAAAGTGTGCCCTTTCTTTACCGCTCTCTAACCTCCACACCCACACTACATAGTACTGGACCTGTTTCAGCAAAATGTATTTTTCCTCTTTGTCAAATGTAGCACAGGATATACTTTCACTCATAGTAGATAAGAGCTATATCAAAAATCCAGTCATTCCTGCAGCTGAACAAGTGTCAGCTCTCATTCAAAACCCATCTGTGACGCATGTCAGGGAAGTATTAGCACCAGGACTTAATATTTAGTGTGCAGTTTCATAATTTTTTTCAAATTACATAAAACTCTTCAAATTACATTAAAAATTATTTTGTGTTGTGTTCTAAAAATTTTTTGAGACAGGATCTTACTGTGGCTAAGTGGATTTTCAAATCATGGTGATTCTTCTGCCTCAGCCTCCAAAGTGCTGGGCTTAGTGCCCTGAGATCATTATCCTACTTCATCTCACAAACTCTTTAAGCTTTTATTCATACAGAAGCATTGAAGGTGCATTTAAAGAGTTTATTTTCTAGTTTTCTAGATGAGGTACTGGAAATCATGATGTAAAAGTCCTAAACTTATCTTCCGCTGTAGTGTATGGTACAATCTTTTAATGACTCAGCCACTGTTCTTTACTAGCTGCTTCACCCAGCATAATCAACTCACTTGTTTCAACCTACTGTATTTAAATAACTGTATGTTCCGGTGTTTACACTGAACTACCTGGAGTCATGTCTATTTTTCTTGTTTTATTCCATGGGAAAGACTAAAAATGCACTTTGGTGTTCCTACTACCTGAGAGTAATGCTGAAGTAATGACACAATATGTTGTCAATGTTGTGTACTATAGCAAAAATGTGATCTGGACTATATCATAGACAGAAGTAGAAGGACTCTTGCCTGTGTTCATCTGGTTTCTGTGACGGTTAGGTTTTACTGTCAAGTTCACACCATGTAGACTCAAATAGTATAAGGAAAACTCAACTGAAGAACTGTCTCATTCAAGTCAGACTATGACTGTATTATGAGAGACAGTCTTGATAGATTGATGTGGGAGGGCGGGAGGGCTCAGGCCATTTTTGATGGGATGCACCTCTCACTACACAGGTAGGAGTAAGATACATATGAGAACTAGTTGAATAAGCAACAAAACAAAGAACCTGCTGGCAGAAGTTTATCTTTCAATTACTGCTTAAATTACTGCCCTGATTCCCCCAGTTATGGACTGTTATCTGGAAGGATAAATGGAAATAAACACTTTCCTCTCCATTTTTTTTATAAGAGTGTTTTATCATAACTACAGGAAGCAAAATAGAAAAGACTGCCAAAGGTATTATCTTAGGCCATTTATTTTTAGAATTATCTGTTCTCTTACTTCATATTAGAATAAATCTTCTCAATTTTGTTTATAAAATGCTTTCCTATTATTACTGTGCTGATTATAAATAATCTATAACTATTAAAATCTGGACAAGCAGTAATCTTTGCATCTATTCCTTCCTAAACTGTAGAAATATATCTGCTGTGCTATAAACTAGTCATAGTCCAATCTGCTGGAACTTGTCATTGTCATTGTTGCCATTTGAAATAAATTCAACTCACCTGCCTACTGAGGCAATCAGGAAACAGGGGACCACCAAAAGGAATCTATGCTTTTGTATCAAATATGGAAATATTCTATTCAGCCTTACAGAAGAGGCTCTTCTTTATCAGTTGCCAATTTTGTCTTTTGGGTTTACATTACCACTAGTGTTACATGTGACAGACTAGTGTGAGGTTCTCCTTGGGCATCTTCTGACTATCTGTTCTATACTCAGAACCTTTCCTAGGCATGAGTTATCTTGAATATTTGCTTCCTCTCAAAGACATAAAGTCTCCTAAGAGCTAATATGCGGATAAACTGAAACGAAAGAGGAAATTCAAACCCTGAAATTGTTCTTCTCAGTTTGGCAAAGCAGAAGCTAACTGTGACCCAGCAAGCACAGTGCACCAGTGACAGTGCACCTAGCATCATTTAGAGTCCTAACACCTTTTCTTTGTTGAAACAATCTGCCCTCAGCTCTTCCTCATAGTGGGAGGCAGAGATGAACAGGGCTTGTCATGTTGAGAGGATGACTTTAAACATTTCAGGCGTGTCTTTCCTTTGGAATGGTTGCCCATTCAGTATAATTTCTTGGAAGCTGTTCTCAAGTTAGACATTTTAAGGTCTTAATCCTTATGTCACTGTATTCCCCTTTCGAGGCAGTGGTTTGTTTTAAACTTATTTCAGTTAATTATGGAAATGGCCAAGTAGTATCTGCAAGAAAACAGACAACTGAAGAGTAAGATTATAGCTCCTGTGGTAGATGAATGAAATGGCCCACATAGCCTCATATATTTGAACACTTGGTCCTCTTTTAGTGCAAGCATTAGGGAAGGATTAAAAGATGTGACATTGTTAGGGGAAGTGTGGCAGGGGGGATGTGCTCTGACGTTTCACAAGTTCATTTTTTTCCCAGTTATCTCTCTGTCTTAGTTTGAGTTTTTCCTGCTGTGATAAAGCACCAAGACAAAAATCAATCAACTTGAGAAGGAAAGTGTTTATTTTACTTACACTTCTTGGTAACACTCCATCAAGGAGGAAAGTTAAGGCAGGAACTCAACAAGGCAGGAACCTGGAGGCAGGAGCTGACACAGAGGCCAAGGAGCACTGCAGCTTACTGGTTTGTCCCTATGTCTTGCTCAGCATTCTTTGCTAGACAGCCCAGGACCACTCACAATAAACTCGGCCCTTCCCCATCAATCACTCATTAAGAAAATTCCCAACAAGCTTGCTTACGGAGCTTTTTTTGTCAACTGATTCAGCAATCTCTGCTCGTTCTCAAGTGGTTCTTTCTTGTGTCACACTCCCTCTGCTCCTACTTGTAGGTAAGGATGTAAACGCTTTGCTGCTGCTCCTGAGCCATACCTGTCTGCCCGCTACCGTGTCCCCTTCCATGATGGCCATGGACTCTAACTCTATGCAGCCATGAGCTTTGACTCCGTGTTTTGTCACAGCAACAAAAAAAATAACTAAGACATCATTCCCTTGGGGGGGGGGGGAGGGTCAGGACAACTTTCAACTTAAGTAATAGTATTAGTTGCCAGGTGCTGCGGTAACAAATCATCTAGAACTTAATAATTTAAACTAAGCAAATCTGTAATCTTCTAGTTTAAAGCAAAGTCCCTCAGGGGAACTGGCGATATGACTCACCAGGAAGAGGAGCCTGGCTTGTGTGTAGACCTGAAGATCTGAGTTTTATTGCTGAATACCACAAGATGGCAGGAGAGAACCAACTCCTAAACCTCTTGGACGTAAACTGTTCTCAGCACCACTGTGATGCATGAATATTTACACACACACACACACAAATAAAATGAACAATTAAATTATTGCATGCAGCTCATTAAACTAATTTTAAAGTATCAGCCATATATTATGGTATATATCTGTAATCCCAAACACTTGGGAGTCTCAGTTTCGAGGCAAACATTATTCAGGAGTACCAAACAAAAGGGGACACCATAATGAGACCCCCATCTTAAAAAGTGAGAAAGAAAGAGTAAGAAACAGAGGAGACCAGTGAGAGACAGACACAAGAGACAGAGAGAGAAGGGGTGGTGGTGGAAGAATGGTTGTGAAAGAGCAAGTATCCATCCCTTCTAGTGGGGGCTTGGAGGGAGATCCCACTCTTTATCCTCTCTAGCCTCCAGAGGCACATAGACCATTTTGATGCGTGGCATTTTTACTCTGTCTTTAAATGATAAAAGTTGTTCTTGCATTATGTTTTTCTACTTCTAGTTTCGTCTTCTGCTTCTATTTTCCAACTTTAATGCCTCTTCTGGTTACACTGGGCTGGTTCACATGGCACAAGACAAAAATGAAAGGGAGTCTTGCTTCACCTAACAATAGAACTAGGACCAGGTTTGAAAAATATGAATGTGCATCTTGTTTCTACATAGCTCATACACACTTATTAGTGGCTTAGTAGCCTTCATCTAGCTGTATAATTTAGAAATGTTTAAGAACAGTGGCTCAAGAGATGATGCCAAAGTGAGGATGCATCAAACCAAGCCTGACAACATTGTTTAATCGCCAGGACTCATTTGTTAGAGGGAGAAAACTGCCTCCCACAAATTGTCCTCATATCCATCCAGACCATGTAGAAGTAAGCACACACACAGAGAGACACACACAGACACACATACTCACTCTCTCTCACACACACACACTGGGAGGAGGTATTTAAATTTTTTAAAAATAAATAAATAAAAGGAAAGGCTAATGCTATTCAGCTACAAACCTTCAAAATAAAGCTGTGGAAAGGAGTAAATAATATCTTGACATTTACTTTAGTCTTTCCATATCAAGGATAGGAGAAGCAGCAGTTCTGCCGTGTAACAAAGAAGACATCATTCTTGCCTGTGGACTAGGTCTTGTGAAGTACAGGACAGATGTATATAAAATGAAGGAACTTAAAGCAGAACTGTTAGTTCTCCAAACCAGAGTGCGGTCCTGAAGGGGGAATGATATCTGCAAAAGACTATAGAGAGCTGTCAACATGCTCTACAGGAGACCAATGTATAGTACTATCAGCCAGTGAATATCGCTAAGCTAGGCTTTGAATTAAATTACCAAACAAAGTCTTAATATCAGACATTTAATACTTAGAATGAAAGGCTTATGAAGGTTCCAGTGAACCATTTAATTCCATTTCTAAGTTTACATTTCACTGTTTTAGATTGTAAATTCTTCAAACCTCCACAATTTCTGGATGACTGATGATATATTCAGGGATACTATTTTTTCCAATTACTAAGTATCGTTCCAAGAATTGCCATCCGAAAGCATCCCAGATTTGCACTGCTTTTGGTATATAACATAATTTCAATTTCTCATCTAATGAGATGTCTCAAGCAGTATAATCAGTTTAATCTCTTGCAGCAACCAAGTTCTTTAAACACAGGTTCTGATATTCATACTAAAATATTTGGAAATGAGTTTGCTCCCACTAACCCATATTCATGGGAAAGAACTACTTTAGGGAAGGCTTATAAGGGGGAGAAGAGACAGGAACTGGAAGGAGACAAGAGAGGGGGTTGCAGCAGGCATACAATCAATCTGGTGCATTCTCATACAATTAGAAATAGTGCTTCCTCAAGATCCAGCAATAGCACTCTTAGGAATATATCCAAAATATGCTCAAGTACAAAACAAGGACATTGCTCAACCATGTTCATAGAAGATTTATTCATAATAGCCACAACATGGAAACATTTGAGAAATGGATAGAGAAATTGTGGTACATTTATACAGTTGAAAACTACTCAGCAATTAAAAACAAGGAAATCATGAAATTTGCAGGCAAATGGTGGGATCTAGAAAAGATCACCCTGAGTGAGGTATCCCAGAACCATAAAGACACACATGGTATATACTCACTTATAAGTGGATATTAGACATAAAATATAGAATAAACATACTAAAAATTATAAACCTAAGAAGCTAAGCAAGGAGGACCATGGGTAAGATAATCAATGCTCATTCAGAAAGATAAATAGGGTGAGCATCATAAGAGGAAGAAAACAGGGAACAGAACAGGAGCCTATTGCAGAGGGCCTCTGAAAACCTCTATCTAGCAGGGTACCAAAGCAGATGCTGAGATTCTTGGCCAAACTTAGGGCTAGTTCGAGGAATCTTCTGAGGAAGGGGGAGATGAGGAGGTATAAAAGAGGAGTCCACATTTAGTGTTCATCAAACAAAGCTCAAAATAATTAGAGACTGACTTAATTTTTGAAATTTGACAACTCCTAAAAGATTGAGGGTGCACAGTAAAGCCTTAGTTACTAGCAAGAATTACTGTTTAAATTCAATTTAAAAAACTTTGAAACAACTGAGGAATGGGTACCGAAACTGTGGTACATCTACACAATGGAATATTAATCAGCAATAAAAAACAAGGATATCATGAAATTTGCAGGTAAATGTTGGGAACTGGAAAGGATCATCCTGAGTGAGCTATCCCAGAAACAGAAAGACACACATGGTATATACTCACTCATATAGACATATAAAATAGGATAAACCTACTAAAATCTGTACACCTAAAGAAACTAATCAAGAGGGAGGACCCTGGCTAAAATGCTCAGTCTCCAGCTAGAAAGGCAAAGTAGATTGACATCAGAAGAAGAAAACAGGAAACAAGCTAGGAACCTGTCACACAGGCCCCCTGAAAGGCTCTGCCCTGCAGAATATCAAAGCAGATGCTGAGACTTATGGCCAACTGTTGGGCAGAGTGCATGGCATCTTACAAAAGATGTGGGAAATAGTAAGATAAGGAAAGGACAGGAGCTCCACAAGGAGAGCAACAGAACCAAAAATCTGAGCACAGGGCTCTTTCCTGAGACTGATACTCCAACCAAGTACCATGCACGGAGAAAATCTACAACCCCTGCACAGATGTAGCCCATGGCAGTTCAGTGTCCAAGTGGGTTCCATAATAATGGGAACAGGGACTGCCTCTGACATGAACTGATTGGCCTGCTCTTTGATCACCTCATTCTGATGGGGGAGGAGCCTTACCAGGCCACAGAGGAAGATAATGCAACTGCTCCTGATGAGAGCTGATAGACTAGGATCTGAAGGAAGGAAAGGAAGACCTCCCCTATCAGTGGACTTGGGGAGGGGCATGCATGGAGAAGGGGGAGGAAAAGTTTGATTGGGAGGGGAGGAGGGAGGGAGTTTATGGGGGGATACAAAGTGAATAAAGTGCAATTAATAAAAATTAAAAACAATTTAAAAACTTTGTTTCAAAGCTATTGGAGTGATGCTATTATTTAATACATCATCATTGGAGAGTTTTAAAATCTGAATGGTATATTAACAGTATGGGTGAGAAGCTGACTATGTTTAAAAGAACACAATTGCATTTAATTTTAAATATTGTGCAATGGCACTTCACAGCATCTTATAAAATAAATGTCAGAAGTCAGAGCAAGCTCAATGAAACCTTTCTCTCTTTGTCTCCCTCTGTCTCTCTGTGTCTTTCCCTCTCCCCCTCTCCCTCTGCCCCCCCCCTCTATTTCTCTCTCTCCTCTGTCTTCCTGTCTCTGTCTCTCTCTGTTTCTCTCAACATTTATTACTAGACTGGAACCTTAGGGTTTGTTACTCAACATCTTTTTCCTTTTGACTGCTCTCATTATCAAGCTATTTTTTTTACATTTTTATTTTATATTAATCACAGGTATGTACTTTGTATCCCAGCCATAGTCCCCTCCCGCATTCCCTCCCTATCCCTACCATCCCCTACTCATCTCCTCCCTGCCCCTTTCCAAGTCCACTGAGAGGGGAGGACCTCCTCCCCTTCCTTGTAACTCTAGCTTATCAGGTCTCTTTAGGACTGGCTACAATGTCCTCTTCTGTGGCCTAACATGGCTGCTCCTCCCTCAGAGGGGCAAGGGGGTCAGAGAGCCAGCCATTGTGTCCATGTCCAAAATAGTCCCTGTTCCCCTTACTAGGGTACCCACTTGGATATTGAGCTAACATTTGCTACATACCAGCAGGGGTTCTAGGTTATATCCATACATGGTCCTTGGTTGGAGAAACAGTCTCATAAAAGACCCCTGTGCTTTCCTATATTTGGTCCTTGTGGAGCTCCTGTCCTCTCTGAGTTATACTAACTCCCCATTCTTTCATATGATTCTCTTCACTCTGCCAAATGGTTGGTTATGTGTCTTAATTTTTGCTTTGATACCCTGCTAAGTATAGTCTTTCTGAGGCCCTCTGTGGTAGGCTCTTGTCCTGCTACTTGTTTGATCCTACGTCCAATGTCCATCCCATTTGACTTTCTAAGTGAGGATTAATCCTCTTACCCCAGGTCCTCTTTCTTGTTTATCTTCTTTAGGTGTATAGACTTCAGTATGTTTATCCTATTTTATAGGTCTATATAAGTGAGTATATACCATGTCTTTCTGCTTTCGGGATGCCTCACTCAGGATGATCATTTCCAGGTCCCATCATTTGCCTGCAAATTTCACGATTTCCTCCTTTTTAATTGCTGAGTAGTATTCCATTGTATAAAAGTACCACAATTTCTGTATCCATTCCTCCACTGAGGGACATCTGGGTTGTTTCCAGGTTCTGGCTATTAAGAATAAAGCAGGTATGAACATAGTTGAGCAAATGTCCTTGTTGTGTACTTGAACATCTTTTGGATATATGCCTAGGAGTGGTATAGGTGGAACTTGAGGAATTACTATTCTTCATTGTCTAAGAAAGCGCCAAATTGATTTCCAGAGTTGTTGTACTAGTTTGCATTCCCACCAGCAATGGAGGAGGGTTCCTCTTTCTCCACACCCTCTCCAGCATGTGTTGTCACTTGTGTTTTTGATCTTAGCCATTCTGGTGTGTGTAAGGTGAAATCTCAGGGTCGTTTTGATTTGCATTTCCCTGATAGCTAAGGATGTTGAGCATTTCTTTAAGTGTTTTTCTGCCATTCTACAGTCCTCTACAGAGAGCTCTCTGTTTAGCTCCATACCCCATTTTTTTAATTGGATTACTTGATTTGTTGCCTTTTAACTTCTTGAGTTCTTTATATATATTAGATAGTAGCCCTCTGTCAGATATAGGGTTGGTGAAGAACCTTTCCCACTCTGTAGGCTGTCATTTTGTTTTGATGACAGTGTCTTTTGCTTTACAGAAGCTTTTCAGTTTCATGGGGTCCCATTTATTGATTGTTGCTCTTAGAGCCTGTACTGTTGGTGTTCTGTTCAGGAAGTACTCTCCTGTGCTGAAGAATTCTAGGGTCTTCCCCCCTTTTTTGTCTAACCGATTTAATGTGTCTGGTGTTATGTTGAGGTCTTTGATCCACTTGGACTTTAGTTTTGTGCAGGGTGATAAATATGGTTCTATTTTCATTTTTCTGCTTACAGACATTTAGTTGGTCCAGCATCATTTGCTGAAGATGCTGTCTTTTTTCCATTGGATGGATTTGGCTTCTTTATCAAAAATCAAGTTTCCATAGGTGTGTGGGTTTATTTCTGGGTCTTCTATTCAGTTCCATTGATCCACTATTCTGTTTCTATGCCAATACCATGCAGTTTTTATAACTATTGCTCTGTAGTACTGCTTGAGATCAGGGATAGAGATACCTCCAGATGATCTGTTGTTCTACAGGATTGTTTTAGAAATTCTGAGTTTTTTGTTTCTCCATATGTAGTTGAGATTTTTTTCTTTCAAGGTCTGTAAAGAATTGTGTTGGTATTTTGATGAAGATTGCATTGAATCTGTAGATTGCTTTTGGCAGAATAGCCATTTTCACTATGTTAACCCTACCAATCCATGAGCACGGGAGATCTTTCCATTTTCTGATATATTCTTCAATTTCTTTTTTCAGAGCCTTGAAGTTTTTCTTAAACAGATCTTTCACTTGCTTGGTTAGAGTCACCCCAAGGTACTTTATATTATTAGAGGCCATTGTGAATGGTGTTGTTTCCCTAATTTCTTTCTTAGCCCTTTCATCTTTTGTGTACAGGAGGGCTTCTGACTTTTTTTGAGTTGATTTTGTATCCAGCCACTTTGCTGAAGGTGTTTATTAGTTGAAGGAGTTCTCTGGTTGAATTTTTCGGGTCGCTCATGTATACTAACATATCATCCGCAAATAGGGATACTTTGAGCTCTTCCTTTCTGATTTGTATCCCCCTTGATCTCCTTTAGTTGTCTTATTGTTCTAGCTAGGACTTCAAGTACTCTGTTGAAGAGATATGGAGACAATGGGCAGCCTT
>CM053752.1:75862115-75872432 GCA_028658305.1 Pachyuromys duprasi | reverse complement strand
TGATGTTGATAGATAATAGTGACCAATGACTGTTAGTTCCTTTTATTGTAGAGGTGGTAGTCTTACTATGATTCATTGCTTTTTCTTCCTCTTTTAATTTTTCCTGGGAGATTGTCTGTATCCTATATTTTCTTTGGTATAGTTGTTTTCATTGGATTGGAGTTTTCCTTCTAGTATCTTCTGTAGGCCTGGGTTGCTCTGTAGATATTGCTTACATTTTGTTTTGTCATGGAATATTTTGTTTTCTCCATCTATGTTGATTGACAGCTTTGCTGGGTATAGTAGTCTGGGTGGAATAATATGAGGAGTATTGGTATTAGCTCTTCTTTGAATGGTAGAATTGTGTACTAAAAACATCTGGCCCTAGACTTTTTTGTTTGTTTGTTTGTGGCCTGCATGGACTCTTGGGTTTTGGGTGCTAATCTTGCCTCTGAGGTCTCTAGTACCGGTGTGGCCTGGGGTCCTTTGGTAGCCTCAGGAAAGCAGCCATTCTTGTGGGCCTGAAAATTGAGTCCAGGGCATGGGGTGCAGTTGAAGGCTGTTGGGCATGCTTTAAAAGGACTTGGCAAGCAAGGACTTAGGGTAGGGCCTTACCTGGTCATCCCTGTTCTACAAGCCTCCTATGGGAAAGCAGGCAGAAAATGGAGCAGAGGGGACAGGGTCAGATTACCACTGTTTGGTGTGCTGTAGGGGGACTTGGCAAGCAGTATATGGGGAAAGGTACCTGGTTGTTCTTGAGTAATAGCATGCCTCCAGTAAAGTGTTGCCTAAGTCCTTGCTTCTCTAATTTCTTGGATCCTCAGCACAGAAAATAGGATAAGCGATTGCTAATTCTAGAATCCAGAGTGGGCTGAGCAGCATCACAATACAATGCAGCTTGTCTTTGTCAGGACAGGTGAATCCCATCAGAATGTCACAAATCTAGTGAAGAATGCCACACTTTAGAAATTATCTGGAGACTAACAAAGACAACATTGGAACAATGAAAATGAGAATAGTTTAAGTCAAATGAGATTGAACACTACCATAAAGACTAAGTCTTGAACCAACCAAGCAATGACACATGAGACAGGTTCTTGAATTAAATTGCTAAATTTACATACACTGACACATACAAGTTTCAAGTGAACAGCTCAGTTGAGATTTACATATTTATATACTTATCTTCCTATTTTGAGGATAAATTAAGCTCAAAATTTACCTCGATATCTTTGCTTATACTTCTTCATATACCAGAGGCTCTCAACATGTGGGTTAAGACACCTTTTGAGGTGGGGTTTGAATAACTCATTCAAAGGGTTCATCTTAGACCATCAGAAAACACAAATACTTATGTTTCATAACAGTAGCAGAATTATAGTTATAAAGTAGTAACAAATCTAACGGTTTTTGTTTTATGGTTGGGGTCATCACAACATGAGGAACTCTATTAAGGATTGCAGAATAAGAAAGAACCTATTCTAGACAATCACACACTGTTTATCCATTTTTGCCAAATACTACTCTATGTTCATTACATTGGCTTATAATAAATACTAAAATCTGGTGAATTTCTCATCTGAACTTTTCTTTTTCAAGATTTGCTTGATTTAAGTAGGGTTACCTAGTGTACACACAGGTTCTCTGCCCCCAAACACACAAAAAATTCCTTCTGGAAACTGAATTGAACTCAATTTGAACTGAATCACAACCTAAAATTGACAACAATACATTATCCTTTTACTTGAAAGAATTCTAGTTATTTGAGTATTAAAATTTTTCTTTTATGATCATGTTGTATTTTTAATACAGACATCTAGCATACAGCAAATTAACATTATTCAAACTTCTCTGATTTTTAAGAATATTTAGGATGGTGCACTGTAATTATCTTGTGTTTTATTTCACTTTGCTTTAAAGATTATAGTCCATTTCTTAATTATGAGAATACTTACATTTAAAAATGAGGAACATAATAATTTAATTATCGACATCTGAAACCCATCAAAGTTTTTGTTTAGAATCTAAGTTCCTCCAATGACTTCACCTTAGGAGCTTCAAGGCTTTCATTGAGGTCGCGACCAGAGTGTACTAATGGAACAGTGTATAAAATTAAAGTATGCTAGTGCCTCGATCATGTCACATTTTATATGAAACTGTCTTGTGAAAACTCTCTCTTTCTTGCTTTGAAGAAGTAAGTTACCACAAATTGAGCCATCTAATGAAGAGGACCATGTAGCAAGAAACTGTAAACAATATCAGAGAGCTCAGGATAGCCTTCAGCAAGAATGTAAACCTCTATTCCCTTGATGAAAAAAAAAAATGAGTTGTGTAGATGGCATAAAGGGGCTTGGGATTCAATCTTTTTCCCATCCATGTCTGCCGTGGAGTCCAGGTAACACCTCAGTGAGACTCTGAAGTATAAAACCTGGACAAGCTGTGTCAAGACTCTGTCCTACAGACACTAGAGGATAGGAAGTTTGAGGTTCTTTAAGCTGATTTTTTTTAAATAATTGCCTAACAAACTAAAAATTAAATCTGAAAGCTCACAAAGAAAATGTAAACTATTTTTTCCTTTCTTTTTCCAGGTTTGTCACTTACAATCATACCCTATGACGTTCTTTCTCTTAAAATCCCACAATAAATGGGGAGATATTTTAGAAGTCACTGTTTGTCAAATAAAGGATAATAAATAACTGTCTCTCAAGCTAATGTGTGTTTAAAGACATTTTCAACAAAGAATTAAATGTTGTCCTATTTCTCAAGAGGAAGCCCATTTGGCAGTTAAATAGGTGACCCTGAAACTATGATTCTGCTAATCAATGTTTAACATTATGAAACATATGTACATGTGTTAACAATGGTAACAATAATTGTTCTTTAAGGAATTGAGTTTGTGGTATGATAAAATAACAACTTCCTTAAATGGCTACAGAAATTGTGGCACATTTACACAGTGGAATAATACTCAGCAATTAAAAACAAGGAAATCATGAAATTTGCATGTAAATGGTGGGAACTAGAAAAGATCATTCTAAGTGAGGTAACCCAGAAGCAGAAAGACACACAGGTATATATTTACTTGTAAGTGGATATTAGCCATATAATAAAGGATAAACAGACTAAAATCTATACTCCTAACGAAACTAAAGAACAAGGGAGACCCTAAGAAAGATGCTTAATCCTCATTCAGAAGAGCAAATGTGATAGACATCAGAAGTGAGAAAAGACAGGGAATAGGACAGAAGCCTGCCACAGAGGCTTAACCCAGTGAGGTATCAAAGCAGATGCTGAGACTCATAGCCCCAAATTTGGACAGAGTGCAGGGAATCTTAAGAAGGAGGGGGAGATAGAAAGACCTGGAGGGAACAGGGGCTCCACAAGGAGAGCAACAGAGCAAACAATATCTAGGCTGAGGGGACCTACAGAGACTAATGAATCAACTAAATACCATGCATGGAGAGCATCTAGACCCCTGCTCAGATGTAGCCCATGGGCAGGTCAGTATCCCTGGGGGTTCCCTAAAGAGGGAAGTAGGGACAATCTTGTATGAACTCAGTTGCCTGTTCTTTGATCACCTTCCCCTGATGGGGTGGCCTTCCTAGGCTACAGAGAAAGAGGATCCATATAGTCAGGAAGAGACCTGATAGGCTAGAGTCATAGTAGGGAAGGAGGATCTCCCCTATCAGTGGAATAGGGAAGAGGCATGGGGGACGAGGAAGGGAGGGTTAAACCAGGGGGAAATAAGGGAAGGCACTAAAGCTGAGGTACAAAAGGAATAAATTGTAAGTAACAATAATAATATTTTTAAATTAATTTATTTTTTTATTTATTGTACTTTATTCACTTTGTATCTTAGCAGTAGCCCTTGTCCCCTCCCAATCCTACCCTCCCTCCTCTCCTCCCATGCACCTCCCCCAATACACTGATAGGAGAGGTGTTCCTCCCCATCCATTTGACCCTAGCCTATCAGGTCTCATCAGGACTGCTAGCATTGTCTTCCTCTGTGGCCTGGTAAGGCTGCTCCCCACTCAGTGGGAGGTGTTCAAAGAGCCAGCAACTGAGTTCATGTCAGAGATAGTCCCTGTTCCCCTTACTAGGACACATACTTAGACAATGAACTGCCATAAACTAAATCTGTGCAGGGATTCTAGGTTATATCCATGCATGGTCCTTGGTTGACGTATCAGTCTCAGAAAAGACCCTTGGGCCCAGATTTTTTTGCTTCTGTTGCTCTCCTTGTAGAGCTCTTGCCCCTTCCAAGTCTTTCTATCTCCCCTTTCTTTCATAAGATTCCCTGACCTCTGCCCAAAGTTTAGTATGAATCTCAGCATCTGCTTCAGTATTCTGCTAGGCAGAGTCTTCAGAGGCCTTCTGTGATAGGCTCCTGTCATATTCCCTGTTTTCTCCCTCTTCCGATGTCCATCCCATTTGCCTTTCTGAATGAGAATTGACCATCTTACCCAGGGCCCTCCTTCTTGCTTAGCTTCTTTAGGTGTACATATTTTAGTATGTTTATCCTATATCTAATATCCACTTATAAGTGAGTATATACCATGTATGTCTTTCAGCTCACTCAGGATGATCTTTTCTAGTTCTCACCTTTTGTATGCAAATTTAATGATTTCCTTGTTTTTCTTTGTTCCGAGTAATATTCCATTGTATAAATGTACCACAATTTCTGTATCCATTCCTCAGTTTAGGGACATCTGTGTTGTGTCCAGATTCAGGCTATAAAGAATAAAGCTGTGATGAACATGGTTGGGTAGATGTCCTTGTTGTATACCTGAGCATATTTTGGATATATGCCTTGCTGGATCTTGCAGTAGCTCTATTCCTAATTTCCTGAGAAAGCACCAGATTTACTTCCAAAGTGGTTGTTCAAGTTTATATTGCCACCAGCAACGGAGGAGGGTTCCCCTTTCTTCACATCCTCTACAGCATGTGTTGTCACTTGAGTTTTTGATCTTAGCCATTCTGATAGGTGTAAGGTGAAATCTCAGCTATATTCCAAGTGGATCAAAGACCTCAACATAAAAGCAGACACACTGAATCTGTTAGAAGAAAACAGGGACTCTGAAAGACTTTACCAAGCAGTGTATCAAAGCAGATGCTGAAACTCATAGCCAAACTTTGGGCAGAGTGCAGGGAATGTTTTGAAAGAAGCGGGAGATGAAAGACCTGCAGGGGATAGGAGCTCCACAAGGAAAGCAACAGAACCAAAATATCTAGTCACAGGAGTCTTTTCTGAGACAGATACTCTGCCATTCTATTCCCCGATTGTTTAGCTCAGTACCCCATTTTCTAAATTGGATTACTTGATATTTGCTATTTAACTTCTTGAGTTCTTTATATATTCTGGATGTTAGCCCTCTGTCAGAAAAAAATTCATTGTGGTCTCACATCTGAAAAATATTTTCTTTATAAAGTAAGTTAATAAATCAGTATAGAAGTAGATATATAGGTATACAGATAGACAAATAGATAGCAATAGAGAGAGATACACTAAGAGATAAAAATGGAATGTATCAACGTATCAAAATGTAATTGCTATTGGTGTCTGATTCTGAGTCTGATTGTTTTGATATTTTAAATTTTATATTCTTTATGTATATATTGTATATAAAATTTTTGTATGTATCTCTTATATCCAAATATATGTATTATACTGAATAAAATGAACAATATGGCAAGAGACATGGCTCAGAAGTTAAAAACATCCTGCTCTTGCAGAAGACCCAAATTTAATTCCTAGCTCTACAAAAGCCTATGTCCAACTGTCTGCTGCCCTAGCTCCTGGAGAATAGCACACTTCTATTTTCTGTGGCACTTGCACTCTCGTGAACATACCTACACACAGTCACACATAAATATATATTTTTTTAATTAAAAAAGTTTATTTTCAAAATGACCAGCATGAGCCAGGACTCCACAAAAACTGAAGGAGGGAATCATGATGACATGGTCCACCAGTTATGTCCCACCCCAAGCAATGGTTCTATAATAAATTTTTGCAGCCCTGGAATGTGTGCAGCATTGTTCAGTTGTTTTCTTGATTATTTTCAGGGGAAAAAATACTACAAAATCCCCAGTCATCTATACACAGGTGAGATCTTTCTCAGTGGTGGGTGGTCCAAGGACACACACTTACTGCAGGAACCAGCACTCCAACTGGCCTTGAAATCAAACACTGAACATTCTGTTCTTCCCATAAAACACTGGAAAATTCAACCACAAGCATCAACATCCATTTATTATTTAAAGACCATTATGATTATGCATATTTCATAAACTACTACTGATAAATGGTTCTTAAGAGAAGGCAGAAAGTGCTTAAATGATCATTTTCAAGCCATGATCTTTTCATCAAAAAGCTCTTTTTTTATACATATTTATATTAGCCAAGAAATATTGATGTTGGTATTTTTAACTGCCAAACAAAAGCCTTGCAGAGGGACTGTGTTGAATTTTGAGCTCTACTGCAACAACTAAATTGCTGGTATAAGTGTTAAAAGTAATTAACAACATTAAAATATTACCAAGTATATTTTAATTCTCAAATGACGTCTCTTGTTGTTAATGATAAAAACATCAAATATAGATGAATCATCCAGAATATTTTTAAGAAAGGGTGAATAATATTAAGTCCTGATCGTATGTGATTTGATTTGAATACCATTAAACACAAATACATAATAATCAAATAGGACAATTACTCACTCCATTGGTATATTTCTTTAAGAAACTTTAATTTCTTCATTGTTCAGACACACTTTCTCTTCAGTATTCATTGGAGGAGATAATAAAAATAAACCTAAATCTACTGTAAAGCTTGACTGTGGTATTAGTAATAGTATATATAAAGGTTTTATTGATTTATTAGAGAAAATTTCACCAAATGGTTGTGTTCTCTTGTGCTTCTTGCTTTTTCTGTAAAGAGGGTTCCTTTGGCACTTGATTCATTGCTCTTGGAAATCCTGCTTTCTCTGCAGGACCATGAAAGCATCATTTGATGATTGGTATTTGGATAACTTTTGCCTTCATATACTAGAAAATTCTTTTCTAATGTAGTCCATGCTAGTATGGGTGGAATGCCACCCACCTGTTTGTCACACATCATAACGACAGGCAGGTGGGAAAATGACTGGCTTCAGCCAGGCCACTCTGAGCTCTTGTCTTGTAAGAAAGGACTCAGATTACATCTTTAGACCCTCTTTCATTTGAGTCTCTCCATTTTGTCCCTGCCTCCATTGGCTCATTGTGTTATGTGTATGTGTGTGTGTGTGGGGGGGCAACTGGTGAAATCCTCAGCCCAAGCTTTTTGTTTCTATCTGGCATACAGATTCCTTCTTTATAATGGGTTTGTTTTCTTGTCCAGTTCAGTTACACCCAGTTTAAAAGCACTTCTCAGCAGACATCCTCACAAAATAAAGGTCCTGATGCATATAATTAGCTGAAATGGCAACTGATGAGAAGTGAACTATGAATGTTGGCAGTCTCTCACTGTCACCCTCTGGATTAAAAAAAGAAAAAAAAAGACTTTCTACAATGCAGGTTGAACTTAATTGACTCTTAATGTATATTTTACAGGTACACAAATTTTCTTTTTATATCTATCTATCTATCCATCCATCTATTTATCTACGTATTTATTCACTTTACATCCCAAACATCGGCCCCTCTGTTCTCTCCTTCCAGTCTCACCCTCCCTCCCTCTTCCCCATGTTCCCCTTCTCCTACTCCTCAGAAAAGGAGAGCTTCCATACCAACCCACCTTAGCACATCAAGTTGTATGAGGACTGAGTACATCTTCTTCACCTCTGGCCTGGTGAGGAAAGCAGGCCACAGAGTCCATGTGAGAGAGAGCCCCCACTCCCTGTACTGAGAGACTCACAGGAAGACCGAATTGCACATCAGCTGCATCTGTGTAGGAGGGCCTAGGTCCAGTCCATACATGGTCCTAGGTTGGTCCTATGTTGGTTCAGTCTCCATAAGTCTCTCTGCTCCCTGGCTAGTAGAATAAAAATATTTGTTTTTAAAAATTAATTGCAGCTTTTATTTGTATTGATTTCTTACTTGACTCCATTTATTGATTTCAATGTGTTTATATTTGCATTTTACTTTAAAATGCACTGTACTGCTAATGATTATTTCATTCAAAACATGTTTTTACATCATTTTTAGTCCATTAACTTTTATTATCAAAAGAAAAATCAATTATTTTGTGTTCACTGGGTCAAATCTTCAAAGACAATCACTGCTTCTTATCCATAGATTGTATACAAGAAGCCTACTTGGAGTACTGATGAAGAAATCTAAGGTAGCTTCATGTCCTCCACGTGAAAGTAGAAGACACTACAGGCACCTTTAATCCTGGCATAGTCACCATGCTGTACTTCTTCCAAAAGCTTATGCTTCTGAGGAGAAATAGTGGGAATTTTTATACATATATTAGGAAGGAATTATAGAGAAATGCCTTTAATAAACACAACTATGTCCATTTCAAGTCATAACCAAAACCCTAATGTAAGAACAATATGCTCTGCAGGCCCTTCTGAGCCCAGACTTTTTGGCTTTGTTGGTCTCCTTGTGGAGTTCCTACCCCCACCCTAGGTCTTTCTATCACCCTCTTCTTCTACAAGGTTTCCTGCACTCTGCTCTAAGTTTGTCTATGTGTCTCAGTATCTCCTTCCATACTGTGATTGATAGAGTCTTTCAGAAGCCTCCTGTGGAAAGCTCCTGTCCTGTTCTATGTCTTCTCCTACTTCCCATATCTATCCTATTTGCCATTCTGACCAAGGACAATGCATGGACAAGACCTAGAACTCCTGCTCAGAGAAAGCCCATAGGCTGCTCAGTTTCCTAAGGTGTTCCCAGTAAGGGGGACAGGAGCTGTCTCTGACATGAACTCTGTGGCTGGCTCTTTGATTGGCTCCCTCTGGAGGGAGCATTGCCAGGTCACAGAGGAAGATGATGCAACCAGTCCTAATGAAACCTGATAGGATAGGGTCACATAGAAGGGAGAAGAAGACCTCTTCTATTAGTTGACTAGGGGAGGGGCAAAGGGGAAATGAGCTGGGGTGGGTGGGATTGGGAAGAGCTACAGCCAGATACAAAGTGAATAAACTGTAATAATAAATAAATAGATTTGAAACTAAAGATAAAAGAACAATATTCTTTATATGTACATGTATTTCTGTAACTAAAACACATAATATTAACATTTAGGCATATAATTCATGTGTTTTACATGTGGTTCTAATTTCCTTGTATGTTTTCAATCATTTTATCTTCACAAAATCCCTATGACTGAGGCATTTCTATTTTCATTATTATTTCCTTTTAGTAAAGAAAATGGAATCAGACATATTTTCATTGGAGATGGTTGTAGGGCCACATACTTGGACTCCCAGCTTTGGAGGTGGATGTGAGTGCACTGTGAGCTGCAAAAACTTCTCACAAAATGAAACAAACAGAACAATTTATTCAGGAACAAATCAAACACACATGATAAACAGCAGAGCCTGGATTTAACTTCAGGCAGCTTCACTGTAGAGAGCATGCAGTGAGTCTGTAAGCAAGAATAACTCAGAGGTTCGGGGGTGTTATGGTCGTTCCCAGAATCTTGTGGGGATTGCAACCAAAGAACATAGGGCAGGACTCTCTCTTATCTGTTTCTCTTGGATCTGTTCACATGGCCCTTCCACTAAGAAACCCATCTTCTCTCAGTCTTAGTTATTGATCTTAGGAAGTGTACTCATTGTTAATATCTAAGATAATATGGTCAGTTCCCAAACTTCGGAGTATAGTAACTTACTGCATGAAACAGTACCGAAAATTGCTGGAAAGGCAGGCCAAAATATTCCATATTTTTATTTCTACTGTCTGCTTTTCCAGGAATGAAACCACTTGGTGAAATACCAGAAGAATGAGTATCTTCTGAGGATGTTTAGAACAAGGGATCATAGAGAATAATTATTGTTATTTTAAGACACTTCATGAATTAAAAAAAAAAGTTGAAGAGTTCTCATTTACGGAAGCTTCAGCAGGAGCCATAAAAATAACCAAAGGTTATGGTGCACCATTTATTTTGAGGTGATATTGAACAAGGCTGCAAGTTACAATGCCAGATCTGACACCATTCAGGGCACTTATCACCCCAGATTTCTATCACCCCAGAGTCACTAGTAGAGTAACGCAACTCAAACCTTCCTTAAACTGGCAGAGACTGCTGAGAATTGATCCTCTTCAAAATGAACCTATTAAAATCACCTTTGTATGAGCTGAGATGCATCTAGTGGGATTTTCAATGACTGTTGTTTTTATACAGTTTTAACA
>CM053752.1:75843387-75862015 GCA_028658305.1 Pachyuromys duprasi | reverse complement strand
GATCTAGCCAGTCTGTCACTCCCCTGCTTATATGGGGGAGGGTCAAAGAGTCAGCCATCAAGATCATGACTGAAACAGTCCCTGTTTCCCTGAATAGGGTCTTCAGCCCTACACCAAGTTATCATGGGCCCCATCCGTGCGGGGGTTCCAGTCCACATCCACACATGGTCCTTGATTGTAGAAACCGTCTCTTACAAGAGCTCCACAAAGACCAAACTGAGCCTCGGATCTTTTCATGGGTTTTAAAAAGATCTGTTTTCAAGGATCTTAAATCATGCCCCCAGAATAACTAATTGCTAAAATCATCCTACTGTGAAATTTGAGTACTTTTAGAATTGTGTATGAATGTGTGTGTGAAAGAGAGATACAGAGACAGAGAAAGAGATAGACACAATGCTAGACAAAGAGAGCACGCATAAGACCAAAGGAGGACATTTGATATCTTGCTCTAGCACTCTGCTTTATACCCTCAAATTGAGACTCTCACTCAAGCAGGACCTCACTGTTATTTTCAGACTGGCTGGCCCACATGCCTTAGCAATCCTCTTGTCTCTGCTCCTCCTCATCTCTTCAGCCTCCCTCAAACTGTAGAATCCACATTAAAATCTCTTAAAATACAAGGATTCACAAAAATCTAAACTTCTGGATTATGTGGTTAAAGTTATATTTATGAATGGTTAGTATATGTGTATTATTAAATAAAGGTTATCATATTGTCTTCATTTATGATTTTTGTTACATGAACACTCTTCCCTAAGCAATAAAACAAATAAAACATCAATTCCCTTGCCTCTTTCCATATCTTATCCAAATAGAACTTCTTTTTACCCAAATATTTGGAGGGACATATGTATTCATTTTACATACTATGGAGAAATATGTTTTCTCGTATCATATATCTACAATTTTTAAGGAGGAACAAAATCACGATTCTTATACAAATACAATAATCACATGTGTCACATAATTTATCTTCATTAATTAATGACTATGTAAGATGTGACAGCCAAGCCAAAAATAATTTAAAGTATCAAAGACAATAATGAGATACATCATTTGAATTAACTTAAATAAAAAAACAAAATCCGGAGACAGATCAACACCCAAAGGACAAATGCTAGACATAATTTAGATCCTTAGAGGGAAAGTGTTACTCATCGCTGTCAGTTATTGAGAGCTTACAGACTCTGAACCGGCTCTCAAACAGTGGAAGGAAAAGGTCTCCAGAGACTCTGAGAACATTGAACAGTAGGCTTAGATGTTTTGTTTCCTCTGGTTTATTTTAAATCTTTCATAGATTCTTTTCCTAAGAATAAATCTATCAAACATATGTAAAAGAATGAATATTTTAAAGAAATAGATTGAATGCCATCATGATTTAAGTATCACTAAGGCATTTCTGACTGTTGTCTCTGGCTACTGCCATTATGGATAGTGCAGCATAATCCAGCTTTAAGTTGGCCTTCATCGGATATACATGAGATGCATCTCTAAAATTTGCATGTAAAACCTTTTTTGCTTTACCAGACTTACACAGCATTTAATAATTTTAAAAACAAAGGTGTTAAAAAACCAGCCTTTAAAACAGTATTTTAATAACATCTATTTTCAGTTAAATTAAAATTTTTGATGATTTGCCATAATAGAATATATCTATATCTATCTATCTATCTATCTATCTATCTATCTATCTATCTATCTATCTATATAATCATTCCAATCCCCCTTCCTATTTCCATACAACTCCTCTAGTGCCCACTCCCTCCCTCTTGAATTTATCACCTCTTCTTCAGGCATTGCATACACAATAGCATATGCATATATAATACCTGATCATATATGTATTACAGCCTACTGAACTCATCTTGTGCTGTTTTGATATGCATTTGTTTCAGGCTGTCTCCTACTGACTACATGACCCACCAGGAGGCTTATCACTCCCTCAGCAGAAATGACTCGCATGTATGTAGCCCTTCATTTAGGGGTAGGGCCTTGAGAGATTTCTGCAGTCTACTTTGACATGTCGACGTCCATTGTGACGATCTTGTTGAGGTGGCCATATTTTTGAGATTTCATCAACGCTGTGTGTTCGTCATTTGTATCAGACATTCTCGTCCGCAGGTGCTCACTGTCTTTTCACTTAATCTTCTGTGATGTTCCCTGAGCTGCAGGTGTAGGAGTTCTGTTGCATATGTGTCAGTTGGCATTGGCCACAGCATAGCCTCAATTCATTAATAACTTCTACTTATTTGGTCCTCTCTGTGCACCCTCAAGCAGGATCTTAATCTTCAGAAAGAAAGAAAACTAATATATACTTAAATATATTTTCTGTCATTTAGGTTTGACATTGTACTGTTGTATTTAAAGGAGAAAATGGTTTATTTCTACTTGTAGTTCAGCTGGAATAGAATCCACAAGGGTGGAAACGTAATGGCAGCAGAAGCAGGAGGTGGGCTATTGACATTTCATCTATACAGAAGAAGTAATAGAGGCCAGAGAACAGTTCAAAGCCTATCCTCAGCTCAACACTCAACACCTACCTTCAGTGATGCATTTCTTTCTACAAGGTTCTACCTCCTAAAGATTCCATAACATCTCCAAACACTTCCATCTATTGGGACCAATTATGTTATGACTTTATCAAGTACATTTCATTCTAACCAAAACATACAGATATTTAGATTCTTTTTGTGTGTGGGGTTCTGGTATATTTAGTTTCTTTTCTTAAATCTCCCTTTTGTCACTTCCATTTATATATACCCAAGAGTGGTTTTCAAAATTCTGTAGTGAATAAAATTGCTGATGAGAAGGAAAAGTAATATAGATATTTTGTAACATCATTTGGTGATTTTGCCATAAAATTAATGTAATCTTACTCTGAGGTACACTACTTGACACTGTTGGATTTTACCAAAAGAAATTTAAAAGTTTTGTTTACAACAAATTCTGTATTCTTATATGAATATTAATTTTTTACATTTGCAAATTTTGAAAACAATGAAATTGTAGCTTCATTGTGTAATAGCCCCGTGCATGGAAGCAATGGGGTACTCCAATTTTAAGAAGAAATGAGATAGCAACCACAAAGGATGTGTAAACAACTCACACACATTATTAAGGGTAGTAAAGCCTACATGTTACATATTCCACCAATGAATATTTTAGAAATAAATCTATGGAAACAGATAGGAAGGCACTGGCAACCATAGAAAGAAAGAAAGAATACAATTAGCAAACAGGACATTTCAAGCTATTCTGGACTTGTCTTTCTGATGTAGCAGTGATGGATTTATGCCATCTTTGCATATGTAAAAAGCAATGAAATGTTCAATTCCTGGAGCAAATTCCACTATTCGGGACAGACTTTCTGTGATTACAGGGATGGTTTGTTCATGAGCTGTGACAAACCTGATACTCAATGAAATGCTGGTAATGGAGTGATGTGCATGTATAGGGGTGGGGAGCATGTCAAAAATCTCTCTCACTTCCTCTCAATCATTCTGAAAACCTTAGACGGATCTGAAGATGGTGTTACAGAAAGTTATGTTCAGAACATGTACTGCCCTGTGTTCCTTCATGTTGTGCTTAATCAGCTGTGTTTCATTTGGGCAAAATCATATAGAGCTGTATTTATGTCAGACATTCCTGCAGTGGTTCTGATTAATTTAATATCACAACAAATTAGATACCATATTCTTGATGCTAAAACTAAGTCATTAATAAATACTATGTAGGGCTGGTCTCAGAGCCAACAGCCTAACAATGGACCATTCATTTTCCAAGCTTAGATAGTAAACAGAAAAGCATTGTGGAGAAGACATGCCAAATCCATTTCAAGTGCCTCAGGAATGTTGTTTATAAATCAACTAAGCATTCTATGATTCAGTAGCAACTGCCTTCATTTTATAGATAGAGCAAGTAAGGTTACAATGTTGTCTTTACCTGTATTTGGCCACAGGTCTGACTGACTCTAGGTTATGCAATTATCTTAGAAGACTACAATGCCTGTATGTAGCTTCATATTTCCATATCCTAATGACCCAGGAGAAAGTTTTAAAAAATTTAAAAAATAAAATGCTTAGTGACTTCATGTTCAAGTCACTTAACTGATAACGTGAAGAATAGAATGAGAACTTGCTTTAAGGACACTTAAAATGAATTTTTTTATCAAAGTCTGTCAGTTTTTAAGATAAGATTGAAAAATGCAAATTCTTTTCTTGAATAATAGAATTAAAAAATAGAAATATCTTTAGACCAAGCCTATGCCCCTCAATCACACTGAAATGGCTTTATTTTGTTTTATTTTTTTCTGAACATAACCCATTTCGTATTGTAGACATATAGGACCCCTGGGTCAATGCTAAGAAAACAGAATCACATCCTACAATAGAGTTAGGTGAGACTCAAATATGAGCCAGTGATAAGGAACCTTGGCCTGGAAGTGTTTTGATGGCTAATAGGTCTTGCACTTTGCAAATAACCAGAGTCCATAGAGGGGTTTCTCACACAATGAGGTTGGTACAGCAGTTTTAGGGCTGGGGCTTCTGCTGTGTCAACTTCTTTTCTTGCTAGACATTCTTTCATCATCTTGTTTACATCTCTCCCTGTCTACACCGCCTTTTGTTCAGTGGTGTTGTGCTATATGAATCCTGTTCCATTTATTTAGATCCATGTAGAACTCTGTTCATGGCAGACAATCCCACAGTGGCTCTGATTAAGTAAACATAACAAATCAGATGCCATATTTATGATGCTAAGACTAGGTTATTAATCAAGCAATATGTATGGTTGGTCTGAGAGGCAAACTATTAACATAAAGTAACATCATTGAACTTAATACACAGGCATTATACATCGTGGTTTATAATTACAATATTTCAATAGCCCATTGGCCTTAGAAGTATACAATTGTATTCATGTAGTGTGATTCAAAAAGCAATCTGACTCAATCTCAAATGCCTGTTCTTTCTTCCTTCCCTTCCCCTTTTTCTAATGTTGTCATTTAGTGAGCAGAAACTGAACATCAGATTACACATTTGAAAAAGAAGAATAAGGCACCTAGAGCAAATGGTGGCTGATTGCGTATAAATACTTCTACAGACATGACAGAGTGGCAGCATCTAAAATTTTCAATAATAAATAACTTAGAGTAGAATAACTTAGAGTAGAATAACTTAGAGTAGGAATGCAAAGCAAAGTCTAAAGGTAGTATACACAGAGTTCTTGAGTAGATATATCTATCTGCCTGTGGTGCTTGTTTACGTAGCCACTAAAGTGTCCTCCCTGGTTGTTTTACTATTTGAAGAATCTTCAAAGAATCTCAAGTACTCATCACTCACAGCAAAACTAATTTGCTCTCCATTATAGTATCTGCCTTGGCATTCACGTGCTTAATTGTGGTGAATTCTCGGGGGCAGTTTCTGACTTTTACACAAGGCAAAATAGAGTAGAGTTGTTCCTTTTGACAGCTCACAGATAAAAACCTGATGGAGAATGGTTGGAAAGCTGAATTAAATCCAGACTATAAAAGCTCTAATTAGTAGAAGCATAATTGCAGGGAACTATTGTAGAATCAAATCTAAATTATATTAAAATATTTTTCAACTGACTTGAAGATGGAAAAAAAAAACGCAGATTTTACACTGCAGTCAATTTCTCTAAATTACTGTCCAACAGTGAATTTCATAATTTAAATCCAAATGCTGGAATAAAAGCTTATTTTTATTTGTTTGTTTTCTTGCTTGTTTGGGGTGATTTGGTAAGGCACTTTTGATCATGGTTAAAGTGGTCCAACAAATTCTGAAGCCAGGATGTCACTGATTATTCAAATGTGCAGAGAATGTAAAGATCTTTCACGTGATTTGTCTTTTCTCATTACTTGAGCCGGTACTGCCTGCATTTTAGCATAGTGCTTCACTCAGTATAATCAGCAGTACTAAGGAAGTGTTAACACAAGTTTAGGCTTCCTTTCTACTTTGCGCAAAAACACTCTCCACAGTGACAGGAACAGAGATTTAACAAGAATGACAATAACAACAATCCTAGTAGGTAATGAGAGATGATGATCATAAATTATTATCAGTAGACAACAGTATAGTTATTTATAAGGTTAGCATTCTCTTATTTTTAGGAAACACATTTACTTCCATAGGGCCTTCTTGAGGTTGGTGTGGTTCCTGTGTTTCTATATTCTATGAAGCAAGAATGTCTGCATGCATGATTTCCTCAAAACTGAACAGTAAGACAACTACCACCCTCTGCTCCCTCCCTTATTTTAGAAAATGAATTGTATTTTTAAATAAGCAAAACACACCAAGGAAACACATGATTACAAATGAAGGGAGGGGCCTTTCAGCAGGAGGAGCTGACAGTTCCGGTATACCTGCTTTGCTTTCTCGTTGTTGTTTCTCATTTGTTTCCTCGTGGTTTCTTTGGAATTGTTAGTGGTTCTACCATGACAATCGCTGCACTAAAGTTATCAGACTTTTATAAGTCTGATATCTGGACCTTTCCAGCACAGCGCAGCATGAATGCTGTTCTTACCACGACCCCCAAACTCCAGCCACAACGGACCAGTTGTCATGCTCAGATGAAAAAAAAATATTCCCCCCTTTGGAGAGCACATATTTGAGTTAGAAGTATGTGGAAGAACAATCCTTTGGAAACGAGTTTGAGGAAACAGTATTTCACATACAAATAAAGATAGGAATAGTATTGTGGGGATTTTGTTTTGTTTTGTTTTTTTAGAACTCTACTGGTGTGGTTCTACCCCCGCCTGGGGAACAGTCTCCCACCAGCCCATGAAGTCATGAGGGCCAGGAGAAAAGGTTTATGTCTGGAAAGGCCTACAAGCCCATACGGAGAGCAAACACTTCAGGAACCACTTCCGGGAGCTAGGTCAACTTCAGTTCCAGGGAACAAAGGCTATATACCCCTTTGGGAGTGAGTGGAGAGCTCCAAGAATAGGTGTACATAATTGGTTGAAGCTAGGTACTTTAAAGAGGATTGATTTGCATTGAACAGCACATTCCTCTCATATGACCGAAAACATAGTACCTAAATATCATATAGGCATGAGGAGGAGAGAGCTAGCAGGGAGCTGTGTCAAAGGTCACATATCAGATGTGGTTAGGATCATCTCTGCTCTCCAGATGAAGTCAGGTAGAGAGCAGGAGGCCCTGCTGGGGAGAGGGAATCTGGTATCTTAATGCTGAGCTCAAAATGTCTCTCCGGACTGGGAAGATAGCAACCTCAAACAGCAGGATCCTCCCAACACACGTGAGCCATATCTTCAGTATTTCTGAGACACTGTGCTTCTTAGGCTTTTCAGTTTTGTTTCTGCTTTGGGGTTTAAAAGATTTTTTTCGTTTGTTTTGAAAATTGTGCATGTATTTGGAAGGCGGGCTTCCAGAACTGACCTAGTGGCATCGTTTGCACTTGGCAACTCACTTTGAGTTTAAACTGAACAAAATTCAAATCATAACATGTTTGATATTAGATAATGTCTGAACTGCTGATGTGTTCATATGACAGTATTTAGTTCACGAGCTAAATTATTTAAGAAATACTCTGCCGAGATATGAAAAGAGTCTCTGAGAACTTTGAAATTATTAGGAACATGACCAGAACTGTACAAATTTCACATCAAGTTTATTTTTATCACCATCAATCTCTTTCAGATTAATAGTAACATCTCCATAGGAATCATAACATGATAAGCTTTAACCTTCCAAAGGTTTCATGCCTGACTTTCACAACTTTAAGCAGCCAGCATATTTATAATGTGGAATAACATTTATGCATACACTAATTCTGCTTTCTTTTTCAGATAATCATTGTTCTAAATGGCTCATTTTAGATAAAAACTTAATTTTAGAGGATAACTAGACTTCAATAAATAGATAATGCACTCATGGCTTCTTTTATCGCTAGACAATTAAAACAAATGATGAAGACCTTAATTTCATCCTGCCCTGTTCAGTTTTACTACACAAATATGTATCAAGCCAAATTGCATTTAAATATTGTATAAGTATTTCCATAGATTAAGCTAGATTAAACTATTATTGTAAGCATTAAAATGTGTCAAGTAACTGTACAACTATAAAGGAAGTTAAAATATTTTTTTTATTCAAAATATCTCATTGATTCTGCTACTAGCTAAGAAATCTCTGCACTGAGTGCACTATGATAGAAACAAACAAGAACACATTTTTGTCATTCCACACTAAGAAACAATAAATTCACAAGGTGTGCTGGTTTCAGTGAGCAATTTGCCAGATATTCAAACTTTCCTAGGTAACCCCAGGTAAGGATATAAGAATCCAGGTTCTTTTATTCCATCTCAGTGACTAATAAACTCTCAGAAAACACATTACACATTAAAACATGTGTGTACATATATACGTATATACATATATATGTACATGTGTTTGCCTAGTGTGCACAGATGTGTGTGAATGCATGTATGCATGCATTCATGCATTTGTGTAAGCATATATATACACACACAGTTTATGTATGTGTATATGTGAATATGTGTGAGTATATGTATATTTATGTCTGCATATTTATTTACATAGTATATACCTATGTGTGTGTGCATGTGTATGTATTGTACAATGACTATAAAGTTTAGTGGGCTACAACAGAGTTTGAGAGGTTTCAGAAATCCCAAGGAGAAGGAAATCCAATGGAGATGTATGGAGACCAGTACCCAGCAACAAGCAAGAAGATGGAGAAGCTATGGTGCTGTGAGTCAGAACACTTCCTGTCACAGGTTTGAGATGAAAGTTGCAGAGCTGATCCAGTGACAGAGCAAAAGGACCTGGAGTGGGTCTGGAAAAAGAAATATTTATATATGGGTAGCAGTCCCAGCAAGACAAAAATGCAACCAATAGACAACATTTGAGAATGAAAGATCAACAGCAGGGACCAAGCTGAACTGAAGTCGGGGAGACAATCTCTTGATGCACACAGAGATTGGTCAGAAGACAGGTGCATGCTGACAATTGTCATCACAGTGCTGGGTGTCTACGTGTGCATGTACACGTGAATGACTTATTTCTTTTTCTTGGTTTGGAGCATCTGATAAGTTCCTGGAACTGATTGGTTTTCCTGATACGATTTTAATAAAACTTGTGACTTTACAGTCTCATTTAACTCTAATAAAATTTCCAAGGGTGCATCTTTTATACTCCTAGAAATAAGTCATATATCAACCTGTGCTGAGTGGGTGGTGCCAGATAGATAGGGCCATACATCCATGAGGTCCAGAGTCCTCCTCCTTACTCAGAATGAAGATAGGAAGATGCTGGTATAAGTGGAATCTTACAATCAGTCACAATCTGATATAGCATTATTTTACAAAATATGATGTAATATAGAGCAAGGGACAGCACAACCCAATCTAAATACTAACACACTCAGTGCTATGTCTGTCCTGTAATGCAAACGTCACCCATTTTAGAGACTCCAAAGATTGAAAATACACTATATCCCTCAAATTGCCATGAGAAAAGTGCAGGAATACATCTGCCCTTTCCCAAAAACATTGTTTTCAAGAGAAACAGTCCTATTGGTGACTTTCAGGATGCTACCAAGGATATAAACAAGACTCAATGGAACAGGGATTTAGTAGGATCTGAGCTATAAAAATAGATCAAAATTTTTATTCTTTGATCTAGCTAATACGACCTCAATTTTGACAAGGAACTGGATTAATCATGATCTCTAAATCCACTGCCCTGCTGAGAAAGGAAGGACTGGGCTACTACACTTCGTACCAGAGCTCTAGGAAAGACTGTAGTTCAGAACACACACTTTTTTCCCCTGTGGCATTCTCATGGGATTCTTTTTTTTTTAATTGTAATTTTTTTCTTCACAATTTATTCATTATATAACCCATATTGAAGCCCCTTCCCGCAACTCGCCCAATCCTACCTTCCCTCCCTCTTTCCCTCATCACCTTCCCTAGTCTACTGAAAGGGGGAGTTCTGCATTATTTCCATCTGCCTATAGCTTGTTAAGTTTTATCAAGACTGTTTGCATCCTCTTCCTTTGTGGCCTGGCAAGGCTGCATCATCAGGGGCAAGTGATCAGAGAGCAGTCAACTGAGTTCATGATAGAGGCAGCCCCTGCTCCCCTCACTCAGAGATCCACATGGAGCCTGAGTTGCCAAATGGCCACATCTGAGCAGGGCATCTAGGTACTCTGTATGCACAGTCTTCAGTTAGATCAGATCTTTTAGTTTTGTTGGTCTCCATGTGGGGCTCCTGTCTCCTCCATGCCCTTCCAATCCCATCCCTCTCCCCATCTCTTCTTCCATAAGACTCCCTGCACTCTGCCCAAAGTTTGGCCCTGAGTCTCAGAATCTACTTTGATACCCTATGGGTGGATCCTTTCAGAGGACCCTCTATAGTAGGCTCCCATCCTGTTTCCTTTCTTCCACTGCTTCTGGTGTCTATTATGTTTGCCATTTTGAATGAGATTTAAGCATTTTCCCTAGGGTCCTCTTTGTGTTTATCTTCTTAGGTCTATAGATGTCTTTCCTGTGTTATAAGGCTAATATATGCTTATTAGTGAGTGCATACCATCTCATGGGATTCTTACATTGCTCAAAATATGTCCATGTCCCTTTATTCTAATTATTCATAGGAATTACATGCCAGTCAATCAGTCCTTTGCTCTGTTGTCTAGACTTCAGTGTTCTCCAGAAACAAACATGGTCAATGCTGCAATGTCTAAACATGTGTTGAATGAATCCTAAATATGGATTATCCCAAAATTATTGTTTTCATTACATTTTAATTACAAAAGGTTATCTTATCATCTTGGGCAACTAATATGTTTACATATAAGTGAAATGCATATGTGAGAATGAGTATGTATGCACAGGAAGTAAGTTGTGCCAGGGCATAAGAAAGAACACTTGAATTAAGCCATTCAAAGTAATCTTAATAGTTAATAGCAAAATCTTCTAAGCTTTGGATAAGGATCAAGTGTAATAATCAGTAGCTAAAACTGCTACAATTTTTATTACATAATATTGATAAAAATGATATAAGCCTACTGTCAAAATGTGTATGGAATTTTTTCATTAATTAATTTATTTAATCACTTTATAGTCTGATCGCAGCACCCTCCTTCTTCTCCTCCCAGTCCCATGGTCCCACAGCCTCCTCCTCCCCTTTTTCTCAGAAAAGGGGAGGCACCCTGGTTGGTACTAACCTACACTGGCACATCAAGTTTAGTCACAGCTGGATTAAGCACCTCCTGTCCCACCGAGACCAGGGAAGGCAGCCCAGCTATGGGAAAGGGATTCAAAAGCAGGAAACAGAATTAGAGACAGTCCCTACTCCATTTGGTAGGGTACCCACATGAAGACCAAGCTGCACATCTGCTACATATGTGTAGGGAGCCTATGTCCAGCCGATGCATGCTCTTTGGTTGGTGGTTTAGTCTCTGTGAGCCCCATTGTCCCAGGGTAGTTTACTCTGTAGGTCTTCTTGTGGTGCCCTTGACCCCACTAGCTCATGCAATTAGCAATTCTTCCTTCCACTCTTCCACAAGATTCCCTGGGCTCTGTCTTTTATTTGAGTGTGGGTCTCTGCACCTGTCTCCATCATCTGCTGGATGAAGCCTCTTGGAAGACAGTTATGCTAGGCTCCTGTCTGCAAGCATAGCGAGTATTATTAACAGTGACAGGGGTTGGCTTTCTCCCGTGGGTCTCAAGTTGGGGACAAGTCATTGATTATTCATTCACTCAATATCTGCTCTATCTTTATCCCTACACTTCTTGTAGGCAGGGCACATTTTGGGTTGGAGGGTTCTTTTGGATGGGTTGGTGGCCCTCTCCCCCCACTGGTCAACCCTCCTGACTACAGGAGATGGCGACTTCTGCCTGCACATCCCTGCTGGTAGGAACCTCATCTAGGGCCACCCATATAGACTCCCAGAAGCTTCCCCCATCCCACAGATGGCCCCCAACCAGTGTGTTTATTCTACTATGAAACAGAAATACTGAAATTTAAAGTGTTTGACTTTCAAAGCAGAAGAATGTTCTTAGTGACATTTCTCATAAGTTCCCAAATTTCTAAATAGCCTAAAATCTATCGATGTGTAACTAGAGAGATGAAATATAACTGTTCAATTGAATATTATTCAATAACAAAAATAATTACTTTATAATGTGACACTGATGACCTTATAAACTCCAGCGCTAAGAAAATAAAGTTACAGTGTTAC
Source organism: Pachyuromys duprasi (assembly GCA_028658305.1). Classification (NCBI taxonomy): domain Eukaryota; kingdom Metazoa; phylum Chordata; class Mammalia; order Rodentia; family Muridae; genus Pachyuromys; species Pachyuromys duprasi. The sequence goes on along the minus strand of CM053752.1, from coordinate 75,849,769 downwards.
ATACCCACAAAATGCCCAGAACCGGCAAATCTAGAGACCAAGCATATTGTGTGAATTTCCTGAGAAAATATTAAAAAAATATATGAGCTTACTCAGATAAGGAACTGACAGAACAAAGAAAAGATTCCATCTATGGCCAGCTTGGCAAGCCCGTTCTGGAACCTCCCTGGTTATTAAACCATATGCCTATGTTTTCTGATCAAATGGAGTTACAGAATCCATACAGGAGACCTTACAATCCAGAAAAACACATGCAGCTAGGTCAAGGGACATTGGTGACTGGAATCTTAGGGGAGGTGGTGGTGTCCTTCCTGTCCTTTTATGTGGACACTGTAACAGCCACATTGACATCACCAAAGAAATATCAACTCTATTGTACTGCTTGCTAATAACAATATGATGGGCTCAAGTCTTCTATGTGTTGCCACACCCACTGTGCTTCCTGATTGTGATGATCATATTCACAGCACCATGAACTTTCACTTAAAGCAGCCACTCACTTGTAATATACAGAGGTAACTGACATTTGAACATTGGAGGAAAGACTCTAGGTTATTTAACTAAACTCTGGTAACTCAGATCTATTTGTATCGATATTGCACAAAGTAAGGTCTGCTGGAGTGTACATGAGGGTGCATGTTTGTGTGTGTGAGTATGTGTATGCATGTATGTGTGCGTGTGTACATTTGTGTAAGTATGTGCACTTGTGGTCATTGTTTTACACAATTTGAAATATTAGTTATAATTTGAACTAAGAAGTAAATAACAGATCCAAAAAGTGAGTATTATCAACTGCTTAGTTTTCTTCTAAAGAAAACAGTAAGTCCAGGGTAGAGAATTAGGACTTCTAGGCCCCATCTCACTTCACAGTCACCTGTTGGTACAAGAAACATAAGCCATTACTCCAGGGAGGATAAGAGGCATTGTATTCTGTAGCTGAATATGAATGATGATGATTATGTGGGAACACAGAATTGGGTTAACCCAAATTCCATGATTCAGTTTGCCAGCTATTTCATGAGATTTTTGTAATAACTAAAAAGGTAAAGTCATCCATCCATTTTTCAAATATACATCAGGTAGGTGGGTTAACACAGTAGGGAAGTGTCTGCTGTAGGCTTTAGATATTGTTGATGTTTTAGCTCTTTGTTTGGAAGAAGTTGGGAGCTCTCTTTGTCTAGTGCAATGTATTTACCAATAGCCACGAGGCTGACAGGCCATACACAGAGGTGGGTAATAAATGCTCATAAGGGCCACTAAACATATTCCAAGATAATTTGTCCTAAGTTTTCAATATTACAACTCTCTACATTATTTAAAATTCAATGTGCCAATCGACCGTGGTAGTCACAACTTCTACCTGAATTTTTTTTCATTCACATAGCTATTCTTATTATGTAGTTCTTAGTCTCATGTATTGTTTTATGGTTTTAAGATGGCTTTCCCATACGACTCACAGAACTGTAGGAAGGCAAAAGGTCAAAGGTCAGGGGAAACATTTTCAGGATCTTTGGGGATAAAGAAATGTTTTCATAAAAGTGTATCACTGCAAATGAAGATGTATTGCCTAGCAGGTTGATGGTGTAAATTTAAGAGTTCACAGTTTAACAAGACTATTGATGACTTTTCTTCTCCAGCAGCTTGTACAGCACCGTTCAGGAGGATAATATTTAGGCAACAGGGAAGAAATCATCCCACTTCAGTTCTAGTTGATCTCTCTGCATCTTCTAGTCAAGGTGTGTAGTGTCTTCAACAAGATAGGCATGTCAGTCAGTTCTGGTATACAACAATGAGGAATGACAAGAACCTCCATTTCCTTTTAAATCTTTTAAATCCTTTTTGGCCAACAGCTTAACATGGGTATACACAAACACTCATAAATGGAGAATAAATGTTAATTTACACTTCTGATTCAATAAGTAGATGAACCAAAGAATTTAATATAATGATTACCTTTGTGTTTATAAATGTGTCTGAGTGCATAAAATGTATATTGTATACATGCATTTTAACTGTACATGGTTTTCTGGGTTAAGGCTTAAATATAACTCTTAAACGCAATCAAAATGCTGCACAGTGCACTTACATAAAGAAATTGTTTCTTATTCCCATATTCATCAGGTAGACCCTATCAAGATGCAGTTTTTAAAAATCAAGCCACATAGATAGAATCATATAAATGACTTAGAGTTTCTCCTGAGAAAACTTTTTGTCTAGCTGATTTTCTCATCAAATCCTTGACTTTATAACCCAGCCTCATGTAAGATGTTATGGAACTGTAAAAATAGTGTGTCCTCTCAACAATTGATTTGAAACTATGTTGGCAACTGCCTGGATCATTTTATCTCTTCTTCTCGTGATTGCTAGCTACTCACTGTGTATTGATGTGTAAGTAGAATTACAAACTAATGAAGAGAGAATGTTCTCAGAATTCCAAGTGGTTGGAGGATTCAGAACTGAAGAATGGTTTATTAAGGGGATAGAAGAGATGTCTCAGGTTTTCCTAGGCCCCCTGCACACATGTAGCTGAAGGGCATCTTGGTCTTCATATGGTGTGCCTGTGGAACAGAGGGCGGGGGTGGGGGCTGTTTGCAACAGGGACTCACAACCCCACTCCCACTCCAGCAGGGCTGCATTGCCTGGCCTCAAGGGATGTTTAGTCTTGATGTTTCTTGATATGCTGGGGGAGGTTAACATGGGAGGGGGGAACTCCCATTTTCTGGGAGAAAGGGAGAGTGAAGTGGGAGAGAAGGGAAGTGGGGGGACTGGAAGGAGAGGTTGAAGGAGGCACCCTTGGGATTTAAAGTAAATAAACTGATATAAAATTGAAAACAAAAAACATTACAATAATGATGGATGTCAACTTCTAGCCTCACATTTCCCAATAAATGACTCAGTAGATACTACTTTCTATCAACCAATAGGTGGTTAGACACATTCCAGAGAAATGTGAGGGGTAGTCATTAAAATGACTAGGGGATTATATAAATTGGATACAAATGCAGCAGCAACCAATCTGATTAATTGCAGAAAGATTCCATGTAAATTTGATGTAGGAGATAGAGGATGTTCTTTTGTTGTTGTTTTTGTTATTTCCCCAGAAGAATAAAAAGCAGACTGTAGATGTGGCCTAATAAACTCAAGCAAATACTGGTGATACTGGTCTGGAATTATACTGTTTCTATTCTGGGTGTGGACCTGGAACTCCAATATGTGATCAGAGATAAATGAATAAAGCATATCGTCAACGAGTTTTTTTGTATACACAAAAATGTATGAAATTGACAACATGGTTAATAATAGTTACAGTCTCATGGTGGTAGAAGATTTAAGTACTAACATGTTAAAATGCTGACAACAAAGCTGGAGAGTTAGATGAGCTCATGGTTAGGTGTGGTTTTTAGGTTTTGTTTTAGTGATTTAACAAATTAAGTAAAAGTTGTCTTCCATGAGGAGTTGATTTATACTGTGTTTTTCTCCTTTGGTGCATCGAGTTTTGTCTTGGAATCTTACAATTTAAATAACCCACCTTTCATTCATTATCATAGTCTAATGGAATGTCAATGGTAAGGGAATTAAGGTGTTCCAAAGACCCTTTGTCACAGAAGTAGAACTCTTATCTCAAGGTACTCTGCCTTCTTTCAGGGATTGCTTCCCTCTCATAAAACTTAGGCAAGAATATTTCTTTTCTCAAAGAAATTTTTCAAAGTAGAAATATTCGTAAAGACACTTGAGTCTCAGCAGTAATAGTGAACTAGACTCAGTAGGATAAACCTTTGTGTGTTTACTGGTAGCATTAGTGTTTCTTCCCTCACTGCCATCTTTAACATCAAATAAAATTCAAAATTAAGTAAGAATGAATGTCCCTGACACACATACAAACACCTGTGCCTTGTGTTTTGTTTGTTTGTTTGATCAAGTCTTGAAAAGTTACACCTGGAGAGGAACAACAAAAATAAAGAATGCAGATGCCTTCCATAGACTGGTACAATAATTCATTTTTGTGCTTTTGAAATGCAAGGCTTTTCTATAGAGCTCTGCAGTTAGGAGCCAAGTACAGTTATGTGATTAGATTTTTAATCCCATTTACTCTAATTGCTTCTCAGAAGATACTCACATGCTTACAGTATGTGTCTCTGTTTAGAAATGCAGAGGTAAGAGAAAGTGATGAAATGCCTGCTCCTATATGGAGGGGAAACTAAGAAAAGGACACACAGGGAAGCCAAGGAGAAGTACTGGCTGGGTTCATTTAAAACTCTACTTATCATGAATACATACTTTGGAATACACAAATCCTCATGATCACTCAGAGGACACATTACCTGCAAGTACATTCTAGGGAGTTGGACTTTGACATCTTGTACTTTTGATACTTTGGCCATTAGTTCATATGTCAAAGAGAATAAGTTTCCCAGATTTAAAAGCTTTTATATTTCAGAGGGTACACAGCCAACAATTATTCCTGTGTTTCCAAACAGGGACTATTAAACACATAGCTGACCCAGTGGAACTGATAAACACTGCCACGTTAATAAAATGGAGATGAAGTGTACCTGAGGCTTAGAAAACAGGAAAGCATAACTGAGCAAATTAAAAATAATTTCAAATCACAGTTATAATAATGTGTCATTAATTTTGCCATGGTGTTCTCTGTTGCTTGGCTTTAACATGAGAATTTTCAGTGTAGCTAATCTTACTAATTGCATGGAGGGCCTCTGAAAGACTCTACCTAGCAGTGTATCAAAGCAGATACTAAGATCCATAACCAAACCTTCAGCAGAGTGCAGGGAATCATAGGAAAGAAGGAGGAGTTAATATGACCTCGAGAGGACAGTAGTATATCTGGGTACAGGAGACTTTTCTGAGACTGTTTCTCCAAACAAGGAACATATATAGATAAAACCTAGAACCTCTGCTCAGATGTAGCTCATGGTAGCTCAGTATCCAAGTGGGTACCCTAGTAAGGGGAACAGGGACTATTTCTGACATGAACTCAATGGCGGGCTCTTTGACCTCACCCCCCACTCCCCCCAGGGAGGAGCAGTCCTGCTAGGTCACAGAGGACAACTCTGCAGCCAGTCCTGAAGATACCTAATAAGCTAGGTTCAGGTAGAAGGGGAGGAGGACATCCCCTAGCAGTAGATTTGTAAAGGGACAGGGAGATGAGGGAAAGAGGGTGAGATTGGGAGGGAATGAGGTAGCAGGATGCAGCAGGGATACAAAGTTAATAAACTGTAACTAATAATAATAAATAAATAAAAAGAAAATTCTTAGCAATAAAGTTCATTTTGCTCTATAGCATATCTATTACTTGTATGCAAAATGAGATAAAAGTGAAGCTGTTTTTTTAGTTTATTTTTTAAGAATTTATTTATTTATTTATATTCTTTTATTTTTTATTTTTAATATTAATCATGGGTTATTTACTTTGTATCCCAGCCATAGACCCTCTCTCATTCCTTCCCAATCTCACCTTCCCTCCCTCATCTCCTCCCTGTCCCTTTCCAAGTCCACTGCGAGGGGAGGTCCTCCTCCCCTTCCCTCTGACCCTAGCTTATAGGTATCTTCAGGACTGGCTGCAATGTCCTCCTCCCTGGCCTAGCAAGACTGTTCCTCTGGGTCAGGGGAGGTAAAGGAGACAGTCATACAGTTCATGTCAGAAATGGTTCCTGTTCCCCTTACTAGGGAAAACCCACTTGGGTACTGAGCTACCATGGGCTACATCTGAGGAGAGGTTCTAGGTTTTATCTATACATGGTCCTTGGTTGGAGAAACAGTCTCATAGAGGACCCCCATGTCCTGATATATTTTGTCCTTGTGGAGCTCCCATTCTCTCCCGATCATACTAACTCCCCCTTTTATCATATGATTCCCCGCACTCTACTGAAGGTTTGGTTATGAGTCTCAGTATCTGTTTTGACAAGCTGCTAGGTAGAGTCTTTCAGAGGCACTCTGCAGTAGGCTCCTGTACTGTTTCTTGTTTTCTCCTACTTCCCATGTCCATCCCATTTGTCTTTCTAAGTGAGGATTGATCATCTTACCCTGGGTCTTCTTTCTTGTTTATCTACTTTAGGTGCACATATTTTAGTATATTTATCCTCCTAGGCATATATCCAAAAGATGCTCAAGTACACAACAAGGACATTTGCTCAACTATGTTTGTAGCAGCTTTATTTGTAATAGCCAGGACCTGGAAACAACCCAGATGTCCCTCAACGGAGGAATGGATACAGAAATTGTGGTACTTTTATACAATGAATACTACTCAGCAATTAAAAATGAGGAAATCATGAAATTTGCAGGCAAATGGTGGGATCTAGAAAAGATCATCTTGATTGAGGTATCCCAGGAGCAGAAAGACACACATGGTATATACTCACTT
>CM053752.1:75810234-75842887 GCA_028658305.1 Pachyuromys duprasi | reverse complement strand
TATTGGACTGAAGACCCTAGTGAGGGAAACAGGGACTGTTTCAGTCATGATCTTGATGGCTGACTCTTTGACCCTCCCCCATATAAGCCAGGTAGTGACAGACTGGCTAGATCCCAGTGGAGGACATTGCAGCCAGCCCTGAGGAGACAGGATGTGCTGGGGTTGGATGGAAGGGGAGGAGGTCCTCCCCTGTTGGTGGACTTGGAGGGGGCAGGGAGGAGGGAGAAAAGGGAGGGAGTGGGAGGGTGGGAGGGTGGGAGGGAATGAGGGAGGGGGCTACGCCTGGGATGCAAAATACCTAACCTGTGATTGATATAAAAGTAAATAAATCTTTAAAAAATCCTGAAAAAAAAAACAAAGTGAATAAAAAATAAAAAATAAAAAGATTCCCTGCACTCTGCCCAAAGTTTGGCTATCTTTCTCAGCATCTGCTTTGATGCACAGACTAATGGAATGGATGCATAAACAAGACCCAAAAATTTGTTGCAGACAAGAAACACATCTAAGTCACAAAGATAGGCATCACCTGAGAGTAAAGGGCTGGGAGACCGTTGTCCAAGCAAATGGACCTACAAAGCAAGCAACCGAAATTAATCAAAATTAATCAAAAGAGATGAGGAAGCTCACTTCATAACACCAAGAAGATACCACAATTCTGAACATTTATGCCCCAAATACAAGTACACCCACATTTGTAGAAGAAACATTAATAGAACTTAAACCACAAATAAATCCCCACACATTAACAGTAAAGCTGCTTTTAAACTAAAGGACTCACAATATCCGAGATGTGAGCATTTGGTAGAGGATGTCTTAATTGAACAGTCTAAAACCTGAAAGAAAAATAAGTGGAAAATAAAATTACAACAATAATGTCATTTTATGTAAAGCCCATAGAACAAGGAGCACGACAAAAGAAGGCCAAGTGTGAGAATCTGTCCATTTAATTAGGGCAGTTGTACTTATAGAAAGAAGAAAAGACAAAAGAATCTTTCAAAAAAAAAAATCCTTCAATTTGAGATCAGATTGGACCCATCTTTGAGCCACGTGATTTTATGCTTATACTACAAGGGGTCTTGCCAAATTATGTTCAGTATGAAATGAATTGTTGAAAGGGAAAAATTTGTAATGAACATACTTCAAATACCTGAAGAATCCCAGATTTCAAGACATCTTTTTATTAGTAAGGTTAAGTTAGCATGGACTCATAGCTTCTTTGGTTATTTTATTCACATTTAACAGTTAGAAAATTGGAATCAAGATGATTATCTCAATGGAATTAGACATGGCATAATTAATAGTTGCAAAATACTTAATAGTGAAAGTCAAGTTTGGATCTTTTATCGGCGAGAGTAGAATTGGGTTTATGCGGCGCCTCCCGCTTGGAAGCACTTATTGTTACACTGACACCCTTCTGACCTTTATCTTGTTCAGAATTGTATTAAATGCACTGGCAGAACACTAGTGTGTGCCCTCAGAGGCCCATTATTGCCATTAGAGAGCTCAGTTTAAGTACCATCATTGCATCAGATTGCTGTACTTGCTTAATTAGCATAGCATGAATATGAAGAGTGCTGCTAACACAGAGTGCCACTGCATACTCTGGTTCCCTGGGTCTGTGTATATCACAGATCTGCTGGCAAACTTGCAGTTAAGAGAATTCTTTGCAGACATCAGAGTTAACCCCTACTTCTGGGTGAAGAGAGCAGAGCCATTAACAAAGAGAGTTGAGCCGTTTGGTACTAATTGGCATTTAGAACTTGTTCTTCCCCAGACAGAAACTGACCTGCCCAGCATTAAAAGTGGCTGTGCCAGAGAACATTTAAGCGCACTTAATCTGCATTCATCAGAATGTCATTAAGATAGACTTTCAGACTACTTAATGGAGATGTCATAGTTGATGCCAGTAAATTTCTGGGCCATGGGGTTGTCTATACTCTGAATATCTATTATCAGCAACTTTTGAAGTATCAGGAACAACTTCAAATCTGACAGGCATTTTTTTTTCTTTTGTTCTTGTTTTCTTGTTTTGGTTTGTTGTTGTTTGTTTTATCTTTGCTACTCAGATAACTAGTAAACTAGTATGTGACAACAGAAAAATCTTGATCAGATATGATTCCCCTTTTCCTAATTTTGTCAAAAATAAGTATGGAATATTCATTATCAAAGCAGTAGGTAAAGAACAGTGTATTAAGACCTAGAAATTTCTTTGATGTATGCGGAAATTATGGTCACCTTTAATACCCATATCCTTAGTTTTTTCTTGTTTCTCCCTTAGAATATAACTATAATTTAATTTTCCCCAGATGTATACTATTTACTTTCATAGATTTCTAAACAAATGAAATTTTCTGTGGCTGATGGAATACATGAAAAGTCTATATATTCATTTACTCTAAGAAATGTCACCAAATACTTTTCAAGTGTGAAATGTTAGGATGAGTCAAACATACTTCCAAGATTCTAGAAAGCCTTTCACCTGAGGAAGACTGCATTACAACCTGAGATATTGAAGAATAGAAGACAATGTGCAGCCATAGTACGTTGTTTAAAAGAGGGAGCGAGGTCTACTTGCTCTTTTTAGTTTCTCATAGGAGACTGGACTAGCACCTTGTATAGGATAATGTGTTTTCAGAATCCCTGTCACATATCAGTCCTGTGACAAATAAAAAGTACAAGCAGCTTAAATTGGCCACGTTGATAATTATGTATTTCTAGAGGAATCAATATTGAGTTTTTGCAAGACATAGATCTTGAGTTGAGCTTTGAAGACTCGTGTATTCAAGGGGACTGGTGTAGAGTTGATCACCTGTTACCCAATCTGAGGAAAGATGGAAGGAGGATTAAGAGTTCAAAGACATCCTTGGCTTCAAGAAAACTTCTAAAGCATTACAGACTGTATGAAACTTTGTCTCAAATAAGCAATCATGTTTTAAGTATGCAAAACTGGGAGGCAAGGTCTATCTGTGTCTAAGGAACTACACAAGCAAAACTTCAGAAACTGTATATCAATTGTTCAAGGTTCATATAAAAGAATGCGGGACTGTAACACTGTATTGCTATGATGCTGTGCAAATTTTACAACATTAAATGGTTGTTAAGTAGAATTTAATTACTCATGGAGGCAGAAACAATTGCCTTGGGCAATTGCAACAGAAATATCTTAAAGCAATTAATTATTTGCACATGTTCAAAATTTATTTTAGATTTCCTTCAAATGCTATAAAAAGCAACTCAGATTTCCTTGAAAGAAATGAAGATGATAAAAAGAAAGATTTTGCTGAAGTTTATTAATGTGTAAAAAAGATACAATATTAGCAATTCAGGATATGGGGACCTCTAACCTTCTAAAAACAGGTTTTTAGATTCATTAAATTCTGTTACAAATTGCTCAATTATTTTGCTATGTATATTGGCTGATTTCTAGAAAGGGTTATAAATAGAAACAACTTCTAAACTTCTACTTTATAAGAAATTATTTATTTTTCTTATATTTTAGTATCCAAATACAAAGGCAACCACTCAGCAACAAAAAGAAAAAGAAACAACAAAATACAGCCTGTAATATACTTTATATTCACCATGTTTTCTTCACAGCAGTCAACTATTATCTGTGTTGTCTATACTTTGCTTTGACACTCCTATCCCCATTCATTCGTTTTTTTAAATTTATTTATTTTTATATTAATCACAGGTTAGGTACTTTGCATCCCAGGCATAGCCCCCTCCCTCATTTCCTCCCACCCTCGCCATTCCTCCCTCATCTCCTCCCCGCCTCCTCCAAGTCCACCAATGAAGTGACAGAAATTTAAGCAGTTATAAACCATCTACACTCTTAAGGAGTTGCATGTTCAAGGAAAAAGAAACTAAGCAAGTAAATAGGATAATTTTAATGGTTTATGGTGTTTAATGAAGGCTATACAAAGTGTTGATGAAAAGATTTCTTTGAAAAAGAATGTTTAAGGAGGCACTAAAAGCTACAGGATGTGTAAAGAACGATGCTTAGGCAGAGACCTCACTGAGCCATCAAAAGAGACTTTGAATAAGAGAAACCCACACAGATCAACTAGAAGATCTTCTTATGGTAAAAAATGTGCCACAGGCATTAAATTCTGTTACAAATTGCTAGATCATTTTGGCAGGAATATTGACTTATTGCTAGAAAGAGTGATAAATCGAAACAACTTCTATTGAGGTTGGGAATGAAGAACCTTCCAGTAAGAGGACAGCATGACTGAGTCCAGTATTGGAAAATTATAAAGTTGCAAATAAGGAAGCAATTAGGGGAGAAAAACTTACATGCTGGAGAATTGTAATTAATGGTAAGGATGTTTTTATTTATTTTTAAAGCAAATAAAAGCCTATCTCTTCAGGTGTTTGTTTGTTATAATATTGCGAATAATTAAGACCTTTTTAATTATATTTTTTCTTCACAATTTATCCATTATATACCCTGACTGAAGCCCCCTCCCTCAACTCCCCCAGCTCCACCCTTCCTTCCTCTTCCCCTCATCCCCTTCCCCTATTCAACTGAAAGGAGGAGTTCTCCACCATTGCCATCTGCCCATAGCTTGTTAAGTTTCATCAGGACTGCCTGGATTCTCTTACTCCATTGCCTGGCAAGGCTGGGTCATCAGGGGCAAGTGATCAAAGATAAGTCAACTGAGTTCATGATAGAGGCAGTCCCTAATCCCCTCACTCAGAGATCCACTTGGAGACTAAGTTGCCTATTGGCTACATCTTAGCAAGGGGGCTAGGTCCTCTCCACTAATGGTCCTCCATTGGTGCATCAGTCTCTGCAGGACCCATGGGCTCAGATCTTTTAGTTTTGTTGGTATCCTTGTGGGGATCCTGCCCCCTCCATGTCTCTCTATTCCCACCCTCTCTTCCTCCATAAGACTCCCTATGCTCTTTTCAGAGTTTGGCCCTGAATCTTCAACATCTGCTTGAGTGAATCCTTTCTAAATGAATTGTTTTTCTTTTACTGAAAATAAGGGGTGTTTTATATAATATATTCTGATTATGGTTTCCCCTCCCTCTACTCCCAGTTTCTCCAAATCTCCTCTCCCATCCAGATCCACACCCTTTCTGTCTCTCCTTAGAAAACAGACATCTATGGAATATTAATGAAATCAAATAAAATAAAGCACAATAAGAGGAAACAAAAACCAAATCAAAATAAAACAATGTAAACAAACAGAAGAAAAGCCAATGAAAACCATAAGATGCATATAGACTCAGAGACACACCTGTTTTCTCACACAGGAATACAGTAAAAACACAAATCGACATGCCATGATATTTATACAAAGGACCCATAAGGGTTTGGGGTGGGGATCCTGGACAACATTATGAGACAAAGAACCTTTAAGGATGCCATTGAGTTCAATTTTAATTGACCATCTACTGCTGGACATGATGTCTACCCTTAAGAGTGGCTAATTTTTCCTGTGAGGTTCCCTTGGAGAAAGCTAATTTTTCATTTGCAAATAGTCATCATTTGGAGATTGCTTCTGGACTAAGAATGAGGGCATATAAATGAATATTCATCCTGAGCATATTTCAGAATTAATGATTTTATCTGGAAATTTGAATTATAGATAATTTTTATCTTAAATCACTCGTTATTCAGCCAGATAACAAATTATATTCATTTATTTGACTTCATATGTATATTTGTTACATATACTTTTGTATATGGTGTGTTTATAAATGAACATGTACTTGTAGTAAACCATTAGCATCTGTGGCTTCTACATCTGTAGATTAAGAAGCCTTGGCTCAAAAGTATTATAAAATACCTACAGTGAACATTTAGACTCTTTCCTTGTAATTAACCTCTATATGTTGTAACATAAAAAATACAGTCCTTGTCTTAGGTAATGAGTAATAGAGGTAGATTTAATTATAAGGAAGATGCTTATGGATTAAGAGCGAATACTATACCATTTAGAAGCAGGACTTGAGAAATGGAATTTTCTGTCCAAGGGAGATTCTCAGGTAAATAAACAGACAGAAACAACGTGTAATTTCTTAATTTCCTTTAGGTTTTGTGTATAACATGTATTCTAATTCTCCTTTCCTTTTCTCCTCCTTTTTGATAGTTTAGTCAAATTGATTTCCCCAAATCTTATAACCCAGCTCTTCTCTGAACAGATATTTTCACAAAGTTTTGGTCTTTGCTTGCTCCATTTAATTCATGCATGCAAAAAGATAGATATGAGAAATGGAAAAGAGAAATACCTCTGCTTCTAGAATTGTTAGAACTTTTTTGTGGGGTGTATGGTACAGGAACCATAAATATCATCGCCACCTAGAACGGTACCAGAATTTCATATTCATCCTAACATCTAATGAGTCTGATTTTGGTTTCGAACAAGTTCTGAATTGTAGAAACCCTGAAGTTTAGGACCATTGTTTCTAGTATATTAACTATACTGCTTGGCTATGCATTGCACTTCTTTCTTTGAATTTGATCACCACATGTTTATCATTGCCTTACCCTACAGTAGTAGGAAGAAAACACTTACTGTACTACTTATTTAAAATAAAATATGTGTAGAATGTATGCAACAAATTGTCACAAAAGATAGTAAGAGCATTAAGATCCAAATTCTCTAGGTTAAAACAATGTTACTGTAAAACATTTTTAATCCTCCTTGGATTAGGAAAACACAGTTTCTCAAATTACATACAAGTATTCAATGCAATCATGATTCGACCTTTTTTACTTTCTGGATAGAATTTTAATGTTTAACATTTTGTCATGAGCTCTACATGAACTTCTTATAAACTGAACACATAATACTAATTCATTGTTGTTAAAGGTGTTGAGCACCCTTAATTAGGCTGAAATGGTTGTTTGAAGAGCGTGCGTGAGTGTGTGTGTCTGTGTGTGTATTGTATCTGTGTGTGATGTGTGCATGTGAGTTTCCAGGTACCTGCACATGTAAATGTGCATGCAGAGGCTATAGAATGATCATCACGGTCTTCCTCTCCCTCTGCATATTTCACTTTAGATGCAGTTGCTCATTGAATCCCTCATTTATGGCTGGATTGGCTAGCCAATGAGTTCTTAGGATGAGCTAATTATTTTATGTAATGTTCACAACCCACAAATGATAGGTACATTGTTAAACCATATCAGTTTACTTGTGGATTTTATTCTTCATTACAAAGTAGTCTGTACTATTCTGAAAACATACAGGTCACTTTACAGTCCGAGACTAGATAAATATGTGGTGGGAGAATCCCTATGGGCTCTGCAGAAATGAAGGAGGATTCATATTCACTCATAGCACTCTATAAACATATCTTTGCTAAGAAACCTAAGGTATGCATTTGAGGACTATGACTATTAACTTTGGGACCCTATTTTTTTAAGTTTTTATATTAGTTACCATTCATTTACTTTGTATCCCAGCTGTAAACCCCTCCTTCTTTCCCTCTGAATCTGACCCTCCCTCCCGCATCCCCTCCCTTAAGTCCACTGATAGGGGAGGACCTCCTCCCCTTCCATGTGACCATAGTTTATCAGGTCTCATCAGGACTGGCTGCAATGTCCCCCTCTGTGGCCTAGCAAGGCTGCTCCTCCCTCGTGGGTGGAAGGGGAGATGTCAAAGAGCCCGCCATTAAGTTCATGTCAGAGATAGTCCCTGTTCCCCTTACTAGGGTAACCCCCTTGGATGCTGAGCTGCCATGGACTACTTCTGAGCAGGGGTTCTAGGTTATGTCCATGCATGGTACTTGGTTTGAGAATCTGTCTCAGAAAAGACCCCTGTGCCAAAATATATTTGGTTGTGGAGCTCCTGTCCTCTCCAGGTCATATTAACTTCCTCTTCTTTCATATGATTCCCTGCACTCTACCAAAGGTTTGGTTATGAGTCTCAATATCTCCTTGGATACATTGCTAGGTAGAGTCTTTCATAGGACCTCTATAGTAGGATCCAGTCCTGTTTCTTGTTTTCTCCTACTTCCAATTTCCATCCCATTTTGTCCTTCTAAGTGAGGATTGATCAACTTACCCTGGAATCTCCTTCTTCTTTAGCTACTTTAGCTGTACAGATTTAGTATGTTTATCCTATAGTGTATGTCTAATATCCACTTATAAATGAGTATATACCATGTGTGTCTTTCTGCTTTTGGGATACCTCACTCGTTTCTAGGTCCCACCATTTGCCTGCAAATTTCATGATTTCCTTGTTTTTAGTTGCTGAGTAGTGTTCCCTTGTGTAAATATACCACAATTTCTACATCCATTCCTCAACTGAGGGACATCTGGGTTGTTTCCAGGCTCTGGCTATTACGAATAAAGCTGCTACCAGCATGGTTGAACAAATGTCCTTGTATTCTTGAGCATATTTTGGGTATATGCCTAAGAGTGGTATAGCTGGATCTTGAGGAAACATTATTCCTAATTATCTGAGAAAGTGCCAGATTGATTTCCAAAGAGGTTTTACAAGTTTACATTCCCACCCACAATGGAGGAGGGTTCCCCTTTCTCCACAACCTCTCCAGTATGTGTTGTCATTTGAAATTTTGATCTTAGGTGAAATCTCAAGGTTGTTTTGATTTGCATCTCCCTGATGGCTAAAGATGCTGAGCATCTCTTTAGGTGTTTCTCTGCCATTTTATATTCCTCTACAGAGAATTCTCTCTTTAGCTCCATATCCCTTTTTTTAAATTGGATTACTTGATTTGTTGCTTTTTAACTTCTTTAGTTCTTTATATATTCTGGATATTAGCTCTCTGTCAGATATAGGGTTGGTAAAGATCCTTTCCCAGCCTGTAAGCTGTTGATTTCTTCTGATTACAGTGTCCATCTGCTTTACAGAAGCTTTTCAGTTTCATGAGGTCCCTTTTATTGATTGTTGATCTTAGAGCTTGTGCTGTTGGTGTTCTGTTCAGGAAGTACTCTCCTGTGCCGATGAGTTCTAGGCTCTTTCCCATTTCTTCTAACCAATTTGGTGTGTCTGGTTTTATGTTGAGGTCTTTGATCCACTTGGACTTTAGTTTTGTGCAGGGTGATAAATATGAATCTATTTTCATTTTTCTGCATGTAGACATCCAGTTGGACCAGCACCATTTGTTGAAGATGCTTTCTTTTTTTCCATTGAATGGTTTGGCTTCTTCGTCAAATATTAAATATCCATAGATATGTGGGTATTTTTATTCAATTCCATTGATCCACCATTCTGTTTCTATGCCAATCAATGTAGTTTTTATTACTATTGTTCTGTAGTACAGCTTGAAGTCAGGGATGGCTATACCTCCAGACGATCTGCTGTTGTACAGGATCGTTTTGGAAATTCTGGGTTTTTTGTTTGGGGACATTACTTTTCTAAAAGTGATAATTTTTCTCTTTAAATTATCTGCACACAACTATGTAACGTTAAAAGGAAAAGGATTGTATTTATATAATTGTAAAGATGGCAGTGCTGGCTGTCATTACAGCTACGCTAGGAAATTCCTGTTTGGTCATAAGCTATTAACCTTCTATGCAGATTATTGTGTATTTTATGAATATCAAAACTTGGGGGAAATTGTAATGAAATACTTCCCACAGCTAGAGCTAGGAAAAATAGGAAAAAAATTCTAATGAAATAATCATAGGATATTAAGATGGAAGGAACTAACTGACGGTCAACTGTTGCAATGTCATTTTCTTCCGGGATGTACTCATTTAGGACCTCACATATATTGTGAGGTTCTTGTGAGTGCTTGACCACTGAACTATGCTCACTGTTTCAAGTTAATTCTACAGAAAAATAATCATAAAAATTATGTCAATTTTCCCACAATATTTCTGTATGTTGGATGCTCATTGCTTTGAAGAACTTATACAAATCATGGCAAAAACACTTAACTTTAAGGATGATTAGATGCTACCATTCCATGTTTTAAATGCAAAAACTAGCACATGAGTATGTGATAATCTTTTAACCAACAAAATGAAAACATGCAGTGTTTTGTAGAACTGCCCTGATTCTTGCCAAAATTCATTAAGACCACTCATAAATCCCATATTATTTTTCTAAAGGAGATTACATAGGAAAGGGAATTTTTTTTGTTCACACATAAGGGTCTAGGAATAAAGCAAATGCCATACAGAGTTCTAGCATAGCAGTGGATGCACTGCTGTGATGTCCTTCTCATCTCTATGTGTCCATATTGTCCTTGGACTTGACAGTGGTGGCATCATGCTCTCTCAAGTTCCTGGGGCAATTTTATTCCTTTACACACATCCAAAGAGTGAAGAAAATCACTGAGGGGAAGTTTTGAAGAAACCTTAATGTAACAAGTGAAGCGATGTCACCCCCTGAAGCAATTACATCAGTGATAGCATAGAATACACTCATCAGCCTTGAAACTATAACAAACATTAAACAGGATCTAAAGGAGTTCGGAGAAGTGGCAACCATTGAAACATAAAATAAATACTCTCATTTCGTTAATATTCATCAATAATAAAATTTCCACATATTCATGAATAAAAATAATGCCCAATAAAAGTAGCCTTTAAATTCGACAAATAAAAACTTATTAATATGAAATGTGGGAGTCCTTTAAAATTAGTGAAAAATCATGCTGGGTTTTATAACTTCTTCTGTAGTATGAGTGAAATAAATCTTATTTCATTAGGAAGAAAGTCCCTTTTCAATCATTGTTCTTTTAAAGCAGTTATAATTTTAAAGCTTTAAATATAAATTTTCTAAAAATATTTTAAAGCATCTCAAATGGGAAGCAATTTCATGCTTGCTTTTTAAAGAATCTATTCAAAGAACTCATTAAAACCATTCATTTAAATAATCTCGTGTATGCTCATTATACTATGTCCTTTGGGAGGAAAAATAAAGTATTAACTGCTGCCAGAAAGCAAATGAAGGGAACAAATGTTAAGTGTAAAAGGTTAGTCCTTCATGAAGAGTTTTGAAAATCATGCCCTGTGTCCTGAATGCCTCTTTCTAGAAATACTTATACATATTTAGGACAGCAAATAAAAGAAAGAAAAATGTAAATTATAATAATAAAATTGTCATTATTATGTGATCATTTCAGCTTTTAGGTTTTTGCTTTTGGTTCTGAGGGCACAGTGATCAGTGGACAAAGACAATACAGACAGTCTACTCACAGGCAGCCAGGACCTTAAGAGGATGGGCATGGAAATGGCAGTGACCATTTGCATTTTAATTAAAAACTTCAGCAGGTTGTACATATTAATGCTCATTAGTTTTTCTTAGTTTTGAAAATGATGTGAAAGGTTTCTGTTGAGAAGACATAAATAATTAAGATGAGTCAATTTGTGCTCTAGGAATAGGTTCTTTGTAATCCTTCACCTCTATGTACTTCTGGCCTTAGAAATGGCATAATTTTATCTTGTCCATAAGTGTGCTTCAGGTGGCAAGGGTGGCAGTCAGATTTCGTATAGTTATTTTTTTTTTAGTTTCTCACAGTTGAGTTGTTTTGTTATTGTATTTCCCCTTTCAAAGTTCCGTGGCATGACAAGAAAGGAACAATGATGGAGAGATACACTGAGCCTCTCAACATTAATTTCTTCTTTTTCAAATAATCTACTCTCGTTTCTAAACTTCCTTTATTCCAGAAACAATGTTTATTCTGAGAAGAGTGCATAAGAGACTCACAGAAGAAATGTAAAGTCATTGGAATCTTGTATAGGAACCAACCTAAAGAAAGAGGCAATTAGCCTAAATAAAATTATAGTGATTCTAATAAAATATCAGTCATGTGTTCTCTCAGTAGTTTGGAAAATTAATTCAGAAGTTCATAATTATAAACATAATATTATATAATACTAAAATAGTGTAAGATCTTAATAAATAAAGCAATATACAAATGAAGAAGTGAAAAGGAGACAAAGTTCAGAAATATGAATAATCAGCTGTAGGAGTTCCATGGTTGAATTTTTGGGGTCACTCATGTATACTATCATATCATCTGCAAATAGTGATACTTTGAATTCCTTTCAGATTTGAATCCCCTTGATCTCCTTTAATTGTCTTATTGCTCTAGCAAGGACTTCAAGTCCTAATTGAAGAGATTTGGAGAGAGCGGGCAGCCTTGCCTTGACCCTGATTTCAGTGGGATTGAAATAAGTTTCTCTCCATTTTGTCTGATGTTGGCTGCAGGCTTGCTGAATATTGTCTTTACTGTGTTTAGAAGCAGATGCTGAGACTCACAGCCAAACTTTAGGCAGAGCACAGGGAGTCTTATGGAAGAAGGGGGAGTGGGGATAGAAGGACATGGAAGGGGACAGGAGCCCCACAAGGAGACCAACATAATGAAAACATCTAAGCCCAGGGGGTCCTGTAGAGATTGATGCACCAACCAAGGAGCATACATGGAGAGGACCTAGACCCCTGCTTAGATTCAGAGGCAGCCAATTGGCAGCTCAGTCTCCCTGTGGATTCCTGAGTAAGAGGAACAGGAATTGCCACTGTCATGAACTCTGTTGCCTACTCTTTGATCACTTGCCCCTGGCGATGCAGTCTTACTAAGTCACAGAGGAAGAGGATCCAGGCAGTCCTGATGAGACTTGATAAGCTATGAGCAGATGATAAGGGAGGAGAATTTCCCCCTTTCAGTGGGCTAGGAGAAAGCGATAGGAGGAAGAAGCAGGGAGGGTAGGACTGTGAGGAGTTGAGGGAGGGGGCTAAATTGGGATATATAATAAATTGTGAAAAAAATAAAAATAAAAAATAAACGTGTAAATATATGGCAAGAAGTCATCTGAGATTTAGGTCAAAGTTACATCCTTTAAAATAAAATTTGAGACTGGAGATGTACCTCAGAAGTAGAGATCTTGCATAGCATGCCTGTGTCCTTAGGTTAAATGTCAGTTCTGGAAAACACCTATTTATAAAAAGTGAAATAAATCTTGGAGAAATGTCGGATTTGAAGAAAAAACAGAATAGCCTGAATGAAACAGAAACTAATGTGAACAATGAGAAAGTTTCGGAGCACTTTTTCATCTCACTATTTCTTAATTATAAGTCTCTACCTCTAATGTTACTTTATTATTTTCCTGTATAATTTAATTGATTTCATCCTTTCCTTGGTATATATGTATAATGTATGTATCTATAATACATATATGTATATATTTATATACATATGTTTATGTATCTATGTATCTATCAGTATATATATGTACATACATATAATTGTGTACATATACTTATGTATGTATATACTTATGTAAGTATATGTATGTACATGAGTATATACTTGTACATAAGTATACTTATGCATATATATGTATATATGTATACATATATACTTATACTTATGTATATACTTATGTATATACATACACTTATGTATATACATACACTTATGTATATACATACACTTATGTATATACATATACTTATGTATATACATATACTTATGTATATACATTTACTTATGTAATATATGTAGATGTACATATGTATATATGTATGTTGAAACATGAACCAAATGGTTTTGCTTGATTTTAGAACTTAGTAAAGTGCCCAGTTCATTAGGGAATTAACTAAATCTTTTATGAATAAATGAAAACTTATGTAAGGATTCTAATCATGGAATTAGAAAATTTAAAGAAATAAAAGTTTGATGTTTAAGCTAATGGCTGGATTCCTCTGATACTAATAAGGAGAGGGTTTTTTTTAACTCAAATATTTTGCTTTATTAGAGCACAACATGGTTTAATTACTTTGACATTTCCACTCCCTGCTCACTCACTTTCTTCTACAACCTTGCAATTTATGAGCTTATATGTGAAAAATTAATTCTTTGGTATAATTAGTTTTTTATTTAAATGTACATTATTCTCATATCATGACGTTTTTCATGGTAGACATTTCTCATTTTTAATTGACTTATTTGAAATTATTCTACAAAATATTGTCCTGTAAAATCAAATTCATGATTATGTTATAAACCAAAGTTTTTACATTTCTTCAGAAAATTATTTATAATGCTCAAAATCTTGTAGAAAAATAGAACAAAATATCATCCAGATTACTGTAACAGTAGTTAACAGTAGTTAAAGTATTACTCATAAGTAGCTTAATACTTGCATATACTTTTACATTTGTGTATCAGCAAAGCTATCTGAAAGAAACTAAATTTAAGCTCAAAGACTTATGTTGTAAGATGATTATTTATGTATGTTTAGGCCAAAAAACATATAACCTAATGGTAGAATTATTCCCTTTATTATGAAAAGAAACTGTAGCAGAACAGAGCAAAGAGAGGTATGTGTATGTGTGTGTGTGTATGTATGTATGTATGTATGTATGTATGTATGTATTGAAAATAAGCCAAGAACTTGCGCCTAATCAAACACTGGATTTAGTTGCCCTTTAATTTTAAATGTCACAATATCATTGTATCTGTTTCAACAACACTGTAATGGAGTGATTTACAAAACATTTTTGTGCTTCTTTTCTCCTGTCCTGAACTTCAGGTAGAATGATCTTAAAAACACAAATGAACAGCAGTTGGTGATGGCAATGGGAAAGTTATCATGATGTATATATCAGCTTAAACAGCATCTCTACATGTTTCTGTGTCACCTTTCCATGTAGGAAAAGGTTTAGATAAGAAAGAAGAGAGGAGAATGCATTACAGGCCAATGTAGTCTAGTGTCCATTAAAGCATTGCCATCAGTCTACCCATTAAACACCTTTTAGTAAACATGGATACACATCATTCCACAAGGAAGGCAGCTCAGAACTTTATCTCAATACAAACACAAAGACCAAATAGATCAGGGCACAGGGATCTTATATGAGACTGTTTCTCCAACTAAGGTCCATATATGGATATAACCTAGAACCCCTGCTTGGATGTGGCCCATGGTAGCTCAGTATCCAACTGGGAACCCTAGTAAGGGGAACATGGACTGTTTTTGTCATGAACTCAATGGCTGACTCTTTGACCCTTCCCTGCCCTCAAGGGAGGAGCAGCCCAGGTAGATCCCACAAGAAGACATTGCAGTCAGCCCTGAAGAGATATGATAAGCTAGGGTCAGATCACTATCAGTGATAGGGTCCTCCCCTATCAGTGGACTTGGAGGGGGGCAGAGAGGAGATGAAGGAAGGATGGGGAGACTGGGAGGAAATGAGGGAGGGGGCTACGGTTGGGATACAAAGTACATAACCTGTGATTAATATAAAAATAAATAACTTTAAAAAAACCTCCTCTTACAGAAAATTGGAGCCCACAGTCAGAGCTGCTTTCCCATAAGATTTTGGCATATTTCTGTGTCAATGAGTTCAAGGCCAAATAGTGGAAAGTACAAACAACAGGTATAATTAAATTTCTTTACTGTATAATCTCCAACTCGTATATAAAATTTATATTAAACATAAAGTAATTGAGATAGTTTAGACACAAGTATAGAATAACAGGGTGCTGCCACAATTGGTTCAGTTGTTTTGTTGCCGAAGGAGAGAAAGTAGCCCGTTTATTCATTCAAATGTGGCTGAGATGTTAATGGCCAGATATAATCAGTGAATTTTTAAATGCCATAGCATTCTGTTGAGATCCTCCTTGATCCTTGGCCAACCTACAGCAGGTAGAATGGTTTTCATGTTAAATTGTCAATGAAAAGATAAACTTTTGTGTACAAACAAGATGCCCTTGATAATATCAGCAGGAGGTAAGAAAAGTTTGGATTAAAAAACTCATTTCAACATTTTCCAGTTTGAGGAACTATGGCACCTGACAATAAGGAAGGTCCTCCAGACCTACTAATGGGGCATTTTAAAACTTCAAGACTTTCCCTAGGGCTTAACTATTAGTCCATATTTTCCATAAAAATCAAATCATAGCAAAATGTCTTATTTCCAAGGTATTCACCTGACAAAAGAACTCAAGGCTGCTATTATTTACATGATTTCAGTAAAATGATGAGAATTTATGGCAGAATTGGAGCTAGCTATCTGTGCTTACAGATGTATGCACTGTAGATCTTTTCCACAGAATTGGATATGTCACTCAGAGCATGTGACTTTCAACTTTGTTTTAATCCAATACATAATAGCCCTTGGTAAGTCTCCCCTAACATGTTCATATCATAGGATCAAAATCTACAAAAACAATCAACTACATTAGTAAAGTTTTTCAATTTTGATATGTTAATTTTTGATTGTTACAAATATTTAAATATACATTTAGAAATGCAGCCTTTTGGCAAAGCAGAGGCTTGAGACTCACAGCCAAACTTTGGACAGAGTGCAGGGAATCTTATGAAAGAAGGGGGAGATAGAAAGACCTGTAGGGGACAGAAGCTCCACAAGGAGAGCAACAGAACCAAAAATCTGGGCATAGGGGTCTTTTCTGAGACTGATACTCCAAACAAGGATAATGCATGGAGATAACCTAGAACCCCTGCATAGATGTAGCCCAGAGCAGCTCAGTCTCTAAGTGGGTTCCCTAGTAATGGGAACAGGTACTGTCTCTAACATGAACTCAGTGGCTGTCTCTTTGATCATCTACCCCCTAATGGGGAAGCAGCTTTACCAGGCCACAGAGGAAGACAATGGAGCCAATCCTGCGGGATTGGAAGGGGATGAGAGAGGGGGCTACAGCTTGGATACCAAGTGAATAAACTGTAATTTATAAAATAAAAAATAAAAAATAAAAAAAGAATCTAAGCAAGAAGGAGGACCCTGGGTAAGATGATCAATCCTTACTCAGAAAGGCAAATGTTATAGACATCGGGAAAAGGAGAAAATAGGAAATGTGATGGAGCCTACCACAGAGGGATTTTGAAAGACCCTACCCAGCAGTGTATCAAAGCAGATCCTGAGACTCATGGCCAAACTTTGGGCAGAGTGCAGAGAATCTTATTAAAAAGGGAGGAGATAGAAAGACTTGGAGGGGACAGGAGCTCCACAAGGAGAGCGACAGATCAAAAAATATGTGCCCAGGGTTTTTTTCTGAGACTGATACCCCAACCAAGGACCATTCATGGAGATAACCTAGAACCCCTGTATATAGCAAGCCCATGGCAGCTTAGTCTCCAAGTGGGTTCCCTAGTAATGGGAACAGGGACAGTCTCTGACATGAACTCAGTGGCTGGCTCTTTGATCACCTCCCCCTGAGAGGTGTGGGGCAGCCTTACCAGGCCACAGAGGAAGACAATGCAGCCAGTCCTGATGAGACCTGATAGGCTAGGGTCAGAGGGAATGGGAGGAGGATCTCCACTATCACTGTACTGGAGGAGGGGAATGGGAGAAGGATGGAGGGTGGGATTGGGAGGGGATGAAGGTGGAGGCTACAGCTGGGATACAAAGTGAATAAAATGTAATTACTAAAAACAAACAAACATAAAACAGGCTCTGGCACTCTGATACTTTTGCTGTAAAAGAGAAGCTAAGGCACAGTTCATTCCTGTTTCTTCTCTTGCCATTCAGACTCCAGACAGAGCAGTTAACACCTGGGAATTATACCTCTAAGCCCAGAATTGATTTTGGCAAAAGGAAAGTGATAACTTTGGTAATTAAATATTTTGTACCCCATATATTTTAAAAAATTTCATCCAGAACAAATTTCACTTTACTGAAGTGAATTTTGGCAGCCCAGGTCTTCCTCAGAGTGATTTTCACGCCCTTGTTTTAGAACACCTTTCTGGGAAGTTCTTTAAAGAGCCCAGGAGCTCTGTCCCAGCTGCTACTTTCACACCACCTCCTCTGCCAGTCTTCTGTTTCCTCTCTTAAAGTTGGCCACACTTGGAAACAGGAAAGTTGGCCATGAAAGCGAGCAGTGGTGAGAAATTCAACAGATAACATAATATTTCAAGGCAAAAATGAAGTGAAAATTCATTTCTTGTCTGGAAATACGATGTTATTAGAAAATTTCAAGAAAAAAAAATACATTTTGCCACTGGCAACATCCCTTCGAAAATGCTGCCCTCAGCTACTAAGTGTTGTATGTAGGTCATCATACAACACTTAGTAGCGCTCATGCCTCACATTGGATGGCACGTATCCTGAGTTTTGCTAAGTGGGTAGAGTAATTTCTTTGTCACCAGGAGTGTTCCAAAGCTACCCAACTTAATCCAATGGGCACACAGCATCACAGTTTTGGACCTGGGTATCAGGCTCAAGTGAGACTGGCTGCAATTACTGACCTAAAATCTCTCTCCTCAGCAACAGTTTATATGCCTGGATCTTAGCAAAATGTGCTTCACAGACGAATGATGATAGCAGCATTGTAGCAAGCCTTTGAAGCACACTACAGACTTCTTCACTGGAGTTTGCATTCTAATAGTACTACACCAAACTTGGGAACTTCTGCTTTAAATAATTCAAGTCATTAAAGAAAAATCTTGGCCAAAAGTTACAGACATATGTTCACTTATCAGTAAATACTCCTGAAAATGTATAACTAGAAACAGACATAATATATTGAATTTTCCAGGAAGTTGTGTATACATTCATTCCTAGTATTTATTTCTCTTAGTGAAACCACATGGTATTATGAAACGAATTCTGAAACTGGGTAAATGAAGGGATCCAATGTTATTGATGATAGTATCTTTTAGGCAAATCTATACAAAAAAAGAAAACATGAACTTAGCATGAATTGCACAATCACCTAATGGCAGAACCATTTGGATCTACTAACTGTAAAGAGATAGGATATATATTTACATTGAAAGGAAAGGCATGTGTTGAAAGCAGTATCTCTTTATGTAACTTGAACCCCAAATTTACTCCTTTTAGCACAAACAGGGCAGGCAGATGCGAGCATAGGCAGCCTTCTGCTGACTTTAGGTCTCTCTCCAAGAACAGGGTTCACTATTAAGTACGAAGTGCAGCAAATGATAACTGCCGTCTACAGGAAAAACAACAGTGACCCCAGGTGTGCTCTCGCCTCCCAGGCAGGCCCCACTCGCCACCCACAGTTGCATGCTGCGGAGGACGGCTGTGAATACACCCTAACAAAATCATAAACGTACTTAAATATTGTGCTAGGGTTTTTAGTTATTTTTAGCATCAGTTGCATGGTTCTCAGCATGAGCTTTGTACATGGCAGTGCCGTACTGTGACCCAATGACAACGGTTAGATATGCCTGCTAGAGAGAATAGTGGAGAGAAGAAGAAATTAATGAGTTCCTAAACAAAATTACCCATATTTAACAAATTGACCCATTTAAGCAATCCTTAAGATTCTATATGGGGGGATTTATAAAGGAATTATATATATATCTATGCATATAAATGCATTAAATATAAGTAGAATTGTGAGTATATACATGAAAATAAAATTATATTTACTAACCTGATAATATCCATAAAGTGGTATGAAACTGATTTTAAATTGACCATCATAAGGCTAAATAGTAAATATTAGTGCCCTATCAAGTAAAAGGCAATATGTTAAAATCTGAAAGAAACCGAAATATATGATGCACAAGCTTGTCATACATATAACATAGGCTAGGAATAAAAATAAATAAATTTTACAATATTACAGAATGGCCAGTTCGGAGGGTGTGGCAGTATGAGTCTGTCTCATCATGTACGTGTTTTAGTGCTGCTTTCTGTTCTCTTATACTTTATGTAGCTTCTGGCTGTAGTTTTTCCACTATTGTTTTTGTTTTGTTTTGTTTTTGCTTCATTTTATGTGAGTTGTCTTGGTGCGTTCACAGTTCATAGTGGATTTGAGGAGGTCTTAGTGCAAGAACGTTGAAGTAATTAAGTGAAAGGATGGAGAAGGGGTAGAGATGAGGAAAACTAAGAGAGGTGAAAGTATCTGCTGAAAGTATGGAAAGGATAGAGGAAACGTATAATGAGCTTAGAGAAAAGAGCAAGTATAAAAGCCACTCACAGCTTATATTCATACAACATATCAACTTAACATATAAAGTATAAAGCAATATAATAAAAAGGTCTTATTTAAAAGTCAGATAACTTAAAAAGATGAGTATGCAGATAATGTTAAAAATATGTTAAAATTAAAATTTAAAGTTAAGATCACATTTAAAAATATAAGATTAAATTTAAAAATAAAGATTAAAATAATATTAATAACGCACATGAGTCATCACTTCCTCATTCATCTTAGCACTGTCCATCAGATTACTGCAGCAAATTCTTTCACTAACCTGCTGTGAGCTGTTCAGCTGTTTCCTGGTCAGACCAAATGCGGGCTGCTGGGAATGTCACAACATCACGCCCTTACTCACACTTCCGCTGCAATCCCCACTTTCTTGATTGATTTATGTTGCTCTCATCTGGATGCTGTACTAAGCCCAAGCCTCAAGGCCTGGCACTGCTGTGTTCTTCCCAGGACAAAATGTGTTTCTCTACCAGTGAAACATTGTTTTTACAGGAAACACCTGATCTCCCTGAGACTGCTTCTGACCTGCAATATTGACTCTTCTGTCCCAGAAAATCATGGTTTTTTAAAATTAAATTTCTATTTTTTATATTAATTACAGTTCATTCACTTTGTATCCCAGCTGTAGCCCCCTTCCTCATTCCCTCCCAATCCTACCCTCCCTCCCTCATTTCCTCCCATGACTCTCTCCAAATCTACTGATACTGCAGGTCCTCCTCCCCTTCCACCTGATGCTATCTTATCAGGTCTCAAAAGGGCTGGCTGCATTGTCCTTCTCTATGGCCTGGCAAGGCTGCTCCCAACTCTGGGGTAGGAAGTCAAAGAGCCTGCCACTGAGTTCATGGCAGAGACAGACCCTGTTCTCCTTACTAAGGGACCCACTTGGATACTGAGCTGCCATGGATTACATCCGAGCAGGGGTTCTAGGTTATATCCGTGAATGGTCCCTGGTTGGAGTATCAGTCTCAGAAAAGACACCTGTGCCCAGATATTTTGGTTTTGTTGCTCCCCTTGTGGAGCTCCTGTCCTTTCTAGGTCCCACTATCTTCCCCTTCCTTCATAGGATTCCCTGCACTCTGCCCAAAGTTTGGTTAAATTCTCAGGATCTGATTTGATGCCCTGATGGGTAGGCTCTTTCAGAGGCCCTCTGTGTTAGGCTTCAGTCCTGTTTCCTATTTTCTCCTTCTTCCAATGTCCATCCCGTTTGTCTTTCTGAGTGAGGATTGATCATCTTACCCATGGAACTCCTTCTTGCTTAGCTTCTTTAGGTGTACAGATTTTAGTATGTTTATCCTATCTTATAGGTCTAGTATCCATTTATAAGTGAGTATATACCGTGTGTGTCTTTCCACACACTCCAGCAAATCATCTTATGTGAGTTGTATCAAACATTTGAAGAAAAGATAATACCAGGTTTATCAAGTGTTCTTCCAGAAACCTAGGAAGAAATCATAACTAATTTTAGGAATATAAAATAGTAATTTATTTTTAAATAGTTTCCTTTACATATGGTGATAGACAATTAGAACAAGTACCTACATTTTATGGGTTTTGTTTGTTTGTTTGTTTTTGCAAAACACGAGAAGCTTTTATTACAAATTATTACAAGCTGCAGTGTAGGCTCACCCCCCCCCCCACACACACACCTTCAAAGCAGTGAGAGCCGAGAGCCATGTGCTCAGGTTAGTTGGGTGATTTAAAGACTCTGGTCCCTCTCAACATGCCCAATGAAGGGGCGATTCCTGCCTGACAGGCATCTATTATTAGAAACGCAAAAGGGATGTTGCATTTTGGATTGATTGGCTCTAAGAAGGTCCCCCAACCATTAATGATCTGGTGTCCCTCCCTAGGGGGATGGGCCAGTTTCCTTTATCTCTAGTGGGCAGGAAAAGAATGTAGTAAGACTAGTTCTTCCCCTCAGGGCATTAAGGTTGGACATATATCCATTTGGCTGGCCTTAGTTCAGGCTTTTCTTTAAAATAATAGCCACTGATTTTTAATCCTTTGGTTTCTCATTCCCCCCTTCCCATGATCATTTGAAGACCCAATCTTCAGTCTTCCAGAGATGATCCTTAGTATCCTACAGATTTATCTTTCCATAATGGGATCTGAGTACCATTACTGTATTGCCCCCAAACATTCCTTAATGAAAGCTATCAAGCAATTTAAAATACAAGGCCCAAAGGTAAAAATCAAAATGAGTAGGGGTCCCTTCAGGATGGATATAAGACTAGTAAGCCAAGGAGAACTATCATACCAGGATTAAAACCATCCTCTGGAATCTTTTCTCTCTAGAATCTCTCCAGTATGCAATACTAATTCCTACTCCAGCTAACCAGGTTCCCAAGATAATAGCTAATGTCAGGGAACCCCTTTTGACTTAGCATTTCAACCTGCTGGGTTGCCTTTGGGCTGAGGGCCTCATCTTCTGAAACTGCTCCAGTGCTGATAATAGGACCATTGGCATCAGGGGCAAGGAAAGCTGAAATGCCAGTCAAAGGCTGGGCAATGGGGCAGTCCTCAGAAGCATATGGTTAGTTGATCTGAGGAGATAGGGAGTAATCATGTCAGCTTCCAATAAGTCCAGATTTCATCTTGCAGTCCATAGCTGATCCCAGAATAGAGTCAACCAGGTGAAAATCTGCTGAGACAAATTCAGACTAGAGACAGAAGTTAAAATTTTTTTCTAGTAAATGGGAAAAGTGAGGAATCCCAAGACCAGGGAAAAACTCATCTGGGGTCTGTTTGAGCTATGCCAGATCCAGGTCTCATGACTTTTTGGTTTCCTGAAACATATAACATATGAATTTTTAGTTTACAAAAGGAATATATATATATATATATATATATCAGAAGAGTAACATATCAACAAATCTCATGTAACAACATTCTGAGAGTAACTGGTAAAACTACATCCAACAGAATGAGAATCAGTTAGATATTTGTTTTGTATCCTTTATAAACAACTTAAGTGTACCCAAAGTCTGAAACTCTAACACTTTAACTGTGGGCACAGCTGTCAATATTCAGCCACCAATGGAGTTCGGCCGCTTTGCCTACACTCAGCATCTACTTTTAGGCCCCATCTCCATGTTGCAATGGAAAATTAGGTAGAAATGCATTAATGGCTTTACTGCTAAATACTGGATGCTTGGGCTTTCCTTAACAAAGCAACTAGAAGGAATAGATTTAAGGTATTCCTAAATCCTGTCTACCTAAGAAATGGCCAATATTAAGAATACCATAGTAAAAGCTATGGCTTTTGGGTCAGATATACACATCAGACAGATGTTTTTAGAATGATGAGAAGTGCCTTTAAGTCTATCTCCAGAAGACAACCAAAGGAAATTAAAATCTCAAGCTTGTGACTGAATAATAAGCAGTCAGTGCTCCATCAACTTATCAGAATTCTATTGATCAATGTCAAAACTTTGAACTCCTGAAATCTTTTAACAACATAAGCACAACAGTAACAAAGTGTGGGGGGGAGAAATCTAAAATATCTCTCATTTTTAATATGCCTTAAATCATTTTTCTATATCTTTACAACTCATATTCATATACCATAAAACACCTACTTTGACTCTCCAATCTTTCTTGCATTTAACAACCTTGAAACATTTTCCCAGACCAAACAACACTCTCTAGATTCTCACAACTTAAACTCCTATATCCTCCTATATCCTCAGACCCTTCCATATCTTTCTATCCAGCTATTCACCATAAAACACAGGCAACTAACATGAAGCCTGTGAGCAAGGCAAACCTGTTTGCCTTTCTAAATAAGAAATCTAGTCCCTAGTAGTTCTAACTAGATAATGAGCTGACCAATGAGCTAATAGTGGACCTAATCATCTGTTCTTTAGCTGAAAAGCTACCATTAGCTTAGCCACCAATGTGATCAGAAATGAGAAGGATAAATGATGAGCTAAATAAATATACCAATCCATGTACCAATCAAACTGACAGAGATGACTAGTTAGTCCATCACCTAGGCAGTGTCCCTGGCTCCCATGGTCTCATGGCATCATGAGCAGTTGCTGTCCAGTCAGGCACAGAGGATGAGAGACTGCTTCTGTGGAAAAAAGGAACATGATAAATTGACCTCACCTTGCCTCCTGCAATGTGAAACAATGACTCTCCAGGTATCTATAGCTTTGTCCAGAGTTTAGGCTGGGCCCTAGCAGTGGGCCAGTTTGGGCAGTCTTGCCCAGTGGTTAACATACCACAATCCAGAATTGCAGTCATCTGCCAGTGTGCCCAAGTCTTCTCGAAGACCTTGGGGGAGCTACTGCCAGGATTTGGGGACTCTCTGTCATAATAAGCTCACATGTGTAAAATGCCATATTCATCAGATCTCCAACAAGCCTGAGGGCCAGCATATCTGAGTTACTCTTTGTGTATCTTTATCATCTGCTCTAAACTGCATTCTATAAAACAGAATGCTATAATCTCTGATTCTGGCATATTCCTTAGATGGGTGTTTTAGGACTATCTTTCAAGTAGATCTACATAGGTAAACTTCATAACTACCTATCCTAGGCTTAATCTTAAAACAAACAAAAGAATAGGTAAAGCTCAACATTGTAATCAACTGCAGTCATTAGCATAACTTTAAATTCTTTCTGAAAATCAAAGCAAAACTTTTAAACAGATACAATTCATAGAGAGGCTAGCAAATCTTGCTGATCCTGTCACTTTGAATTAAAACTGAACAGCAACAAGCTTAAAGGACCAAAGTTGCACTTAGCAATAATCGGAGAACACAGCTGGTTGTCCTAAACTGAAATGTTGTCAAAGCCATGGCTCCACCCTCTTTCCCTGAACCAACATGGCGGCTAGCCACATGTTGCCACAGGCTGTGGCTGACAATATAAAACATAGCCATTAGTTGTAGCTGATGGCATTGCTACCTTCGATGGTACAGCAAGCTCTGGGGAACATTCACAATTTCCTATAACCAAAAGTTTTAACATTGTAATCAAGTAAGTTTTCAAACCAACTGAACAACAGAACAGAACAGAACAGAACAGAACAGAACAGAACAATTTTAAACTGTACAAACAATTCTGGCCACAACCTATCAGCCAGAATTCTTCCCCCTTTAAAGGGCATAAGAAAACATTTTGTATTGAAGAATCACCAGCCTTTTAAATGGAGAACAACATATTTTACAGTTCTTTCTCAAATCATATTTGCAGGTATAAAGAACCAGAGCAAATACTTCATATGCCCTCTGGCTTTCTATACATATACTGACCTTCCATAACATTTTATATACCTTTATGTTAGCTTTTCCTAGCTCTGTTGTTCTGGTTTAAGTGGACATTCTTACTTTAGACAAGTCATTGTTTTTCTTTAATATCCTGTTCCCTTGCTTTCTCTCTCGCTTTTCAGACAATATAAAAACTCCCATCAAAATCCTTTCCATCTTGACATGTTCCTGCTGGAGCTTAGCATTGGATTATTCAATGATGTATTTTTTATAGGCAAAGCAAAAACAAGTCACATCAATACAAATAGAAGTTCTGGAACTGACAAACTCTTTTTCTAAAATTACTTCACTAGGGCAGATATGGTCCAAGGTCACATAAACAAACTTTAAGGAACTTGGAACAAGTTTTAAGGAATTTAGTGAAACTTCCTCTTTTCTGTCTCAAGGTGAAGGTCAGGGTGAAAACATTTTTTTGTTTGTTTGTTTTTAATAAAACAACTTAACAAACAATCAACTCTCCACATGATTCATGGTAAAAACTGCAATTTTTTCATTTGGCTCAAACTATATGGCTTGGTTTCATTTGGTAAAATTAATAAAATAAATACCTAAGTGTTTTTTGTCCTCCCGCAAAGGATAAACTGTCCCAAGTTCTTTGTTAGACTGCCCAAGCTCATTATTTAAAATGACTGATAAACTTTAAGACGTTTTATAGCCTTAAATATTCTCGAAAACCTGTTTTTACAATATCAAAACAAAGTATCTCTTTAGGAGGGAATCCACAAAGCATAACCATAATTTTAAAAGTCAGAACCAGATTTTAAAACGAAAATTCACTTGTGCAAACAATCCGTTCTTTAAAACCAACTTGTCTTCTTAGTCTAAAAGGAAATAGAATGATAAACAAAATTCATTGCGACTAAGAGTTTCTGCAAATTTTCTTTTCTTTCCCTGACCCAGATCACATGCAATCTCAAGATAGTGGAGTCTCATCACATTCCATGTGGCAATCTACATTGTTGCTATTTAAACACATGTGCTTATAGACCTAACAAACACATAGTCACACATATATATTCTAAACAAGAGTTTGAATTTAACCTTTAAACATACCCAATAACTGTTAATCTATAACCATGCATACAGAGCATATTAACCATTTAAGATCAGTCAAAAACAAACACATGACTGACATACATTCATTTAAACATACAGACAAAACTTTCTTTACTTCCTCCAGCTGTAATTTCAAGCACTTTCTTTTCTCGCTCTGCAGTGGCTAGACAGCAGGAAACAAAGACATCAGCAGATTCTGCCAGGCGACTGGGTAAGAACCTGATGGTGGCACTTCCTGTCTCCGTGGGAACGACCCACTTTCTAGGCCTATCAAACAAATTTGGGACCCTGTGTCCCTCACATTGCTATTGGGGAGCACTGCCCCACCAGGATCCGGGACGTCTCCTGAGATCGCTGTGACCATGGTCTGCCAGCTTGTCAGCTGGTGTACTATGACAGGACCAATCCATGGCCACTCACTGTATACTACCTTGAAATCTCAAAAATACACAGAATGACAGAACAGAGATACAGAACTTGGCCAAGACAAAAGCGCTTACACGGGGTTCCCATCCTCCGGCTTGTGGGACCTGGGGGGTCTTAGGGATCCTGGATGAGCCCCCAAGTATGTTATGCCTGAATCACGACCACCACCAGGAGTCCAGTACATTACAAAACACATGAGGATCTTTTTATTACAAATTATTGCAAGCTGCAGCTTGGGCTCACATGCCCCACTGCTGAAGAGGTGAGAGCTGAGAGCTGAGAGCCCATTTTATGTTTTTAATAAATTTTGTCACATCAATTGATCTTTTGTGATTTCTTTCTTCATTCTTAAACCAACCCTACTCCACGCACCCATTCATAAGTTTTTTATATAACTATAGGTTTCAGTTTTCAAAAGGGTCATAAATATATACATGAATACATGATTACAAATATTGTACTTATTTTTGTTTATTTAGAATAGTTATTTTCAGACATACATGTGCTTTATATAGGCTTTAAACAAGAATTTCCATTCCTATGTATTCACCCAGTTATTCATTAACAAATTAACATGTAAATAAACTTGGGCATTTTTGTGTAATTGAATATGTCACAACAATGAAAATAATAGCGTTGATAAACATAATGACATAATTAAATCATAGAGTTGTTATTTCTAAAAAGTAACAAATTTTTAAAAAGGCATAGTTATGAGAGAAAAGGGTAAATTATGGAGGGGTAACAGTGAAATTTGTAAGAGTGGAAAAATACTGTCCAACATATAATTGCTGTTTCTAATTGCATAATTTCTAAATATATATATATATATATATATATATATATATATATATATATAAACTTCAGGAATT
Organism: Pachyuromys duprasi; assembly: GCA_028658305.1. Classification (NCBI taxonomy): domain Eukaryota; kingdom Metazoa; phylum Chordata; class Mammalia; order Rodentia; family Muridae; genus Pachyuromys; species Pachyuromys duprasi. The sequence continues at coordinate 75,815,401 of CM053752.1, read as the reverse complement.
TTACACTTAAAATCTATGCATTTAGTGATTACTTGGAAATATACTAACATAATTGTAGTGGCAACTCTTGCAGGTCCCCAGAGAAATATTTTTCAGACTGTCACTGACTAATTTGAAAGAGACACGATGTAAGGTTTACATTTGTACCTTATGAAGCCATCAAATCAGAGTGACTAGCATTCCAATCACCTCAATCTTTTGCACATAAACTTTGCTATGTAAGCTCAGTAATATACATTGAATTATCTTGAAAATAGAAGAGAAAGAGTCAACCATTCGGGTATAGAAACCCCTCAAATAGTGTAGGCAGTTGATAAGTCACCACTTATTTTCTCTACTAAGTAACTCTCCTACACTCCTTAAACAAAGTAGAGAGGAGCAGGGGTTTGTTTTGTTTTGTTTTATTTTCACTTTGTACTACAATCCAGCCTTTATTTTGAAATCACTACTTGGTAGTAGTGAAGGGATTGTTGTATATAATCGATCATTTTTTTTTATCTGATCATGAATACAACCTTTCTTTCAACCATGGAGACCCACTCATCCAAGTACCTGAATCCCCCTGAATCCAGATCTAAAGCAACACAGCAACACAGCTCTCATTTTGTCATTCTATTATCAGCTTAAATATCTGCTCTGCATCTTGCATCATCCATGTCTTAATTGTTTAGTTGCTGTTTTTCTGCCATCTCTACTGAGTAAAATGGCTGTTTTGTCTTCTGTGGGGTCCACAAGGGATCAAATATCCTGCAACAGTCTCTGGTCACTTGTGCTTTCTTGTCTAACTTTTCTTTTCTATATAAACCAAGCTTCACTTTGCCAGATAATTGTTTGTCTTGCAAAACATTCAGAACATTATTGTGCAGGATAATGACACAAATATAGCCATTTTGAATCCTCAGCTCCTTCCACAAGGTTTAGTTTTCATATGTTCTCCTCTCCTTAGCTTTTTATCTGGTGATACTGAATTCTCTCAGTGGTATCATTAATATCAAACTAGTTTTCATTATATTAATTTTTGAAAGTATTCTAGAAAGCCATATTTTGTTGACAAGATTGCGTTCAGCATTTTAATACATTTTTCTGTTACCCAATAAAACTATCAATACTATTACTCCAGTTGGTGCTTTTTGCATTTTATTTATTGACTTTTGGCTTCTTGTTATGTTGAATATTTTTAAAGCCACTTATTTTTTTAAAAATGGCAAAATGCACTCAGTCTTCAATGTACATATGTATTAACCCTAATTAGAGTTTTCTGTGCTCAAAACAAAAATTTTTGTCAGAGTTTTAAAGATTTTGGAAATTCTAATAATCACCACTATAAAAACTTAGCCTTTCCCCGTCTCAAAATTAGGTCCTTCTAGAATACCAAATTACATATACTTTAGATTATTTTATATTCTTGAGCTAGTTTCCAGTGACTAATTGTCTTCAGTACTGTTTTAGGAGACATTTCTTATTCAAACACTGACAAGGGAGTTGGCTCAGCAAGTGAAGTATTCTGTCCTGCAAATGTTCAAACTGCAGCTCTTATTCCATCATCATAGAGATGATAGGAGGGCAACGAGGTCCATCTGTAATTCCAAAAGGAGGAGATGAGATGCAGGAACAACCTTGCTGGTTAATCTAACCAAACAAGTGAGGCCTGGGTTCAAGTGAGAGAACTTCCTTCAAATTACAAGGTAGAGAGCAAAGAAAATACTACTCAAAAATTCTTGGGCATCTGTGACCATGCAAACACATAAAAATGCATACCTGCATACACACATACATGACCAAAACAAATTTGCTTACATGCATCACACACACACTAAGAGAAACTGTAATCTATAGTACAATGTTTTATAGTCACCATATGAATTCCACAATTAATATTTTAGTATTTTTATGTTATGTTTCTCCAACCTCTACTCATTTATCAGTTCATTGGCTCATTTTATAAAGGTTTATTTTTATTAATTACCACTGAAAATGAATAATAATGAGCAAATCTAACCTCTTATTGCAAACAACAAAGGCATGAAAATACAGATGAAAGCAGAATTGTGAGGGTATTAGATTTCAGGCAACAATAGAGAGTGCTCACTGGAAAGACGGATGCTGGAAAAATGGAGAGAAACCTTGTGTTCTCTCCTCAGGCACCAACAGAGTCCTGGCCATATTATAGGGACCACTAACTTCAGATCACAAGCATGAAGCTTGGGGTTGGGGAGGATAATAAATAAGGAGTATCTGACCTTAAGACAGGGCAAATTAATCATCAGCATAGTTTCCTTCTTCAGTAGATGGTGACAAATACAGAGACCCACAACTGGGCAATGTGCAAAAAGTAAGAGACCTTAGAACAGTCAGCCCTAAATGGGATCTCTCCCCCAGATTTCTCCCCTCAGGGCTCAGGGAACTATGTGGAAGAGAAGGTAGGCAATATTATGAGATGGAAGACACCAAGAAAACAAGGCTTTCTAGACACAACAGGATTAATGCACACATGAACTCACAGAGACTGGGGCAACATGCACAGGCCTGGCCTGACAGGTCATAGATAGGGTCCCAACACTGACAAGGGAGGTAGACAAAAGCCCTCCCTATCAAGAAGCTATCTCCAACTGATAATCACTCACAGAGGAAAAATCAGTTTTCTCCCAAGGAGTCTCACTGGGTATACAAACCACACTTAAAGGCAGACCTCATGAACATCAGTAGATGGTCTAAAAGAAAGGCACTCAGTGGTATTTCTGGAGGGTTTTTGTCTCATAATGCTTTGTCTGGGCATTTCTGCTTTGCTTCTAACCTTACAGATCTATTGATTATGTTTTTCTGATTTTGATTTCTGTAAGATTTCTGTCTGTGTGTGTGTGTGTGTCTGAATCTGTACTTTTATTGGGAGGATCTTATTTTGTTTTTGTTTGTTTGTTTTGTCCCATTTATATAAAGTGAGGACTTGACTGCTTCAAAGTATGGTTGAGGGAAAATTTTGTGTGTGTGTTGTTTTGTTTTGTTTTTGTAGGTATGAGGGAGAATATAGACAGAGGCATTTGGAGAAAACATAGTCTCCTATGGCTAGGAGACTAAACAGAGTAGAGAGGGGGAGGAAGCAAGAGAGGGAGAAAAGAGAGTGTGGGCAAAGAAGACCATATAAAGTGCCAAGAGGGTGAATGACTGAAATGGCAGGGTAACATAGGAAGGAGAAGCTGGGGGAAGGGAAGCCCATGAGCTGAAGAAGTGAGTGGGAGGGGAGGCTAAGAAGAGCCAGGTTGCCCACATGGACCCAATTACTGGTACTCCCAATGCTGAGAGAGTCTGGAGGCCAGCATGCACTTTAGTATGCTAAGAGGCACCGCAGTTAGCTGTTTGTCCTGACTTTACTTTGGACCTGATGCTATTCCTATTTATTTGTTGTTTATTTCTGTATATGTTTGTTTTCTAATGATAGAAAGAGTAAGAACCTGTATGAATTTGTGTGAGTGAGAAAGGTGGAAAGTATCTGCGAGGAGCTAGAAGAGGAAAAACTATGAACAGAATATATTGTATGGGAATTGCTTTATCAACATTTTAAAAAGGGACAGGGCAAGTTAGCTTTAAATTATTTACATTTTGTATCCTGTTTAGCAAAACTTAAGTCAAGTGTTTTATTATTAATGTACTTTTGCATAAAAGGGACACATATATGTATATATGGTTTTTCTTTTTTAATTTATTTTTTTATTAGTTGCAGTTTATTCACTTTGTATCCCCCCTGTAGCTCCCTCCCTCTTCCTTCCCAATTCCACCATCTTTCCCCCTTCTCCACCCATATCGCCCCTCCAGTCCACTGTTAGGGGAGGTTTTCCTCCCCTTCCTTCTGATCCTAATCTATCAGGTCTCATCAGGAGTGGCTGCACTGTGTTCCTCTTTGTCCTGGTAAGGCTGCTCCCCCCTAAGGGGGAGGTGATCAAAGAGCAGGCCAATCAGTTCATGTCAGAGACAGGCCCTGTTAGAATTCCTACAACTGTCTACAGATTGGGAAAGGATCTTCACTAATCCTATATATGACAGAGGGCTAATAGCCAGTATATATAAAGAACTAAAGAAGTTAAACAGCAACAAAACAAGTAATCCAATTGAAAAATGAGGTACAGAGCTAAATAGAAAATTCTCAATAAAGGAATATCGAATGGCCAAAAAACACTTAAAGAAATGCTCAAGGTCCTTAATCATCAGTGAAATGCATGTCAAAACGACCCTGAGATTTCACCTTACACCCATCAGAATGGCTAAGATCAAAAACTCAAGTGACAACACATGCTGGAGAGGATGTGGAGAAAGGGGAACCCTCCTCCATTGCTGGTGGGAATGTAAACTTGTACAACCACTCTGGAAATCAATCTGACGCTTTCTCAGACAATTAGGAATAGTGCTTCCTCAAGATCCAGCTATACCATTCCTAGGTATATATCCAAAAGATGCTCAAGTACACAACATGGACATTTGCTCAACCATGTTTGTAGCTTTATTTGTAATAGCAAGAAGCTGGAAACAACCCAGATATGTATGCTTTTTCAAAACAAGGTTTCTCTGAGTAACCTTGGCTGTCCTGGACTCAATTTGTAGACCAGACAGGCCTGAACTCACAGAGAACCACCCGCCTCTGCCTCTGTCTCCAGAGTTCTGGGATTAAAGGTATGGGACACCCAGCACTTACATTTATGATCCAGCTTTAATTAGTATTTGCATGGGTGTAGCAAAATATTCCACTTATTCTTTCTTGTACAGATTCGTTATTTTTCCAAAATTGCTGAAAATGTTCATTAACCCATGAGGAATTTTAATAACCACATAGGTGTGAATTTGTTTCTTTGTGCTCAATTCTATTTTATCAGTCTGCTTCAAGTATTAAAATGGACTTTACCACATTTTTTAAATTGTTTTTCTTATTGTGGCAACATACAGTGTAATCAGCAGATACATTACAGCATCCAATTTGATTCTTTTTCTTCAAGATTGCTTTGGATATGGTGGTTCCTTGGAATCTTCAATTCTTTCTGTAGTATCTTATCAATTTGTACAGCAAAGACTGGCCAGATAAGAATAGGTTTGTGTTTATATAAGTGAGTATATACCATATGTTTCTTTCTGCTTTTGGGATACCTCACTCAGTATGATCGTTTCCAGGTCCCACCATTTG
>CM053752.1:75791417-75809734 GCA_028658305.1 Pachyuromys duprasi | reverse complement strand
TTCGTTCGGATGACAGTGTCCTTTGCTTTACAGAAGCTTTTCAGCTTCATGAGGTCCCACTTATTGATTGTTGATCTTAGAGCCTGTGCTGTTGGTGTTCTATTCAGGAAGAAGTCTCCTGTGCCAATGAGTTCTAGGGAGGACTAGCAATTCTTCAGTCTTAAAATCTGTACCAATCTGACAGAAAGGTTATCAGGTCAAAAGTCCAATCCCCTCTTTACTCTGGTGATAAAAAAGAATGTCAATAGACTGAGAATTTGAAAAACATGAAGAGAATATTTAGTGTGTCTATCATAAATATAATCTAAATGTCTTAATAAATATGCTTACACATTATACAACACACACTTATAATGAGTCATAATGGCACCTTACCAATATGTGAAATTTTAGATAAAAGTATTAAAATTAATATGTGAGCATTAAAAAAGCTAAAACTGAAATTACTACATACAAAATAGTACAAATGTTTCATAAAAGCTTTGGCACTTTAGAAACATGCCTTTAGGTACATAATGAGTGTCCAAAACTCAACTGCAGAGTCCTGGCCAAAACATTAAATTCACAGATGTTTTGATTAAACCTCTTGCTTTTTACTTTAAATCATCTATAAAATAAGGATGATATTAAAATATTTTCCACTTCCCTACCTAAGAATTATAACCCAATGAAACTCTAATAAATGTAGCATTTCCAAAATAAAAATTTTTTCTTTCATTATTTGTTTTATGTTGGAAAGTTATACTTTAGTATTTTAGACACATTGGTGTAATATACCAAAGAAAACAAAAATGGTTATGAAGATAATTAACATTTTTATGACATGTGTTTGCATGAATATCTATGTGTTTATGAGTATAAATATAGTGATAAATTCTCACAAAAACAGAGACATAGAAAAAAACCTACTAGATCAGAAATAAGATGCAGTCATTTGGGACATTTTAACTGGAGAGAGTTTCCAGGGAATTAGCTAAGAAGCAAGTTGGCTAATAAATGTTACATTTTAATTGATGTCTTGATGTCAATTTTATCACCAAGAAGGAAGAAAAACTGCCAAGAAGTTTTATTATTAGTGCTCTAGTTTTAAATCTTCATGGAAGAACCAATTGATAAATTGGAAATAATAAGACACTGGAGATTTGCTGTTGCCTGTTTTAGAGAAGTTGCTAATGAGAACAACCTAAGCATGGCTGGACTAACAGGATAGATTATGTGTAGTTGCAGACTAAGGCACACGATGTTGTTTATGTGATTGCTTATCCTGCATTTCCAAAAGAAAACCAGTCAGACGATATGCATGGAAAAATGAATGTCAATGAAGAAAAGGTGCTATATCTATGAGAATCGACAGTGTTGACAAGAAGCTTCAAGGAAAAAGAATACAATGTTATGGACAGGTGAAGGGGAGACTAGAGGAAGAGAATTAAATGGAGAGGGGTATGGGAGAGCAAGGTAAAGGAGAGAAAATGAAGAGTAATGACTAATACTAAGGGCATTTTGAAAATCCATGGAAATCTACCTTTTTAGAAGAGTCATAAAATACATACATACATGAAAGAAATTTAAGTGGAGTCACCATATAGTGGGGGAGAAAATGCCACATATAGACATCATATACCCTTATACTGCTAATGTGACCAATAACCTAAGACTAGGTAGGTCATGAGCCCAGGGAAAACATACTACTAGTATTCTGTTAAAGATGGACAGGAATAAAATAACTCCTAACGTCACATTGTTGCACCTGTAAGCTGGAACATTGCTCAGTCCTCATCAGAGAAGCAACTTCTTGAAATAGATGGGGATTAACATAGAGACCCACAACTGGAAGACATGAAGAGTGATATACTTTTGAACATGCATTCCTAAATGGGATATCAGATTCTAAACTGAAAAACCTATGGCACATGCTTCTAAAGGCAGCTAAATCAGGCCAACTTACATGATTCTCCCACAATAAGGAGCAATGATTAGACTCAATATGCTGCAAAAGAGAGAGAAACCTAAAGTTGGAAAGGGGACATGTCAGAAAGGTATGAGATGAGTTGAAGGTATAGCTGGAGGTTCGGTGTGATGCTAATTCATTGTATACATGTGTTACCATCTCAAATATTAAGAAAGAATGATGAATTGTTAACTGGCATCATACATTCTCATCTTTTTGCTCAGATAAGGATAGCTCTCATTCCTCATCAAAGAGGCTGTTTTTTGGTGACAGCAGGAGAAAATTACAGATGTCTGAAACTGAAAAACTATAAAGAACAACTGACTGTGGGGTGTTCAACCACAAGTTATATATCTATAATGGCATCCCCTAAACCTAAGGCTCAAAGGAGGAAGGTTGTATGAGCCAGAGAAACAAGGTGTCTGCTGTGACACAGTGTCTTCTATGTATGATATGGAAAATGCACCAGTGAAACCTCAGAAGTTTGGTTGACTAAGCAGCATCTGCACAACAACTACCCCAGCTGAAATTCCAATGTGGATGGGAAAATCTGGAAAAGATCATCCTGAGTGAGGTATCCCAGAATCAGAAAGACACACAGGGTATATACTCACTCATAAGTGAATATAATATAGGATAAACATACTAAAATCTGTACACCTAAGGAAGCTAATCAAGGAGGAGGACTCTGGCTAAGCCGCTCAATCCCCATTCAGAAAAACAAAGAGAATGGACATCAGAAGAGGGAGAAAACAGGGAACACGACAGGAGCCTACCACAGAAGGTTCCTGAAAGGCTCTCCCCTGCAGGGTATTGACACAGATGCTAGACTCATAGCCAAACTTCGGGCATAGTGCAGGGAATCTTATGAAAGAAGTGGAAGATAGTAAGACCTGGAGAGGACAGGAGCTCCACAAAGAGAGCAACAGATCCAAAAAGTCTGGGCCCAGTGGTCTTTTCTGAGAATGATACTCCAGCCAAGGACCACTCATGGAGATGGCCTGGAACCACTGCACAGAGGTAGCCCATGGCAGTTTAGTTTCCAAGTGGTCTCCATAGTAATGGGGACAGAGACTGTCTCTGACAGGAACTGATTGGCCTGCTCTTTGATCACCTCCTCCTGAGGGGGGGAGCAGCCTTACCAGGCCACAGAGGAAGACAATGCAGCGAGTCCTGATGAGACCTGATAGACTAGGATCAGAGGGAAAGGGAGGAGAATCTCCCTTATTAGTGGACTCGGGGAGGGAAACAGGTGGGGAAGAGACAGAAGGTGGGGCTGGGAGGGGAGGAGGGAAAGAGGTACTGGTGGATAAAACGTGAATAAACTGTAATTAATAAAAATAATTTAAAAATAATTTTAGTAGGTTAATTTGTTTTTACATTTTGTTAGTTTGTTTACATCCTGACGGTGTCCCTTCCTCCCCCATCCCTACCCCCTCCCACTTCCATTTCTTCCCTCTTCTCCTTTCTTTCTAGGAAAAGGGAGACTCCCCTCCCCATATTAACCTTTTCCATCATATGAGGTCATATCAGAACTGAGCATATCTGCATCTCCTGAAGCCAGGCAAGGAAAAGTGATTTAAAACAGGCAACAGAGTCCATGTTGGAAACAGCCCGGCCTCCACTGGTCAGGTACCCCATATGAAGACCAAGCTGCCTGTGGGCCACATGTGTCTTATATGTATACAATGTGTTCACAAGCTTGTCCCCCATCATTCACCTACAACCTCTTCACTACTAATAACCCAACCTAAATTGCACACATATTATTATTCATAATCCTACATTGTTATAATAATGTTACCAAAGGTAATTTTTCATCAAACATAGTTTTCAGCCCTTTCAAGTATTCTGAATCTGTTGTTGTACACTGTATAATCTCACTTCAATTCTAAAGTTTATAATGTAGAGCATATTTTCAACATTTTGAAATTTTACTGTGCTACTTTAACTTTCAAAACTCTTTGTGGTTTATTTGCATAATCTGTTTTTTGTTCTATAACTGCTGATTACAACCCAATGCAAATTTAGTTTTAGAGAAAATAGACATATTTTTATACAATATTGATTTTAGTTCCCAGGTATCTGATTAACTTGAATTAAAACATGTCTTTTCACATGTTTTGAGTAACTAGTTTTATTGACATGCAACTATTCTTGGTATATTTAAAAAAGCAAGTGATTAATAATTTAGACAAAAGATGATACTTTTATACAAAGTCACTGTTGCTCATTATATAGTTGTTTCAATTCATTTTCTTCTGGCATATATCATCCAAATAAATAAATCTACAATCCAATAAGTCTTCTATATAGTTCCTTTGTAAATTTTTTTGCAGTTATTTATTGAAGCGAAAAGTGAATAATTTTAAGCTACAAGAATAAGAGGGGCGGGGAGGAGATGAGGAAGGGAGGGTGGGATTGGGAGGAAATGAGAGAGGGGGCTACAGCTGGGATACAAAGTAAATAATTAATATAATATTAATATAATTAATATAAAAATAAAAAATAGAAAAAAAAGAATGAGTAGGAGTGGAATATCATGGCCATGAGAAGAGGAGAAACAACAGTGTTTTCTGCTTACGTCTTTATGATGTTACTCTTGAAAGAAGGAAAATGGATACCACAAGTTAAAAGAGAGATACAGCTGTGCTGGAATTATGATTGTGTTTTCAGTTCACCCAAAGGAGCTTTTGTCCTGCTACTGACAGGAAAGCCAGTGGCCCTTAGCTGTAGTGTTTGGTCGTCTTTGCAGCCAATGACTTTTATGTATTCTGTTTTGGCTATGATGAGCACATTACTCAGTCATTTTCTGCCCCTGTAGGGACTACCTTGCCTATCATCCAGCTGAACATTCTCATGGTAATATCATGTATTACAACTTAAAAATGTAAACGACACAAGCACATTCTATCCACAGATGGACAGCCCTCACCAGCAAGCAGGTGCAAAGGCCAGCCATTTTGTAATGGATGTTTACCACATTTCTTTATATATAGTTTCTTGTCCTGCTTAGGCCAGACCCTTTCTTCCATGTTTTCCAAAGACTTTACAGTCTTTGCAAACTATAGTTTTTTCTTCCATAATATATGGATTCCTTTGTCACCTATGCAGTCATTTATAATACTGGAAAAAAGCAATCCTTGCCATTTTCAAAGACGTCTTACCATGAATGTAAAATTGAAGTGGAAAGATTTTCAACATTATTTTTATTGCTTTATATTTTACAAACAGCTACCCAAAATATTTTTATTACTCCTGTTTCAACACCAGGCTGCTTTTATTCTTTATTGACTCAGAATAATATAAAAAATATAATGTAAAACATTACATATACAATAATAAGTTCTTGAAAACAGTGATAAATAAAAATCAATACAGTGCCTGTTGTAAGTAACTGTACATTCTTCAAGATGGAGAAATTATATAACATTACATAAAAAACTTCTGAAATGTCAAGTCTAGTGAGATTAGATCAAACAGACCTAAGAAACATTAACAGCATCCAGCACACTTTCCAATATGAACTAGACATATTTACGAAAAAAAAAAGGTTAAGCTGATTCCAGATATGGTTCAAGGAACAGATATTTGAGGAAATGGCTAAGTACGTCACCAAGAAAGATGCTTTACATTGTTGTTCTGAGGCTGGGTCTACCAAACTTTGGCTTGGAACCCACAATATTTCTTCTTCATCCCTTTGGGTAGTGAGAACAGCAGGTACATGCTATCACACCTGTCCAGATGTTTCTTACACAATACAGAACTGTTTCCAAGAAGTTTCCAAATATTTAATCATTCTCTTTTTTGTCATCCAGGGAAATTAAGTTTATTTTGCTCTATGCTAATCTCTTAGCAATTAATATCAGTTGCATTGGCTCCTCAGTTACTTGCAATATCAATGCTTCTTCAGCCTTTACTGAAGCTGCTTTTATAGCATGCTGCATAATCTTAAATTGTTAGTCATTCTGGCTAGATCCCAGGGGAGGACTTCGCAGCCAGCCCTGAGGAGACAGGATAAGCTGGGGTTGGATGGAAGGGAAGGAGGTCCTCCCCTGTTGGTGGACTTGGAGGGGGCGGGGAAGAAGGAGGTGAGGGAGGGAGTGGGAGGGTAGGAGGGAATGGGGGAGGGGCCACGCCTGGGATTCAAAGTACCTAACCTGTGATTGAAATAAAAATAAATAAATTAAAAAAAAAAAACAGAAGAGATACTTAATTCCAATAAAAGTTCCTAAGAAAAATGAAAAAAAATTGTTAGTCATTTTAAAGTTTTTCACTTTTATAATTAATTTTTGGAGGCTCTAAATAATTCTGAAAATTTCCAAATTTCCACCATCTATCCATCTGCTGAAGACTTGAATCTCTTTATATCTCATTTCCATTGCCTGCGCATGATGGAACTATGCTATGACACAGTCTTGTAGCTTCAACCTAAAGTAATAGTATCTTTTCCCACCTGTAGTGATCAGCACTGCAAATAAATCAAAGATAGTACCTCCACCCTTGGCTAAAGTAGCCTCTGAAGAAAGTTATAGTTCCTTTTAAGGAGTTAGTACCAGGAGATGTTCAGTAGTCTATTTTTTTTAGCCATGTTTACATAATTAGAAAAACTACAAAAATTCTGAAATCTGTTTTAACTTCATTTACAAATTACCATAACAACAGTTTTGAAAAAAAAAAAACCTTCTCTGGGCTGCATTGTAGACTAGAAAAGCATTAATTGCTTTCATTTTATTAACAACTTCCTTATATCTATCTATCTACCTGCTATATCTACCATCTAACAATCAACAATGTATCTATCATTTATATATCTACCTATCTACCTCCCTATCTGTCTGTCTATCTACCTACCTACCTACCTGTCTGTTTGTCTTCTATGTTTGTTTGTATGTACGTATGTATGTATGTATGTATGTATGTACATATGCATGTATGTATGTATGTAGGTATGTATGTATCTATCTATCTATCTATCATCTATCATCTTTCATCTATCCCTTCATTAGTCTCCTTTTGTTGCTGTCCCATCAATGTTGGATAACGATTTTATCTCATTTCACTTAGGAAGTACATTGATCCATTGCATAGAGGACGGATATAAATGGAAATTATTCACAAGGCCCACCATCAAAGCCTTCATTAGAGGATCCACTTCTACGAGAACAGACTGCACACCATGCTCTGAGTGGGCAGCAGACCTACCTGACATTCTGAATGCATGCCTTTTGTTGTCCTTGTCTTGCACAGCTCTTTTCCTTGAGAACAAAGAGTTATTCACTCTGCCCACAATCTTAACAGTGTTGCTGACACTCATCAGTACTTGTATTTGCTTCTAGTCCTTTGCTGACCTTTCTGGAACCACCCTTGACTTTGTTTTGACAGCTGACAGTTTGGAAACTTCACCTGCTCTCAGAGGTGAAAGATATATTCCCTTAACAATTCAATTGTATTTAATGGAGTTTGTAGCCTAGTGTTTTGCAATACTAAACTTTCTACTTCCCCCAACACAGCAGATTTAATATTAGAATGTACTTGAAATTTAGTTGTTATTAACATGTTTTTTCTGTTATTTAAAAAATAATTTATTTATTCATTTATTTACTTATTCATTCATTCATGTATTCATTTATTCATTATGTATAGAAAGTTCTGTCTGCATATATGACCTCACACCAGAAAGGAGGCACTGGATCTCACTATAGATGGTTGTGAGCCACCATGTAGTTGCATGGAATTGAACTCAGGTACTCTGGAAAAGCAGCCAGTGCTCTTAACCTCCCAGCCATCTCTTCAGCGAAAAATGATTTGTTTTTGAAGTCAAGTAGTTCTACCACTTAGTGCTGTGATGAACTTGGGGAAAATAATCAGTGCCTCTTGGCCTCAGAGTCTGCATCTAAACTTATCCAGTTTGAAAGCCAAATGACAGAATCATAAGTACAGCTAAATTACGTGGATGGTATGCAACAAGCACATAAACAAAAATTGCCTTGTACACAAAAATGATTTTCCATTATGGATTAATAATAAAGGTATTTATTTATTGAGATAACTGAACACCCTCATTAGTTGTGGTACTACTCACATTAGTTAAGTTGTAGACTCTGCATAAGTATCTGTAAGCAGATGAAAGGCTATGGTGTGTTTTATTCACAAGACATAACATTGTCCATCAAAGGATACACTTATATCATCTGCCGGAAATTCAGCCGGATAGGAGATCACTATGCTCACAAAAGTAAGTCAGAGTCAGAGAGATCATGTTTTCTCTGCCTAGATTTTTTTAAATGCTCACACAAATGTAGAAGGGATGCTACTGGGCTGGAGAGTTGAGGGCACTGGAAGGAGAAAAGGCTTTAAAGAAGGAAGTGACCAAATAATATTACACACACACACACACACGTGTGTAAATATCATAACAAAACACCGTCTTTATACAGCTAGTATACATTTTTAAACTAGCTCACAGACTTTTCTTTGTTATTAGATAACTTTTGATATAGGGAAATTTAATGATATATACTACACTTTCTGTCATTAATTAGAAATCATTGAAAATCATAATTTAAAATCTGCCATCAGCCTAGCTGCACTCTCCTAGGGACCACATGTTTTATAACTGTATCGTGACTTATTTGTCTTATTCTATTATAGAAGAAAGTCACTTTCAGATTCAGTTCATTTGTATAAAGAGGAAATGTATATTTAAGCACATTTTTGTATTTTCTCTTATTTGAAACTTCAATTGGAGTTTTTGGTAAAGTGATGAATTTTTTTAATTTTTATTTTTTATATTAATTACAGTTTATTCATTTTGTATCCCAGCTGTAGCCCCCTCCCTCTCAATCCCACCCTCCCTTCCTCATTACCTCCCTCTCCAAGTCCACTGATGGGGAGGTCCTCCTCCCCTTCTCTCTGACCCAAGCCTATTAGTTCACATCAAGTGATGAATTTTATTTCATCTTTTACCACCTAAAATCCTCTAACGATTTTCCGTTGTTTTGGGGATAAAAATTGAACACTTAGATAATCTTTTAGAGTCCTTTAATTCCAATGTCATTTCTATGTCAGTTTGTGTAGGTACAAACAATCCATCCAGTTGCTCTCAAATACATTTATGATCCTCCTTTAACTCTACAGATGAGATCTCAGAGCCCACTTCTTTAAAATTCCATCTTCTTAGACATTTTCATTTCTGCTGTGCCTGGGATTCCACTCACTGCACTTCTCCACACAAAGTGAGTTTTTTTGGGTAAATATATTACATATGGTAACAAGGTCACATGTCACCTCTTCATTGAACTTCCTGACTCCCATACTTTTTTATATTCTGTTTTCATTTTTCTCCTTGATCCTTTGTATGTTTTCCATTTTTTTTATCATCTGTTTATATTCCTATCTTTTAACTTAACAGTGAAAATTCTGTTAGCAACATACTATTTTCTTTCATTGTGTATTTCTTTATGACAGTCTTACATAAATGTTTCTGGCAAGAATACACAAGACTCATTTATACATAAGATACACTTATAATTAATAAGTATTACTTTTTAATCAAATTACATCTTTGTTTTCTTGTCTTATAATATAGACATACTTCCTTTTCTCTTGGTATTTCTGCTTCAAATACATTTTTATGAATTATTCAGTGGGAGAAATATAAGAAACAATGATTTTGAGATATATGTAAATTCATTAGCAACTTGTCTTTTCAAATTTCATAAAATACAGATTTAATAAACCTAGAGCATCTGGCAATCTAAGCATCAGTGGATGTAGGATATGTCCCAAGATACACAGATAGCACACTAAATGCATTTGAATATTTAAAGAGCCACTTATGAGATGAAGAAAATATTACCATCTTTCTTCATACTGACACAGATCAGTTAATTATTTCATATTTTATCCATTCAATAAAAAGTTATTTTAAAATAGCGTATGCAAAATATTTGACCTAATGTTTTCATAAGTAATCTTACTCCCAAGAGCTTAAAACTGCGATATATATATATATATATATATATATATATATATATATATATATTGCAAAGACAGGCATTGATAAATGGACTGAAATAATAACAAAATACATTAGAAATTTAGTGTAAGGAAAGACAATTACATCATGGAAATGGAGAAGAAAAACTGTTTCACAATGAGATATTAAAAGGTTCTAGATGTGAATTGTTGCAAAATTACTGATATTTGAACATTTTTATGCTTGTCTCAATCCTTGTTGACCCAGCTTTCAACACACTCAAATTAAAATTAAAACAGTGTGATAACTTCCATAATGTTGACAGTCATCACCAGATATTGTACCCAAGCTCAATTGATTTGCCTAAACGATGGATTGTTAGATGTAAATTCCTACCCAGTTTATCCAGATTATGACTGATCAGTCGCCTGGTTGGGACTCTCCACTTAATTTTACATCGGGATGTTTTATATAACTAAAAACTAATAATACATCTTAAAGATGATGCTGACATATAAAAATCCCATTTTTCCACATTCATTCTAAGTCATGCAAGTTTATAAAATTATTTTAAAATCATTTGTTTCACTCTTATAAAATCATACAATTTTGCAACAAGAATGTTCTCTGTAGTGAACAAATACAGTGACAATTTTTCAAATAATATTTTATTTCAGATACATGTTAAGCATCTTAAGTTATGTGACTGAAATTAAGATATATTTTCAGCATGTGTCTGATTGATATAATGTAACAAAGAAAGATTAACTAAAGTAACATCTAAGAGCATTGAGAAGAATAGTTGATCTCTAACCCTTATGTTGTTTTAGGTATGAGACCTTTGTTTACACTTTGAGGCCTCTGTTTCTTTTTGTTGTTGTTTTTCACTAATTGGTCAAAACTGATACATAGTTACGTTGAAGGTGAACAGCTGAGAGTATTTGTGTGTCTTTAATAAAATGATTGTTAATGTCACAGTGGGAGCTCAATCAAAAAAAATTGGATAAAGAAGAGGTAGATGGAGGGTATTTCTCTTCATGGTCAGGTTTTTCATTACCAGTGATTTGTTTTTTTTTTTAATATATAGTTCTGAACATTCATGGATATGACTGCACAAAAAGAGAGATGTGATTTTTGTTCCCAGAAGAACAGTATCCCTGAAGTTAAATTGGACATAATTCAAATTATCAGGTCAACAAACAATCCCTTATCTAATTGCCTACGTGAAGGTCATTTAAAAATCAAAGTAATTTGGAAATGTTATTTAATTTGCATTTCCCTGATGACTAAGGATATTAAGCATTTCTTTCAGTGTTTCTCTGTGATTGGGTATTCCTCTATTTATAAATCTCTGTTTAGCTCTGGAGCTCATTTTTTTTCTTGGATTACTTGATTTGTTGCTATTTATCTTCTTGAGTTCTTTATATATTCTGGATATTAGCCCTCTTCAGATATAGGGTTGGTGAAGAGCCTTTTCCAATCCATAGGTTGTCATTTTGTTCTGACAACAGTGCTCTTTACTTTACAGAAGCTTTTCAGTTTCATGAGGTCCCATTTATTGATTGTTGATCTTAGAGGTTGTACTGTTGGTGTTCTCTTCAGGAAGTTGTCTCCTGTATCAATGAGGTCAAGTTTCTTTCCCACATTTTCTTCTAACAGGTTTAGTGTGTCTAGTATTATGTTGAGGTCTTTGATCCACCTGGACTTTCATTTTGTACAGGGTGATAAGTATAGATCTATTTCCAATTTTCTGCATGTAGACATTCAGTTAGACCAGCACCATTTGTTGAAGATGCTATTTTTTATATTGTATGTTTTAGCATTTTGTCAAAAATCAGGTATCCATAAGCATGTGGGTTTATTTTTTGGTCTTCTAATCAAAAGTACCCTGAGAGTTCACCTTACACCTATCAGAATGACTAAGATCAAAAACTTAAGTGACAACACATGCTGAAGAGGATGTAGAGAAAGGGGAACCCTCCTCCATTGCTGGTGAGAATATAAACTTGTACAACCACTTTGGAAATCAATCTGGTGCTCTCTCAGACAATTAAGAATAGTGCTTCCTCAAGATCCAGCTATACCACACCTAGGCATATATCCACAATATGCTCAAGTATACCACAAGGACATTTGTTCAACCGTGGTTATAGCAGCTTTATTCATAATAGCCAGAATCAGGATATAACCCAGATGCCCCTCAAAGGAGGAATGGATACAGAAATTGTGGTACATTAATACAATGGAATAGTGCTCAGAAATTAAAAACAAGGAAATTGTGAATTCCTTGTGCAAGCAAATGGTGAGTACTTGAAAAGATCATCTTGAGTGAGGTATCCCAGAAGATGAAAGACATACATGGTATCTACTCACAAGTGGATATTAGTCATATAATATAGGATAATCATACTAAAATCTGTACACTTGAAGAAGCTAAGCAAGAAGGAAGACCCTGGGTAAGATGCTCAGTCCTCATTCAGAAAGACAAATGGGATAGATATCAGAAGAAGGTGAAAACAAGGAACACAACAGGAGCCTACAAAAACGCTAACCAGGCGGGTGTTTAAGTGGATTTTGAGACTCATAGCCAAAGTTTGGGCATAGTGCAGGGAACCTTATGAAAGGGGGGGGGGAGATAGAAAGACCTGGAAGGGTGTGGAGCTCCACAAAGAGAACAACAAAACCAAAATTCTGGGCCCAGGAGTCTTTTCTGAGACTGATATTTTAATCAAGGACCTTTCATGGAGATAATCTACAGCCCTTGCACAGATGTAGCCCACGGCAGCTCAGTCTCCAAATGGGCTGATGTAATGGGAACAGAGACTGTCTGTGACATGAACTCAGTGGCTGGCTCTTCAATCACCTCCCCCTGAGGCGAGCAGCCTTTCCAGGCCACAGAGGAAGACTATGAAAGACAGTCCTGATGAGACCTGATAGGCTAAGGTGAGATGGAAGGGGAGGAGGTCCTCCACTATCATTGAACTGTGGAAGGGCCATGGGAGTAGAAGAGGGAGGGAGAGGGCTGGGATTGGGAGGGGTCGAAGGTGAGGGCTACAGCTGGGACACAACATGAATAAATTATAATAAAAATATAAAGAAGTTTTAAAAAGAAATGTGATTTATAAAGTGGTAACACAAGAAACACTTTGGAAAATTATCTAGATGTCCTGAAAACAAACAAAGCACAATTCTCTGTCTTCTAAGCCCCCTTAAACTGTTACTATTATGTGGGCCATCTTCATTCAAGAAGAAATCATTTCAAATTTGTTTTCCCTTCCAGATAAGACAGAGTGTATTAGCAACATCAAAACGAACACTTGAAATTTCATCAGTGATTTTTCCCTAATATGTTTGCTAATTGTCCTCAGAAAATATTTCTACCTTTTTATAATTTGGATTCTTTTTATGTTTGTGCCAGGAAAGCCTTGAGCAAAGTTAGGTATATACTAATGTCAGTGTTGGGCTTTTGTAATCATACTTTCAAATGGAAATTGATTATATGTTACAATTGCCTACTTTATGCTATCAGTTAATGTAAGTTAATATAAGCTGAATATGTATTTTAACATAAAATGATTTATTAATATAGAGCTCTTGAGCCCTCTGTGAAATTTTTTTTATTAAAATTTATTTTCCTTCTAGAGACCAGTAAGAAAATATCAACTGCATTCAATTTCTTGAAAATGATCACCATCCCATACAGAAATCACATGAGAAATATTTGAAACGTCCCTAGCTTTTGGTTAGCAATGCTAAGAAGGGGAAATATTCCTAAAATGACAAGTATCTCTTATGTTAGCTTGCTGGCTGCTCTGTAATTTCATGGATGACTTTAGAATGAAAATTATTTTAAGCTAGCACAAAAGCTGCTGCAAATGATTGGCAGTTTAAAGGGGTACATTAGATAGAAGCTGAGTTGCTCCTTAAGTGAATTATGAATTCTGAAACTCAACATTTAGTAGATCATTCAAGACTAAATCAACATGTACATTCTGCATAAGAACTGTGTAGAGCCTGCTTATTCTTCAGAAATGTTTTCTTTGCTGTTAGTGATCTGATTCATAGTCCGATTACTGTGAGGGAAATTACACCTGGTACTGTAAACCTAGTCAACTTACATGGCTATCAAGGCCCTGTATCTTAGAATAAAATCTGGTACCACTATGCCACCAGTTCCCTTAAGCCAGCATAGCTCTTAGCTGCTTTTTAAGTACTTATTTTTATATCCACAAATAAATGGAAACCTTACACCTTATCAAAGGAGCTTCTTTATAGTAAAAAGGGCCATTAAAAAGGTTCACAACTAGTCACAATGCAGAGAAACACCCAACCAATGACCCTGGGGTACATAGCCCCAAATGATACATCTATAACACAACCCCTTCATCCAAGACCCAGGATATACCGCAGAAACGTCAAGGAAAGGTTGCCAAGGGCAGAGGACCAGGAAATCTGTGGGATTGTGTCTTTGACAGGTCAGATACACCCATTAAACCATAATAACATCACTATCTGAAGAAGACCACAACAATTCACACACCAGTTAGTATTCCCATGCATATGGGGGCATTTAATGAGAATCTACCATCAGATGGAGAGCTAGAGACAATGCATGACGCTGCCAAGAAAGGGGGAATTCGTCTTTCCAGGGATGAGCCCCCTGATTGTTGTGTGACATTAAGTGGTTAGCTTTGGAAACATGAACGTGTATGCAAAACAGAATGAACTAAACAGTTTATTTATGTGTTAATTTATGTGTATGTACATGTGAGAATAGACAAGATAGAAGGAGCATTAACACAGGAGAGAGAAGGAGGAGAGAAATGCTGCGATTAAATTGCAATGAAGTTTTTTTTCTTTTTTAAAAATCATCATCAACAACAACAACAAAAACAAAAACCAGGACTTAAAATCAGCCATAATGTGACTTGCAATTCTTCTATTTCAGAAACTTTTACTTTGTTTTCAAATTTAAAAACTCTCACAATATTCAAATTTAAAAAATGATAAATGGAAAATTATTAGAAGAAAACAGAAATGATTCATGTTAGTAAATTAGTTATGCTTTAACTCAGTCTACTCTAAGACTGTTTTCCTCTTTCTAATGTATGTTCACACAGTGAATAGTATCAACAATGAGAACATCAAAGTCTGTTTTCTTAAATTGCTTGTTGTTGGACTATGGACATAGTCAATTACAAATCTAGTTCTCAAGATTTATATATATATATACATGTATGTAAATATATATAAATATATAATGCACACACACAAATACACCCACACATAGAGTGCATGTCCATGCGTGTTATTTTTAATATTCCTTTAAGTGAAAAATGATATTTACAGTGTTTTCTATCTATACACTTGAGAATTTTTTTTAATGAAGGCTTCCCAGGTAGTCATGGACACACATATGCTAGTAAGTGGTTTTCAATCATCTAATCTGGAAATAATAATAAATGCAGAGAGTCCAAGCTATAACAATTTTTCTGCATGTGAAAAAAAATCAAAAAGAAAGAAAAAAGGCATTTTTTCTTTGAAGGAAAATATTTCTAATCAAAATCCCATAAGTAATATGAGCACTCTATAAAAATGACTAACTACAAAGGAAAACAGTCGTACTAGAACTTGGAGAGACCAAAACAACGATAAATCTAAATGCTGGAAATAGGAACTGGACATAAAACAGCTGAGTCTGTATTTGTTTGAAGTGCTGTGGGAATAAAGAAAAATATCACATGGGATCACGTGCTGCAGCGATGTCTCGTGGTCTCACATTTTCACTTGGTTCTCTTAGGGTTCTATCGGTAGAATCATAATATTTCAGTAATAACTTTAGTTATTGGCATAAATAATCCTATGATTTTTCTTACTACTGTTTGAGAGCAGTGTCATCAGTACAACATAATTGCTTAGCTTTGAACCAAGATTACCTTTAAACAAGAAAATTGGTCAGCCTTTAAAAATATCTGAATTATTATTATTTATCTTTGCTCTCTCTCTTTCCTTCTGAGTGTATTTGTGCATATTTCTCCCTCCCTCTGTCTCAGGCTCTCTGTCTCTGTCTTTCTATGTAACACATAGGTCTCTAGATGGATGACATGCTATGACATGCTAGCTTGGAACATGTTTCTGCACCTGGCTGTTCCCAAGCTCACTGAACCTCTGTTCTTCAGTTCCTGGGATTCCAAGCAACCACAACATAACTTAAGCAGCTCTTGCCTACATGGTTTGTAAAAGATTCCTTGTCCATATATCTGAAAGTGCTGAGAGTGAATACAAGATTCAGCGTGGGAGGAGAGGAGGGAGGGGGGCTACAGCTGGAATGCTAAGTGAATAAACTATACTTAACATAAAAAACAGAAATTTAATAAAAATATTCAGCTTGGAAAGTATTTACTTAGATTGTTAAACAGAATATATAGTATCAGCTTTAGGGCACAGGTTTCAGATGTTTGCCACTGAAACTGATTGGCCTTTTTCAATTTTTAAGCTTTTATGTTTTATTTGAGCACTTTAATTTCCCACAAGATAATTGCATTGATTTAATACATTGGGCATTTTTTCTCTTAATTAATGTTTCTCGTGTATTTTGGTGGTAATTTGTCAACCTATGATAAACTTCAATGACATGAATGATATTAATTCCATCAATTTCTTTTATTTATAACATATTCGTTAATAGTATCATATTATTTGTCCATATTTTAATTTGGCTGACAAACAATTAACTAAAACTGTTTCAGAAATATGTTAAAGACTGAAAATTATTTTGGAAAAACAGAGATCTGGTGAAACCCAGCAAGCCTAACTTTTATTTTGAAATATATTTATACTAAATACATTTTGAGTATCATCAAAGATGTAGAGCTGCCCATGATTTTGACAAGAATATCTATCTTCCTACAAAACAAACAATTTAAGTCTTTTCTTTGCTAAACCCTAAAATATCCTTTCAAATTACATTTCTAAGTTCAAATCTTATGTTCAAACATCATGCTATCTATGTAGATAAGTAATGCTCATGCTTTGAAGTAGTTTAGTCATTCTTCTAGAAATGAAAGTAGGAAAGATTATTCTTAAATGGAAATAGAGTCCTGAAAGTCAACTACAATATTTCTCCAAATTTGAAAGGTGAAACTGCATGTGTGTGTGCTTATGTGTGTGTGACTATGTTTACATATACATAACTATACCTTCACAAGAGCCTGGGTAATGATGAAGAAGAGTGCTAAATTAAAAGCATCAATTCATAGATTTTGTTTACGATAATTATAATTTTCTTACATCATACTGTACATATGGAATTCTGAAGAATCATAAAATATACTCAATTAGATATTGTACAAGTTTCCCTATGTTTGCAAATTTTATGAACTGACTAGTGTGTAGTTTTTATATTTGAATATACTTTCTCCTCTGTAGTTAACTCGTTCATTTCCCTGACAAATAATTACTATATCTGTGTGTTTCTGGAAGCCTCATAAGGACTAGGGAAATTGAAAGAGTAAAACTCAACCATTTACTTCAAGGAGTTTAGAACTTATCTGACATCTCAATATATCAAATAGTAATTACAAGGTGCTGTGATTGGCCTCAGCCATGTTATCTAACAAGCAAACAAGTGGCATAGGAGACAGAGACAGAGGGGATGGAGCTATCCCACTGTGTTAATGAAGGCATGAATCTAAAAAAAAATGAAATTAAGAAGAAGAGAGAACTATGAACTTTGTAAGCACAGGTTTGAGACTACAGTGATACTAGACAATTTGGATGGAGAGCTCACTAGATTCCCCAAGGAAACAGCTGAGCGTAGGGAATTTCTCTACATTCCCAGTCTCCTTCAAATTTCATTAGCAATATAAAAGGTCAGCAGTATTCAAGGCCTACTATGAAAATTATATTTGAAAATCAGCTTTATAGCAAAATTGCTTTATGGTAATTGTTTTTATGGCTTCTTTTATCTCCATATTATAAGAGATGAAGAAATTGAAATCTATTTTTAATTTTATAGAAGACCCAGAAGAACTTTTTATCAGTTTCTTTAAAGTTAATAGCAATAGAGCAAATGTCATCAAGAATCTCATAGGTGATATGACAAATTTAAGTTTTTCACTGACCATGCCTCTTTAAATTTGCATCACTACTGATTATCAAACCTTTTTGTACCCGGCCATTATTTTTCCTGTTTACCTACTGCAACTTACAGTGTGTTCTTAAAATTTGGGAGGGGACAGCTGGGATACAAAGTGAATAAATTATTATAAATAGAAAAATAAATTAAAAAATATGTGAGGGGCAAAGGATAAGGAGGGATTAGGAAACAAGAAGACACAACAAGAGTTTCCATAGGACCCCTTCGGCCAACAACTCATTCAAGTGTAA
>CM053752.1:75746019-75770946 GCA_028658305.1 Pachyuromys duprasi | reverse complement strand
AATGTATCAAAGCAGATATTAAGACTCACAACCAAGCCTTCGGCAGAGGGCAGGGAATACGATGAAAATAGGGGGAATTAGTAAGACTTGGTGAGAAAAAGAGCTCCACAAAGACCAAATAGATCAGGGCACAGGGGTCTTTTACAAGACTGTTTCTCGAACTAAGGACCATATATGGATATTAACCTAGAACCCCTGCTCAGATGTGGCCCATGGTAGCTCAGTATCCAACTGGGTACCCTAGTAAGGGGAACAGGGTCTATTTCTGTCATGAACTCAATGGCTGCCTCTTCGACCCTCCCCACCCCCACCCCCGACCGGGGAGGAACAGCCTAGCTAGATTCCAGAAGAGGACATTGCAGCCATCCCTGAAGAGACCTGATAAGCTAGGGTCTGATGGAAGGGGAGGAGGTCCTCCCCTATCAGTGGACTTGGAAGAGGTCAGGGGGGAGATGATGGAGGGATGGGGAGAGGGGGAGAGAATGTAGGAGGGGGCTGCGACTACAATACAAAGTACCTAACCTGTGATTAATATAAAAATAAATAAATGACATTAAAAAATCTTCCTTATTATAAAGTAATGCAGCACTCATATTAATGCAGACGCTGTTTAGCTTAATTTCAAAGTTTACAGTGTTCTGTTAATCTATGTTTAATCTGAATTATTTACATTTTAAGCACTTTCTCATTAGATGATCTTCAATTGTTTTGCTTAGTTTCGTAAATTAAAAGATTATTTTATTTGTAATTGTGTGTGTGTGTGTGTGTGTGTGGTGGGTTATATATACCTAACTGCCATGCCTGTAGAGAAGGATGTCATAAGATCAAGTGTAGCTGTAAATATCTTGTTACAATTTTTGTCATAAAAATATTTTCAATACAATATTTTTGTAGGGGATATTGTGAAGCTCAAAAGTCATTACTTTTCAGAAATTTTTAAAGTCGGTTGCCAAGATAATATTGGGTATTTACTTATTTTTAAAATATATTATATATATAAATTCATTTCTTATTACAGACACAATTTCTATTAGTTTCTAATGTTTCACTTATTAACTGTATTTCTTCAAAATGTAGTACAAATGTGGGAGTAGGAAATGAAGAGGCTCCTGGGAGTCATTGATTCATTGTGTTATTTTAGCAATTTACCTAAAATTTACTTCTACATAAATGTTCAAAAGTATTAATGTGAAGAAGTTAGGCTAGAACATCACATATGATGCTATAATACTGAGCTAGTTTTCATTTTATATACTATAATTTTTAATTTAAATTTTTATAATTTTATTCACTTTAGATCTCAGTTGCAGTCTCCTCCCTCATCTCCTCCTTGTCCCACCCTCCCTTACTCTTCCCCCTATCCTCCTCATCCCGTCTTCAGAAAAAGGGAGACATCCTCCCCTACAAACTGAGCCCCACTTATCAAGTCTCATCAGGTCTGCCTGCATCCTCTGCATCTTCTTATTCTGTGGCCTGACAACTCCAATCTGCCAAGGGAAAGTGATCAAAGAGCTGGCAAACGAGTCAATGTCAAACACAAACCTTGCTCCCTTGAACCTACATGGACACTGAGCTGCCTATGGGCTACATCTGAGCATGGTGGTCCAGGTCTTTCCAAAGAATGGTCTTTGGTTGGTACATCAGATACTACTGGCACCCTGAACCCATTTGTTGGCTTTGTTGGTATTCTTGTGGAGCTCCTGTCCCATCCAGGTCCTTCTATCCTTCACTTTTCCATAAGAATCTTTGCCTTCTTTCTTTCAGATTTGTGTATCTTTGATCTCCTTTAGTTGTCTTATTGCTCTAGCTAGGACTTCAAGGACTATGTTGGAGATAAGAAGAGAGTGGGCAACCTTGCCTTGTCCCTGATTTCAATGGAATTGATTTAAGTTTCTCTTCTTTTATGTTGTTATCAGCTATAGGCTTGCATTGGCACAGGCTCTAAGAACAACAATTAATGAATGGGACCTCATGAAACTAAAAAGCTTCTGTAAAGCAAAGGACACTGTCATCAGGACAAAATAACAGCCTACAGACTGAGAAAAGATCTTCACCAACCCTACATCTGACTGAGGGCTAATATCCAGAATATATAAAGTACTCAAGAAGTTAAACACCAACAAACCAAGTAATCCAATTAAAAAATGGGGTACAGAGATAAAGAGAGACTTCTCAACAGAGGAATGCCGAATGGCAAAGAAACACTTAAAGAAATTTACAACATCTTTAGTCATTTCGGAAGTGCTAATCAAAGCAACCCTGAGATTCCACCTCACACCCATCAGAATGGCTAAGGTCAAAATCTCAAGGGATGATGCATGCTAGAGAGGAAGTGGAGAAAGGGGAACACTCCTCCACTTCTGGTGGGAATGTAACCTTGTACAACCACTTTGGAAATAAATCTGGTGTTTCCTCAGAAAATTAAGAATAGTGCTACCTCAAGATCCAGCTATACAGTCCTAGGCATATACCCAAAAGATGCCCCACCATTCAAAAAGGACATTGGCTCAACCATGTTCATAAGCAGCTGTATTTGTAATAGCCAGAAACTCAAAACAACCTAGATGTCCCTCAACGGAATAATAGATACAGAAAGTGTGTTACATTTACACAATGGAATACTACTCAGGAATTATAAACAAGGAAATCATGAAATGTTCAGGCAAATGGTGGGACCTGAAAAACATCATCCTGAGTGAGGTAACCCAGAAACAGAAAGATACTAATAATGTATACTCAGTTATAAGCAGATATTAGTCATACAATATAGGATAAAGATACTAAAATCTACAGTCCTAAAGTAGCTAAAAAACAAGGACCATCCTAGGGAATTGCTTAATCTTCATTCAGAACTGCAAACAGGATAGACATCCGAAGTAGGAGAAGACAAGGAACAAGACAGGAGCCTTCCACAGAGGACCTCTGAAAGACTCTACCTACCAAGGTATCGAAGGAGATACTGAGACTCATAGCCAACAGAGCCAAAATACCTGGGCCCAGGGTGGCCTGCAGAGATGATACTACAGCTACAGACCATGCACGGAGAGGATCTAGACCCCTTGTTCAAAGGAATCCCATTGGCTGCTGAGTTTCCGAGTGGGTTCCCTAGTAAGAGGAATAGGGCTGTCTCTGACATAAACTCAGTGGCTGGCTCTTTGCTCACCTCCCCCTGATGTGTGTGCATCCTTGCCAGGCCACAGAGGAAGATGATACAGCCAGCCTTGGTGAGACCTGACAAACTAGGGTCAGACGGAATGGAAGGACGTCCTCCCCTATCAGGGGACTAGGGAAAGGTCATAGGGTGAGAAGAAGGAGGGTGGGTGGTACTAGGAGGAGACAAAGTAGGGGGCTGCAGAGGATATACAAAGTGAATAAATTGTAATAAATAAATAAATGTATAAATAAATTTAAAAAATTATTCTTTGCGCTCTGCTCAAAGTTTGGCTCTGTGTGTCAGCATCTGCTTTGATCCCATACTGAAAGAAGTCTTTCAGAGGACTTCTATGGTAAGCTCTGGTCCTTTTCCCTCTCTTCAATCGCTTCCCCCTTCAATTCTATTTGCCCTTCTGAATGAGAATTAAGCATCTTCCTTAGGGTCCTCCTTGTTATTTAGCTTCTTAGGTTGTGGATTGTAGTAAGGTTATCTTATCCTTTATTTGGCTCTAAGTGAATATATACCATGCATGTCTTTCTGGGTCTGGGTTACCTCACTCAGGATGATCTTTGCATGATCTATTTTACTGCAAATTTCATGATGTCCTATTTTTCACTTGTTTGTTTTTTTAATGAGAAAGCAGATTTTTTTTTTACAATTTATTTACTTTGTATCACTCCTGTAGCTTCCTCCCCTCCCAATCCTGCCCTCCCTCACTCTTCTCCTTCCATGTCTCTCCTCAAATCCAGTGACAGGGGAGGTCCTCCTCCCCTTCCTTCTGACCCTAGTCTATCAGGTCTCATCAGGACTGGCTTCATTGTCTTCCTCTGTGGCCTGGTAAGGCTGCCCTCCCCCCATGGGGAGGTGATCAAAGAGCCAACCACTGAGTTCATGCCAGAGACAGCCCCTGTTCCCCTTACTAAATTACCCACTTGGAGTTTGAGCTGCCATGGGCTACATCCGTGCTGGAGTTCTAGGTTATCTCCATAAATGGTCCTTGATTGAAGTATCAGTCTCAGAAAAGACCCTGGGCCCAGTTTTTGTTGTTGTTGTTGTT
This sequence comes from Pachyuromys duprasi, assembly GCA_028658305.1. NCBI lineage: Eukaryota > Metazoa > Chordata > Mammalia > Rodentia > Muridae > Pachyuromys > Pachyuromys duprasi. The sequence goes on along the minus strand of CM053752.1, from coordinate 75,766,735 downwards.
GTTTGGTTCTGTTGCTTTCCTTGTGGAAATCCTGTCCCCTCCAGGTCTTTCTATCTCTTCCTTCCTTCATAAGAATCCCTGCACTTTGCCCAAAGTTTGGCTATGAGTCGCAGCATCTGCCTGGATACACTGCTGGGTAGAGTCTTTCAGAGGCCCTCTGTGTTAGGCTCCTGTCCTGTTCCCTGTTTTCTTCCTCTTCCAATATCTGTCCCGATGTCTTGGCATTTAAAAGCTGAATAGTATTCCAATGTGTAGATGTACCACAGTTTCTATATCCATTCTTTGGCTGAGGGACAGCTGGGTTGTTTCCAGTTTCTGGCTATTACAAATAAAGCCACTATGAACATATGTAAGTAAATATCCTTGTTATGTGATGGAGCATCTTCTGGATATATGACCAGAATTGGTATAGCTGGGTCTTGAGGTAAAGTTGTCCCCAATTTTCTGAAAAAGCACCAGATTGGTTTCCAGCACTTCCTGCATACATTTTAAATCTCCCACTCATTATCCATTGTGTCTCTGGTTTGGGGGAAATTCTTGAGGAGAAAATTGGCTCTGTGCATAAAGTCTATGATCTCTCTCTCTCTCTCTCTCTCTCTCTCTCTCTCTCTCTCTCTCTCTCTCTCTTCCTTCTTCTCTCCCTACCTCCCACTCTCTTTTTCTTTCTCTCCCCAGTTCGATGCAGACTCCCAGTATACCCTCCAGAATGTCTTTACAGAGAATAGTTCTCATTGTTAATTTCCCTTTGACATTTAATTTCTTCATTTGTCATTACTTATGCAATTATCCGCTTGCAACAAATAGCTGGCCTCCATATTTCATTTCATTTTCTCACATTTCCTTGTGAAGGACTGCTGCTATTCATGACCCACTATGTCCACTAAAAGCCATTTATTAAGTTGGTTCAATATTGAAAGAAAATTTCATCATCATAGACTCCCTCAATTAGACCTCACCCTATGCTCTATGCAGACCTTAACTATGAGCCAGAGTGTATTTATATTCCATCTTAACTGGTTGAATGCTCCAAATATTCTCTCAGGGTCTCTCCTGAAGCTCCTTCATCCAAGCTCTTTGTTTGAAGAAGTGAGATCAGCTGATACTTCTTTTCTATCATTTGTTCCTTGATATTAGGGACTGTGTTTTGCTTGGATTTAAATTCCCCATGCCTCATAGCTCAGGGCTCTACAAATAGCAAAAACTCAATAAATATTTGATCATCTCAGTTGAATAGCTATGCTTAGTGTTTTGGTACCCTTTGCCCTTTCTGTCTGTGACCTCCTAATCCAGGAAAGTTAAGTTCCAAATCAGTCTTTTATTAGTTAGAATTTTTTTTTCCAGGCAAGAGCACCAAATTCTGAGCTCTCCGAACTTTGGGTTAGCCACATAATACCAGATAAGCAGAAAATCTCGTATCTTAATGAATTTTAGTCAGTGAGCAGCTACTGAAAAAGAAATCTTAATCTTTCACATATTCTCAATTTAATGACTGCAGTTATTTTCTAACTTAACATTTGGGTATACTGTTCTTTAGAATGACCACAGGACCGGAGGCAGCTGTTTTATTTTTGTTTTGTTTTGTTTTTATCATGTTTTGGTCAATCAATAAAAGTAGATATTCTTCTAATTTTATCTGTTCTTTTGCTTTATAAATTTTATTATAGGAGTAGATAATACTTCTACTGATGGAAAGTCTACCATTAATATTCGCATTAGGTGCAGGCAAGGCTGTTTAATGCTTACCATGATGGGCAGGATGTTGTTTTAAGCAACAAGTTCATTATCATGCAATTTTGCAAAACTGTTTAAAATATTGAAGAAATGATATATAATAGAAACAAATTTGCTGATGATGCTTATGATGTTGGTATCATTGTAGTAAGCGTTTGTAAAGATTATATTTTATTGACCATTCCCAGTAACCTCACCAGATATGTATGCACTCTTACTGTGCTCAGTTTGTAAGCAAGGCTTAGAGAAACATAGCGATCTGTATGACAAACACCCAGCATGATTCAGGATCAATGTTTCAGCGGATTTTATTTAAACTGAAAAGTCTGTGTGCTTTTGATATTAAGAGTCCTTACTTGTCTGTTTAAGGCATGGAATCAGCCACAATGGCTTTATAGGGAAGAAACCAAATTGAATCAAAATGATATAAATATGGTGTCTGGAAGTTCGAAGTATACTGAAGTATACTGAAGTATACTGAACAAACTTTAACCTTGTATGAAAACTCATATGTGAACATCTTACTTAAAAAGTGAATCATTATAAAGTGAATCATTATATCATAATGATTCAGAGTCCTACAAACAAATTACAGCATTTTCTGTCTTATATTGAATTGTATGTCCATGCATGTTTGTGAGCGTGCGTGTGCATGTGTGCCTGTGTCTATGCCTGTGTGTGTAAAACATGAAAGTAGATAGGGGACCACGAAGGAGATGACAATAGAATACATGTGGCATGAAAGCAGGAGACACTATCGTGGAGAGAGAAGAAAGAACTTGCAAGAGCAGGGCTGGGGAGACGAGAACACAGTTTAAAGGATATTTTTAAAATAAAGTGAGTCAGTTAACAAATGAGACTTTTTTCTTGAAACTATTTGCAGCTTAAAAATGGTAAATATTATGAAATAATATAAGTAAAATAATGTAAGAATTTTAAGGGATATCTAGTGTGTGTTCAATGCTATGTTCTCAGCACACTCAAGCCACCATTCCAGGCTCATGGGAGCAGAAAGTCTCAGGACATCCATTTCTCCTCGATAAACATTGTGTGATGGCAGAGAATTTGTTGAGGACATTTGCTTCCATGTTAAGCCATCATTTGCTGAGGTGATGGCAATTCTGAGTAAAGGGGTCAGAGATGTGAGACTGTCTCTAAATTAATGTAAAAATTGGTACTCATGAGCATAAGGCAGTCAGCTTAAACACGCAAAAATATATGGAAATGTGCGGAGTGTTATTAGCCTCACTTGTACTAGAAGCTAGTAAGTCTACTGTACCAGGACAGCTTCTGAGAATGGTACATCTGGGTCGAAAAGGCATATTAAAGGAATTGGGTTCTCTTCCAAAATAAAATGAAAATCAGCCATTTTCAAAAGGCATGCTATAGAGGGTAGAAAAATCAAGAGTAAGAAGTGAGAAGAACACCAGGAAATTAGCCACATTATAGAACTGGCAAGAAGCTTTGCTTAAACGGGTGTGACATTCATCTTAAATGTGATTACTATGATGTACCAGATACTCCCGTAGGAGACAGCTTTTAAAAGCAATGTGCACCTTGGCTAAATAACATAAGAAAAATCAGTGTCAAACTGACCAGGAAACTGTCTCTAAACTGGCTACCTTTCGAAGTGCTGAAAAGTGCCATGCCAGAGAAAAGATATCAATGATCTTACCTGGGCCAAGACCCGGCATGCTACAAGATGTACCAGGCACGATATGCTGACTAGTTCAGCAGTGGAGTTGACTTTATGGGGTAGCTTACCACTTTCTGATTATATTTGGTGCCTATGCCACAGGAAGGATTCTATGTCTGGTATGTCAAGCTTTGCCGTAGCTCCTGGCTAGGAAAGTAGTCCCTAAGGTAAACTCTTCTACGGTTTTACTAAACAAGCATGCTCACAAATTGCTGTCTAAATATTTATATTTATATCCATGGACCTGATCTATTCTCATGCTTGATCAAAGTAGCTTCTTGTTTTCTTTCTTTCTTTGTTTTGTTTTGTTGCTGTTTTTCCCCAGTGGGCTGCTGTAATTGGAGAGAAACATGACTGGTCAAAGTGCTGGGTGTTTATTCCCAAGCTAACAACCTGTATAAACCTTTCCCTGCCTCCCCATATACATGTCAAGGATTAAGAAAGTCTTAAGGAGGTGAAAAGAAATTAGGAGGCAAAGGGTGACAAGAGTACTATGAAATTCTGTTTATTTTGACATGACACTGTTAACAGTCACGAGTTTACAGCAACTCTTACTGGCACAGGCAAAATTCCAGCATCTCTGTGATAGGGTTATCTTCAGGTATCATCCAGTATGGATGGCTATGGGCCCAAGACAGTGTCTGAAGGAGAGAGATCTTTGAGGATGTGGCCACTCATAGGATTTCTATACCTCAGTGGGTGAACCAACATCTACATACGGGTAAAAATAAATTAAATTAGTGAGTTGTATATTTTTAAATTATGATAGTTTGGCTCAAATAATTATGAGTTAGATATATTTCATCTACATAATGTAGATTGTGTTATATGAATCTACTAAATAGGTGTGGGTAGCTGTGGTCAGTGTGAGTGTTTTTATATATATGAGTATATACATAAGTACAAATTGCTCTACACTGAGAAAGTGAATTATTTTCTTCTCAAGAAACACCTTATGCATGGATAATTTATAAAGAAATAAGTAGAAAACTGATTTTTCACAGTGTGGTTTATATAATGTGATAAAATAAAATATGTAATAAATGCATACAATTAAATTAGTAGCTGGGCAATCCCTTTGTGTGTTGCCTTTCCTCATTTTCTGCCTGGCTGAATGCACTTCTTGACATTACAGGACGGTCTTCTCCTTTCAGGGCCTGAACACATCCCTCAGCTTCAGGATTCTCCCGTATTCTCATGTCCGATGTTAAAGCAATGACTACATTCCTTTATATGACAAGACCTCTATTACAATATCAACTAAATCATCATCTCACATTCTCTATTCTCAGCTGAGAAGTGCCCCTCACGCTCAGTAACACCAATTGAGCTGTATGATCTCTCAAGCCAAAGCTCCTTTTCCAGAGCTTCTCACTCTTTGTTTTAGTTTCTTGATCAGTTTTCAGGGTGTGAATATTATTGTTTATATGAAAATATTTAATGTCAGGTTAAATTTTTCTATAATAAAAAATAACAGCATTTATGTTTCCTTCAGGAAACATAGAAAGACATAAAGACTCCATCGGCAAGCCACTTAACCTAAGCACACAAAGGGTCACATCTTTTGCAGATAGAATGTGTGCAATACAGCATAGAATTGTTCAAGGTTAAACTATGTGAAGCATTCTGCACATTTCAATTTGTTCTCTTGGATAATCAAAAAGAGGAAAAGAAAACCTTACAGAAACACTAAGCACTTAGCAAGCTAAAAAAATTATTTTGACTTGAATCTAAGATAATTATAGCTATTTATTGTAAACAGTTTTCAAATAATCATTAATTTGAACATCCCAAATTGGAGTTATCATTTTTAATGCAGTTTCTATTTTTCTTTGTTTTGTCCAATTGGCTTTTATGTTTACTCTTGATTTTTATGTTTTACCTGACTTATATTTCCCTAGCAAGAGATTTGTTACTATAAAAATACATAAATATCTTAGAATAGTATTTTAACAGAAATGTAAAATATTTTAAAATTCTGCCTTCAATTCTGTGTTTATGTGTGGTATTGTACACATAAGCACGGTGCTTGTGGAGGGCGGAATATGATGTTGGGTACCATGGTGTGGCATTGCAAGAAGCTTTGAGCCACGAGAGATGAGTGCTGGGAAATGAATCTCAATCCTTTCAAAGAGCAGTATATGTTTTTAACTACTGAGCCATCTGTCCAGCCCTAATAATTCTTTTGTTAATGTGAAAAATTATAAACATGTAATAATAATTCTCTGATTCTTAATTTCTTAGTGAAAATACTATTAAACAAACAATTGTTTGGCATGGAGGAGGTGGAGAAGTGGAAGCATGAAGACCTCTCTTTCAAATTTAGCAAGCATCCCCCAAGCGCATCTTAACTGTGCTGACTTGATTATTGTCCACCCCTGGGACAGCCACAGTGGCACATGGATAGATGCTCTGTCCCAAATGTTATGTGTTCATACCCTGTCCAGGCTGACACAGGCAAAGAATAGGAAATGGGTAGAATGGACGGCTCCTATTTCTTAGGAGGCTTACATATATTTAGTCAGATCCAGCCTTCTGATCTGCTTGCTTGAATCTGTCATTTGATTTCATTTCAGATTTTGTCATGACTTTGATGTTGTGGTACTCACATACCAATACCACCCCGCTTAATATTTAGTATCTCATCAATATGCCTTGTCCCTTACAAACAAGTGACTCTGATAAACCTACTAGAATTAGAAACATCACTGAGGAAAAATGAATTAAATTTAGAAGAGAATGTATCGGTCAAAATCTCTAGAAGGTCATAACCACACAATTCTTTGATATATACAGCTCCCTAACTAAAAAGGCCACCTTCTTTTATCTTCCTGGGAGTAAATAATGTTCTCATTGTTAACCATGAAAAAAAATAGTTTTAAATAGAAAACATCTTTAATTAAGTACCTCCTCTTTGAATGTCAAAACAAGTCAAGTTTTTAATTCTGAGCTACAGCTTAGAATTGCTAAATTTTTGTCCTCGCTCTGAGATGATATTTAACTAGTTGGTTAAAAGCTCTGTCTTTTCTCACAAATATATGTGTTAAACTCTACGTGATCTTGTCACACCATTTCACCCACTTGAGACAGTCACAGGTAATGGGAGAGAAAACTATTTCGAGGTGTCTAAATCTGAATTTGTGCCAGGCTTTGTCATTCTCTAGAAAGACGAACATTGGGCAAGGAATTAATTTCTCTGGTGTCACTCCTTCTCTACTAGCCTGTTTACCGAACATGGTTTAAAGGCTTACATGAGAAATCCATGGAACTTTCAGCTAAGGGTAGTCACTGTTATAACCACTCTCAGGATTTATTCAGTCCTTTTTAATTTTCTAGTCATGTTCTTAACTTTATAAAAATTGGAAAAATCAGAATCCCTTCATTTATTATATTCATTAATGCATAATATTTTCCTCATAAATCTGTTGTTTCAATATTACAAGACATCAGACAGTTTTAAGATAAATGTTTTCATACTTTGTATTTTATTTCATTGCTTAAAAGAATAGGCATTAGATCAAGCACTAGTTTTTTTGGTATTACATTTATGTGGCTTCTTCAAGGAAGTACCTCAGACTTTTTCTTACTGTGTGTGGTAATAAGATTGAACCCAGAGCTTCACATGTGATAAGCAAACCATTAGACTACATTAGACTACCATTAGTCTACCATTAGACTACACTCTAGTCCACAGACATCTAACTATAAGGATTTCAAAATTACCATCTTTAAATAGGTATTAGATGAATTATCATCAGATTCTGTGCCAAGCTAAATCTCAACCAAATGTGTATGTGCTTGTGTGTAAACAGGGATTTGTGCATACAATATAAATCACACTATTTGTTTTTGTAATGCTAATAGATAAATACAGTGATTTGAATAAGAATGGTCCCCATAAGCTCATTGATGTGAATGCTTCGTGATTAGGGAAAGGAACCACTTGAGAGGGAGGAGGTGGCTTTGCTGGAGTAGATTGGTCTTGCTGGATGAAGTGTGTCACTAGAGGTGGGCTTTGGAGTTTCTAATGCTCAAGCAAGGCCTGGTCTCTCTCTCTCTCTCTCTTCCTGCCATCTATGGATTTTGATACAGAAATCTTTGCTCTATCTCCAGCCACATGTCTGTCCAGGTACAACCACGCTTCCTGCTATGCTCTTCAGGGACTAAACCTCCAAAACTATAAGCAAACCCCATTTAAAGTGCTTTTCTTTATAAAAGTTTCTGTGGTTATGGTGTCTCTTCACGGCAATAGAACGCTGGCCTAAGACAGAATTGGTACCAGGGAGTAGGGTATTGCAATAACAGGCCTGATCATACTTCTTCTTAGCAGGATGTGAACTTTGGAACTTTGGATAAGAAAAGCAGTTGACTGTTTTAAGTGGGGCCATGTTAGTAGGAACAGAAATGACAGTGGTGCAGAGAGAAATGTAGATTGTGATGGCCCAGCTCACAGGGATACAGATGTGTCTGAGAGATAATTATTATTTATTACAATGTATTCAGATTGTATCCAGCTGTAGCACCCCCTTGTCCCTTCCCCTACACCCCTCCCCTAGATAGGGGAGGTCCTGCTCCTCTTCTGACTGACCCTAGCCTGTCAGGTCTTCTCAGGGATGGCTGCATCATCTTTCTCTGTGGCCTGGCAAGGCTACACCCCCTAAGGAGAGGTGATCAAAGAACGAACCACTCAGTTCATTTAAGAGACAGCCCCTGATCCCCTTACTTCGGAACCCACTTGGAAAATGAGCAGCCTATCTGAGCAGGGGATATAGGTCCTTTCCATGCATGGTCCTTGGTTAGAGTATCGGTCTGCAGGCCCCCTTGGGCCCGGTGTTTTGGCTCTGTTGTTCTCCTTGCGGAGTTCCTGTCCCCTCCAGGTCTTTCTATCTACCCCTTCTTCCATAAGGTTTCCTTTACTGTGCCCAAAGTTTGCCTATGAATCTCAGCATTTTCTTCAATATCCTGATGGGTAGAGTCTTTCAAGAGACCTCCTGTGGAAGGCTTTTGTACTGTTCCCTGTCTTCTCCTACTTCCTGTTTACTCTTAGGAATGAGGTTTCTGACTCTTCCCTAGGGTTCTCCTTGTTGCTTAGCTTCTTTAGGACTATAGATTCTAGTATGTTTATCCTATATTATATGGCTAATATCCACTTATAAATGAGTATATACCATATGTGTTTTCTGCTTCTGGGTTACCTCATTCAATGTAATCTTTCTAGTTCCATCATCTGCCATTCGATATCCCTCTGTTGAGAATTCTCTGTTAGGATGTCCCTCAACTGAAGAATGCAGACAGAAATTGTGGTACATTTACACAAGGGAATACTACTCAGCAGTTGAAAACAAGGAAATCACGCCTATTCATTTCTTAATTTTATGTAAGTTTATTTACTTTACTTTCTGAAAGTGCCCCCTTCTTCCTCTCCTCCCAGTCCTCTCCCCACTTCCCCTCCTTCTCCGCTTTCTTTTCTGACAGAAGAGGGGAGTTCCCCTTCCCAGTATTAACCTCCCCTACATATCAAGTCTCAGCAGGACTGCACATAACTTTATCACCTGAGACCAGGCTAGGCAGCCACAGGGGAAGGGATTCAAAAGCAGGCAATAGAGTCCATGTTAGAAACAGTGCCCCCTTCCACTCCCCAGGTGACCTTTATGAAGACCAAGCCTCCCTTAAGCTACATGTGTTCAGGGGAGAACTAGGTCCAGATCATGAATGTTCCTTGGTTGTTGACTCAGTATCTGAAAGACCCCATGAGACTCGGCTAGTTGTCTCTGTTGGTCTTTTTATGAGGTTCTTGTCCCTCCAGGTCCTTCCATCTTTCCCCCAATACTTCCACAGGACCCCCTAGTTCTCCCCCATGCTTGTCTACAAGTTCCAACATCTTTGTCGATCTGCTGTTGGCTGAAGTCTCCCAGAGGACAATCAAGTTAGGCTCATGTCTGAAAGAATAGCAGAGTATCATTATTGGTGTCAGGGGCAGGCTTCCTCTTATGGCTCTCTCCGGTTGGACCAACTGTTGTTTGGACTTTCCCTCTATCTTTGTTCCCTCATTATCCCTACACTTCTTGTAGGCAGAATAATTTTTGTTTCACAGGTTTTGTTAGTCAGTTGTTGATCCCCTCCTTCCATGAGTCCTGCCTGTCTAGGAGGTGGTCACTTCCATCTTCATGTCTCTCCCGGTTAGGAGTCTCAGCTAGAGTCACACCCATGTCTCCCAGGCACCTACCCTGTCACAGGCCTCCAGCTAGACCAAGAGATGTCCATCCGCAGTTTCTCTTCTTGTTCCCAGCCCTCTCGCCTCTCATCCAGTTCTCCGGACATCTGATCACCGCCCTTGCTTCCCTTCCCATTCCATCTCCTGCCAAGTTCCTTCTCTTCATCCAATTCTGCTGTCTATTCTATTTCCCCTTATGAGTGACATTTAGTCATCTTCCCTTGGGGTCTCCTTCTTACTTAGCATCTTTGGGTTTATAAATTGTAGTATATTTATCCTGTACTATAGGTCTCATAGCAGGTGACATATACAGAAAAGATCTTCATCAACCCTACATCAGACAGAAAGCTGATATCTAAAGTATACAAAGAGCTTAAGAAATTAAACACCGAATCAAATAATCCAGTTAAAAGTGGGGTACAGGGATAAACCGAGCATTCACAACAGAAGAATCTGGAATGTCTGAGAAACACTTAAAGAAATGCTCAATTTCCTTAGCCATTAGAAAATTGAAAATCAAAATGATTCTAAGACTTCATCTTACACCAGACAGAACAGCTTAGATCAAAAACTCAAGTGGCAACATATGCCAGAGAGAATGTGGATTCAGCCACTGCTGGTGGGAGTGCAAACTTGTGCAACCTTTCTGGAAATCAAGCTGGAACTTTCTCAAAAAACTGAGAATAGTTCTAGCTCAAGATCCAGCTATGCCACTCCTGGGCATATACCCAAAAATACTCCACCATACAACAAGGACATTTTCTCAACTATGTTCATAGGGGCTTTATTCTTAGTAGCCAGAAACTAGAAACAACCTCAACCAAAGAATGGATATAGAAATTGTGGAACATTTACACAATGGAATACTACTCAGCTATTTAAAGAAAAACACAAAGAATTCATGAAATTTACAGACAAATGGATGAAACCAAAAAGGATCATCCTGAGTGAGGTAACCCAGAAAACAAAAGAGGAGGTGCCTCTTTTTACTGCAAGTTGGTATGCCATGGCTTTTTGACATTAATCAAGGCAGGCCATTTTATAAAGAAAAATGGAGAAAGACTGGACGGGGGGATGACTGGGAGGAGAGGAAGGAAGAGAAACTGAGGTTAGGGAATAAAATAAACAATATTCAAATTTAAAAAGATTGAGGGAGTTGAACAAATTTTCTAAAAATGCATGATGAATTTCCAGTAAGCATTACTTGTCAATTATATTCAAGTGAAAACTCTAAAAGAGAAAAACGATGAACTTGAAAAATGAATGAAGAAATTAAACACACAGAGTTCATTCACTGGAAAGCAAATGCAAGCTGGAAAGGGTTTCTTTTTTTTTTTTTTCTTAAGGTAAGCAAGGTCATTGTCCTCTTCTTTAATAAACATCAGAAGCTGTCAAATCCTGTTTCTTTGCTTCTCAGTGTTCTTTTTTTAGGCTTTAAATTAAGAGATCTGTGTACATTGCTTGCAAGTGTAAACTGTGAAAATTAGTTTTGAAAGGAAAGGTCTATGGTACAAATCATCATTGAATATACATCTTAGTGATCTAAAAAGATCACTAGGAAAGTGTTTTTCAGTGTCAGGTAATAGTCACCATGATTAGTTGCTTATTTTTATGTCATTTTTTACCACATATTTGGGTGACCTTTGTCAGATTGCTTTTTAAGGCTAATATTTCAAGTAATTTTAATAGAAGTATGTTCTTTCCTGATATTATGGTAATTATCACTCTTTCTTGTTGTCTATACTGAATGATTTATCCAACAAACAATTCTCCAGTGGCTATTACAGAACGGCTGTTAGTTCAGACACAGAAAACAGAACAGTTGAAAATAAAGGCTAAATTCACACTCTTTAACAGCTGACATTTAAGTGGGAGACCTCAACTAAATAAAAACACCAACAGTGCTCTGTAAGTGCCACGGAGAAGAATGCAGAGTGCAAAGAGCACAAGAGCTTCATATATTGGTGGATGGTGGTGACTGAAAAGGGCATGGGCCGAAAATGTCAGGCCAAGAACATATCAGAAAGCTGTGAAGGGAGAATTCACTTGGACAACTGGAGAGAGACTGGTTCAGTCACAGAGAATGACAAGTACTGAAATCTGGAGGGAGGAACATGTTCAGAATATCAGAGAAATGGAGCTCTGTGGTAGTTTTAGGCTTAGTCATTGGCCCCCAGTGAAACAGGAAGCTTCGAACAGTTCTGAGCAGAAAAATAGCAATGTCTTGGGTGTTGGCTGTTGTCCTGGTTACTTTTCTTCCTTCAGTGGGGAAACACTTGACAAAAACAGCTTAAGGACAGAAAGGTTTATTTTGGAACAAAGCTCTAGGATATAATCCAACATGTTTTGGCATGGAGCTCCAGAATATTGTCTATTACAGTGGAAAGCATGGTGGCAGGAGCCAGAGGTATCTGGTCGCAATGCATCCTCCATCAGGAAGCATAGAGAGATGACTGCTGCAGTTCAGGCTAAGTGTTTCCTTGTTATTCCATCTGGGACCCAGCTAATGGAATGATGCTGAGTACCTTTTGGTGCCACTTTCCACTTCCTTCCTCATAGACATGCCCAGAGGTTAGTTTCCATGGTGATGCTAAATCTATTCAAATTGACAAGATTAGCTATCACAGCTGGCCAATTGAAAATGGATTGAGTCTGTCCAAGGACAATTAAAACAATCCGACTATTCTTGCAATGTAGGCAAAATAAGATACAGGCTTAGAACAAATTGGAAGCCAGGGAAAGGATAAATATGTTATATTTTAGCTACTTGTTGCTGTTATAGTGGCCTTGTTTATTTAGACAAGCTCTAAAGTAGAAAACATGCCTGATAAAGGAACTCATATCATGAAGACAATAGACACTCAGCAGGCAGAAAGAGATTTTAGACCACAGCCTCAAAGAAAATCACAGCCTTGAACAGGACATCAGCACTGCTTTAGGCTAGAGGGAACTTGTGTATACTAAGAGATTAACAGATACTGAGATGGACTGCCAGGGAAGGGGATAAGGTATTAGTACCAAAGGCTAAATGGCTGGAATCTAATGGGAGATGCATGCAATGCAGTCCAACACAAAGAAAAGGAGCCTCCTAATTGTGATCTTGGCCTGGGAGGAAATCTGACCTCCTCAAACCTTTAGGTATATCGCAGAGATGGAAGAAAGTGAGAAGGGAACATCTAGCATATAGCATGTAGAAAAATAAGTACATGTTTTTTTCACCTGTGTTAAATACTGATTTGTTGCCTTTATGAATATTAATTTATTCTTTGTTCAGAAATTTGGAGAAAATATTTCTCTAAATTAGAGTTCCAAGAGAACATTTTCGTTCACTAAAGAACCATTTCTGAGGAGAAATATGGCATTTCAATGATCAGAATTTTTAATTCAACCTTAATTTACTTAACATTTCAACAAACATGACTTTGAATTAATCTTACACCTCAGGAAAAAAGTAATTTATAAAATATTAGAGATGACCATTTTGATGCCTTGTCTTAGATTTATGTTAATTTTTATTTGTGTGCTTTTGTATATCTGTGTGTGTGTGTGTGTGTGTGTGTGTGTGTGTGTGTGCCATATCTGAGTGCCAGTGCCCATGGAGAATGAGAAAGGAGTCACAGATTTCAGGATTAAAAAGTTGAGTCACATCTCTTAGAGCTGAAGTTACAGGCAACTGTGTGAAGCCCAGTGCAGATGCTCAGCACTGAGATGCAGGCCTACAGTAGAACAAGTAAGTGCTCTGTTGATGGATTTGAACAACTCTTGGTGTATAAATAAGATTTAATAAATAAGTAGTTATATGATCTCTCACTTAATTCTGCTCCCCACACCCTGTCACCCAGTTCCCTCTCCTCATTTACTTTTGACATCAATTCTATTTCCCCTTTCTGAGTGTGAGTCAAGCATCCTCTCTTTGACCCTCCATGTCACTTAGCTTCTTTGGGTCTGTGGATTATAGTATGGTCATTCTGTACTACTTGGCTCATATCCCCTTAGAAGTGAGTATATGCCATGTGTCTTTCTGGGTCTGGGTTATCTCATTCAGGATGACCTTTTTTGTTCCATCCATTTTCCTGAAATTTTCATCATTTTTTTGTTGGTTTTTAATAGCAAAGTAGTATCCCATTGTGTAAATGTACCACATTTTTCTCTATCCATTCTTCAGTTGAGGGACATCTGAGTTGCTTCCAATTTCTGGCTACTATGAATAAAGCTGCTATGAACATAGCTGGTCAAGTGTCCTTGTTTGGTGTGGCATCTCTTGGGTATATTATCAGGAGTGGCATAGTTGGGGCTTGAGGTAGAACTTATTCCCAGTTGTCTAAGAAAGTGCCAAATTGATTTTCAAAGTGGGATATCAGACATGGGAAGAGTGAGGGTGGGAGGAAATAGTTCTGGGAGAATGAAGGGAATGTGAGGAGGAAGGACATCCCTAAGACAAGCTGGAGACCTGCAAATGCAGCAGGTTCCTGGAAGGGCATGGGAGTGTCTCTAGCTGAGAGTTTTACTTGTTGCTGACATAGAGTCTCAAGTGGCCACCTTCTTGGCAAGCAGATCTTCCACTGAAGGTAGGGAGACACCATTCTACCCACAAAGCCTTCAACCCCAAATTGGCCATGCTTACAGGAAGTACAGGGATAAAGATAGAGCAGAGGTGGAAGGAATGAGATTGCTTCAATTTACACAATTTTTTTTAATTTATAAAGAAGGAAAATACTTAAATTTGTAAGCCAATTAATCATTATCACTCAAGCCATTTAAATTTGTTGAAAATTCAGGCAGAAAACAGAAATCTTCGCTTTACACAGCTAAAGAAGTTGAGAAGCATGCTACATGGCTGCCATCAGTAAGGCATCCTCTTCAGTCAGGGAAATGGTAACTGCAGATTGCTTTAGTGAGAGAACATTTCTCAAAAAATTAAATGGAGAATAATTGAGGAGAGCTCTCAATATCCACCTCAGTGCTACACACACACACACACATAATAAAACAGTAAATGAAATAAAATGATTCCACAATTTCTGTTTCAATGATTCTTATTTTAACCAACTGAGGTCTGTGGTGCCTCAAAAGAGAAGACACAGTGGATGGAAATGGAATAGCACAGTTATAAAAATTAAATTGTGTGTTTTAACCAATTAAATTGAATAGGTAAATTTGATAATGTAAGTATTTTAATTTTTTAAAATGTAAAAGAATAAAATAGAGATCTACTCTGAAAATAGTAAAAGACAGCTTAGATCCTGTATTACCTAATTTTCAGCCAAGATTTAATTTTGTGTGGAAAATAAATAAGGATGTCTACAACACTATTATGCAAAATTATTTTCATCTTTAATAAAAGGTAAAATTATATATATATAAAGTGAAGACATTTTTGAAGTGAATCAGTTATTGATATGTTATCAAAAATCAGTTAAATATGCATCCTATAGAAATATTTCAGTGGGATCAACTACATTTCTTATAAGCAAGTTAAAATATTTCCTTTGGAAAGAACTGGAAAGACATACAAAACAGTAAAATGAATTGTGCACTTTGATAAGATGACAGAACTGTTTACATGAGACTTCGTCTACAGCACTGTGCACATAGACCTTCCTGTGTCTCATCGCCACAGTGACAGTTCTGCCGTGGACATTACAACCTTCCTCCTTGCTGGCCTCAGCTGTGCTTGCTCTCTCATGTGGCCTTGCAGACTCACATTCATTGAACTCTGACTGAGGCCATGATCATATTTTCATACCACAATTACTGTCTGCTGAGTCAGCATCATCTCTCTCCCAGACTGACTTCCATGGGCCTCTTCACTGAGGTTCTGGCTCCCAGCTTGGTCTTGTTATGCCCAGAATAATTTTTAATGATATTTTAAAAATGCTAAGCCCAGCACAGTAATATTAATTCACTTGCAAACCTTTTTAGGATAAACTACAACACTCATATTTTGTCCCAAAACATTCTACAATCATCTGGTGGCTGATCACTCCTCCTCTTTATATGACTCACCCCTGTGCACTGGGCTCTGTGAATTCTAGCCTTTTCTAAATCCTTAATCCGTTATTACTTATTTTTCATACTTCAGGCACATTAGTTATGTTTATGAAAACATTTTATATTCCTTTTCCTAGACAAATTTTGTCTTATCTTACAGGTTTAGTTTTGTTTAACATACATACAATGGATTTTTTTATTAATTACAGATTATTCACTTTTTATCCCAGCTGTAGCCCCCTCCCTTGTCCCATCCCAATCCCTTCATCTCTCCCTCTTTTCCTCTCATGTCCCTTCCCCAGTCCACTGATGGGGGAGGTCTTCCTCCCCTTCCTTCTGGCCCAAGTCTATTAGGTCTCATCAGGACTTGCTGCATTGTCTTCCTCTGTGGCCTGGTAAGGCTGCTCCCACCTCAAGGGGTGGTGATCAAAGAGCCGGCCACTGAGTTCATGTCAGAGACAGCCCCTGTTCCTGTTACTAGGGTACCCACTTGGAGACTGAGCTGCCATGGGCTACATCTGTGCAGGGGTTCTAGGTTATCTCCATGAATGGTCCTTGGTTGGATTATCAGTCTCAGAAAAGACCCCAGTGCCCAGATTTTTTGGTTCTCTTGCTCTCCTTGTGGAGCTCCTGTCCCTTCCAGGTCTTTCTATCTCCCCCTTCTTTCATAAGATTCCCTTTACCCTGCCAAGTTGCCTATGAGACTTAGCATCTACCTTGACATCCTGTTGAGTAGAGTCTTTCAGAGGCCCTCCATGGTAGGCTCCCGTCGTCTTCCCTGTTTGTTTAATTTCTTTTTCAAAACAAGAAGTCATGCACATACACCTCCAGATATGTTCTCTATTTTCCATTCTATAATCTAACCTGTAACAGCAATAGAAATCATCATTTTCCCTTATCCATAGATTATTAATCCCCAGTAATCTTTGCTACAGAAATGGGTTAAATAACATATAGAGGAATTAGTATCAGCAATATGGCTGCTCTGGCAAAGGATCATATCTGAAGACATTCTAGGTCTATGTGATATGACTGAAATACAGACACGCATGTAGTATACACATTTAATCCCAAAGAAGGGAAGAAAGATTAGTTTACAGAAGGAAGCATCCAGGTTTGAAAAATGACATTGAGGAGGAGACAAAGTGACAAATCAGAGAAAGGTTTGACACAATGAATCAGAGGTAGGATATGCCCAATTCCCAAGGAAACAGCTCAGGAAAGAGAGCCTACTTAAAAGAAGTGCAAAGTGAAGGAGCAGTGGAGTGTGAGGGGTGTGTCTGGCAGCAGTGGAGTATGAGGGGTGTGTCTGGCAGCTTTACCAGGACAGTTTTACAGACACAGGTTGCAGAGTTCATGAGCCAGAGAATGAGGAGCCAGAAGATTAGAACAAATTGCTAGAGTTAGTTTGAGACCAAGCAGAGAATTCTGTCAGAAGCCAAGAAAAGTCAGTCTGAATCAGTCAGGCTGGTGAAAAGCTTGGGCCAGAACAGCTGAGTTGAACCAGCTAGTGAGAGTTCAGAAATAAAACTTGAAGGATGAGTTTATACAGCAGTAATTCTTGGAGGCTGAACCATTTTAGGACTAGGTTATTAGATGGAGGCTGGAAATTGTAGCCTTTCAGGGTTCAGGTTTACAGAAGATTAGGTTTTATGGAGGATAGAAACTTCCAGGCTTAGGCCTAGGGGTAACTAAAACAAAGAAAGAAACCTCTCTGTCTCAGCCCAAGGCATTTATTCACACAGCCTAGGTACAGGCCTCATCTCATCCCTTCATCTGAGGAAATAAAAACAGCATTTACACTAGTGATTTGATAAAAATGGAATGGTAGCCATTGAACCCAGTATATCAGCATGTGTCGCTTAGGAAGAAATTGTCATATTCTCAGAAAGTAATCTTCTAGCTTCTAAGACTAGTATCTCAGTTCTGGGAATCTTACCCTAGAGGACAATGTCCTATGGATACCAAAGTCAACTATCTCCCAGTTTCTTGTTAGAGTTCTTTCATCTCTCACTGAAATGTCTATCAAAATTCAAAATGAGAATAACCACAAATCATCTATTAATAATTTTTTCATATAAAAATCTATATGCCATGCTGAAGCCATGAGTTTAAATCACAAGTGAGACAGTCACATGAATACATTTTCTAGAGACATTCTTAAGTATGTAGTTATTATAATTGCATAGGTAGTAAAAGAAGTTTTTTTTCCTCTACATCTGTCTTAAATAATACAAAATATGTGTATACATGAAGACTGAGATTTAATAAAGCCAAGAATTCCTACTGCTTGCTTTTTTTAGGCAGGGTCTTATTATGTGTCTCAAGGTCAAACAGAACATTTTAAAGTAATTGTTTACATGTGTCTCTTACTGGTTTATTTACAAAATGTAATATAGAAGATTCCACAAAGAACAGCTCACACATCAAATCGAAACACTGAATAGTTTTATTTTTACAGAATTTTTTATTGGACCATAGCATAGCTATTCCAACTTATTATTGTAACATCTAAAGATGTTTTTACTGCACAACCAAAGATGACAGTAGTTAGGAGAAATACTCTGTGGCTAGAGAATACAAAAATATTTCATAAATTGACCTTCACAGAACAGAATTTTATGGTTTCCTATGATACAAACTACAAAGCACACTGAGAGCTGGTGTAACTCAGAATTGCTGCTTTTATGTTGGCTAAGAAGCAATTTTGCTCACACCATCTTCCTCATTTACATCAAACTCCATCGTAGTGGCCAGAGCACATAATCGTTCAAGGCCACAATGAAAAGTACTGAATTTTTTTTCACCTGTA
Organism: Pachyuromys duprasi; assembly: GCA_028658305.1. NCBI lineage: Eukaryota > Metazoa > Chordata > Mammalia > Rodentia > Muridae > Pachyuromys > Pachyuromys duprasi. The sequence goes on along the minus strand of CM053752.1, from coordinate 75,748,291 downwards.
ACTCCAGATCTAGCTGACCTTGTGCCCTTTTCTGGTCTCATTAGATATCTGTACTCACACACACATATACTACTCACTGACACATACCTACCTACACATGAATGAAAAAAAACAACTTTTTTTTGTTCTTGTTTTATTTTATTTTTTGCTATTGTTTTCTGAATACACTGTAGCAGCATTGGGGGCCTCTTAGACTTGTAGACCAGACTTTAAGTCAAACAACTCTTTTACCTCATTTGCTTCTTCCACATAATGGGAAACAGAATCTGAGAGTAACTTCACAGAACACTCACCTGGTGGTTCTTGCACCCTGATGTACTCTTACCACTCTACTGCAGCCTAATGTAAACACTATGAAAGCAGGTATGATGATATAATTTACAAGCATGTACAATTAAGGAAATGCTAGTCATCGACTTCTGGTTATATTTAGAATAGTTGATTTTTAAAATACTCTCTGAGAAACATTAATTTCTTCAGAATTTTTGAAGTCACCAGTTTTGTCCACCTGCACAACAATACTGACAGTTTTTCTTGCTTAGCAAATTACGCAGCCATGGCTCTGGGGCTGATAACCACAAGTGATGGCTTTGCCTATGAGAGACGGTTGTCCTGACTATGCCCTCCTGTCCAGTACTGCCAAAGTCTGCCACACAGAATTAGCGCACTACACTAGCTGCACCTCCTCTAAGAGGACTGCTACCTGTGTCATTGAGCACACTCTTTACCAGGTACAGTCTGGAATCGCTCACCCAGGACTAAGCATATATTGTGTTGAGTTGTCATTTTCCTTCTGGATTAAAAGCAAAAGAGTGTTTTGCCTGAAGGTGCTTTGCACGAAGCCAAAACACTCTGTCTTGCAGGGTCTATGTGTGCTACTCTGATCTCAACTCTGCTTCCATCTCCTTCCATAATCAGCAATTCCCAAATCCCTGCAAGTCCTGTTTTAGCACAGCTCTGCAGTAACTGCCAGAGGAAGCATGTTGTAGAAAGCATGAGGTGAAACTTTATTCTCTGGAGTCAAAATTGAAAAGGGTGGTTTGGTCCTTTCTGTCTCAGCTTTACAGTGGCATCTTACATACAGTCTCAAAATTGCTTAAGTAGTAAGAATAATTCAAACTTTTGACGTTATTAAGTTTGCAAAACTCAGATTCCGGAGCTGAGGAGGCAAAGAAGCAGGTCCCTAAGGCTTGTTTAGTCAAAGTTCTTTATGTCAACAACAAAACAATGGAAGACATTGTCTTAAAACAAAGAGATAAACACATAACATAGATAGCCCCTGAGGAACAGTGGCTAGGATTGCTCTCTTGCCTCTGTATGCGCACGCACAAACGTGCATTCATGCTCAAACATACAGGTGCAACTGCGCATGCACCAACATATGTAAACATGAAACAAGTTGAATGAGCTTTAGGGGCATCAGATCATTGCTTATTTCACACATACCAGACCATATCATGTTGACTCTGATTCACTTTCCTCTGAGGGACATAGCAACTCCTTTGTTAGCATATTTTTAGCTCTGTCAACAGTCGGCTTCCAAATGAATTATTATGTTTTTTCTTTTGAAACTCAGTCCTTTTCTTTATCTCCTGAATGGGTTCACCAAAATATATTGTCCTATATCTTTCCTCTTAGATAGAACATTAATTCCCATAAAAAAGAGAGAGAGAAGAGAGAGAAATTTGCCTACGATTAAGATGAGCTTTATTATATGTTATTGTTTACACATTCAACAATGTTTTCTTCTAGTTCAACAGGTTTTGGAAAATTTCCCTTATTTCATTAGACATAAGTCATTAGACATAAATTTTCAATAGAAAATTGTCCACCACATGGGTTTACTTTGGCTTTTCTCGGTTGCTGGTCTTAAAATTGAGCTCACTAAATTCCCACAGTGACATCATTCTTTTTTGCCTATACTAACTATCCCTCTAATTCCAGGGACTGAAACAGTCAGTGCTGCTTCTAAGAATGGTGCCTTGCTCATGGTATCATTGAAGTCTATAGAAAGCTTCCTGTAATTGACCCAGATGTCACTAAAGAGACAAATTTCACTTGTATTTCCTTCGTATGGGAACTTTTCATGAAGTACTTTACCTAAAGAAATCTGCCAGAAATTTGTCAGAAATCACCAGCTAAATGGAATCAAACACAGGCTTCCATGTCCTCTCCCAGATTTGTAAAAGCAAACGTGTATGCTTTCAAATTTGCATTGAAAAAGAAAGAAAGAAAGAAAGAAAGAAAGAAAGAAAGAAAGAAAGAAAGAAAG
>CM053752.1:75711828-75745519 GCA_028658305.1 Pachyuromys duprasi | reverse complement strand
AAAGAAAGAAAGGAAGGAAGGAAGAAAGAAAGGAAGGAAGGAAGGAAGAAAGAAAGAAAAAGAAGATGGAAAATTAGCCACATCATAGTTAATTTCAAATGAGATACTCTTGTCACTAGACTCTGTTACTCCAGGACATTGCTTTGTTTTGCTGCCCTAATCTGCAATTCCTCTCTTGGAAAACAGAAACAAAAACAAAAACCATCCTCTCCCCTGAGATCATGTGCTCAACCACACTTTCCCCTGGGCAGACCCACGGTTTTCTGTGACAGCAGTCGAAATTTCAGTACATGATGGTGTTTGTAAATGCAAACAATGGCAAAATACCATAGACCTCACTATGAAACTCAGCTAAAACAAGTATTTGTGGCTCCTCTGCAAGGTTGGCACTTAAACGTGTTTCCATGACTCCACAGCCTCCCAGGGTCACAGCTGGGCCTTAAGTGTTTCTTTCAAACTTGGGGCTTGTGCTTTGAAAGTGAAATCTTTTGGTTGCTCATCTTTGTCAAATTTCAATAAAAGTTTTGGCGTTTTTGCAGGTCATCAGATGTTTACTGACTAACAAGGAAATCATTCGTGATGCCCAAAATTGTTCCAAATGATACCGGATAATTACACTTCAAAGTATGCCATTCCAGAATTAAGAAGACCAGACAGTTTGTTCTTACTATGGCACGTGCTATGCCATTCAGCAGTTTATTTATAGGCTGATTTTGTTTTGCTCCTCCCGCTCAGTGTTAAGCTGCCCTGTTGCACATATAAAGTGCTGATCTAATTGGCCTGGAAGAGAACCTTTTCCCATCTAACATAAAGATGGTAGATAAGTAATCCACTTAGAGCACCCCCCCCTTCTACGCTACTGTAATTTGCAGGGGCTTGTTGTGCTGTTCATGGGAGTCCATAAAACATGTGTTTCTAAGAGGAGAGAAATTGCAAAGAATGTAGGCCTTCCTCTGGGCAGTTGAAAGCTTTTCGCTCAGACACAGTGGGGCTGCTTTCCGTCAATGCTTTTGACCATCCACAGGCTAACCCTGCAGAGGAGGGACTCTCTCAGGAAAAAGCTTTAGAAAAGATGAGGTCTTTTTGCACTTCTGCAGCCCCAGCCTGTGAACTTCCTATCATTGGGACTGTATCTCACTTCCTGTGGCTCCACATTGTTATTTTTAGCAGAAAGTACAACCCTCAAAGAGAGGGGGCTGGAATGAGCTCCCCAAGCCATCTGTTCTTCCGTGGTTTTCAGCGCTGTGTCCCCCAGGATCCACTGATGAGTGTATTAGAGGTTAATGCCTTCACAGGTCCTTTATAAAGGATTCTTCCTCTGGATGCTAGCACAGTGGTAACACCACTAAGGACTTTAAAGCATTTCACGGTCTTTGTTTGAGACAATGATTGTAGTTATCACTGTAGTAGGCCTGAATTACCACCACTCAATTTATGATAAAGAAATAGCATTCCCTGATATTTGTGATATATTTGAATTCCTGTGGCTGCAGCTTCTGAGACATGAGAGAAGCGTATCTCCTTTTTGATAATTAGAAAACTGTCTTCTATAAAACATGGACAGCCAGGAGCTTCATATGGTTGTGTTTCTCAAGTTCTTAACAAAGTCTCAGCAAGGAATAATTAGCTCATGAATATAAATATTCACATATTAAGAGATTTGTATTTTGTCTGAGAGTCTGTGAAGTATTCTCTGAGTTAGCAAACAGTTTTCTTCTTAGAGTTTCATTGGTAGTCCTTCTAATTGTGTGTTGGCTTATGTGTTACATGGCTTCATTGGATACATACTCCACTGGCTTCATTGGATGCATACTCCACAAACTCTGTATTGATTATTCTTTTTTCCCCTCATTTATATACTTGTAACCCCTTCCCCCCTCCGGTTCTAGTCACACCCTCCCTTCTTCCTCTCCTCCTCCCATTTCATAGAAAAGGGTAGCTCCCTTTCCCATACACCTCAGCTCATCTAGTTGCATCAGGACTGAGCAACTGCAATTGTGTCTTGTCAATGCAGTCTTACCAGGAGAAAGTGTTCTAGAAGCTAGCAAATGAGTCCCTGTCCTGTGCAGTCCTCACTACCCTTACTAGAGTCCCCACATGCACCCTAAACTACCCATCTGCTACATCTTTGTAGGGGGCCTGGGTCCAGTTCATGCATTGTCCTTGGTTGATGCTTCAGTCTCAGCAAACCTCTCTGGGCCCTGGTTGGTCGGCTGTGCTGTTTTTTTCTTGGGAAGCTCCTGTCTGATATCATGATCTGACAGATGAAGACATACTACCAGTAGAGGTGAAATAGCTATTATGTTCACTGTGCTGTAAGAGAAGTTGAGATTTCAATCCACAGGGGACCAACTTCCAGCTATAGCTTACTTTGTCACCCAACAGAATACATTCTTGTGTATATTCACCTTTTAGGAAATTCATGATTTGTTCTGCCTAAGTGCTGTTAGCTTGCCATCCCCCCCTCCCACATATATATACTTCTCCTTTTTTGATTATTTTTATGATAGTCTGAATATAGAAATGTGTTTTTTAACTTATTTGTGAAACTCTTGGAAATACCATTAAGTTATCTCATTTTCAAAAGCTTAAGATAAAAGTAATAATAATAAAAAGAACAATATAAGAAAAGAGAATAACAAAAAACAAAAACACTTTGCTTGCTGGCACCTAACACAAATGGCACATCCACATCCAAACGTTTTAGGGCAGATTAGCTTTAAAAGGTTTAGCCATTTGGGATTTTTCACTTCCAGTAATATGGTCAATTGAAACTAGTTACGATATTTTAATAGAAGTTTTCTTTTCATTAGAATTCTTTTAATACTGGATATAGGCTCTAACTAATAAAGATAATTATAAAATACATTAGGGTCCTTTTAAGGAAATGAGAGTTGACTAGGGCAAACTGCAGAAATTCCTTCTTGGCTGAGAATGAAAAAGACAGGATTTCTGCTCTATATAAAGTATTAACTAAGTGAGATGTAATCATAGAAATAAAGGTCCAGAACAGTAAGTCTGCTTCTATCCCACAGGGTATGTGTGCTCAGTATTCTCTGAGTATAAAATGTCACAGGTTGTCTTGGGTACACAGCTGATGAAACATGGCCTCTGTGCAGGTGATAAATAAAGGGCCATAAAGGCTCACTCATCTAATTAAAACTCAAATAAGAAAGTAGACTTTTGCACATGGGGACCTCAGTGAACTTAGAAATACATTTCTCTGTTTTGCAGGCTTCCTTTCATAAAATAAAATGGACATGCATATATCCCACTCCTAAACGAGATTAGCTCTATCCACAGAAATTAGTCAACATGACTATAGACCCTTAATCGGATTTTCTCTTTTTGGAAGAATATTAAATAATGATGCATGCACATACTCAGAATGTTTTACTATTAAATAATTGAAGTATGTGAATATTGGAGACTTTCTGAAGAGTACTTTGAATCTAGTACTATTATAACTGTGTCTTCTCTGTGATAAATACCTTTCACCTTTAAAATTAACCATTTAAGGGACAGTATAAGATTTGGCTTCCAGACTGTGAATGTATTTTGGGTGTTTTTAAAGAGGGACAGAGCCAGAAGTAGTTATTCTGCAGGGAATTCGCTGGCATTGGAAAAGCTGATGACCAGCTATTAATTAATAGTGGGATTGTTGCAGCTCAGGGAAGTTAGATACATGATATTGTTGACCTAGATTTCTCAATAATCTGGTCTTTCTGGAGAGCTTAGGAGCTAGCCATTATTTCTGTGATAACTTAGGTCTCCAACTTAGGTCTCTTGACAAACAGATGTGTTTGTGAAGTAAGGATTTCTTGTTTTAATAAAACATGCCTGCCAAATGCTTCATAAATATAATAAAGACCAACAGGTGACTCCCAGTAGCCAAAGTATAGACCTTCAAGATACTGTTTTTAAGAATATTTACTCTCTGGGCATGGTGGTGCACACCTTTGAGCCCAGCACTCAGGGAGGCACAGGCAGGCAGATCACTGTGAGTTCAAGGCTAACTGGTGAATAAAGAGAGTCTAGGATAGCCAAGGCTACACAGAGAAACCCTGTCTCTACAAACCAAAAATAGAACTTTTATCCAAGTATTTCTTCTCCACTCCTAGCTCTTTACAGAGCTATGAAGATTATAGGCAGAGGCCAGGGGATATGGCAGTGTTCCTGAGGACATGAACATGCACCAGGAATGGTTAAGGGGTTTGTCATATACATCTCAGGTTTATCAATAATATATAAAAACCATGAAATATTAAAATGTCTTTATACCATCAGAAAGCTGGTGTCAAGGCATGAAAGGCTTAAGTAATAAATTTCAAATTACAGAAAATTAGTTAAATGTTATATATAAAATAAATCACATGCAGAGAGAGAATGGAGAGAGTTACCTCATGGGTTTGTGCCTTTTGTTTTTGTGTCTTTCTACATTTTGGAATTTAGCCTTTAAGTTCTGATACAAAGCATCTTCATGTAATGCAGATACATTCATTCTTGTTTTTCAGTACTCAGATTGTGATCTTACTCATCCCAGCAAAAAATCTGACCTGATTAAAAAAAAAATGACTGGGATTGTGATGTTTAAAACACATTTTTAAAATCTCACCATTTCAATCATGTATTCCACTTCAACACAGACTATATTAAGCAGGTGTGATGGGTCAGAGAAACAGAGACTCTTACACACAGGCCCTGGAAAGCCTCCGTTGAACTTTTGGATCTCTCAAGGTAGAGAAAACTGACCCCCAAGTGTTGATTTACATAAGCTACTTGTCATTTACAAAGCAGCACACATGCCTAAGTGTGCATGAATGTATATGCACATCCAAACACCTACACGCCCCCCACACACAGCAATAAACACACACACACACTCACACACACACAAATAAATACAAAAAAAGCTATGAACTCCTGTAGTTTGTCTCCGAATACAGGGCTGACACAAAATATATACCATGCATAAGTCTGCTATCAGGTGCAAAATAAATATAGTAAGATAAGTATACATACAAAAGTTCAATACACAGTTGTGATGGTGGAGATATCACAGGCCAATAGTAATAATTAAGGTGTGCTCTGTTTGGCCATTAAGACACACTAGCTAAATAAGCCTGATACTTTTAAAGTTAGTAAAGGCTTTTCTTCAGTCAATATATTTAACAGCCAATTATAGTTATATTCCCCAAAGCGTAAGTGTTATATATTAGTTTGTTAGGGCTGCCAAAGCAAAATACCACAGATCGGAGTAGTATCAACCACAGGAATTCTTTTCTTTTAGTTCTGAAGTCAGAAAATTGAAGGTCAAGGATCAGCAGGGTATTTTCCCCCTGTGCAGACAGTAAAGGACATATCATTCCTCACCTCTGGCCTGGGCTTAGAGATGGCTGATCTAATTCTGCCTCCTCACTTGGCCTCTGTGTGGAGATGTCCTTGCTGTCTCTATGTTTATGTTGCTTTTCTTTATAATGATGCTGGAAACTTCTTCTAGGGAAACCATTCAACCTAGTCACTCTGACAGCATCATTACAGCTGAATCACTTGTCCAAAGGCTGCATTTCTATTATAAGTATGTTTGAAGTTCTGGGGCTTAGAAATTAAGGGGAAGGGAACACAATTTAGCCAAACTCAGTCACTGGTGCAGTGAATGAGCTGCGATGTACATCACAAAGCGGAAGGCTGGGCTACCCAGGAAAAAACATACATAAGAGTGACATGGGTGGTGCTGATTTATAATACTCAGTAAGATTTAGAACAACTGTAATTAATAAGAAAAAAATAATTTTAAAAAGAAATTAATAAACATGTCAGCAGCAGCATGGGACACATTCTAAACTTTATTAATTCTTTTGCTTCTTTCCAATTCAAATTTAAGTGCTTTCATTTTAAAAGAATTAATTTGCTGAATCTGACAAATCTGTATTAGAAACTATATTTGAATCTCTTATTAATAGTTGGTATCTTTAACCAAACAGCCAATCAGACTATAGTTGATTTTAAACGTTTCTGTTAAAATTTAAAAAGTGAAATATCTCTCAATGAAGTCTTCCATAAAAATAAAACATTACAGTACAAAAAAGATTTAGAACAATCATTTTGTGCAGTACATAAACATTAATGCATGTTCTCTAATCTCAGAAAGATGGGAGCTTTGGGGGTGGAGAGAAGGCTCAGTTACTGCTCTACCAGAGGCACGGAGTTCAGATCCCAGCTCCCACACCAAGCTCCTCAGGCTGCTTCTAATCCAGTGGAACTGACACCCTCTTTTGACCTCTGTGGAAACACACACAGATATACTCCAGAAACGTCATGTTCTAGCTTATAGATAGCTTTGGAACTCTTATAGATAGCTTTTGGATCTCACGGACCTTGTACATTTAAAAAAATTTCATTGCTAAGCTCTGCCTAAAGGAATATTTGTAGAGTACTGGCAGTAAAATTTGGGTTAACCATGCATATGAATATGGTTTCATATTTCCATGCTTTTCCAATGCTGTTAGCCTCTTTGCTTTCTACACGATAGCTAGATTCACTTTTCTAAGAGAATAACATTGGCATAAATATTTAAGTACATATAATAGCATTTAGTGGGTGCTCAGCAGTTAGGAAAGGCGGTGTTTGATTCAATGCAGGCAATACAGATGAATAAAGCATTTCCACAATAAGCTGACTGTACAGGATGAAACAATATGAGTCAAAACTGGCCAGAGTACAAAACAGAACGACAGAAGATATTAAGGAGGCTGAAAGTTCTTGAAGAACTCAGACATGGCTATGCGTGTTTGTGACTGAGAAATCTGGGGAAAGCTTCCTCGGTAAATGGTACTTTGACTTAATATGGAAGGACATTGTTGAAACAGTGAGAAGTGGGGGCGTAAAATGACAAGCACTTTTTAGAAACACACACATGAGCACAGGTGGAAAGGCAGAGAATTCGGATATGACCCAAGGGGCAAATGTCATTCCTCTGAGCTCAGAAAGCAGAATGGCCCAGAATAGACAGTTTGAGCCCTAGGGGAGGCATGTGTGTTCCTCTTGGATTGTTTGGGGCCAGAGGAGGAATGTTCTAGATAAAATGTTTCTAAGAAGTTTTCTGACTTCATTCAGCTTTCTTAATCTAGCTACTAAGTCTAACTTGTCAATGACTTACCAATGCATGGATAAATGAGCAAGTCTTATAGGATTTTGTGCTCTTAAAATGCTATGAGTTGTAAAATGCAAACCATGACATTCACTGTGATTTGTCTACCTAATAATTATATTTGTCTATTTTTCCTTGAGTCTGTCTTTGGATGCCATGTGAACATAAGATGTCATCAGACTGAAGAATTCAGCTTGACCTCTCTTCAGTGTTGCAGTGTGTGAGCAAAAAGCCGTGAGAGACATGAACAGAATGAGACAAGGAGATGTTAAGGAGTCAATTTACCTGCCATTCCATCTCATTCTATTTTAAGCTGTATTATTTCAGTTTCAAAAATAATAAGTTACACTCACTACAGGGAGTGGTTACTAAAAATGCCAGTTTAGAACCACAGTGCAGCGAGTTAAATGCTTTCTCTCTGCGTAGCCTTGGACAACTTATTTAAATTAAATAAGCTCTTTGACCTTAATTTTTTTATTGCAAACTAGGGACAGCCTCATTGTTAGCCTTATTAAACCTATTACCCAAAAGTTGTACATACAGAGCAGAACATATGGCACACAGTACTATTCAAGAGAAAATAGCCTTTATGACATCTTACCATGTTGTGCAGTGTCCCACTGCATATGCAGACTTCTTAGGTGTGAATAGAAAAGGTGGTGATTGCAGAACTTGAACAATAGGAAAGACGGAGGAGGATGGTAATATTTTCCATTATTATTTACCCTTACCAATCCAATTATAAATTTTGACCAATATCACTTCTTTTCTGTGATTCTGGGAGTGGACTACACTCACTCAGCTAGGGATTCCTGTGCCTTCCATAGTTTAGTCTAAAGTGGGCTAAGGTTATATGAAGATTGAACAGCCAAGATGCCATACTTACACTGTACGCAGTTAATGATTGTATTTCTGGGATGTCAGCAGTATGTACAAAATGGAATACCTACAAATGCAAATCACCACTCTTAGTGTCTTGAGCTTTGCAGAGAGTGATACAGCATCTAAGAGAGGCATCTTTACCACAAACATCCAGAGAGACGAAAAGAATCAGTAAGGCTTTCTTATTCACATCATAAAAAGTACCTGTGTTCCTGTGATATCTCTCTCTCTCTCATTCTCTCTCTCTGTCTTCCCAACTCTTCTCTCTAAATCAGCAATCAGTGGGTCTCAACCTTTCTAATGCTGTGATTCTTTAATATCATTTCCTATGTTCTGGTGACCTTCAACCATAAAATTATTTTCTTCACTACATTATAGCTGTAATTTTGCCACCGTTACAAATTGTAATATAAATATTGGTGCTTTACAATGGTCTTAGGCGACCCCTGTGAAAGAGTTATTTGATCCTCCAAAGGGGTGATGACTCACAGATTGAGAATTGCTGCAAGTGACTCAAGAGGCAGGAAATAAAACTTGATAATCACTTGAAGAGCCAAGTCAAGACAGGCAATGATGTATGCGCCTTGCTGCTGTAGTCCCTGGGAAGGGCAATCCCTAAACCTATAAACCATTTGAGAAATCGACTTTACTTTTGGATGGAAAGTGAAAAATGACATTATACTTGAACACCTGGGATGACCATGGCAATTAGCCAGATCCAACATTAGCTGTTTTTCATTCTCTGGAAGAGGAATCTGAATTGCAAGAATATTATAAGGCAGCCAAGGTCAATTTATTATTAAATGAATGAGACTGTCATTAAACACTGTTCTTCAAATCCAAATTTAGTCCAAAAATCAAGACACAATGCAAATTAGCTTTTTTGGAAAAACTAATCCTTGTCTTGCCTCATACATAGCTCATAGTGAGCAGTAAAGAAAGAAGATACCTCAACATTAATCTCTCAGCCTTCTACACCTGTTCCTGTGTTTACTTACAGCCTCACTTTCTATTTTTGTGTCCTTGATGCTCCTTATGTCACCCTGCTTCATTGACTGAAGAATGGAAAGACGAGCACTTTCCCCTAGTGTGCGGCATATTTGGGGATCCTATTATTGTGATAAACACCATGACTAAAAGTAACTCAGGGAAGGAAAGGTTTGTTTCATCTTATAATTCCATATCACAGTCCATTCCTGAGGGAAGTTAGGGCACAGATTCAAGGCAAGAACTTGGAGTCAAGAAGTGAAGTAGAAGCCACAGAGGAGTAGAGCTTACTGGCTTTTTCCTTTTGGCTTTCTCAGCCGGCTTTCTTATACATTCCAAGAACACCTGCCCAAAAGTTGTACTTCCCACATCAATCATCACTCAGTAAGCCTACAGACTTGGATACAATCTTGTGGAGTCATTTTCTCAATTAAGATCCCTTCTCAGATGACCCTAGTTTTTGTGTCAAGCTGATATAAAAACTATCCAGCAAAGTATTAAACAAATTGCATGGATTATTCTTGTGAAGAACATTTGAACCTATATTTAACATATAACTAGTGTTAAATATTTCCTAGCTATTGTTGTTTGAGTGGTTCCATTCAAATTCCACAGAATAGAAATGTACAACACTCTCTCTTTCTCCCTTTTCTATCCTTCAACATCATTTCTTCTTCATCAACAAATTGACACGGCCTATTTCTTGATTATGCCAACCAAAGGCTATTTTCATTGGTTTATTTATCTTCCTTAGCTCCTTGCTGCACTTGAAATAGCTTCCTTGGCATTCATAATTTTGCACCTCTGTCTGCGTCTCGTAGTCACATGCAGCTTTGTAAGTTTGAAGCTACTCAAAGATATACACATCAAATGAAAAAGACCACTCATCAAAACGAAGTTCAGCAGCATAGTAATAAGGTTTCCCAGCTGATGGCAGTAACAGGATCTGGCCTGACTAAAATTCTTAGGTTGCTTTGACAGGTAGGGATGAAGTCTTAAGGAGGAAAAAAAAACCTCCAGTTTATGGAAAAGCATCATGTGGTCACCACATTTTAAAAGTTGATCCTTACATGTTTTGCCAAATAATCTTCCTCTGTCCCCTAAATATCTGTAATGTTCTTTTTTCAATTTACACTACATCAGTGGTTCTCAAACCATGAGTCTCAACTCCTTTGAGGGTAGACCCTTTCACAGAGGATTGCCTGAGACAATTGGAAAACACAATTATTTGCATTGTGATTAGTAACAATAGCAATTTACAGTTATAAAGTAGCAAGAGAAATAGTTCTATGGTTGGGGTCACCACAACACAAAGAACTATGTTAAAGGAAGGTTGAGAACCACTGTGCTACATACTGTACGAGCGATTTAATACACTTTCATGGTAGTAGCTGTCACCTTCAACCTAATGAGTCCTCTTTCCCTCTAGCACCAACTTTTCAGACTTGCAGTTATCTGGCTGTATCCTGGATGTCTTCTTCAGGATCTTAGGGAAAGTTCCAAATGACTCCGCAGGTCATTTCACAATCTCCACCTTGGCAACGGAACGCAGGTGCCACTTTTAATGCCAGCTAACTCTTGTCCTTACCACTGTCTGAGTGATGAAGTTTTCTTATAAAGATGTATACATCAGGATGCTAGAGGAATGCCTATCTGTGATATTGCCCGTGTCTTCCAGCCATGGGATCATGGAAATGTTGTCCCAAAACTGAGAGCTTTGTGGGTTCTCAGTCCTTAGTGTTCTGCCTTCATTAACTTAATACAGCTGGACATTGTGAAGATGACTCAAGATTGGCCTCTACGTCTTCAAGTCAATTAATAGTTCAGAGAAATAATCTTTCAGGTTTTGTTTTTTTTCCATTTTGTAGAACATCTAAATTACAACATCTAAAGGTTAGACCAGCGTTATTCCAGCAATTACAGAGTTATTGTAGCAATTGCTGTTATGGTGCCTATTTTTTGTTTTATTTCTTCATTTCAGTGTCCTACTATGTGTTTTTCTATTTTGCATCTGCAGATTTTAATCTTATTTTTTAAGGTGCTGCCTCTGTATCCATTATTACATATTTTGACACAGCTAATAGGTATGTTGGTGTAAAATACAAATCTAACTTGGCAGCCCTGTGTAATTTACTTTCACACATCCTTACTACCTAGTGGATTGATTTCACCTGTTTCTCATGATTGAGCCTTATTATCTCCTGTAGAAAGCATATCTGAACATACTTTCCATGCAGCTCCCTCTCTGTGTTCTGGATGCCTTCATTTCCTTACTGAATGTTCATCCTTGCTAATCCTTGTTCCCTGTCTTCTTCTGCCTCTACACAAAGACGTGCATTAGAGCCCAGTCTGCAGCTCAGCCACCTCTGTCTTCGTTATGCCTAGAGCATTCATTGAGCTGCACTAATTGTGCAACACATTTGGAAGGAATAAAACGTTAGAGCAGAATTATGTGGTTGAAGAAGTTACACTAAGCTATAAAGGAAGAGCTATATTAATAAACTGAAAAAAAAACCCTGAAATCTTAGGGAAAAAAAAGTCCAAAGAGGAATGTCCGGAATGCAAAGGCAGGAATGAGCAAAGGATTTAATGAAGCCAGGGAAGACCATAAGAACAGAAGCCAAACAGTCTTGACCTCATTGGCACAGGAGACAACTTCCTGATCAACAATCAAAAAGTGGGACCTCATGAAAATTAAAAGCTTCTGTAAATCAAAGAACACTGTCATCAGAACAAAATGATTACCTACAGATTGGGAAAAGTTCTTCACCAACCCTACATCTGACAGAAGGCTAATATACAGAATATATAAAGAACTCAAGACGTTAAACACCAATAAACCAAGTAATCCAATTAAAAATGGGGTACAGAGCTAAAGAGAGAATTCTCATCAGAGGAATATCAAATGGCAGAAAAACATGTAAATAAATGCTCAACTTCCCAAATGACTAAATTGGGAAATTCAAAGTAAAATGACTCTTAGATTTAGCTCACACCTATCAGAATGGCTAAAAACAAAAACTCAAGGGATGATGCATGCTGGAGAGGATGTGAAGAAAGTGGAACCCTCCTCCATTGCTGTACAATGGAAACTTGTACAGCCATTTGGAAATCAATCTGGTATTTCCTCAGAAAATTAGGAATTACCTCAAGATCCAGCTATACTACTCCTGAGCAAATATCCAAAAGATGCCCCATCATTCAACAAGAACTTTTGCTCAACCATGTTTGTAGCAACTCTATCCATAATAGCCAGAATCTGGAAACAACCTACATGTTCCTCAACAGAATAGTGGATACAGAAATTGTGGTACATTTACACAATGGAATACTACTCAGCAAATTAAAAACAAAGAAATCATAAAATTTGCAGGCAAATGATGGAAACAAGAAAAGATCATCCTTAGTGAGGAAACCCAGAAGCAGAAGAACAAAAATGATATGTACTCACTTATAAGTTGATAGTATCCATATAATCTAGGATAAACATACTAAAATTTATAGCCCTAAAGAAGCTAATCAACAAGGAGGACTCTATGGAAGATGCTTAATTCTCATTCAGAAGGGAAAACAGGATAGGCTTCGGAATAGAAGACAAGGAAAAGGACAGGAGCTTTCCACAGAAGACCTCTGAAAGACTCTACCCACCAGGATATAGAAGGAGATACTGAGACTCATAGCCAATGTTTGGGCAAAGCTCCAGAATCCTTATGGAAGAATAGGAAGATAAAAAGGCCTAGAGGGGACAGGACCTCCACAAGGAGAACAACAGAGCCAAAATTCCTGGGCCCAGGAGGTCCTGCAGAGACAGATACTCCAACTAAGGACCCTGTATGGAGAGGATCTAGATTACCTGTTCAAAGGAAGCTCATTGGCTGTTCAGTTTTCAAGTGGGTACCCTAGTAAGGGGTACAGGGGCTGTCTCTGACATGAACTCAGTTGCAGGCTTTTAGGTCACTCTCCACTGAGAGGGTGCAGCCATTCCAGGCCACAGAGGAAGATGATGCAGCTAGTCCTGATGAGACCTGATAAGCTAGGATCAGATAGCTAGTCCCTCCCCTATCAGGGGACTAGGGAAAGGGCATAGGTAGAAGGGGGCAGGGATTGGGAGGGGATGAGGGAGGGCCCTACACCTGAGATACCAAGTGAAAAATTGTAATAAAGAAATATATAAACAAAACTAAATTTTAAAAAAAGAACAGAAACCAGATGAATTTCTTCTCTTGTCTCTCATATTTTGGTAATTTTTCTTTGTATCTGTTTACCTTTACATGCCTATGTAAAAATTATTTATCATTATTTCAATTTTTAACTCCCTCAGGGTAGAGCTCAAGAATTCTGAGAGTATACATGAGCTGCATCTATATTGTAAATTCAGTCAAATCAATATTATTTTAATAGACCATGTTTATTTTTATTTTCCTTTGTAGTCATAGATACACATTCATAGGCAAAATATAAATCAGCAATGCAATTTGTTTTCTTTAGGGAGGCCTGTAGATTACTTTAAACATTTCCATTAATCCAAATCTTCTAGCACATTGGCAAAACAGGTTTAGTATTTTTCATTGGCAAAATAGGTTTAGTATTTTTCATTGCTTCATTAAAATATTTAACAGTTTAAGATTATAGTATACATAAATGACAAAGAAAATTATCCTATCAGCTCTGAAGTTCTGCTGTTTTCTATTCAGTGTACTTTCTGTTGGGGATGGGTTGCATTGGATTTTGAGACAAAGTCTCCTGTAGCTCAGACTGACCTTCAACTCATGATCCTTCAGGTTCAACTTTGTAAGTGATGTAATTACTGACTTCCACCACTTGAAGCTTCAAATTATCTGTAAAAGCACTCAATGGAAAAAAGAGACCATGAGTATGTGGGGGACTAGAAGGAGGGAAGGGAAAGGAAAATGATATAATTGTATTAAATTCTCAGAAAGAAAAAGAGATTTTACTCATGCATATGATTAAAGTGAGAATCTTTAAAGGTTCCTAAGAAGCTACTTCCCATAGACTAAAGCCTCCTCCTGTGTCCTCATCTGCAAGTGTTTCCTCCATCTTCCCTAAGATGTCACCTTCTTTGAATATTCTGCTTGTATCTATAAGCCAATTTTTCCCTTGACCATAAGTCATCAACTCTCTGAATTTAAAATTTTACACAACTGAGATAGAGAGGTTTTGAGGGAGGGAAGAAGGAGGAGGAGAGAGAAAGAGCTATATGATGACTTCGTATACGATTGGTAAAAACTGGTGTATGTTAAAGTATGTGTGTGTGTGTGTGTGTGTGTGTGTGTGTGTGTAGGAATGTACATATGAATGCATTTCTTGTGAATAACAGAAGAGGATGTCCCCTGAATCCAGCTGTAAGCTGCTCATTATAGGTGGTGGGAACTAAACCTGGTTTTTCTGCACAAAACAGCAAGTGATCTTAATTGCTGAGTCATCTCTTCGTAATTGCTGCACTCTCTCTTCAAGCCCTGTTATTAAAATTTAACTAAGTCCCCCTCTTTAAACAGGTATGTTGACACAGGCTTTCTCTATCTTCCGAGCCTAACTATTAAGCTAGGACACTATTATAGCCTCTGAAACCTAGATTACACTATTAGAGACTTTCTTCCCCACTCTTAACTGTTATTTATACATTGACAACCATCCTAACAGCCTAAGTGATCTACTTTATGAACATGAAAGTAAACATTCTCATTATCTTTATTGTCAAATTGCTTTCCCATGAGTAACAAAACAACGCTTGTTTAAACTCACCAAGAATTTTACTAATCCCTTTTATCTATCTGCCAATTGACTTTTTTCTCTCTCTCTCTCTTAGTTCAACTTAAATTCCATGGAGTGTCATTTCAATCATTTCTCTTCATCCTAACTTAGGGCTCTTTTTCCATGGTCATTCCCTCTACATATCCATATGCAGCACTCATATCCTTTCTTTCATTTTCTTTTGCTTTACATAACCTCTCTATGGCTAAATTGAGCTATCCCTTTCTCATTATTTGAATTGTAATCATAGATAATTTTATAGTAAGTCATGGCACAGACTCTATGGGTCATAAAGTGGGCATTCTCAGCCTCAAATGGACTTCCACATTGCAGTTATGCTATCCATGTTCCTGCTATCAGTTCATCTCACACAAACCCATAGAACTACACTGTCTTTATTCTCTTCAAGTCCCAATTTCACCAAATTTTACATCTTAATGGAAAAAAAATAGTTGACTTCATTTTGCAAAACACTTACCTTCAAACTACAACACAGGCAACCAAGTCATGCTCACACTGATTTCTTCTCCCTCTCCTTCAGTAACAACTTACTGTTCCTTTCTCTTCAGGATTTATATCTACTCGCAATGTGAGTTTCATCTCTTACCCCTTTCAGACATGTTACAGGATTGAATGTTCTTTCTCACTTTCCTGTAGGCAACTGTCTTTGTCTCATTAAATTTCTCAAACTGGCTTTTGAGTTATTTAAATCTACCATGTTGAAATGAAGCTAGAGCAACAAACTATTGCAATGTTACCCTTCTATAATACCAAAGGCTTTTTTATATTCCCCTTCTCTCAGCTATTCCTTCTACCACCACTGACATTTTTCTTTCCACCAAAGCAATGTTGCTCACCTTAAGATTTCATCTAATTTATCATCTCATCCAAAGCATTACTAGAAATTCTTCTCTTCTGATTTCCTACTCTATTTCTCGCTATCTCATAACCTCTGATATGGGTATTTTCCAGGGCTAGGTTTTACACTAACTCTTCATCAGACTCTATATGCTCTCTTCTGAATTAGCTCTACCAAATTCATTACATCAGTAAAAAATCAGATACTCCATAAATTGTGGGTTCTATTTGAAACTCTCTTCTAAGTGCTCTGTCTTCAATTATCCTTCAGACATCTTGGTACCCAATTTGCTCTATCGTCCCTCAGAAAACAACCTTCCTATGGTATTTTGACATCATTTAGAAGTTTCCATTATACTTTGTTCTATATACAGTAAAGAATAATACTCTTTTTCATCATGACCACTATGCCATAGCTCAGATTCAGATTCAGTCACCTAGCTTTGTTCATGTTTCATCCCAAATAACTTTCAAATTACCTCACTTTTGTCCACCTCCATCACCCACTCAACTCAAGGTTGTCACCAGTGTCCTAGAATACACTCAGCCCTCTATTTCAGTTTCACATCCAAGGGTTCAGCCAACAACATTTAAAAACATTTAGAAAAAAATCAAAGTAAAAATATCATAAACGTCATGCAAAAATTAGTCTAAAATTATTCATACATCACATTTCATTATAAGCCATTTAGATGTCTTTTAAGATAAAGAGAAAGATGAACATGAATTGTATTCAAATATTAAACCATTTCATATGAAGTATATGCACATCTGCACATTTCAGTTTCTTCTGGAAAATCCTGGAACCAATTCAAAATGAGCACCAAGCAGCAGTTAGCTTCTATGCCATAGTACATATCCTAATGTCTCTTCAATGTGTAATTTGAAATTTTTCCATGTAGGCCATTATGTATTGATAGCTTCCTATCTGGAGTGAATAGTTTCCCAAGGGAGATTTGACACCCTGTAAATGCAATTAACTTGCTATGACTAAGTACATGGGGGCAAGTGTTGTTAACATCAAGTGAGGAAAAACTAGGAATGCTGGCTGGCATCATAAGCATGAAAAATAGATCCCTGAAATAATGAAAATCTGACCCTAGATGCCAGTCGTACCAAGGCTGGCAAAACCTTCAGTAGGTTTCCATGTGGCTAAACCCAGAATGGTCTAAATGTCCTACCCAAGCCCTTGGATATCTGTAGGTCATTTATCTCCATGTTTTCTCTTGGAATCCTTCCAAAGACATTTTTAATTAAATTTTTATTTTTTATATTAATTACAGTTTATTCACTTTGTATCCCCTCTGTAGTCTCCTCTTTTCTCCCCTCCCAACCATACCCTCTCACCTTCCCTCTCTCATTTCCTCCTATGCCCCTCTCCAAGAGAGGGGAGGTCCTCCTCCCCTTCCATCTGACTCTAGCTTATCAGATCTCATCAGAACTGGATACATTGTCCTCCTCTATGGCCTGGCAAGGTTGCTTCCCCATCAAGGGGAGGCAGTCAAAGAGCTAGCCACTGAGTTCATGTCAGACACAGTCCCTGTTTCCTTTACTAGAGAAACCCACTTGGATACTGAGCTGCCATGGGCTACATCTGAGCAGAGGTTCTAGGTTATATCCATGAATGGTCCTTGGTTGGAGTATTAGTCTCAGAAAAGACATCTGTGCCAAGATATTTTGGTTCTGTTGCTATCCGTGTGGAGCTCTCATCCTCTCCAGGTCTTACTATCTCTCCCTTCTTTCCTAAGATTCCCTGCATTCTGCCCAAAGTTTGGTTATGAGTCTCCATATCTGCTTTGATACAATACTGGGTAGAGTCTTTCAAAGGCACTCCATGGTAAGCTCCTGTTCCGTTTCCTGTTTTTTCCTTCTTCCAATGTTTACCTTTTGAGAGAGGATTGAACATCTTACCCAGGGTCCTCCTTCTAACTCACCTTCTTTAGGTGTACAGATTTTTGTAGGTTTATCCTATGTTATATGTCTAGTATCCACTTATAAGTGAGTATATACCATGTATGTGTTTCTGCTTCTGGGATACCTCACTCAGGATGATTTTATTCTAGTTCCCACCATTTGCCTGCAAATTTTCATGATTTCCTTGTTTTTAATTGCTGAGTAGTATTCCATTGTGTAAATATACTACAATTTCTGCATCCATTCCTCAACAGAGAAACATCTTGGTTGTTTCCAGATTCTGGCTATTAAAAATAAAGCTGCTACAGACCTGGTTAAACAAATGTCCTTGTTGTGTAGTTGAGCATATTTTGGATATATGCCTAGGAGTGATAGAGCTGGGTCTTGAGGAAGCATTATTCCTAATTGTCTGAGAAAGGCCAGATTGATTTTCAAAGTGGTTGTACAAGTTTACATTCCCACCAGCAATGGAGGAGGGTTCCTCTTTCTCCACATCCTCTCCAGCATGTACTGTCACTTGAGTTTTTGATCTTAGCCATTCTGATAGTTGTATGGTGAAATCTCAGGGTTGTTTTGATTTGCATTCCGCTGATGACTAAGGAAATTGATCACTTAATTTCTTGAAGTGTTTCTCTGCCATTCTATATTCCTCTACAGAGAATTCTCTGTTTATCTTTGTACCCCATATTTTAACTGGATTGCTTGATTTGTTGTTTTGTAACTTCTTTAGTTCTTTATATATTCTGGACATTAGCCCTCTGTCAGATAGAGGGTTGGTGAAGATCCTTTCCCAGTCTGCAAGCTGTTGATTTCTTCTGACTACAGTGTCCTTTCCTTTACAGAAACTTTTCAGTTTCATGGGGTACCATTTATTGGTTGTTGAGTTTAGAACCTGTGTTGTTGGTGTTCTGTTCTGGAAGTTGTCACCTGTACCAATGAGTTCTAGGCTCCTCCCCACTTTTTCTTCTAACCGATTTAGTGTGTCTGGTTTTATGTTGAGGTCTTTGATCCACTTGGACTTTAATTTTGTGCAGGGTGATAAATAGGGATCTATTTGCATTTTTCTACATGTAGACATGCAGTTGGACCAGAACCATTTGTTGAAGATGCTGTGTTTTTTCCATTGTATGGTTTTGGCTTCTTTGTCAAATATTAAGTATCCGTAAGTGTGTGGGTTTATTTCTGGGTGTTCAGTTCAAATCCACTTATCCACCAGTCTGTTTCTATGCCAGTATCATGTAGTTTTTATTACTAATGTTCTTTAGTACAGCTTGAGTTTGGGGATGGAGATACCTCCAGAAGATCAGTTGTTGTACAGGATTGTTTTGGAAATTCTGGGTTTTTTTTTTTCCATATGAAGTTGAGAATTTTTCTTTCAAGGTCTGGAAAGAATTGTGTTGGTATTTTGATAGGAACTGCATTGAATCTGTAGATTGCTTTTGGCAAGATGGCCACTTTTGCTAAGTTAATCCTACCAATCCATGAGCACAGGAGATCTTTCCATCTTCTGATATCTTCTTCAATTTTTTTTCTTCAGAGACTTGAAGTTTTGTTGGGTTTTTTGTTTGTTTGTTTGTTTGTTTTAACAGGTCTTTCACTTGCTTGTTTAGAGTCACACAAAGGTACTTTGTTATTAGTGGCTATTGCGAAGGGTGTTGTTTCCTTAATTTCTTTCTTGACCCTATTGTCTTTGGTATACAAGAGGGCTTCTGATTTTTTTTTTGAGTTAATTTTCTATCCAGCCATTTTGCTGAAGGTGTTTATCAGCTTAAGTTCTCTGGATGAATTTTTGGGGTCACTCATGTAGACTATCATATCATCCTCAAATAGTGATACTTTGACATATTTTTATGTGTTATAATTTCTCCCATCTTACTATATTTGCATGTGTATTCTACATCTAGAAAACCCTCATTTATACTTAAAATATTGATTGCATATCATTGTTTTCCTAGAGCACCTTTGCATGAATTCATCACTAGGATAATTTTTCTGAATAAATGTATATATCTGTAGAAAGTAATGTGATTTGTTATAATTTGCCTCTCCCTAGGATGGAAACCACAACTGTGGGCTTTCAACTAGGTCTTTGGCAGCCAAAGGCAAGCTTGACTTGAAGATCCTCATTGTCAAGTGTTTCATTTATTTTTTTTTCAAACAGGCATTTATGTACTTATGTAAGCATATGGAATTTCATTCAAAATAACTCATGTGTACAGCTCAGTGCATTAAACAGATAAAAGGGATTAAACTAGATCACTGCTTTGATTAGCGGCAGCTCAGTAAAATCTTATGTAGGATATATATATATATTTTTTTTTCATTTGCCATGGCCCTGAAGAATATACATCAGAATGTCAGGGTATGGTGACTGAGGCTAGGATACAGGATTGCTACATTCACATGTGAAATGTCAATGACATCTCTTAACCTCAGATTTATGACATACACTAGAGACTGTGAATTCCATGTCGAGAATATAAATATCATATATGTATACTTTCATCACTTGCTGAAATATTTACTTCAATAATGTCACCAAATCACACTTTTGTGTTTCTACATGAAACTAATGTTATTCTTTCAAGTTATCAATCTTAATCCATACACTGCCTTCATTTCCCAATTTTTTTCAAATCATAATTGTTTTTATGATCAAGACAGCATTTTGGGCCAGAAGCAGAAAGACACACACGGTATATACTCACTCATATAGACATATAAAATAGGATAAACCTACTAAAATCTGTACACCTAAAGAAACTAATCAAGAGGGATGACTCTGGCTAAAATGCTCAATCCCCAGCAAGAAAGAAAAAGCAGATTGACATAAGAAGAAGAAAAGAGGAAACAAGCTAGGAGCCTGTCACAGAGGCCCTCTGAAAGGCTCTGCCCTGCACCATATCAAAGCAGATGTTGAGACTTATGGCCAACTGTTGGGCAGAGTGCATGGAATCTTATGAAAGAAGTGGGAAATAGTAAGATAAGGAGAGGACAGGAGTTCCACAAGGAGAGCAACAGAACCAAAAATCTGAACATGGGGGTCTTTCCTGAGACTGATACTCCAAGCAAATATCATGCATGGAGAAAACCTAGAACCCCTGCACAGATGTAGCCCATGGCAGTTCAGTATCCATAATAATGTGAACAGGGACTGCCTCTGACATGAACTGATTGGCCTGCTCTTTGACCACCTCACCCTGGTGGGGGAGCAGCCTTACCAGGCCACAGAAGAAAACAATGCAACAACTCCTGATGAGAGCTGATAGACTAGGATCAGAAAGAAGGAAAGGAAGACCTCCCCTATCAGTGGACTTGGGGAGGGGCATGTGTGGAGAAGGGGGAGCGAAGGCGGGATTGGGAGGGGAAGAGGGAGAGGTTTATGGGGGGGACACAAAGTGAATAAAGTGTAATTAATAAAAGAATAACAAAAAGAACAGTATTTTGATGTATTCATTTTCTCTTTGGCATGGCTAGTGTCTGTTTCAGCATAATGCATCAATATATGCTAGCAACATTTGGATATTTAATAATTTGTGGAAATACTAATATTAAAACAATGCTTTTAAAAATATAAACCTTTGGCTTCTTTCTACTGAAAATGACTTAGTCCAGTTAAAGGACACAGTAATGTGGCATTCATAGCATATATTTTGAAAGTCTTTAATAATTAAATAAATATTATATAGATATATGAATTTGAAAACCTACTAACAGGTTGTTTTTCCAGGTGACTTGCTTTTCCTAACCATAGAATTAAAATTAAATTTTTTTCTGCCTGAGAAACATTTTAAATCTCTTTTTATCCAGCTCTTTAACTTGACTCTTTCAGGGAAATATATTAAATGCAAAGGGCAATAACATTGTTTGAATGCCTTTTGCTTAGAAATACAGCCTCCACATTCAAACATCTAAATCTTATAAGTAGCTTTTAAAATACTCTCAGCATATTGATTTAAAATTACAGAATTTTGCTTCCTAAACTGTGTTCATTTCCTATCTTCTATAATATTAATTCAACTTATTTAGTGTGATGGGCTTGGTGTGTTTGCTCATTATTACTCAATTTATAAAATATAGAATGCTAGACTCAATGTTTAAATATTTTTTTCCTTTTTTTTTCCTTTGGGAACCTTTTATCACTACATACTTGATTACTACCTGAAAGAAGCAATTTCGTAATCTTTTTAAACTGACAAACTGTACTCACTATTTTGTGGTTGAATGTGTTTGTAATTCTGGAGCTCTGTAATTGCTAAGATTATCATTATAGGGTGAACATGACATTAAAAAAACTCATTTCCTTCTGTCTTTAGCATATAATTTTGATATATGGCTATTTTCTGAAAGCCTCTCATTGACATTTCTCAGGCCCAGAGAGCTGCATCTATTAACATACATTACACTGTATTGTGACCCTTATTTTCACTTTATGAGGAGAGAACACAAACATAAAAGAAAAGCTAATTCATAAGTGGAACCAGGGGCAGAGAAGTAAACTAAGCGTCAGATGTGTGTTTGCAGTTCTTGGCAAAGTTATCAAAAAATTCCCCAAAGCATATTAGAAAACATCACTCACACCAGAAACCCCTCCTTCCATCACTCCTGCTTTCTAAACCACATCTGTTCCCCACTGATAGCTTTTTATATGTATGCTTTTAATGTCTCCTAACAGGAAGTGGAAATTGGGCGAATTATGTGTTCACCAACATTTAGGAGTCACCCTGGGAGCCAGGCAGATGATTCTGTAAAAGATTCAGAAATGAAAAGTGAAGAAACATCTTTGGACAAGATGTCATCCAAGAGTGGTCATAGAGCCATCATCGAAGGTTAGCACAAACATCTTGATGTGTTTTCTGATACTGGACTCTGCAAAAAAAAAAAAAAAATGAGTGCTTGATAAATAACATATATAAGTGCTTCATTTAAAATTTAGAAAGAAAATTCATGGCAACATAAAAAACATAATTCAGAGATAACTGCACTATATGCTAATGCTTCTATATCTAAGATATATTTTCCACATCAACATGCATCACCAATATTAGGCTTTGAAACCATGAATTTTATCATTATTTGGATCTTCCTTTTGTGAAAATACAAAACCATATTTTTTTCTCTGTGTGAGTTATAAAAAAAATAAAATATATGTAAACTCTCAGTGGCAAAAAAATACAGTATATAACAATGCCCTGAGTGTCTTCTTTCAGACAATTAGACTAAATGTGCCTAATAAATTTGGAATACAAAGAGACATGACATTGTCACATTGTAAGAGGAAAACATTTAAATTTGATAAATAATTTACAAATGCTATTAAATATTAGTAGCTCATATGTTAGCAATTGAACTACCAATATATTTTTAACGATGATGATAATTTATTTAAAAGTACAGTTGTCACTTACCAGTTATGATCAGACATGTGCAGGATTTTTAAATTTTTAGCCAAGGAATCCATAGTATGAATTTTATAATATTTGTTGAAGATCATGATTATTTTTGCTTTGAAGCTGATAACTGGAATGGTATTGCGGACTGTCACAATTCCAGCTAACATGAAAAATGTTTACTAGTTTATGGAATGTTTTATAGTTTGGGGAAATCATGATAGTCTGTGTGCCTTTCTATTTAAAGTGCTTTCTGTGGGTCACTCTACAAGCATCTCCTAGGATGCTAACAAAGATGCAAAATTCTTGGGTTCACAATAATTCTACAAGATCTTGAGAGGTTCTTTCACACAGTAAACCTCTATTTTATGAAATCTCAGGCTGATCCTTAAGATAATTTTTATATTGCTCAGCCCATTATGATTCCATTTAACTTGAGTGTGTGATTTAGAATGGGCAGTGGGTGTGGGAAGAGTAAACAGAAGTTTGCTATTGATGAATGAGTCTTTAAATGCATGCAGACTGGTGTCTTCATCTCTGTTCATTGTGAGTTCATTTTGGCATACCCAAGTGATATCCTAAATCAATTGAAGATATCAGAAGATGGAAAGCTCTCCTGTGCTCATGGTGAAAATGGCTATTCTTCCAAAAGCAATCTACAGATTCAATGCAATGCCCATCAAAATACCAGACCTTGAAAGAAAAATTCTCAACTTCATATGGAGAAACAAAAAAACCTAGAATTTCCAAAACGATCCTGTACAACAACAGATCATCTGGAGGTATCTCCATCCCGGATCTCAAGCTGTACTACAGAGCAATAGTTATAAAAACTGCATGGTATTGGCATAAATCAATTAAATATCAAGCTTTAAGATTTTCTTCCTTGTACATTTAGCCTGTGATTAAACTTACTCTGCATGAGGTTGAATGCAAGTAAAAGAAAACAAAAACAGATTACCCAAAGTCCAAAGCAGAAGCTGTGGTGAATGGGTCAGGTTGTGATATTGCTTACCTACAGAGATCCTAGCATGCAAATGCAAAACAGAGGCCAACTAGCTGATGGAAGGTATGAGATAGTTAATTTTACTCATTCCATCTGTCCACTGTTTTGTTCTTAGATTCCAAAGCAAAGTCTTTCAATAATAGTTTGGCTTGACAGTCTCATATTCCACAAGATATTTTTTAATTTGATGTCAAGCAACAACAGATTTGTTTTTAAGTCTGTATTTTTTATAGTCCTTCCAAAATTTTATACATGATGTTATGATCCCTCCCCTCCTATTCCTGCTAGATCCACCTTCCTTTCTACCCTACACAGTCTGTGTCCTTTTTTCTTAACCCAAAAAATTCAATTTATTCCCAAACATTCTTGGATGTGTACCTTCTGCTAGTGTTGTTGATTTCCCAGGAACAAGCCTCTTAGAAAAAAATATTACCTCCTAAAGGCCATCAATGGGCAAAAGTTACTTAGCTGGGACTTACACTTCAGGCCCAATTCTCCTCTCCATGCTGGGGTTCGAGTTCATTACTTTGTTGTTGCTGCTAAATTTACAAATATATTAACATACCAAGAACTACACATTACAGCTCAAAGAGGAAAAATGTAATAAGGATAAGTACTGATAATTTTATTTTGATTTTATTTTATCTCTGTTACAAGAGAACCCCAATGTTATATGATACAACTTTTTAATTTTTTTAAATTAATTACAATTTATTCACCTTGTATTCCAGCTGTCACCCTCTCCTTCATCTGTTCCCAACCCCACCCTTCCTCCCTATGACACTGTTTTTTAACTTTCTTTTCCTTTTATTGAAAATAGATTTTATTTTCTCACATAACACATCCTGATTACAGTTTCCATACCTCTACCCATGCTAGTTCCCCCCGGCCTCCTTTCTCATCCAGATCTGATCCCTGTCTGTCCCTAATTAGGAAACAAGCAAGCACACTTCAAAGGATAATAATATGACATGATATTATACAATATGATAAATAAAACAATGGGCAAAAGAAAGAACAAAATAAACAAACAAAACAGGAGGAAAAGAGCCCAAGAGAAAGCACAAGAACCAGCGACCCACTCATTTGCATGATCAAAAATCTCATAAAAGCATTAAGCTGTAAGCCACATCATATATGCAGAGGACCTGGTACAGACCTGCGCAAGCCCTGTGCATGCGGCCTCAGTCTCTGTAAGTGAACATATGATACTAGTTTTTAAAGAAAGAAATTTCTTTTACTATGAGATTCTTTGAATAATTCCTTGGTGCCCATATATCTGACTCTGATGTGAAGAGTATAAATTATTATATGTTTAACTATAACATTATTAATATTATAATTAAATTAAAATTAATATTTAAGTAATTTACATTGATTAGCTTTGACTAAGCTTGATAAAACCGAAAATATCAGAGCACATTGCCAATGCTTCCCTGCTGCAAGGAGTTGTTTTACTCCAAGGACAGAAACATATTAGCCTGAATAGTATGAAAACTTACAGTCTTCAGAGTTTGACTGTATGAGTTATTCCAGTGCATCTGTTCTCAACATGTAGGTCTCAGCACCTTAATGAGTCAAATAACCCTTTCAAAGGGTCATGTATCAGATATTCTGCATATGAGATATTTGCATTAATGTTCATAAAAGGAGCAAAATCATAGCTTTAAAGTAGCAATGAAATAATTTTATGATTGGGGATCACCAGAATATGAGGAACTATATTAAAGAGTCACAATATTTAGGAAGGTTCAGAACCACTACTCAAAAGTATTCAAATACTTAAGCATCTAAGCAATTTACCATAAAGATGTCAGAATTGAATCAGTGCCTATTTATTCTTTCATAAACTTTTTATGATTATAATTACATATTTACATATATGGGAGGTGTTTAAGAGTGATATTGGATACCTGATATCTTATAGTTTTAAATTTCAGTAAAAATGTGATTGATAAGTCCATCCTAGAATGACCAATACTTGTTGGATTAATTCCAAACATCTGTCTTCCCAAGTATGGACCCTGCAAAGCACAGACAGGCACCTGTTTACAGCCCCTAATTTCTATGCTTAATAATTTACTTCCAGATTCCCAGAGTGTATTGAATTTCTTTCACCATCTATTTAGTTTGTTCCGCATTCCTCACTTATGAACTAATGTCCAGCAAAGTCTGTGCGTTGGTCCTTTCCATTCACATGTTCTATGAGAGAGACTTAATCAGCTAGTGTTTGTAATGACTCTCAGATTTAACTTAACAAATTAGAATAAATTATTTTGGCCATATAAAATGAACATCTTTTTCATTTTTATTTGTGAGATTATATTACACACATTACTCTTTTCCTTTTCCTCCCTTCAAGCCCTCTCACATATGCCTCCTTTTTCTCTTTAAAATTCATGGCCTCTTTTGCTATTAATTGTTGTTACATGTATACATATAATATTATAAGCAGGCTGTATATATATGTATGTATATATATATACATACATACACGTATGTTTACTGCTCAGTATATTTAATGTTACTCCTACGTATATTTTCGGGGCTCACCATTTGGTACTGGATAACTGTTCTTTCATGGGGAAGGTTATTTCTCCCTGCCCCAGCTTTTCTCAGTTGCCTACAGCATTTTGTGTAGGGTTGAGTCCTTTTGAGCTTTTGCTCCCATACACTTTGGCATGTCTATTTATGTTGTTGTCCAGATCACATTTGAGTGGTCACGTTGGTGAGGTTTTATGTGTGTAGCTTTTGATATACTACTAGGAGGCAAAATCTCACAGCAAACGCTCTGGTTCTCTGGCTCTTGCAAACTCTCCATTCCCTCTTTTGCAATGTTCCTGAGCCACAGGTGCCGAAGTATGTTGTAGATGTAGCCACTGGGGCTGTGTTTCACACTCTGCACTTTGGTTGGTGTGGCTTTCTGTTGTGGTCTCTGTTGGAAAGAGAAGAAAACTAGACATATTCAGTAGAGAATTCTAAAAAATAAAGTGCTTCAAATTCAAAATTTTTGAATGATCAAGCACACATTTATTACTTGCTTTTCTGCTTCTAATGAAAATAGCCAATAAATAGATTGTAGTATGTTGAATACTATATGATAGGTACAAGGCTAAGCTATTTTTAATTGTTGCGTGACAATTTTATAGATTTACATAATGAATTTTAGCCCTTTTTATCATCTAGTTTAACTCTCATGTCCCTTTGTGTCCCACTGAAATGCTTCTTCTGAAGTCTACCTCCTCCTCCCATCAAATTTAATTAGAATCTCTTGCCCTGAGTGTGGATAGAAAGTTATATTCTAGAATAGAGAGAATTTATCTACAGCAAGAGGATTGAATAAAATGTCATTCATTTGTCAATAATGATTTTTAGACAATAGTTCCCAGGGATGTGTAAGACTTCATGGATTCTTCTCCCATCCATTGAGTGACACAGTTGCTTGATGTTTCCTGAGCAGATGTGAAAAAGCAAACCTTTTCTGCCAGTCATGTCACCAATGACAGCAAAACAACCTTTCCACCCAAGTATTGCTTAACAAACAGTTAGGTCACTGGGTTTACTTATAGGAAAACATTAATGACTCAAAAAAATGACATCACTAAAAGCTCACACCTGTGTACATGAAGACTCATAATGTTTCATCTCTGGAGTTCCGTGTCTAATGTTCAAGATTTTCCACCAAAGAGACTCCTTTGTCCCAGCAATTGTTTACTACGTATTTAAACATAATGTGGGTCCTTATTAGTATTGTAATTTCAATGAGCTTCCTGAAGCTTGTGAGTTTCATTCCTTTTCTAAGTCTTAAATGCTTCCTTCATCAATTCAGGGAGCAATATTTCAATTTGCAGGAAATATCTCCATAGCGGATACTGCAAGCAGAAGATTCTACCCTTTAGAAGATGGGTTATTATCAAAAACTATGGATGAAAGGGTTTTGTAAAACTACTTTAAAGAGTGTTTATAAAAATGTGTATGAAACATGTTTTTTGTGCCTAAATTTTGGTCCTGTAATTAAGATGTCTCATTACGTACATAAAAAGGTTCTAAAATCAGGGCAATATTCCCTAATCCAGAATATGTCTAATCTCAAGCATTTCAGCAAGGGTACATAACCTGTATTGTGATACTACAAAAAAAAATCTTTGTATTCTCCAATTACCTCTTCAACTCACAAATGGAACGGTACATAGTGCAAGTCTTAAATACTAATGTTTTATCTGCCCAGTATGTAGGGTAAAAATGATTCAGTATTTTAATTGGTAGGAGGGGAGTAACAGCGACAATGCCCCTGGGATACTGAGAAAAGTAAATCATATGGACGCAGACATTTAGCTGAGCTTGGAAAATGTCCGAAAATCACCATCCGAGACAACAGTTTTTTTTTTCCAAACAAAACACTCCAGATCAAATGAGACACCAAGGAACGTGCATGATTAAATAAAACCCAAGCTTATCTTATTTGGCATTATTTATAAGATGATCACTTGTTTTTTTTTAAATCGTGTTATTTGAATCATACTTTTAATTTTAATCTTCTAAGTCATCAATGTGAAATGTTGACAGAAAATGTATACCTTCAAAGTCACTAACTCAAGGCATTTGTTGTGAGCCTTGGGAATTACCTGATTGCTGCATTTCCTCTTATTAAGCTTGATTACAGCTAAATCCAGTTTTATTCTTACAATTGCCATTTGTCCCTGAATGATTTTGACAACTAAATATTTTGTTCCTGTCAATTTTCTTCTACTTTATGCACAGTGGGATTATTTTAGTTATTAATATTTCTGAGATATTGGAGCAAGGGGATTTTATTTCATATATTGTTTTTCATTAAAAATCATGAACTTTAGAGTAATGCTGCTTGATGGGAATATACTAAAGAAGGATAAGAGCAATGTTCTATTTCTGTGTTCGTGGTAACCACAAGCCCACTGGCTACAATGCCTTTGAGAAGTACATCACACCCAGAGCACCTTATGAATTTTGTTGAGCTTCATAGTGAGTGTGTATGGTGAGCACTGTTAGCAGACAATGTATTTCCAAAGAACTTACTGTCCATCTTCCCAAAGAAAGCCAGTAATATACCATTTGCACATCTCATTTCCTTTACATGAAAATGTGTGTTTAAAAAGAAACACATGTAGGTAAGAAGAAAGAGCTCATAAGTAAAATGGATAAATATGTAGCAGCAATCCATATGTTAAAATGTTTCTTCAAGCACTAATGACAGTCTCTTATCAATATTCTTCTCTAATTGTAAAATTAAGAAAGGAGAATTTTCTCCGAGTTCCATTTCCAACGTGCCTAATATCAGTTGTTTTAACATAGAAAGTAATATCCACTATCAGCCTTTGAATTTCTCTATAACACCAATTCTACACCTTATTTGTCTTGATCCTGTGACTCTCTGTGGTTCAGAAAGGAAGCCATTTTGTAAATACTGAAGGTTAACGAAAGTAAATGAAAATAAGTAATAGGATACTTGAAAACTAATAACATCACACATTTATTTAAAACTAACGGTGGAAATTGGGGTGTTTCTGACTCTTTTTTCCTGCTCTTGGGATACTTTTCCTCCTACTGGGTTGCCTTGTCCAGCCTTGACATGAGCATTTGTGTGCAGTTTTATTGTAACTTGTTTTACCATGTTTGGTTGGTATTCCTGGGAGGTCTACTCTTTTCTAAAGGGAAATGGAGGAGGAGTATATCTCAAGGAGAGGAGAAGTGTGTATGGTGGGACTGTGAGGCATGGAAAGAGGGTAAACTGCAGTTCAAATGTATTATGTGAAAGGAGAATGTCTAACTAATAATAAAATAAAGGTTTTAGCTGGAAACTTATAAATAAATCAGACATTGAGTCATAGAGCAGTTTCAGGCAAGATCCCTGAGAGCAAGTGTTCAGCTCTGAATGATTCCTTACCATTACAAACACTCAGAGCACAGGCTTTGAGAACCATCTCTGAATAAAACATTGTTGACCCAAGACCCTCATTCATATTTATCTCAGGATATCTTCCATGACGCTTGTCTTTTTTTTTTTTTTTTTTTTTTTTTTTTTGCAGATCCTAGGTAGTTTCCTGTTGTTTTCTAATGTAAATATCTACATTATTGGAATTTTTAATAAGAAAAATATTTGTAGTGGGTCATCCAAAATAAAGATTATTATCATATTAGTAATCACTCCTTCCTCTCTCTCTCCTCTCTGTCTCCACACCTCTCCTCTCCTCTCTGTCTCTCTGTCTCTGTCTTTGTCTCTTTCTCTCTCTCTGGTGGTTCCGAAGATGGAACTCAGGCCCCCAGGAATGCCAGGTAAATACTCTACCAACTGATCTATATCCCAAGCCCTCTTCATACTTTGTTAAAGTGGATAAGTGGATTCACCTGCTGTTTTACACTAACTTCCCTGCATTCTTTGCAAATCACTATCTAATGCAGTCAGTGAGTGAGTGCAAATTTCAGAGTGAAATCATGAGCCCAGTCAGAAGGGTCAGCTAAGAGTTGGCTATTTTGAGGAATAGGTAATGAAAGGACTATTCATGAAGTATTTGCATGGCAACCACAAGTCAGTGCTTTGGAATGCTGGAAAGTGTCCACTGTTAACATCAAAACCCAGGAACTCATGCTGAGCATGTGCATGGTCATACTTTATTTTAAGTATGATGCCATCAAAACAGGGGAAGGCCAAATATAAATACCCTTTGAAACTATTCAGGCTTGAAGTTGGAAAGAATATCTTCAATATGATGATAGAAGAATATAAAAGTATATGCAATTATTCTACAGAATGCTTTGAGCATGCTATAACTTGTCCATTCACCAACCATTAAGTATTTTTATTTTGTGTTTTTAAAAGTTTATTTTTTATAAATTACAGTTTATTCACTTTGTATCCCAGCTGTAGCCTCCTCCCTCATCCTCTCCCAAACCCACCCTTCTTCCCTTATCTGCTCCCATGCCCCTCCCAATTCCACTGAGAGAGGAGGTCCTCCTCAACTTCCCTCTAAATCTAGCCTATCAGGTCTCATCAGGACTGGCTGCATTTTCTTCTTCTGTGGCCTGGTAAGGCTGCTCCTCCCTCAAGGGGAGAGGTTCAAAGAGCCAGCCATGAGTTCATATCAGAGACAGTCCCTGTTCCCATTACTAGGTAACCCTTTTGGATACTGAGCTTCCATGGGCTACATCTGTGCAGAGGTTCTAGGTTATCTCCATGCATGGTCCTTGATTGGAGTATTTGTCTCAGAAAAGACCCATTTGCCCAGAAGTTTTGGCTCTGTTGCTCTACTTGTGGAGCTACTGTCCTTTCCAGATCTTTCTATCTCCCCTTCTTTCATAAGATTCCCTGCACTCTGCCCAAAGCTTGGCTGTGAGTCTCAACATCTGCTTTGATATATTGCTGGGTAGAGTCTTTCAGAGGCCCTCTGTGGTAGACTCCTGTCCTGTTCCGTTTTCTGTCTCTTTTGATGTCTGTTCTGAGTGAGAATTGATCATCTTACCCAGGGCTCTCTTTCTTGCTTAGCTTCTTCAGGTGTACACATTTTAGTAGGTTTATTCTATATTATATGTCTAGTATTCAATTATAAGTGTGTATATACTGTGTATGTCTTTCTGCTTCTGAGATACCTCATTCAGGATTATTTTTTCTAGTTCCCACCATTTGCCAGCAAATTTCAAGATTTCCTTTTTTTCAATTGCTGAGTAGTATTCCTTTGTGTAAATGTACCACAATTTCTGTATCTATTGAAGGACATCTGGAATGTTTCCAGATTCTGGCTATAAAAAATAAAGCTGCTATAAACTTAGAGCTATAGCCAGTTACTTACTGTACTATACTCAGGTACTAAGCTGGGTATTTAGAATAATAATGACTAAAACAGAAAATGAGTAAAAATAAACTCCCTCTTATATAATATATTTATATGTGTGATTTAACTAAACAGTGCAGTATACACAATGGATAAGTATTAGAAATGAAATAAATTATATATACATATGTTATATATATATATATATCACAAATAAAATACAAAGCTAGGAGCAAGGCAAAGAGATATGATGGAGCTTTGTTATTAAAATCAGATTGTGAGGAGCAGCACATATTATAAAAAAATGACATTTCAGCAATGTTTTAAAATATTTTGGTTTTGTTCATTCAAAAATAAAAATATTCAAATGCATATATTTTTAAAGACAAAAATACCCAGTAAAATTGGAAGGAAAGTCTGAGTGATCAATTCCCTCTAACTGGATTGACTTTCTTGCTGGATTCTATGTACTCATTTGAGGTTAGAGCAAACATACAAGTGTGCAATCCTTATTCCAACCAGTATTTCCAACACAAAGTGTGTGAAACTCTTTCTTGTTGGTTTCCTACTCTGTCTCATGATCTACAAGGCATTGTTTAACCCTGCCTTAGAGAGAACCCAATGAGATAGGGCAATAGAGAGCAAGGGCTTCAGGTAGAATCAGAGAGCTGTCTGAAGACTTGGAAGCAACATGTGGGAACCACAGCAGAGTTATTCTAGGCATGCTCACATGGGAATTGCATTTCATAAGAGTTTTGAAATTAGAATGTCAGGACAAAGGTGAAACCCAAGATGTCTGTACTCTAAAGTGAATTCATGACTCCATGAGATATACCTAGTTTTGTTCATGTGACTAGCAATGTTTCAAAATAATACAACTGCCAAGGTCTACAAGTGTAGTCGATATACACAGGGACATTCAAAAAGAGACATTAATGATGCAAAACTAGCAAGACTGAGTTTAAGAGAAGAAATAAAAGACAGAAAGGAAGTCTGGTAGTGAAAGATTGGGAAAGTGCTACAAGGCTTGCTGCTGTTTGTAATGAGATTTGAAAGAATAGAAAGATACAAAGTCAGAAAGGGGAACCCTCCTCCATTGCTGGTGGGAATATAAACTGGTACAACCACTTTGGAAATCAATCTGGCTCTTTCTCAGACAACTATCAATAGCGCTTCCTCAAGACCCAGCTATACCACTCCTAGGCATATATCCAAAAGATGCTCAAGTACACAACAAGGACATTTGCTCAACCATGTTTGTAGCAGCTTTATTTGTAATAGCCAGAATCTGGAAACAACCCAGATGTCTATCAACTGAGGAATGGATACAGAAATTGTGGTATTTTTACACAATGGAATACTACTCAGCAATTAAAAATGAGGAAATCATGAAATTTGCAGGCAAATGGTGGTATCTAGAAAATATCATTCTGAGTGAGGCATCCCACAAGGAAAAAGACCCACAGGGTATATATTCACTTATTTAGACCTATAAGATATGATAAACATACTGAAATCTATACACCTAAAGAAGATAAACACAAAAGAAGACCCAAGGTAAGATGATCAGTCCTCACTTAGAAAGACAAATGGGATAAGCATGATGTAGGAGAAAACGAGTAATAGAACAGGATCCTACCACAGAGGGCCTATGAAAGATTCTACCTAGCAGTGTATCAAAGCAGAAACTGAGACTCATAATCAAACCTTTGGCAGAGTACAGGTAATCATATGAAAGAAAGGGGAGTTAATATGATCTGGAGAGGATAGGAGCTCCACAAGGACCAAATATATCTGGGCACAGGGGCCTTATATGAGACTCTTTCTCCAACCAAGGACCATGTATGGATGTAGCCCATGGTAGCTCAGTACCCAAGTGGGTACCCTAGTAAGGGGAATAAGGACTATTTCTGATATGAGGTCCTCC
>CM053752.1:75662875-75711328 GCA_028658305.1 Pachyuromys duprasi | reverse complement strand
GTATCATTGCACTTAGATATTTTTAAACTAAGGGGCAAGAATCACATACTTACTTGGAAATCAAAAGTTTTATTTAAGTCCACTATAGTAGTATTTGGAAGAAGTGAGGGGTTGGCTATAAAGGAATAAGAGACCTGGAAATAACAGGCACAGGAAGAAGCCACTGCCTCTAAAAGTAATGTAGTTTTCTTTCCTGTTGCTATGATAAAATGCACCCACAAAATAAAGATAAGAGGGGTTTTGCTTTCATTCACAGTTTCAGGTTATAGTTCATCCTGCTAGACAGTGACAGCTACAGGAGACCGGGGGAGCTGTGCACTCAGAGACACGAAGAAGAAAGTGATGCATGCATGGTTTCTAGGGTCCCGCTCGCTTTCTCTATTTCACACAGTCCAGGATCACAGGCCCAGGAAATGCTGTCCACCACAATTAGGATGGATCTTCTCACACCAATCAACATAATCAAGGTTTTTCCCCCCTACAGATAACACTAGTCTCCATCAAATTGACAGTTATTGACCATAACATGAAGCATATAGTATACTGGAAAGAAAATCTATAATAGGACTCTTTCATCCAGTGCCAATGTGTCAGACTTGATTGGAAAGGGTTTGATGAGACCCACTGTGTGGGGAAGTCTGCACTGGGAGTCATCCTAGAAAAGCATCCCCCAGGATGCAGAGGTACCATGGAGATCTGACAGGTGCCAGTTGCCAAGTCACAGTGCAGGCACCTTCAGGAGACATGCTGCAAAAACCAGGAGCCATTTCTCTCTTGTGTCCCTCTAGGGCCCTCCCCCATCTCCACAAAGCTTATTTTGCCTTATCGTGAAGGAGTAGTGTTTTGATATCACAGGCTGAACCACAGAGAGTGGTTTGGGAGCGGAGAATGGTAGAATAGCAACCAGAACCCTAGGGCATTAAGAACACTTAAAAGCTTGTGTCACTAGGATGCCAAACTGTAGGATAAGAATGCAATTTTATTATATCTTAGGTGAAAGCATCTAAAAATAATTGTATGCAATTATTTCTGAAAGATAATGTAAAGCTTAATGTTTTCTCCATTACTATGAGGAATAAACTTCGTATTCTGATAATTGTTAAGAAGTGAATTTGGTGTAAGCCTGTTTGGATAATGTTTTGACTGTTAAAATTTGAGTAAATATGTTGGTCAATACACTCCACATTCTTTTGTATCTGTTCATTCACTAAACCAACATAAAAAGCAATACTGATCATATATTTCTTATGCAATTTCGATTATATGATGATTTTAATGAGCCAAAAACGTGATTGGAGCATGTGTAATACTCACTTCTAGATTACTGTTTATTGTCATATGTTACTGAATTCCTTCTCTCATTAAATATCTTCAATATCTAGAATAGAGAAATAAAAAGCTACAAGAACTTTGGGATCAGCTACTCACAAATCAACAAAGGTCAAACAGCACTCAACCTACTTCTGCGGTATGTGCAGTACAGAGCAAGGATGACAGATGAGAAACTGGAGAGCAGATGATGAATAAATCATTCCATAAACAGGCCCAGCCCTTTTATTCATGTCAAAATACAATTGAGAAATAAGACATAAAAATAACAGTCCACAGTAAGTTCATCTACACTGTACAATGTACAGCATCTCATCTAGTGACAAAGAACCACATATTTCCTACTTGAAAAAAAAGAGTTAATCCTGCTTCCCTCGTCTCCCTGCTTTTGTAAGCCCAATAGAATCATTCATCAATAAAAGTGGGGTTTTGGAAACAAGACCTTGCATAAATTCCAAAACCCAAAATGCTCAATTCCTTTGTACAAAATAGAAGTATGCTTACATGCAACCTATAGATACCACTCCATATATTTTAATTGACTTTAAGACTTACTTATTTTATGTTATATACATAGGTGGTGTCATGCTAGTACATATGTAGGTGTGCCCCTACAGTTGTCAAAAGAGACCATTAAGACTCCTCAAACAGGAGTGATGAACCCTTATATGGGTATTGAGAACCAAACCAGAATATTTTTCTGCAGGAGCTGGAAGTACTGGAAGTACTATTAACTGCCGAGCCATCTCTCAAGTCATAGGCCTTATGTAATAACTTCTAAAATGTGCTATCAAAATAGTTGCTATACTGTATTTCTTGAGAGGACAGTAGTGCAAAGGCAACTTCTCTTTAAATATTTCTAATCTACAGATGGGGTCCTTGGACACAGGGAAACAGTACATCACTTTCTAATAAATCCACACACATATGGACAGCTGATTTTTTACAAAGATGCCAAAACCATTCAATGGAAAAAAGACAGAATCTTCAACAAATGGTGCTGGTCTAACTGGATGTCTATATGTAGAAAAATGCAAATATATCCATACTTATCACCCTGTACAAAAATAAAGTCCAAGTGGATCAAAGACCTCAATATAAAACCAGACACACTAAACCGCTTAGAAGAAAAAGTGGTGAAAAGCCTTGAACTCATTGGCACAGGAGACTACTTCCTGAACAGAACACCAACAGCACAGGCTCTAAGAGGAACAATCAATAAAAGGGACCTCATGAAACTGAAAAGGTCCTGTAAAGCAAAGGACACTATCATCAGAACAAAACTACTGCCTACAGATTGGGAAAGGATCTTCACCAACCCTTTATCTGACAGAGGACTAATATTCACTATATATAAAGAACTCAAAAATTAAACAGCAACAAATCAAATAGTCCAATTAAAAATGGGATACAAAGCTAAACAGAATTCTCAATAGAGGAATATTGAATGGCAGAGAGGCACTTAAAGAAATGCTCAATATCCTTATTCATCGAGGAAATGCAAATCAAAACAACCCTGAGATTTCACCTTACACCCGTCAGAATGGCCAAGATCAAAAACTCAAGTGACAACACGTGCTAAAAAGATTGTGCAGAAAGGGGAACCCTCCTACACTGCTGGTGGGAATGTAAACTTGTACAACCACTCTGGAAATAAATCTGGCACTTCCTCAGAAAACCAGGAATAGCACTTCCTCAAGATCCAACTATACCACTCCTAGGCATATATCCAAAAGAGGCTCAAATACACAATAAGGACATCTGTTCAACCATGTTTGTAGCAGCTTTCTTTGTAATAGCCAGAAGCTAGAAACAACCCAGATGCCCTCAACTGAGTAATGGATACAGAAATTGCAGTACATCTATACAATAGAATATTACTCAGCAATAAAAAACAAGGATATCATGAAACTTGCAGGTAAATAGTGGGAACTGGAAAGGATCATCCTGAGTGAGTTATCTCAGAAGCAGAAAGACACACACGGTATATACTCACTCATACAGACATATACTATATGATAAATGTACTAAAATCTGTACACCTAAAGAAACTAATCAAGAGGGAGGATTCTTGCTAGAATGCCCAATCCCTATCCAGAAGGGCAAAGAAGATGGATATCAGAAGAAAGAGAAAAAAAGGAACAAGTCAGGAGCCTGCCACAAAGGGCCTCAGAAAGGCTCTGCCCTGAAGACTATCAAAGCAGATGCTGAGACTTATGGCCAATCTTTGGGAAGAGTGCAGGGAATCTTATGAAAGGAGTGGGAAATAGTAAGATCTGGAGAGGACAGAAATTCCACGAGGAGAGCAACAGAACCAAATAATCTGAGCACAGGGGTCTTTCCTGAGACTGATAGTCCAACCAAGTACCATGCATGGAGATAACCTAGAACCCCTGCACAGATGTAGCCCATGGCAGTTCAGTGTCCAAATGGATTCCATAGTAATGGGAACAGGGGCTGTCTCTGACATGAAATGATTGGCCTGCTTTTTGATCACCTTGCCCTGAGGGGGGAGCAGCCTTACCAGGCCACAGAGGAAGACAATGCAGCCACTCCTGATGAGACCTAATAGACTGGGATCAGATGGAAGGAAAGGAGAACCTTCAGTATCACTGGACTTGGGGAGGGACACATGTGCAGAAGGGGGAAGGGAAGGATTGGGACGGGAGGAGTGAGGGAACTACAGGGGTATATAAGGTGAATAAAGTGTAATTAATAAAGAATTTAATAAAAAGAAGGAAAACAGAGAGCATTTTAAACAATCATCATCACTGATACAACTCCCAGAGCAAAATAAATTACCTCCTAGATGTTTTCTGTATTTACGTTTATGCTATTGGATCTATAGAAACCAGCATTGTTAAAAACTGTTGTGGAAGCTGTAGCGAAATTTGTCAGTGTTCACAACACAAGCATGAGGACAAAAGGTCAATATCTAAAACCTATGGAAAGTCAAAGGGAAAAACCCATGATGGCTAGACTTGTAAACCCAGAGCAGGAAGCATGGAAACAGGGAGTATCCTAGTGGTCAATAATTAGACATTCTAATATAAATGGTGACCTTCAGGTCCCACTGAGTGACTTGGTCTCGAAAATCAAGGGGAAATCACATACAAGTTTTAGCTCTGGCCTCCACACACTAATGCACACACATACATATGCATACAATTGCTCATATACAGTACACACACTCAGTTGGTCCTATGCCATTCAACCACTGTTACATCACTTTTTACTGCATTGATACTTCCATCTACTTTTAAAACAAACACACACACAAAAACACGCACACACACACAAACACACACACAGTTGGTCCTATGCTATCCAACCACATTTTTATATTAATTACAGTTTATTTACTTTGTATCCCAGCTGTAGCCCCCTCCCTCATTCCCTCTCAATCCCACCCTCCTTCCCTCATCTTTTCCCTGCCCCTCTCTAAGTCACAAGGGAGGTCCTCCTCCCTTTCCATCTGATCCTAACTTATCAGGTCTCATCAGGACTGGCTGCATTGTCCTCTTCTGTGGCCTACCAAGGTTGCTCCTCTCATGGGGAGTGGGGAGGTCAAAGAGCCAGCCACTCAGTTCATGTCAGAGACAGTCCCTGTTCCCCTTCCTAGGGAACTGACTTGGATACTGAGCTGCCATGGGCTACATCTGAGCAGGGGTTCTAGGTTATATCCATCCATGGTCCTTGATTGGAGAATCAGTCTCAGAAAAGACCCTTGAGCCCAGATATATTTGGTCCTGTATTGGTACTTCCATCTACTTTTAAACCAAACACACACACACACACACACACACACACACACACACACACACACTTATTTAAATTCTAGCTAAACCACAAAAACTTTTCTGATGGATTTTGACACTTAACTATTTAAATTATTTGTGAAAGGAACTGAAAATGAAATATTGTCCAGTGAAAATTATAGGTCCATTTAGTAGGCAAATTCAAATTTCCATTTACATATTCCCAACCAGTCCCTAGATTAGATTTCTTTTCATTATTTTACTCTGAGTGATTTACCCATCACCATTTCCTGCATTTAGAGTACTTCTTTAATAGATTTCACAGGCACAATAGTGTGGACACAAGATCCTATGATAGTATCTATTTCTATGTAATATTGTTGTAGTCAAGATTAGAATTGATTTTCTTAACATATTTTATTCATTCACGATGCCTCTCAATGTAAGAAACTTCATAAGAAAGCATCTCAGTAAAATACTGCCCACAACCTCACCTTAGCACTGTTTTTAACTCTTATATTATTTTTTTCTTAACTAATTTATTTATTTGTTCATTTTCCATCCCAAACACAACCCTACAGCCTCCTCTCCTTCCAGTCCCAACTCTCTCATCCATCTGCTTTTTATTTAAATATAGTTTAAATAGAATAATACACAGAGCTCCTTAAGTATAAGCACCTATGTCAGCCACTTTTCACCGCTGCAACAACACATGGAAAAAGCGAGTGAAAGGGGACAAAGTATTTTAACTGACAGTTTTAGAGGTTATAGGAAACTGACATTTGGCTTTCTTATTTCTTAGTGAATGCATAAGGTAGACCATGGGGGAGAAAGAACCTCCCTCATAGGAGACAGGCGGGGGGAAAGAAATGGCAAGAAGGACTAGGTATAAAACAGATCCTACAAAATCAACCCTCCAGTAGCCTTCTCCTTTCAGCCAAGCTGAATCTCCTAAAGGCCATTCTGCTATGAAGCCATAACAAATATCCACTCAGCTATGACTAGAACCTCTATGATCAACTAGCTCCTGACCAAGTCTTTAGCATACAACAAGTTCCATGAGCAATGGCATCCATTTCAACTAGGTTCATTGTCCCATAATGATCTGTAGCATACACTCCCAATTAATCAAACCCAAGCCAGAAATAACAATGGTTTGATTTCAATCTTTTCTCTTCATTTCTCTTATTCTGGAATTTAAAAAACATCACTTGTCACATTCTCCTGTCACTCAACATGATTTTACAACTTATCTAATGTGAAGTTTGTTTAGTTCAGCCCTCTCTTTCTTTTCAAAATACTGTAATACAATTTTTTTGTGCATACCCACAACTGATATTTTATTCTCTTGTTTATTAATGAGTAGGCAGTTTCTTGTTTGGTATCATTAATAGGCAAACCGTTATACACTCTCTTACACAGATTCGAAAGATATAGGTTTTCATGCCTCGTATTGAACATACGTTAAGAGAGTATACTGATTAATAATTAGGGAACCATGAAATTCTTTCCCATCATGCCCTGGCCACTTGCACTTTTATCAGCAGTGTGAGAGAAATTTTATTTCTACTACATTTTCCACGTAAACTTAATCACTGCCGCTGGTATTTGACCATCCTGGTAGGAATGAGTCATATTTTATTGCAGACTTAATTAGCATTCATTGCCCTGATGACTAATGACATGTTGGGAAGTAGGTTTCTTTTGCTCTCTCTCTCTCTCTCTCTCTCTCTCTCTCTCTCTCTCTCTCTCTCTCTCTCTCTCTCTCATATGTTTGATTGTTTTACATTTTTTGTGTTGTTTGTAAAATAATCTAGTTAGGTACTAGATTTAATTGGCTACTTCCCTTTTACTATCTTACAAGGTTTTGTTAAATTTTTTTCTTTCTCCCTTTTTTAAATTAATTTTTTAAAGATTTTCTTTATTTATTTTGAATGCTCTATGTGCATTCACATCTGCAGGCCAGAAGAGGGCACCAGATCATATCATAGAAGGTTGTGAGCCACCATGTGGTTGCTGGGAATTGAACTCAGGACCTCTAGAAGAGCAGACAGAGCTCTTAACCACTGAGCCATCTCTCCACCCCTCTTTCTCCTTTTTTTTTTTTAAGAGATGCTAAGTCTTGGAATCTTGATGAACCTTCACATTACTCACCTCAAATCTTTCTTCAGCTTAAAACTGTTTCTTTGAGATTTATTTATTTCCTTGCTCTTTCTCTCTCTCTCTCTCAGAAACAGTTACATTTCTTTGATCATATCTCTGTCCTTCATGCTTATCGTTATCTAGGTCATCTTTTTCATCTTTGACTTTGTTCCTGCAATATAAAATTTAAGATTTTCCCACATTTCATTGGATAAAATTGATTTTTACATTTATTCTCTACTATAGAGATTAGCTTTGAACTTTCTTACTGAACTTAACATATTTTCCAATGTATTTTACTTTTATTTTTCTCATGTTTTCCATTCATCCTATTCTTTTTTTGTAGAAATATCCAATCTAGTTTCTACTAAGCAATATTCCTGCATCCTTTTGAAAATTAGGTTTATAAAAATTATCAGTTATTTAAGTATTTTAATTTTAAAACTAGGTTTACCTCTCTCATAAAAACTAAAATTATATTAATATACTTTTATGTTTTCATGAATGTAATGCTTTCATGCATGCTTAAATTGCATTATATAAATTGCATTTACCTCTTGAAGCATTATTTATTTATGATGAAACTTTTAATTTACCTTTCTATCTTCTTCAAAGTCGATTACTGTCATCTATAGCCAATAGACTATGCACTGTCATGCCACATTCTATTACTGTTAGTAAACTGTAACACCCACTCTTGTAATCACAAGTACATATCTGTAAACTGCCTACATTTTCCAGCCATTCTA
Source organism: Pachyuromys duprasi (assembly GCA_028658305.1). NCBI lineage: Eukaryota > Metazoa > Chordata > Mammalia > Rodentia > Muridae > Pachyuromys > Pachyuromys duprasi. The sequence goes on along the minus strand of CM053752.1, from coordinate 75,703,350 downwards.
GTCCCAACTTTTATGAGATCAATTTATTTACATTTTCCAGTTATGTTAGAATAAGCTAACTTTAAGAACTATACTACAGACTTCCCTCATCAAGCAGACCAGCAATGATATCTGAATTTATTTATTTTACACATATTGGCTAAAAATTTGTTTACATGTGGCATATCAATGAGGCAGATCAATTTATCTTATTCTGCTGTCACTAAATACATCCTAAAACTTCACTGCACAAATTTCTCTTCATCTTCTCTTTCAGTTACATCAATCTTTTTGTAATATTTGGGCCTGTAAATTTTTGCTAATTTTTACAATATCTACCCCATATCATATAGTCTTGCTTTAGGCTAGAAGACTTGGTAAATGTGTTTTCCTCTGCAAAGTACATACCAAGAACTATAAGAGAGTTCTTCCATGCATACTCTGAAGTCATTCTTGTGAGACTAGCATCCAAGCAGTAAGTTTCTTTCCAGAGTGCTTTGGGATATAGATGTACTAACCATGAAACCGGAAGTGGTCCAGAAGTCATATTGAACATGTTTGGTGAACAAGCACCTAGTTTTAGTAAAGCAACATGGAGTGTCCCAAAGCTTTTTCTGCAATTTTGGAAAGCTTTGTTTCCCTCTGACTTTGAGTGTGTTCTACATATTATTTTACTCAAAGTGTTAATAGAATTTATTGTTCTCAATGATAACCACTGCTAGAAATTCTATACAAACTTCAGCATGTTTCATTTTAGAATGGTTAACTACAGGAAGGATAGCCTTGAAGGCAGCAAAACATGTCAGCATAACATTAAGGGATGAAAATTCATCACGTTCCCTTGGATTAATATGGCTGAGAGTAGGCCCAAGGTTTAATCCTACACTTCTCTCCCAAAGACTTTTACCTGTCAGTACTTTGTCCATAGTCTTTATTTTGTGTGAATATGATCTGCCTCATTCCCTGCGCATATGTGGATGCTTCATGCCATCCCTAATGCTGTTATTAGTGTCATCTCTAAATAGAGCATTTTTTCTGTACTTATTGATCAGTCCAGAAACATCTCACAGGGAAGGAATCAGGATAATTTACAAAATATTTCACAGTTTTTTTTACAAAGGATTAAACCATTTATTCCAACTGATCCCAAAACATTCATTAGTGTAAACATACTTTTAAGTTTTATCTATATGCTGTTTTAAACATCTGTGGCAGATACATGTTGCATAAAATTGTATTCAATCCATTTGGCTTTTTCAGCAAATGATTACCATAGCATACACACACCCACACACACACACACACACACACACACACACTGCTCTACAGACCAGGGCATGAAAGAGGACATAAAGACTGAAGCTATATATTAGCTTAGGTTATAAAAGGTGATCATGGGAAATCCAAGTCAATTAAAAAGTAAGTTCAGTTGTCATATTGTTTCCTTAAAAGAAGGTTAAACAAACATGCTGAATACACAGCAGGATGTCAGTCAAGACTGAAGAGATCTTAAGGCATGTTATAAACTAGACTGTGAGATCCAGAAAAAGTTCAATTCTCTTTGAATGTAAGAGATATTGTCATACAAATGTATTGCTACATCTCTTTACGTGCCCCATCTCTGACTCTGTCTCTGTCTCAAGCATTCCATTATATATATATATATATATATATATATATATATATACACACACACACTTTTTTTCTATTTTAGTTGGCTGTCAATAAAAATATGTCCAGTGTAGGTGCTCCTTGGCATTTTTAACTAAGAACCTTTCTCATCATGGTATTTCTTTTTCATGGATCAAATTGAAACCTTCTGTAGGTTTCTTTAATCCACCCATTCTTTATTAGAAGATTCCTATATAATCCAATTTAAAGGATAGATATGATCTACAATGAAGTGTTCAGTAAGAAAACTTTTTTTTCATGTTGAAAGATAGATCAGTTGAAAATCTTGCAATGTGTACTCACAGGGTGAGTCAAGAGGGTCTACATTTGGCTTATTAGTCAAGTGTTTACAGATGTCTTTGTTCCAGACATTCCCAGCTTACACTGTGTGTCGGCACAGTTATGAATAGTGCTGATTTCATTCTCAGAAGTTCCCTAGTCTGCATTGTCAAGTACATCATCACTCTACAGAAGATTATGAGATATGATTTAAATGAGTCATACATCCATAATGACCTTATCATGTTTCCTTTTAATGTGATTAAACTTGAATAGGTAAAGGTTATAATTAGTCAAATTCAGCTACAATTTGTTTTACTAAGACTTTGTTCCTGCTCAAAAACAAACAAACAAAAACTGAATGGATCAACATGGCACCTATGGTATTCAAAGCAAATTGCTACGTCACAAGTGGTATGCAAATATTTTATATATGCTGAGTAATAACTTATTTGTTTAATTATAAAACTATTAGAAAGACTTCTTTGGAAAAGAGATTTTTGATATAGTAGCTGAAATACAGTTGATTCAACTATAAAGCAGACCATTCCTTTCTCTAAAAGGCCCCAATAGCTTGCCCCAATGCCTTGAACAGAGTCTAGCTATTAAAGGCATAAACGAAGCCTTCATCTCATCATCTGTTAATGCAAGGAAAATTCTGTCCCTCACAAAACTTATTACCATAATGTAATAGTATCTGCACTTTTTAAATTACAATCAGTATAAGTAATATCTCTAAAGATGTGAACCCAAGAAGTCAACAAAATTAAGATCAATGCTTCCCCTTTTTCGCTTTTGATTAACTTTTATGTTTAAGAATTTATTCCTTAGTTTTATAAGAAATAATAAAAGTATCAATGTGTTGTTGTTTTCTTTTGAGAGCAAGTGGAAACAACACAGTCAAGTCTATGGCATATCCTTTGATATATTCTAGATGTTAATTTAAGGGATAATTATAGAAATAAGAACATACATTACTTTTCTTGTAAAGTACTAATGGACTCTTTTTAAAAATGATTATAGATTCATAACAAAACAGAACAGAATGTATAAAAATTTCCCCCACCTCTCCCTGCATAGGCCTCCTCAACATCAGTGTCCATAAGCAGAGAACATTTGTGATTTTGATGACTAATGCACCTTGACCACACAGGTCTATACATTAATATTGATATTGTATATTCACTGGGATTGACAGGTGTGTAACAGCAAATATCTTTAGTACAATATCATTGACAAAAAGCTGCTATTTCAGCCTACTCACCCTTTCTTACCCCTTAAAATGTTTTCCCCATTGTTTTCCCTTTCTCAGAATGTCATAAAATTGAATCCGTACAGTATGCAGATTTTCTCACTGAATTTAATGCCTGGTTTTTTTTTCTCGTTGTCTTTTTGTAGCACTGAGTTGCATTCTAATTTCCAATTGTACAAGATTTTATCAATCAATGAAGAACAATTAAGTTTATTCCAGGTTTTGGTAAATATCTCTTAAAACTCTATCTACATTCATTTGCAAGCTTATGAACGGATGTGACATTTTAGCTTCATGCTGGGCTATAATTATTAATATGTTAGTTCTATAAGCAACCACCAAACATCTTCCACAACGGCTCTTCCTTTCTCAGTGTTACCAGCAGTAGATTCGGAGAGGGGAGGTCCCAGTGCTGAGAATCTTTGTAGACGCTTGTTTTCTGGATGTATTACTCTTTTTAGCTTTTAGGCTCTCATACCTCACTGTAGCTACTAGCATTTTTCTGATGGTATGAAGTCTCTTCCACATGCTCATTGCCATTAATAACCACCTCAGGGGATGTATGTATTAACTTGCTGAGGTAATTTTTAAATTTTTAATTAAATCATTTTAACCACTGTATGTAAACATGAAAAACCTACATACTAACGGATACCATTTGATACTTCAATACATAATACATTGTATAATATCCAAATGAAGCCAAATATAAGTATTTTAATCATTAGTCTTTCATATGTTGTATAAGTATTATCAGAAACATTTTTTCTGAAATGCCAAGTATTTGAGAAGCGATCATTGTGAAATGTAGTTAGTACAAATGAGGAACTTAATTTTAAATTCTTATTAAATATTACTCATTTAAAATCCAAGTGGCCTCATTACTAACAGTGACCACACACTTATAGTGGTCCGTAAACCTTGAAATACATTACACTGGGAAATCTTGTGGAAGAGTCGTGACCTTTCAATAAACTTTTTCTTAGGGTTAATAAACTGCAATGTCACTAATTGTACTACCTTCAAATAAAAATTAATTTTGAATATGAAAAAATTGCTGATCTTCCTTGGGCATAATATGATTAGAAGCTCACTTGTATCTTGAATCCAGTAAGCAGTATATAAGTAAGATGCTTTCTTCAAGTTGCAGGACATTTTCCTTTATATGGGTTGGTTGTGGGGCTAGCTAGATACACACAGGACACCACTCTACGCTACAGAAGTTATAGAAGGGATGAAAGGTTGATGAATGTGTCAGATCCTGGCAGTATAACGCTGAAGGGTAACCTAACTAACTTGTGTCTCCAGATTGGCTATCAGGGTGTGCCAAAAAAGCAGCAAGGTGGCTCCTCTCCCTGCCTGTTCTTGTGCCAAATAATTTAGGGCTAACAGTAATATGTGTGGTTTTTTAAATTCTTTCTACCAAGCCTCTTATCCCTTTCTTCCTTCCTTTCACCACCAATAAATAAACTCACTTTACTTCTAAACACTGCAATGTCCTTTTGCTTCATGAGTGAAGACTTGAAAATGGCTGCTGTTTTTCACATCAAGATTATGTAAATTATGAATTTTAAAAAATCTATGTTGATCCCAGGGTTATCCTCTAATAATTCTAGCTTCCTGAAGCTGAAGTAGGAGAATCCCAAATCCCTTGCACACAGGGATTCCCTATCGCCCATACAAAAGAAAATTTAAAAAAATCGAAGTTTTGCCTCAAACAGAATAAATAAACCATATTTCTACATGCTTTATTTTCATACCCTTTACTCTTAAGTGAGTAAAAGTATCTCTTAGTGGAAGCAGTTGAAGGCTTTAGTAACTCCACCTCGTCCATAATTTATTTCTTAGGTTACGTTGGGAAGTTCAGACTTTGCTGGGGTAGTGAGTGTGGAAGGGTGCTTGACTGACTGCACATGTGTGAGAACCACGCCTATATTGCCCATAAGCAGCATGCCCTCCCAGGCTCACTTCTGAATAGAGCGGTTGACTCAAGCCCCACCTATACAGAGCTCAGTTCCTAAAAATAGGTTCTAAGTTGCATCCTTTGGACACGGGGCTAAAATAAATTCAGCAACCCCATCTACTTGCTTCATAGACACTTCAGTGGAGCTGGTCTCCACTCTGCTGGCTGTTTTCAGGGGACTGGGAAATTTGCTGTATGTGAAGCAGGGAGGAGCCTACGAAGTGAAGAGTTACAAATCTGTAGAGCGTTTCTACGGAAGTAGGGTCGATTACAAAGGTACGTGTAATAGAGTCATGTGTGTGCCATTGTTATAAAATGTTCTACTATCACTGAAGAGCAGTGAAGACTAAAAGTCAACTGTCATCATTATAAAGGAACATAATCAGGTTGGATTTGTTCTTAGAATTGTGCTCAGTATTGTTTAATATGAAATTTAGAAGTTCATATGTTAACCTCTTTACAAATGATCTCAATAACCAATCATGACTTAAAAGTTATTCTACAATTTATAGCCAGAAGGGAAACTGAAAAATGTTTGTCTCTTCTGAACACAAAGTTAAACACACACACACTGAGAAATATGAATGCTATTTCATGATATTGATGACGTACAACTGGAGTATGAAATATTTTCAAGTGTTTCAGCATGCTCAGAGAAAGGAAGGAAAGTTATTCCTTCTTCGCTGTAGTTTGATTTTGTAATTCTTGCTCTAGCTGTGGGCTTATGTCCTTTGGGAGTCTTACTGGAGTTAAGGATTAAAGAATCAGGTTGTTACATGTTTTTCTGAATTAAGAAAAGCACTGCCAGTTGGATCTGCCAGCCCTAATTATGGTAACTACATTCTCAAAGAGAGGATACTGAGATAGAACTTTGAAGATATCATGTCCTATATACACTATCAAATGGATTTTTTTTTCTGTCTTCAATTGCCTGTGAACACCTTAATTTGGTCCTGTTGTGCTGTGTTTAGATGTTAAGAGACTGAAGTGATTTGGGAGTGACATTATACGAGAATCTCCTAAGACACGGTGGAAAAAGCAAGGACACTTTAAGATTGCATAATGCAGGGTTTAAATTTAGCCAGCTGGTGCTGAACTGAAAGATATTTTATTTTTACCAGAGTTCTATTTGGTCACTGACAAGATGTAGGTTGTTTGAAACATTTTTAAATTGTGTGTTTAAAGTGTCAAAAGACACTTTAAATATTTACCTCAACTGTACTCAGAGCTACAGATTTTTTTTTAATGAAAGAACACCTGTTGAGACATTAAGGTGATATTAAAGGGAGGGAAAAATGCTGGGACAGAAATTAGAAACTCTGTATTACATGTTCTACTAGTTCTGTGCCTCTTTACCTGATATGTGACTATTTTCCCTTCTTGGTATCAACACATCGGCTAAGAACTAGATCCGTTTTTAAATATCACTCAGTGTTTCACACTCTGCAATGTGGCAAACTGCCAACTGCTTGCAGGAAAAGCGCAGTGTGGCAGCTAGATGGAGTGGGGTTGCTTTCATCCAGCATTGGACATCTTTAAGGTGCAACTTCCCTCAAGCTCCTCAGAAATGAAAGTCCATGTTCCTTAATGATCACGGGAGGCCTTGTTTCAGAATATGTTCCTGCGAAAATGTCAGCACAGGCCTGTTGCCTCCTGTGATTACAGAGAACAGGAATGCTGCCCTTATGTGCTTCTGCTTTGGGGGAGAAAGCCTACCAAGTTCATATATAATTTACTGTTATTTACAAAAGTGCTGTCCCTGCTGCTTAATCCATTCCAGCCTTCCAATTTTTACTCTGGGCTTGCTTCATTTTAAAAACTTAAATTCTTCCGTGTAGCAGCCTTGTTTTTACTTGCTTGAAAACTGTTAAGTTTAATAGAATAATTTAAAGTCAGGGGTTGATATTCTCTTTCCCATCTTTCTCTCTCTTTCTCTCTGTCTCTCTCTCACACAAAGACTCATCAGTTTATGTGTTAAAGGAAATCATTGGTAAGATCTATTTGATAGCAAGGAGTCCTATAATTTATGAGGTAGGGTTGACAGTAAGTACATGGCAATATAGTTCTAAGATTTTTGATTAACAATCTGTGTGAGCTAGGACTTAATATAATTACCATGCCCTTTTTTATTTGCATACTATCTAGCTTTCTGAAAGTATTCAATTTACTCTTTGAAATTCAATTAAGTTGTAATCTGCTTTTTCCCATTTCTGAAAAATAAAGGTTCCTTCACTGATGCTTTCATCCTTTGTAGAGTAGTGACAATCTTTACTCTTTTCAGATCCAGGCACCTTTTCTAGGACACTGATGTATTCCACATAGATACATGGCCTCAAGGTGTTTACATTTGGTGTTTTGTTCATTTCCTGACACTACTTAAAAGGCACAAGTTGTATCCTTTCTAATAGCAGGCAGTTCTCCTTTTTCCTAACTCCACTGGGCATTCCCCTGACTGGACACGATTCTGACACTACTGCTTCACCTTAGCAAGTTCCCCGGAAGATACCAACTGGATCACATAAGATTACTCTGCCTCGAACACCAGCTGGAAATGAAAGCCCAGCCTTCTGGCCTTTTCTCCTAACAAAACTAAGGTTGCCAAGACAGTTCTCCTGTCAATTAATTAATGAAAATGGCTCACAGCACTCTGCTTACCGCCACTGTTATGTTGCAAAGGGTGTAATTAAACTAATATGACATGGAAAAGATGCCCACAACAAAGCATTGGAGGAAAAGTGGAGTCAGAGTTCCTTACCCAGGCCCGAGACTAAGAGGTCTCTGGAGTAATAGGGCTTATTGAAATGGTAATAGTGTTAGTTAGAAAAAGTCCAGACCCTGGGACAAGTTCAAAGCCACCAGCAGCAAAGCAAGATATAAGTTCCAGAATGTCTGTAAGAAAGATTTTAAAGCAAAATCTTGGAGGAAGGGAATTATGCCTTGCTTCTACTCATAATACACTGGTATTAGGTGTTGGAGGAAGCTAGGGACTGGACAAGCCACTAAGAAAATTGTCTATTTATTTTGGAAAGCCTGGGGCATTAAATAACTCAGATGGGCTCCTTAAGGGTTGCCCTTAAAGCCTGGGATTTTGAATCAAGGCTTTATCTTATTTTCTTATTATTATTATTTAGCATAAAATTAAATATATTATGTATTCAATACATTTATATATTAAACATGTGAAGGATATGAAATATATTTTTTGGCATACCTCAAAGCTGTTAACTGATTTACGATCCTTATCTTTACTATTTTACATCCTCCTTGTGTGCAATAAAACTTAGAGTTTCCACAATTTTTGGCTATTATCACTAACCTGGAAACTCATCCTGGTTGAGCTCAGTTTGCAGCCTCTCTCCCCTATTCGGAGGTAGGAGGGACCAGAATGTGCTAATCTATTCATCCCTTGATTACATTTCTGAGCAAACCACTGCCATCCTGAAGCTAGGTACCACATCTACAACCCAGATTCTCAAGGCTATCTCATGAACAACACCATCACCAAAGATACTACAAAAGGTTTTGTTGCCAAGAACCAGAAGCAAAGAATAGGTATATTCCAAAATATATGATAAATATCTACAATGAGTCCTTCTCCTTTGAAATGCTTCCTGTAAACTGCAGATTTAAAAAAAAATGTATGTCCTCATTGGAATCCATCTCTTGCAAAAAAAAAAAAAAAAAAAAAAAACCACAGGGTTTTTTCATTTGTATCAGCAAGAGCATAAAGAGAAAGAATAATTATGGTATAGCAGTAGCAAAATTTTTTATTTCCTTAAAATCAGCAAATATTACACTTTTGTTAGTTTTGTTACACAAAATGGCACTGAGTTTATATTTGATGATATTTAAGATTTTGGGATCCTCAATGATGGCAAAAAAAAAAATTAGTTTAGGGCTGTGGTCTCAGCCTTCCTAACAACATCTAACAACACCTGGTGTTGTGGTGACCCAAAACCATAAAATTATTTTCGCTGTTACTTCATAGCTGAATTTTTGCTGTTGTTATTAATCATAATGCAAATATTTTTAGAGACAGGACTTTGACAGAAGGGTCCTGACACAAAGGTTGAAAACCACTGGTCTAGAGGAAGCACAATAAATAACCCAGATTCTAGCTACTGTAGTTGAACCACTGAAAATATTACCAAACTAATGAAAACGTATGTTGATATACAAAGAACCTGTTTAGTTCAACACCTTAAAATACTAAATTACAGTAACAGAAACTCGGGAATGAGTTACCCTAGAAACCCACACCCTTGGGGTCAACTTAACCCCACCATTACCTCTTTCTTAGTGTATTAACAGCATAGCAGGCCTGCTCTACACAACTGTACCACATGAGGTGCCTTTGTATGCTCATCTTGATAAATACTTTTGTGGTGTTGTTGTGTATACAAAAGTAGCATTTTGTTGCTTTTCATATTGTGTTTCATGTTTCTCCTTAAATTAAAAAAATTATCTTCCTCTTCTTCCATAAAGAGAGACTGATGCTCCAAATAAGAACCATGCATGGAGAGGACCTAGAATCCCTGTTCAAAGGAAGCCCCTTGGCTTCTCAGATTACAAGTGGGTTCCCTAGTGAGGGGAGCAGGGGCTGTCTCTGACATGAACTCAGTGGCAGGCTCTTTGATCAACTGCCCCTGGGGGTTACGGAGAACTTATAAACTAGGGTCAGATAGAAGGAGAGGAGGACCTCCCTTATCAGGGGCATATCAAGAGCATAGGGAAAAATGAGGGAAGGAGGTGGGACTGGGAGGGGACAAGGGAGGGGGCTACAGCAGGGATACAAAGTGAATAAATTGTAATAAATAAGTAATAAATAAAAAATAAATTTAAAAGGACAAATTTCCTGCAAGGAAACATGATCACATATGCTGTAAATACTCAAAAGGTGACAGTTACCTTACCTTCCGGTCTTAACCAGTGTGTGTGTTACTTCTCTGTAGGATAAGATTGTCTCCCTCGCTCCTGCTGGTCTGTCTTTGCAAACTCGTCACTTTTCAAAGCTCTTTTGGCAAGCTGTCAAGTCCATCTCTTCCTGTCAGGTTTTTGTAATTGTACATCAGATGTTTCTTTATTGCCTGAAAGCATCTGATTGCTGAAAAGTAAATAGTTGCCAGAGTGCTTCAGGTATACATATAAGATAATAACAATTCATTTGGGGGACTTTTTATTGTTTTGTGAAGATCCGATGGATGACATCTTCCCCCATGATGGAATAAATTGGCATAGATGTTCTTACATGGTAATTACTAGATTTAAAATATTTATGGCACAGTTTGATATCTTTTAAGGCATGGATTAATATTATAGCTTCTAACCACGTGTTTGATACTTGTCAGAAGTTCAATAAGGGTGGAATGAATATAAATTAATATTCAAGCAGCAGTTGTTAATTTTGTTTTATTTTACAAGAACTTAATTGTATTGAAATATCATGCAGATAGACCTCGTACCTTAAGGTTCCTAGGGTTTGGATAAACGGAGTCTCATTTAAAGGACTTAATGCATTATAACTTCAACAGCAGCAGCATTTAGTTTGGTCTTCCTATAAGTCAACACTGACATAATATGAAATCAGAATTATGTTACCTAAATTGTAAGCCATTTACACAGATAATTGAATGATATGAACAACCAACTATATAATTAAGTGTTCCAGAGAAACAATGAAAAATATTTTTGAAAAGTTAAAGCTCTCCTAATGATTTGTGTGTTTGGAGTTTTAGAATTTTTGCTGGTCTAGCCAATAGTTCTAGGAAAGTGAGTATATTCTCAGAAAGGGAGATGTGATAGTGAGTTTGTTCATATTGGCAAAGGTTATTAACTACAGGTGCAAGTTTTTCCTAGCTCTATTGCCTCTGCTTAAGTTACATACAGAGGGCAGACCGTAGGTGTTTCTTTGCTAGGCAAAGTCCAGCCTGAGTCTCTATTAGAACACAGACAGGATAGCAGATGATAACAAAAACTCACCAGCAACAGTCAGTGTGCAGATCTTTCTCTGCTCTGCACCTTCGCAAGGTGCTCAGAAAAGAGGCAGGCCCCCATGAGAGCTATGGCTTCTTTAATAGGTAGCACTCGCTCTGTCCTGCAGGAATGCAAAACATTTATTTTTAGGGATGGAATTATGTGAGAGCATGTCCACTTTCGGCCACTGACTCATTCCGGAGTTGAAATAATTTCAAGATTCATCATCTCTCCATCATACAGAGCTGGACAAGAGCTATATTTTGGCTTCATGTTCTCAGAGAAGTGAAATCTGAAAGGTTTGTGTATGTATCTAAGATACACACTTTATTTCTCAATAGAAAAGCTAATCTATCTCTGGCATTTTTTAATTCAAAACAACTATTTGTAGTTCCCCGCACCCAGCCTTCTAAATGTAAGCAATAAACTATTTTGTAAAAGTTCATCTTTAACCTTTCATTACCTTGTCTCCCCAGGCTAACTGATGACAGATTCTTGACCCTCTCCTTTCTGTTAATTATTTTCTTTTCTCTCAGTTAATCTCAGTTCTCCTTACAGGTGCACACAGCACAACTGTATTTTGCTGACATTCCTCTCCGTGAAGCACAAGGGTACCTATGTTCCCATATTTTTTCCTCTATTAATGTTTTTGAACAAAAAATCACTGGGCTGTTCAAAGAGCTACAGTAGTCCTCGAATAATAACCAGTGTCTATGATATCATAATGATACATGATGTTATTTTAGTGTAATGTGAGAGAGCCTGACAGACATTCATGTATATATATATATATTTACATGAATATATATGACATAAAATTAAAAGGTAATGATAACAAGACAATTCCTACATGCTTCATTTTCTAAGGGTATATTTGTAAATGGAATTCCAGGGCTGGCATATAAAATGGCATTTATGAGTACATTTTTTTAATTTGTATCACCTGAAGTTAGAAAAAGTTTGTAAATATCCTCTCGCCCCATATCTCTCTCTCTGTCTTCCAATACTCCTGTATTTGTGACAGGACTCTGTGACAGGACTCTGAACTATATTCCTGAACTCTAACCAAGCTCGATATGTGTGAAGTTCCTTTAGTTAACCACAGTCACACAAACTTTTTCTCCTAGATTCATATGAAGTCCACATCTGGGGGCTAGAAATATTGATGATGATGATGATGATGATGAATGAAATGTTGATGAGTTCACCATCAGATGTCAGACACGAATTTTAGCACCAGCCCCAGTTCCTTGGGTTTTAATTCTGCTTCTTTCATTTACCAACTGATGATGTTGAGCAAATAGACAACTCTACTCATTATCTAATGAAAATTAGACACTAGTAGAGTTTTTCTTCACAGCATTGATCTGAGAAATAGACACTTCCATATTTGTAAAGGGACCACATTTTTGCCTAGCATATCGTAAGTGCTGCATAAGATTTAATCTTTCACATCATGAAAGTATTTAACAATAACATTATTATAACACAGCAATCAATGCTGGTATGCCACAGGGAGCAAGGTAAGAATATCAAAGTTGTAGGTTTCTCTGTATGCTTAAACTCCAGTGTGGCAATGCTCGAGAAACCTGCTTAAGAAAGATAATTGTCTACCTGATTGAATAAGTTGTTCTGTTGTTGAAGCCATCCTTACTTTTCACAGATGCACTTTCAGTTCAAATTAAATTTCTGTACTCTCTGGAGTTGCAGAAAGCTATTAAGTGCCCTTTTTCCATTATAATTATCCCAGCACTTTAAATGAAAAACCTGTTATTCTTGGTGTCAGCATCACATTACTTCAAGAAGCTAAACTCTGTACCAACTTCAGACCCAGTGACTCCAATTCTTCATCTGGAAGAACCACAGTTTTAGTTAGGGCTTCTATTGCTGTAAAGAGACACCATGACCATGGCAACTCCTATAAAGGAAGTTAAATTGGGGCAGGCTTATACTTTCAGAGGCTTGATTATCGTCAGGGTGGGGAGGAAGCATGCAGGCAGACACCGTGCTGGAGAAGGTGCTGAGAGTTTTACATCTGGATCTATAGGCATCAGGAAGAGAGAGAGCTAGGCTTGAGCTTTTGAAAATCTAAACTGCCACCTCCAGTGAAACACTTCCCCCAACAAAGCCACACCCCCTAACCTTTCAAAGAGTTCTACTTCCTGGTGATGAAGCAATCAAATCTATGAGCCTATGAAGAACAGTCTCATTCAAACCACAGCCACACTGGAACTTACCAATATTTTGATCGAGTTGTTGCATTCAAAACATATTCTCAGACAGTATTTTGAATCTTATTACATCTGCTCTTAAATCACAATGGGAACTGATCATTCCCATAGAAGGATACTTCCTTATTCTGCACACCCAGTGAACCTCCCATTGCCCGGACCACCTCTTTTTCTCAGCCTTAGATCCACTCACAGTAAGTGAAAGATAGAAGGAGACTTCTCCCTCAGGAATGAGGCCCTGATATATAAAATTGGGGGACAGATTGTTCCCTTTGGGAATGTACAATTGACTAGGCAGGACAGACTCCAGCCAACCACTTAAGAGAAAACAAGAGACCATGAGCTCATGAAATGATGCAACACTTCAGAAGAAAGAAAATCATGAAGAGTGAAACTAACCACAAGAGCAGAAACAAATGGGATGCCAGGTAGGATTGCTCACCGCTGTTATGCTAACCCTTACAAAGCTGAGGCAAGAGGATGGTCATAGGTTCAACGCCTGTCTGGGTAACAAAGAGAAATCTATGACAACCTCTGTATACATAAGATGTGATGGAGGGTTCCTGGGAAGTAAGATAGGAAGAGTTAGGACTGGGATAGATTGAGATATATGGCCTACACACACAAATTTTTTTAAATAAAAACAATTAAAATAAGAAACAATCATAAACAAGAATTAGCAGGACAAGATGTGATGGACATTCAAATCATGTCCTAATGGCATGTGCTTCTTAATGAAGGTGAAGATCAGTTCAGGAGTCTTGGAAGTCCCCTTCTTCTGATTTCAGGAGTGGCTGTGAATGCTTGAAGAGCCACCCTACCCACCCAAGCTGGGCTGGCTGTCAAATGTCACAGCTGATTTCCCATTCATAAATCTCATCTGGCCTCACAGTTTCACACTGTCTATCTCACAGAAGCCAAATTCATCTCCCATACACATTTACTGCGTCCATTTCCACCCCAAGCTATTGTTTTTATGTTCATATGTATGTGTGCAGACCCTTAACAACAAATAGTAGCTCACATGTTTGTACATATGCTAATTTCTCAACAATAAGTTTACTTACAATTCGGCGAATTCTTAATACATTTATCATTATTTCTGAAGTTCCACAACTGGAAAACTTGAGAGTAGAAACAAATTTGTCAGGAATAAAGGGGGGAAAAAGCCATGCTAGATTTTAAGTTTTGGTAGCATAGGATTAAGGCGTTAGTTAATTTTTATTGCTGGGCTAAAACACCATGACCTAGGCAATTTCTAGAAGAAAGGGTTTAATTCAGGCATATGGCTCCAGTGGATTAGAGTCTATGGTGATGGAGCAAAGGGAGCAGGTGCGGTGTCTGGGGCAACAGCTGAGAGCTTGCATCTTAAACAGCAGGAAGGAACCGGAGAAAGAGCTACCTGTAAATGGTGTGAGCCTTTTGAAATCTCATCGCTGCCTCCAGCAACGTACCTGCTTCAGCAAGGTCGTACATTCTAATCCTCCCTCAAACAAGCACACGCAGAACAAGTATTCAAATGCCCAAGACTTATGAAACACGTCTTATTCCAAGCACTGCAAGGTGTGAATACTAATGTTGTATCTTGGAAGTAACATAGATAAAATACATTTAATGAAAAGATATCTTGGAAAGAGTGAAGATCCATATTTATCCATGTTTGCATTCTGTATGTGTGTGTGTGTGTGTGTGTGTGTGTGTGTTTAGCTACTAGCCTGAGTGTTTTGAGTCCAGTATAAGCCTCTCAAGAACTACAGACTCAAGCATGAAATTATATAAAACTTGCTGTGCTCTGATGTATTAAATTTCTCCTATGATCCTTTCTCTTAGGCAACCAAGTGTCAAGCTTGGTGGGGTTTATCACATAGTCCTCAGAACTTGCACAGGTAGTGAATATGATTTAGGATTTTGTGCCAGATTTTCTTTCCCCAGCAAGCATGAAATTCAAGTGTGTCCTGGCACAACCCCCCCCCACCAAAATCCAAAACTCACAGATAAAGGAAAATGCTGCTTCTGAATATATGGTCTTCCAAAGATGGATGGGTGTAAATTTATGTGAACACGCACAGGCAAACGTGTACTAGTATTGCATCTTCTGTCTGTACTCAATTCGTGGAACTAAGGAGCTGAGAAAAATGATGAAGACATGGCTGTGTCTGGGGGATTTAATTAACAACATATTCCTAGTAGCATTTTGTAGTTAAATAAGAACAGGAAAAAATCTGGCAAAAATTAAATTTGGCAGGAAGTCCAACATTTCCTGGATTTAGTTTTACAGCAAACAACTTTTTCAGTTTTAGTTTTCACCTGCTTATGTGGTATACTCTCTTCTTTCATATTTGTGCATGACAAATTTGGGGTGATAAGTTGGATTTTATTGTGGAAGATTCACAGTTTCACAAGCTAGGCATTTTTATTTTTAACTCTCTTCTAGAATCT
The DNA here is from genome assembly GCA_028658305.1 of Pachyuromys duprasi. NCBI lineage: Eukaryota > Metazoa > Chordata > Mammalia > Rodentia > Muridae > Pachyuromys > Pachyuromys duprasi. The sequence goes on along the minus strand of CM053752.1, from coordinate 75,687,563 downwards.
TTAATTTAACTGTCATATAACTTTCCTGTTTTTCTTAATAACTTACATTGACAAATGTAAGACTTACCTTTCCGATAACTTACTTTCTGATAATATTTGGTATATAAAAGAAACAAAAGACAAAAAATAGTGGGAACCATTAAACCACAGATGTTGGATTTTGTGATGATATTTTAAGGTAATTCAGGGTAACTGTTGCATTGTATGAAAATGTTAAATTGTTGTGAGGCTGACTATTTTAATCTGAAACATCAGTTTGCTTCTTAGTAATCTGAGAATTTTAGTTCCAGGTAATAATAAAAATTTAATAACCGATTCTGCAAAACTGTTTGGATAACTTTGTCACTCAATGTCAGGAACAACACCTGCTTTTGCCTTACAGAAATAGTTTTACCTGTCACATGCCCATATAAAGACCTATAAGGAAAATATATTTGCTGCTATTTTGCAAACAGATGATATTGAGATTATTGATATATAACCGTGGTAGAGACGTTAACCTAAAAATTAGTAACTTATGAGATAAACAGTGATATTGTTGTGGCAAGTAGTTTAAATATGTAGTTATTACTAAATGTCTTAAATAGTAAAAATAACTTTGAAAAAGAAAAGGACTCTTAGCTTTGCAGAATATATTCCCCCTTTAGGAGCACTATCCTAATGCAGTAGAAGACCAATCCAATTTGAAGAGATCCACCCAAGGTTGTTGGTGGAGAAAACCAATTCATATTGGGAAAGATAAACAAAATTGTGCATATGAAGATGTTTTAGGGAATTGTAGAAAGAATTAAAATATATGATATTTTTAATGCTTTTTACACTTGCTCTTCCACTTGTCACTTTTTCTTCTTCATATTCTACTACACCTGAGTTTAAATAACACAGAAAACTTTGAACACAGAAAACTTTGGCTTGAAAGTGTTAATTAAATACTCCTTGCTCTTGGATGTAGCTATCTTAATAGGCATGGCAAAACATAGATTTCAATCAGATAATATCTAAAGACTGACTGATACTTCCTCCCTGTAAAGACAGGAGTGAAAGAAAAGCACATGTACCAAGCTCCTCAAGTGACTGCCTGCCCTAAGGATTAGGCTTTGAAGAGGAGGGAAAAGAAACAAATGCAAATGCCAGCGTTATATGGATAAGTAACTATAAATATATTAAAGGCAGATGAGACTTACTAAGTGTGCACTCCATGTGTATCCAAAGCAGAAAAGACTATCAAATTACTTCAGCTCTTTAGACTGTGGCTAATACGACTGTATCAACAGGGATCTGACATCATAGCTTTCTGTTGAAATTACAAACTGCAGTTCGATGCAAAGGGTATTTGCGTCATGTTAAGAGTAACAGGAGATTTATCCAGCATTAATTCAGATTAATATTAAATTAAATTAAAATTAATGAAATCTTCATTAATTAAAAGTTGACATATTGGAGCTACTGTAACTTTATCTGCAATTGATACCTGCTGAGAAAGAAATAGCAGTTTTCTCCAATGGTGTGTCACTGGATAGATCAACTACATTCTAGGGAAGGCCCTTGCCCAGAATTAGTTGGTCAACACCAAATGAACTCAATGTTATATTTGCATATATTTACTTTTGTTTTACTTTATTTGGCATTTTGTGGGTGTGTGTTTTATTGGTCTTTACCTACATATTTTGTTTTTTTTTTTATTTTGAGTTTTTGTGTGGTTTTTCTTTCTTGTTCTATTTTGGTTTTGTTTATTATTTTTTTTCTTTTTTTAGAGGAAGATTATAAAGTTGGGAGGGAATGGAAGTGAGTAGGGTCTGGAAGGAGTTGGCGAAGGGGAAAATGCTCTCAGAAAACTATTGCATAAATTTTTGATTAAAAAATAAAATGCATTATTGTAGCTTAATTATAGACATTTGTTCTTTAAGTAAAAAAAAATCTAAGTTTTAGTGTACACGTTATGATTTCTTTCCCCAGTTGATGACAATAATCAGAAGGCAATTTTGACAATGCACACACTAAAGCAAGTTGCCAGTTACCTCTTATTTTATTATGACATCCCACATGTTTAAGAAAAGTAATATCCCACAAGGGACTCTTTATATTTCTGCTTTCCATTAGTACTTCTATCATCCTATCCATGAGGAACTAATACAATAGCCACCCTGTTTAGGATGTGTTCAAGGCTTTGTGTAGAGTTTCCCTGAGCACATTAGTGCTTTAAAAGAGTGAAATGACTTCCAGAAAAATAGGTTGTTTAACAAGCAATGCTGCATTATTTGTGTGTGTGTGTTACACTTCTCCTTGATTGCCTAGCTTTTCCAAATTGTGTTCAGAAAAGAAATCATATAGAATCAGTATGGTTTTCCTGTTTTGACTGAATCTAGCAGTCATTAAGTTCAAAAGGAAAAAAAATCAAAGCACAGTGCAGATTGTGGACTTGACAGAGAAAATACTTTCAGTTAAAACTTGTAATGATTAAAAATTTTATTCAAACTAAGAGACTTAATTTCTCTAAGAAAAAGTTGCATTGGTTTAAGTGGGTTTTTTTTAAGGAAATGTGTTATTAGTGGAAGAAAAGCCCACCATAGCACGGCTAAGTTAATGAATTTACAATTTGGTGACTTGGAACTTCGTTATTATGTTTCAACAGAATAATTTTCAGATTCTAGTGTTAACAGAGGGGTGAAAGTTAAGGGGCAGTAAAGACTTTGGAGACTTCTGGAAAAGGATGTGGTTTTTGCTGATCCAGTATGCTCTTAGCACAGAAATTGTTCAAGGTACCAGACAGTAAATAACTGTTTGCTAATTTCTGCCCACATTCAGACAATTTTAAACATAGGCTTGTCAGAAAGATGTTCATTCAAGCTGCAAATTATTACAATCTCATTTCTATTACATAACCACTGCGTGGTTTTGATCTTTGAGCACTTTTTGACTAAAGATATCAACTTGATTTAACTGAGAACAGATTTGTAAAATATAACTCTGAGTTCTGTCACAGGGCTTCCAGAAACTATTAGATCACAAAGGTTCTGATATCAGTGGTGGGTGGATCAGCCCTTAGGAAGTAGAGTTTAGTAAAAGGGAATAGGTAACTGGAATCTGACTGAAGACTGTGGCTTGCCATGAGCCCCCTTTGCTTTCCTATGAAGAATTTGTTTATTTACTTTACATCTAGGTAGAAAGCTCACCACCACCTCCTTCTCCCACACTCTCCTTCTCCCATCCGCTCTCCTCCCTCTATGCTCCACCACCTTTCTAAGAAGAGACTTCCCATGGGCCATTTCAGAATAGCTTTTTTCCACTTCCTGATGCTGATATAAACCACTCAGTTTCACCAAAACTTCCTCACAATGATGAACTGACACTTTGATACTACAAGCGAAACAAAGAGTGCCTCTTTAGAAACTATTCTTTAATTTGGCTGCAGGATCAATAGATCTAATCAGTACAAATGTGGCTCACACTGCTGACACTAAAACAAAACAGTTCAGTTCAAATGGTCTATGAAGTTTCCCAAGCCTGTGAGAGATCATATGTGCTCATTCTAAGACACATCTTATTATCATAAATATAGGTCATTCAATCTATCAATGACCTGCATATGCATGTATGCCCAAAATATCACTTTTCAGTGTATTCTAGAGATCTCACATACTCTAGAAGCAAAGGTTGATACTTTAATCTATTTAAGAGACATGCCATTTTCTCTTAATCATAAGTAGATCTTGCCCATGATATCTCCATGGTTGAGGTGAGCATATTGGCTTCCTGTTTCTCAAGACTCAATTTCTACACTTGAGAAATAGAAAGAAGAGAAAAACCTTCTCCACAGACACATGAGCATACAAAAAGGAGGATTTGGAGAGATGAGACTGAGAATTTTAGGATTGGAATGAATCAGCAGTTTGGGTGATATTTCAGGAACAAAATGAGGAAGAAATTATATCCAAAGGCAGAAACACAGTAAGAGGTGAAAATGTAGAGTGATGTGAATTCTAAGATTTTTCAAGAGCAGAGACCTTAGAAAGAACAACATAGAAATCAAATTAAATAGAAGAAATCCATAAAGAGAAAAAATGCCTACAGTCAAACTAATCAAATACAGCCACGTCTTTTTAATTTAGGATATACTTTTTTTTTACAATATAACACTTGAAGCACATGACTACTTAGCAGATAACAACACAAACAATATGATGAATCATATATAAGAGAAGGAAGTGTCTTCTGTTTCTCTTTAGTAGGTATCCACAGGTCAAAAGCAGTGGAATGGAAGTTTATTTATTGTCATCAGCTCTATTCTAGGACAACATGTACAAGCATCCCTGCTCACGCATGCGCTTTTGGAAATTACAGAATATGAACAATTCCTTTGAGCTACTGCAGTGATTAATTTATAGTTCTTCTTAATTTAATTTAATTTTTATATGAATTACAGATTATTCATTTTGCATCCCAGCTGTATCCCCCTACCTCATTCCCTCCCAATCCCACCCTTCTTCCCTCATCTCCTCCCAAGCTTCTCTCCAAGTCCACTGATAGGGGAGGTCCTCTTCCCCTTGCATCTGAGCTTAGCTTATCAGGTCTCATCAGTACTGGCTGCATTGCCTCCTCTGTGGCCTGACAATACTGCCCCCCACTCAGGGTGAGGTGGTCAAAGAACCAGCCACTGAGTTTATGTCAGAGACAGTCCCAGTTCGAACTCACTTGGATACTGAGCTTCCATGAGCTGCATCTGAGCAAGGGTTCTAGGTTATCTCCATGAATGGTCCTTGTTTGGAGTATCAGTCTTAGAAAAGACTCCTGTGCCCAGATATTTTGGTACTGTTGCTCTCCTTGTGGAGCTCCTGTCCCCTCATGTCTTTCTATCTCCCCCTTCTTTCATAAGGTTCCCTGCACTCTGCCCAAAGTTTGGTTATACGTCTCAGCTCCTGCTTTGATACACTTCTGGGTACAGTCTTTCAGAAGCCCTCTGTGGTAGGCTCCTGTCCTGTTTCCTGTTTTCTCCTTCTTCCAATGTTTGTTTTTCTGAGTGAGGATTGATCATCTTACCCAGGGTAATTTATAGTTCTTAAAATATACGGAGCAGAAGAGAACATGAAGGGTCATTTGGAAGAGAACATGGCCCATCCCTGAAGTGTCATATCCTAGGATGTCTCTGTGAATTTATTTTCATATTTCTCTTGTGATGTTTGCTTGTGCAAACTTGGTTCATTGTCTAGTGCCAAACTTCCAATAAAACAAACTTTTGAATATATCATACACATTTACTAAGTATTTTTTTCTTTTATACTCTTTTCATGAGCAGTGTAGTCATATGTGTAGGATAATTCCTTGCTACAATCTTAACTTTAAATTGTCTAATATTTCATGTCTGTGTCCTCTTTGGTTTGGGCATCATGATGGAAAGAAGAATGGGGTATGTTCTGTAAGATAATGGAAATATGAAATTTAGATAAATCAAAACCAAGTCCTATCTTTGCTACATAATAATTGTGTTATTTATAACTTCTCTTATTTCTCACCCTAGACCTACATATCTATATACATTTTATGTATATATGAATCCATATTCCTTGATCTAGGGTATATAATAATACTCAGAGGGTTTGCAGACAGAAAAAGCACTTAGTTTACTCTATGAAAGGTACTCTGTGGAACTATTTCATCTTATAAGATTACATAGAGTCTCCAAATGCCAAGTCCCTTTAAATAGGTAAAAAAAACAGGAGGATTAAAACCATTACGCAATTGAATTAAAATCAAACAGTAATTACCAGAGGAAGACAGGAAATTACAAATTACGTGTTTAAAACAGATTGTTATTCTCCAAGTACTCTGCCTTTCCAAAGTAGTTACAACAAAGATTGATAGAGACAGTTATTAAAAAATTAGAAAAAAAATACTTGCTGACATAAAATAAGAAAAATGGAAAGAAACATGATCTAACAAAGATTCCCTAAAGTGATTAAATATATATTTTAGAGAGATAAAAATACTAGCATATATCCCATGTCTAAGAATCAAGCACTTTCTGACTTAGCCTCCAAACACTGGGAATTAATGTGTTCCATCATATTTAATTTAGAAGTATGATTTCTAAATTTTAAGATCCATTATCTGAATTAGTTGGGAAAAAAACTGGCAGGGAAATGGAGTCACCATTAGACTACTTGTGATATTTTAATTCCTTTGTCATATTGGGCTGTATTTATTTTAATGTATTTTTATGTGTGAATTAGTGTGTTTTGGGGTGTTGGAAAAGATTTGCAGTTATTCCTAAAGATAACTTATATAATGATTACTGCATGTGAAATATCTTCAGACAAGCTGTCTTCCTCAGCAGGAGGACCATCTGGGTTTTTGTGTTGTTGTTGTTGTTTAATTCAGAAGCCAGCAATAAAATGGCACACACTGTTTTATTTCTAGTTTTAGAAAATAAGGTCAGATGGACACCTCTTAGGACATGATATTTCTTGAGGATTTACCTAGCACTTTTCTCCCCTTCTCTTTCTAAGAAAAGCATGACTGAATATAATAATGATTAATTTGTTCCCATAGCACTGACTGGCCAATGATTAACTGCTCTGCAAGAACAGGGTATCGAATCCCCTCAGTGGTGGGGGAGAGAAATCAAACCAAGGGAAAATAGAAGCCTCACTCTACCCTTCATCCATGAAAGTTGTAACCCCTGCTCTGCATTTTCTCCATCTTGCCATGAAGTCCATTCCTTTTCCTGCTTTCTTAGTTCCGTATCTAACCTTTCCTTAGTGTAATCTCTGTAATGACCAAATCAATGGAACTGAAAAATCTACTGTGATTTCTACTTCTACACAGGCTTATAAGAATGAAAAAGGAACCACTTAGTGCAATAGAAACTCAATGTTTTCCCATTGATCTACCTTAGATTACACTGAAATCAATAACTACAAATGATAAATATGCAGATATTCAGGAATCAGGAAGAATTGGTGTCCCTAATTAAAAATCTACTTAAAATTGTAAACATAATGTTTTGATAAAAATATCTTTACATAAGAGCATTGTAGAATGAAACTAGCACATACGCAAAAGTTCATATAGGCTTTCAGCCACTTTGTAGTTGATTCTATCGTACACACATGTGTTGGTATGTGTGCACATATGAATGTTGAGCTACATGCACGTGATGTGTGTCAGAGGTCAACATCAAGTGGCTTATTGCTGTTTGTTTTGAGAAGTGTCTTTCCAGGAACCCAAAGCTCACTGATTTGCTTGGTTAGCTGCCAGTCTGCTGTAGGGATCCACCTGCCTACCCCTTCAGTGTCCGTTCTGCATGCCCAGGTATTCACAAATATTTTAATTTATTCTTGAGGATTTCAAATTTGTACAGTGTGTTTTGATCAAATCCACCTTCACTACTTTCCCTCAAATTCATACCAAATCTTCCTCTCAAGATATTTTTCTTTTTGGTAACTGCATTGAGTCCATTAGCAGGGCCATGGGTCTATATAGGACCATGCACTGGAACACGTCCAACCTATGAGGGTCCATGTACTAAAAAGAATCTAGGTTTCCTATATATGCCTCCTCAGTGATGGGCAAAGCTTGTGAGACCCCCCACATTCCATGTTAAAATTTTGACTGATTGGGTTTTGTAAAGGTCTGTGTGTGCAATGATGGTCAACATGAGCGCATGTGTGCATGGTCTTATCAATTCTAGAAATCATTGTTTCCAGCAATCTTTCAAAACATTTGACTCTTACAATATTTCGTGTGTGTCTGAGTGATCCAACCTCGGGTTTTCATTCCTTCACAGCAGGCACTTTACCACTGAAATAATTCCCCGGTCCTTGATTTTATCTTTTGTTCATTATTTCTTTTTTTATTTTATTAATTTATTTTTTTGTTATCAATCACAGGTTAGGTACTTTGCATCCCAAGTGTAGCCCCCTCCCTCACTCCCTCCCACCCTTCCCAACCCTCCCTCATTTTCTCCCTGCCCCCTCCAAGTCCACCAACAGGGGAGGACCTCCTCCCCTTCCATCCAACCCCAGCTCATCCTGTCCCCTCAGGGCTGGCTACAATGTCCTCCCCTGGGATCTAGCCAGTCTGTCACTCCCCGGCATGTATGGGGGAGGGTCAAAGAGTCAGCCATCAAGTTCAAGACTGAAACAGTCCCTGTTTCCCTCACTAGGGTCTTCAGTCCGACACCAAGCTATCATGGGCCCCATCTGAGTTCATTATTTCACCAGTAAAATGGGAATACATTCCTTACCAAATATGAGAATCAATGTATAGTGCAAGGAAAATGATGAACACATGATAGACATGCATTAACTGACAGTGTATTACGGTGTAAGATGTCTGATTGTCCTAGAAAAGAAAAATGGCCAATCGGAAGTGTATGCTGAGAAATAGAAACCATCTACAAGAGTTTAATGGTTCAACTTATTTGGCCATTTCATTGAAACTTAAATCATTTCATTCAATTATTGATTTTCTTAAACAGGCTAATTCTCTAAGCTAAGCAATTAATTAAAAATGTTTAACAGCAGTATGATTAAATTCTCAAATATGCCCAGACTGGCAATATTTTCATTCTAATGATTATCAAATTTCCTCTTAAATCCTGTTCATTCATAATTCCTCTCTGACCAGAAGTGTGATAGAGTCTTGAAAAAGAATATCGAAAATCTATAGAACAAGTTATTGCTGCATCCATACAAGGCATTTGACCCAAGCATTATGTGTGTGTGTTTTCTCTCTCTATGTTTCTTCTTTCTGTTCTTACTAGACACACACACACACACACATATTTATATATGTGTGTGTGTACAATGAATGATTATGTTGATTTCTGTCATAGTTAGGATTTATATCTTGGTCAAGGACCTTCCCAAGAGCAACTTGGGGAGGAAAGGATTTATTTCGTTTTACAGCTTGTTGTCCATAATTCGGGGAAATTGTGGCAGGAACCTGGAGGCAGGAAAGGATGCAGAGGACATGGAAGAACAGTGCTTACTGGGTTGCTTTCCAAGGCTTTTTCAGTCTGCTTTCTTATACACCTCAGGACCAGCTGTCCACCATGGCACCATCCACAGTAGACGGGGGGGGGGCTCTCACATAATTACTAATTATGAATTAGTAATGGATTGCCCACAGGCCAAGCTCAGGGGGGCATTTTCTCTATAGAGGTTCCCTCTTCCTGAATAACTCTAGGCTGTCTCAGGCTGACATAATTTTATGAAGGGAAGAATGGAAGAATGCATTTGAAGGAAATGGAAGAAGGGGGACTGGAAAGAGTGAAGGGGAAAGAAGCTGAGGTTGGAATTTAATGTATAAGAGAAGAATTAAAAAGAAAAAAAACAAAGTCAGCACAATTTCCTAATGTTTTGTCACAAAAGACAACAAACATCAGGAAAAAATTGTTATATGGCAGTTATAGGTGTCCTGTATTCCTGAGGAGATTCACTGTGCAGAAATCAAGATGACTTGTAGGCCAAGTTCCTCCAAGAAGCTTCACAGGAGAACATATCTCCTGCCTTATTTACCTTCTGGAAGGCAGATACAGCCATATTACTTACTTTTACCTCCTGAAACCACCACCCACCCTCTCTCCTCTCATCTCCTCTCCTCTTCTTTTCTCTTCTCTCCAATCCTTACTATGCTATTTTCCTCTTTCTCTCTTTGACTTACAAAGCCTCTTGGGATTACAATTTAACCATATAGAGAATCCAGGAATGTCTTCCCATATCAAGATACTTAGCTGCATAGCATCAGCAAAATTCTTTTTTTAATTAAATCTTTATTTTTATATTAGTAGCAGTTTATTATGAGGGAGGGTGGGTGTAATTGGGAGGGAATGAGGGAGGAGGCTACAGCTGGGATACAAAGTAAATAAACTGTAATCAATTCTTTCATTTTCATGTAAGTTAATATGTCATAGGTTCTAGGGGCTAGGATATAAACATCATTAGGTCAACTCCTATTTTGTCCAACTTAGACTGCATCTTCTCTTCTTCTACTTGGCTACTTCATTTGCAGGTTGTGTTCTGGTATCTGGTAAACAAGTTCTAATTAGAGAGAACCTGAGAAGGAGCCAAGAACTAATTCTCTGCATTGCTGAGAAGAGAACTTTGTGAATGAATAAGCTTTCGTACAATGGATGCAGGGATGAAATCAGGGAGAATGACAAGGACACATGCCACAGTATGTTGTTTCAGAGGAAAATAAGATGATGGGGTGATGGGTTGAAGAGACAGTCTGTTTCCATGCTAGAAGGATCCACTGACATTCATTTTATTCCCTTGCCCTTCCTCATTGTGGTAAGAGCTGTGATTTTATGCAGTCCTGGGCTGGACTATTGCTCTTTCATTTTATCATCTATTTCTTGGTTTTATAATATTCAAATTAGGATAAGAATATTAATAACTCAAATTGATAACATTTGGAATGACAGGAGTACTTTAAATGCTTACAGAGATGAATTTTCTTGTTAGCTGAAAGATATGCAAATACTAAAATTACAGAAAAGAGTATTCCCGCTAACGGATCTGAGCCTATGCTATGTCTAATGCAATCATATTCTGCACACAAATCCGAACTTGGTTATAGGTCATATATTTATATTTGATAAAATTTACCTCAGCACTTTCCCAGTTCAATTCTCAATTTCCCAAGTACTAAACAGTTGAGTTCTTTATGACACATCCAGAATAAATATCAATGCAGCTGCCATGTCACTCTTAAAGAATTTGCCTTCTTGAATGGCATCTAAAATTCCTTCGGCCATGGGACCCAACATCTCATTCTTGACTGATTCTTAGAACTAAATCAAGGCTTTCAGTGGTGACATCAGGGAAATTTCAGAGAAAAAATAATTCAAATTATGTTTTTCTTCTAAATAGTTTACCTTGCTGTTGAACCTTGGAGTCTTTTCTGAGTCATAATTACAACTGTGTTAACCATCTGGAAGTCTGTTAAATGTTCTGTTATATCTGTAAAACGAACCAGTTCACAACAGAAATATAACACATCAGTCAATATTCTCTAGAAGAGAAGAACTGATAGAATGATTTTTTATGGATTAAGGGGGAGTTTATTAGGCTGACTTACAGGCTGTGATCTGGCTAGTGGTCCAATAGTATCTGTCTCCTGTATGTAATGTCAAGAATCTGATAATTATTCAGTACCTGAAGCTGGATGTCTCAGCTGGTCTTCAGTATATGTCAGGATACCAAAGAGCTGGGCTCTAATACCAGAGAGGGAATGCCCCAGCAACAGGGACAAAGAACATGCCAGTAAGACTGAAAGCGGCTAGTCCCCGAGGTGTGCACCCTGTCAGCCATGTGACAAGCAGGAAGTTCTAAAATTATCTGTATCCCTGTTTGCTTGCCCCCCAAAGAAAATACTAAAAAAAACCCACCCATCACAGCATGATAAAGAGTATTATTTCATACTCTTGACTTGTCTGCCTACACTGGCCTGCTCTTGCTTTTTTACTTGTAAATCATTTCCAGTTCTTTTCCCATAATTCAGTGATGTTAGCATTTGGATGGTTCATTGGTGATCTTTATTGGAAGTGAACACTGAAACCAACTGAATATTCTCCATCTCTGGTTTTCTTTCTTCCTACAAACTTTGTCTTAAATATTTGAATTTGTTTTAGTTTTCCCACATCCAATTCCATCCAGTTTTATTCCTGCTATAAATGTTGTATAATTGCTTTCTGACATGATTATATCTCTAACTCTATATCTATCTAAATCATCTACCTCTGTCTCTATCAATATATATCATCTAGATGGTCTCTATCTCTAGCATCTCTTTCATCTCTGCCTCTGTCTCTATATCTATACATCGATCTATGTCAGGACATTCTCTTAAAATCATTTTATAAACCACTGATGGTCTGCTAAGGATTCTTCATCACTTTGAAAAGCATTTAACCCTTCAACCCACCCTGTACTTCATTTACCAGATGCTGAGGGATGAAGATCTCCTAATGGTGTCCTCAAAGTCATTGCCCAACTATTCCCACACAATTTCTTAGCCTTGCTGTTGATTCATCCTTTCTGCATCTTTCCTTTGCACACAAGAAGGTATGCAAGAAGGCAACCCCAGCAAGCCCCCAACCTTACCCCCAACATCACAGATGTTGCTGCCTGTACATATTCATCTTGTATAAGCACACTATCATTTGTGGTTATAAATGTCTTCCTCCAAGAAGGGGAGAACTCTGGCGAAAAATGAAGATACCCTATGTTCTTCGTAAATATTCTAAAGTAAACCTTACTAGTTATGTTATTACAATCATGTATTTTTAATTTACGCTGACAAATATGAAGTGAGATAATTATAGACACCCTTTCCTAAATATCTCCCTCTCTCTTTTTTCTTATTGCTTGTGATATCTTCTGTTTCTTTACATTGATAATAAGCAAAAAGATCCACAGGCATTAGATGGATACTATATTTCATCAGTAGAATGGCTGTCTGTTTTATTCTGTATAATTTGTTTCCATGATGATTTTGTCTGAAAAAATATATACATAGCTTAGAAAGCTTTTATTTATTGAATTTAATATACTTTTGGCCAACATTTTTTATTGAAATGGTTTTAGATATATTGCCTGTTCCTTGTGAGTTTATTTGTAGTATTTGTCTTTTAATATTAAGTTTAATTTGTTATTAATTCAATAGTTGGTACATGTGATGTTATATTTTATGTAGGACTTCATATGGAAGCACTATATAAAAGCCTTTTCTCATTCTTGGGTTGTTTTTTAAAATTTTTTATATTTATTTTTATTAATTATACTTTTTTCACTTTGTATCTACCCTGTAGCTTCCTCCTCCCTTCCCTCCCAATTCCTCCCTTCCTCCCCCTCCTCTACACATGCCCCTCCCCAAGTCCACTGATAGAGGATGTATTCTTTTCCTTCCTTCTGATCCCAGTCTATTAGGTCTCATCAGGAGTGGATGCATTGTCTTCCTCTGTGGCCTTGTAAGGCTGCTCCCCCCTCAGGGGGAGGTGATCAAAAAGCGGGCCAATCAGTTCATATCAGAGGCAGTCCCTGTTCCCATTACTATGGAACCCACTTGGACACTGAACTGCCATGAGCTACATCTGTGCAGGAGTTCTAGGTTAAATCCATGCCTGGTACTTGGTTGGAGTATTAGTCTCAGGAAAGACCACTGTGCTCAGATTTTTTGGTTCTGTTACTCTCCTTGTGGAGCTCCTGTTCTCTCCAGATCTTACTATTTCCCACTTCTTTCATAATATTCCCTGTACTCTGCCCAAATGTTAACCATAAGTCTCAGCATCTGCTTTGATAGTCTGCAGGACAGAGCCTTTCAGAGGCCCTCTGTGGCAGGCTCCTAACTTGTTCCCTGTTTTCTCCTTCTTCTGATGTCTGTCCTCTTTGCCTTTCTGGCTGGGGATTGAGCATTTTAGCCAGAGTACTCCTTCTTCATTATTTTCTTTAGGTGTACGGATTTTAGTAGGTTTATCCTATAGTATATGTTTATATGAGTGAGTATATACCGTATATGTCTTTCCCCTTTGGGACAGGACACTCAGGATGATCTTTTCCAGTTACCATCATTTACCAACCACATGATCATCTCCTTAAATGCCGAGAAAGCATTAGACAAAATCCAACATTCATTCATGTTTAAAGTATTGGAGAGATCAGGGATAAAAGACACATACCTGAACATAGTAAAGGTAGTTGTGGTTTTTTTTAAGTAATTTATTTATTTTTATATTACTCACAGGTTATATACTTTGTATCCCAGCCATAGCCCCCTCCCTCATCCCCTCCCACTCTCACCATCCCTCCCTTATCTTCTCTCTGCCCTCCCCTAAGTCCACTGATAGGGGAGGACCCCCCCCCTTCCATCTGGTCCTAGCTTATCATGTCTCTTCAGGGCTGGCTGCAATGTCCTCTTCTGGGATCTAGTTAGGCTGTTCCTCCCTCGGGGGAACAGGGGGACAGCCGACAAGTCAGCCATTGAGTTCATGAGAGAAATAGTCCCTGTTCCCCTTACTAGGGTACCCAGTTTGGTACTGAGCTACCATGGGCCACATCCAAGCAGAGGTTATAGTTTGTATCTGTACATGGTCCTTGGTTGGAGAAACAGTCTCATAGAAGATCCCTGTGCCCTGATCTATTTGGTCTTTGTGGAGCTCTTGTCCTCGCCAAGTCTCACTAACTCCCCCTTTTTCATAAGTCTTAATAACTGCTTTGGTACATTGCTAGTTAGAGTCTTTCAGAGGTCCTCTTTGATAGGCTCCTGTCCTGTTGCTTGTTTTATCCTACATTCAATGTCCATCCCATTTGTCCATCTAACCGATGATTGAATAGGGTGGTTGTGTTTTTAACACCACTAATGTGGATGCTTTTATTCTTTTCCTTGTGATCATCAGTTTAGATTAAGACTGGTTTTTGGAGTCACACAATTAAATTTTATTAGTCTATAACTGGTTGCCTAGTTTCTCATGATAATCAATGTATGAAAGAACTATCTGAGAGTATCTGAATATTGTTCTTTCATCACAGAAACTCTTCATGTTCAAGGACAATTATAAATTTCTGATTGCCACTTGATCTTTTGATCTTAGCCACTCTGATGGGTGTAAGGTGAAATCTCAGGATCGTTTTGATTTGCATTTCCCTGATGACTAAGGACATTGAACATTTCTTTAATTGTTTCTCTGCCATTTAATAATCCTCTATTAGAAATTCTCTGTTTAGTTCTGTACCCCATTTTTTATTTGGATTACTTGGTTTGTTGGTGTTTAATTTCTTGAGTTCTTTATATATTCTGGATATTAGCCCTCTGTCAGATATAGAGTTGGTGAAGATCCTTTCCCAGTCTGTAGGCAGTCGTTTTTGCAGATGATTGTGTCCTTTGCTTTATAGAAGCTTTTCAGTTTCATGGGGTCCCATTTATTGATTGTTATCTTATAGCCTGTGCTGTTGGTATTCTGTTGAGGAAGTTGTCTCCTGTGCCAATGAGTTCAAGGCTCTTCCCCACTTTTTCTTCTAACCGATTTAGATGTCTGATTTTATATTGAGGTCTTTGATCCACTTGGACTTTAGTTTTGTGCAGGGTGATAAATATGGATCTACACAGAGGGCCTCTGAAAGACTCTACTCAGCAGGGTATTAAAGCAGATGCTGAGACTCATAGCCAAACTTTGGGCAGAGCACAGGGAATCTTATGAAAGAAGGGAGAGGTAGAAAGACCTGGAGGACAGGAGCTCCACAGGAGAGCAACAGCAAAACATCTCAGCACAGGAGTCTTTTCTGAGACTGATACTATAACCAAGGACCATGTATGGAGATAACCTAGAACCTCTGCACAGATGTAGTCCATGACAGCTCAGTTTCCAAGTGGGTTCCCTAGTAAAGGGAACAGGGTCTGTGTCTGACATGAATTCAGTGGCTGGCTCTTTGATCACCTCCCCCTGAGTGGGGAGCAGCCTTTCCAGGCCACAGAAGCCAGTCCTGATGAGACCTGATAGGCTAGGGTCAGGTGGAAGAGGAGGATGTCACCTATCAGTGGACTGGGGGAGGGGCATGAGAGGAAAGAGGGAAGGAGGGTGAAAGAACAAAAACCAAAAAACAATTCTGATTGCATTGTCAACTGGAAACTTTCACATTCTTTTACCAATAAATTGTTATGGTACCTGATTATGTTAACTTGTTGGTTACCATAACTATTTTCGTTTCTATCCAAATTTCATTTGCAACAACATATTTCCTTTACAATATCTTAAAATGTTATGTGTTGCTTAGATTTATTTTCTTTTTGTATTTTCCAACGATGGCTATCTCTCATTTTAAAGACTATCTAGACTGCAGTGCTTTGGTAAGTCCAGTATGACTGGCTACTATCTATCTGCCTTTTGTAAATTCCAGATCTCTTCTCTTTTCTGATCTGCTTGAGCCATTCTGGTCAACTTGTTATCATAAAACATTCGCCTAGGACCCTCTACCTATTTCTACATATTTTTACTCTACCAGGCTGACTATTCTTAGACATTTGTGCCTCCTCTCTCATTTACCTCTGCTCAAGCATCATATCTCAGGGACATGGTCCATGACCATGCTCTGTAGTATCTCCCATACCTTCATTCTATCTTCTTGCCTACCTTTATTTTGCGAGTTTTTAAAAATTTCATTCTATATTCATTAATTACAGTTTATTCACTTTGTATCCCAGCTGTAGACCCTCCTCCACCCCCTCCCAATTCTATCCTCCCTCCTTGTTCTTTTCCTATGCCCCTCCCCAACTCTACTGAAAGGAGAGGTCCTCCTCCCTTTCCATCTGACCAGTTTATCAGGCCTCAACAGGACTGGCTTCTTTGTCTTCCTTTGTGGACTGGTAAGGCTTCTCCTCTGTCAGGTGGAGGTGATGAAAGAGCCAGCCCATGAGTCATGTCAGACGCAGTCCCTGTTCCTATTATTGGGGAGCCCTCTTGGACACTAAGTTGCCATGGGCTATTTCTGTGCAGGGATTCTAAGTTATCTCCATGCATGGTCCTTGTTTGGAGTATCAGTCTCAGAAAAGACCCCTGTGTCAAAAAAAATAAAATAAAATAAACAAGGCCAGATGATTTCAGTACAGAATTCTACCAGACCATCAAAGAAGAGCTTACATCAATACTCTTCAAACTATTCCACAAAATAGGAACAGAAGGAACCTTACTAAACTCATTCTATGAAGCCACAGTCACCTTGATACCTAAACCACACAAAGACCCAACAAAGAAAGAGAATTTCAGGCCAATCTTATGAACATTGTATCAAAAATATTAAATAAAATACTCACAAAACAAATCCAAGAACACATCACTGATCTCATCCACTTTTACCAGGTAGGCTTTGTCCCAGGTATGCAGGGGTGGTTCAATATGCGAAAATCCATCAATGTGATCCAACATATAAACTAACTGAAAGAAAAAAAGACCACATGATAATCTCCTTAGATGCTGAAAAAGCATTTGATAAAATCCAACTTTCATTTATGTTTAAAGTCCTGGAGAGATCAGGGATACAAGCCACTTAACTAAACATAGTAAAGGCAATATATAGCAAGACTATAGCCGACATCTAAACAAAGAAAATTAAATCAATCCCATTGAAACCAGGGACAAGATGAAGGTGCCCACTTTCTCCATAACTCTTTAACATAGTACTTGAAGTCCTTGTTAGAGCAATAAGACAATAAGGGGATTGAGTTCAGAAAGGAAGAAGTCAAAGTATCACTATTTGCAGATGACATGATAGTATACATAAGAGACCCCAAAAATTCTCCCAGGAAACTCCTGTAGATGATAAACACCTTCAGCCAAGTGGCT
Source organism: Pachyuromys duprasi (assembly GCA_028658305.1). Classification (NCBI taxonomy): domain Eukaryota; kingdom Metazoa; phylum Chordata; class Mammalia; order Rodentia; family Muridae; genus Pachyuromys; species Pachyuromys duprasi. Next base: position 75,670,225 of record CM053752.1, on the reverse strand, counting down.
GGATACAAAATCAACTCAAAAAAAAAAAAACTCAGTAGCACTCCTGTATACAAAAGACAAAAGGGCTGAAAAAGGAATGAGGGAAACAAAACCCTTCCCAGCAGCCACAAAGGACATAAAGTACCTTGGTGAGACTCTAACCAAACAAGTCAAAGACTTGTATGAAAAAACTTTCACTCTCTGAAGAAAGAAATAGAAGATATCAGAAGATAGATTTTTCTTGTGTTTTTCATCTGCTTTCATGCTGTTGCTGATATATCACTCATTTTCAATCTATGGCCTACCTTATTACCTTCATTCTTCTGGTGTTTTTTTCGAGTCTTGAAGTTTTGTCATCTTTTGATTTCACCTTGATCTCTGCTGAGAATTTGGTTTGGCTGATACCAGCTTCCTGCCATACACAAGTGCTAGCAGTTTCTCAATGGAATAAAAAGTTCAAATATTTTCCATTTCATGCTACAGGTTTTTTGTCTTTTATGGCACTCTTTTTATATTAGTGAATATTGATTTTATGCAATCATGGGTTTCATTGGGTCATTTGAACATATTTTCAAATTTTGCATATTCCAGGTTGGGTAGGTAAAATGGAAAATGATATGATTCACTTAAATTTAAGTTTTATGTAAATAAGCCAGTTTTAGAGTGTCTAATGTCTAATGCATGAATTTCATCTCATAGAATCTATTATTTTATTATGCGTTCATCCTTTTTGTAAGACCTTTTCCATAGCTGTAGATTGGGAATGTGCCTCCCATATTTCAGAAACAATAAGAAGTATTTACATTTAGAAAACAAGCTGACATGAAACCTGGCTTTATAAGTGAGACAGTGACAAAGCACTTGTGCCTGTGAACCCTGCCACATTGGGCATTTTATGTGCAGACATTTTTATGATTCTGGCATCATTTTGGAGTAACACACAGACCCTGGATTTATGTACCAGGATACTGACTTATATTTCACATTGCTACTGTATAAGGATATTAGGACTGAATTTGCAATGTTTAATATTGTAAGATAATTGTTGATGAGACATGCTTGTCACTTTTTATTTTTATTCTAACATGCAGCGTATATAAACAGTTTAATCTCAAACTGGAAACTGTCTGAACAGCTAAGTGACAGTAGTTAAATTTAAATATATGAATTAACCTTTTGGGATATTTATTAATGAGTGTTGCTGCATATTTCTATGTACTATTCTTTAGACAACAGACTCATGAAAATAGGAGAAAAACCCAAGTTGAAATAATCTCATTGATGGTTCCTTATTATACTTAGTGTCTAGCAACTGAGACTCATTATTGTATCCCCGACAAAAAACGCAGACTGGTAAATACACAGTCTTCTTTGATTGATTGTGTAGATGTGAATAATTGGTCAAGAATTCTCTGAGCATAATATTGCACTGGCGTACTTTAAAAACTGCTATAAACATGAACTCTCCATGGAAAGAAAAACTGAGACAGGTATAATGAATTTCTGTGGCCTGGAGAAAAAAAATGTTAAAGGAGTTGGTTTACTTCTAAAAGTTGTAGAAGAAAAGCATGTTTGTGGACATAATAACCTGAATTTTATGTATTGTAGAAGGCATTATATTACAAAAGTGATCATTTACATCTTTTCCTAAGACAAATACAACACTTAATGAAAGACATTCTTGTCTTCAGTGTCTGAAACTTGTCTTCATGACAGATTGTATTTTTAATATTTAATTTTCTTTCATAGTTTTGCTCTCTGTGTTATTTCTTTTTATATGGTTTATTATGTCACATAAAGAATTGATGTTTTAATGAATTGTCAATTGCATTGGTATTAGCAATAAAGGAAACTTGGTGTATTTAGAGTGTGATGGATTCTCAGCACAGTGATGCCATTAGCTTTGAAACAACAGGGAACCCACTTTCCTTCTCTGTGTATAGCTTTACTTATCTGTATAATGAATTTCTTATAATGTCCATATACAGAAAACTTCTAATAAAGTCTTTTTGTGATGTTAGTACTTACGAAGTTAGTACTTCCTAACAAGGCTCATCTAAATATTTGGGGTTTTTTTCTTCTTCATGGGACACTTTAACCTTTTAGCTTGTTCTCTTGTCTTGTTCACAGCAATCACTTTTATCATTTTCTATTTTTCCACATCTACTATGTGACAACAAACAGGTCTATTTGTCCTTTTATTACTTCTACTTTGAAAAAAATATTTCAAATTTATTTCTGCTGTTCTCTAAACTCAGTTACACCCACATATTTTGGAGCAAGAAATTATAAGGTCCTGTGGCTCACTATCTCTCTTCTTCTGCACACATCCCTAAAGGAAAGCTTTGTCTAGTCAAGGCCGAAATACTGTGTCAGGCGTGATCATCACCATGTTAAGAGTAGCTGGTGCCATACTTAGAGAATAAGAAATGGAACATCATTTTGCTTCCTTAAGAGGAATTTGGCAGGTCTGGACTTAGAAGATTGAGAAGCAACTTAGTTCCTTGCTTGTTCACTGTGGTTTTTCTACTCCATGCCCCTACCTGAACATGCAGTTATTTAAGAGCAATAGACAGAGAGTTTGGAGAACACATCAAAAATACAGTAGTTTCTTCACTGCCTAAAAGGCTATCGGGAAATGCGATCCAAAGCTCTAAGCACTCAGACCACTGAGTGCTTTAATAATAACCTTGAACATTTTCCCAGGTGGAAATATTACAACTGAGTACTTCATATTAAAAACAGTATCTGTACATTTTTGCAAAAATAAACAAGCTAGGTTAGGCTAAGATTAATCATGAAGTGATGAAATTTGTGACTATGATGCAAAATGATATTTATATTTGTTATGAAAAACATTTAATGAGTCATATTTTATTCGAAACTACAGAGCTCTTAGTCATGATGAAATGAGATCACTGCGTTTGAACATAACAAAGCCTATCTGTGCATATGGATTGTACACACAGAAAAATTACGATTTCTCCTTCTAAGCATGTGAAAAAATTATGAGGATTTGTGGGAATCCCTTTTTTTTTCCTCAGAAACATTGCAGTTCTTATGTGATACAAGTTTAGGATGGCAGTTAAATTTCAAGATAGCTGACCTCTGTGAATGCATCACTGTGATACAGTTAAACCTCTTGGTACTTTATAGTTTGTATTTTATAACATGGTAAATAAGATACTTTTGTTAAACATATAAAATATTTACTTGAACAAAAAGCCCCAAATACCAAGTCGTGGAGGTAAAGTGCAAGCTGTTTTAGTTATTTTTGAATCACAGAAGCTGCTCTTATGAGCCATTTTGTACATAAATCTTGAGACACCAAAAAAAAATTAAAAGTGAACAACTCAATAAAATGTTTTAGTGTGGAGGCTGAGGGCTGAGGAGGAATAAGGAAAGAAGGAAGTGAGTTTGCATATTATTACTCAAAGTGATTTACAGCTCGGTCCAGAGTGGTTTTGTTAAACCAACCTACATAATAAAATACACCACAGCGTTACATCTTTGTCCCAGAAGCCATAATCACCAAGGAGGGCAACCTTGGGGTGCATGTTTAAGAGGTGGAAAAGTACTCACACAATCACATTCACACATGTGTGCATACGCACATGTGGACAGTCACATAAGTATGAGAGTTCTTTCACTGAAAGGTGATACTGAGGCACGCATTGCCTGGTGTCTAATGATGTGCTTAGATTGGATTAGTCACAGGAAATCTTTTGGCTCAGGGTACCATCATTCTGTAATCTTGCAATCAGTCCCTTTGTGTTGGTTCCAGGTGTGAAACTCTTCTCTGTCTGGTAGATGGTTTAGTAGGAAAAATACCAAACTCTCTAATGTGGGTAACAGACAAAGCCATTCCTAATGATGTTACTGTTCTTTCTTATGTACACTCTGATTCCGGATAAAAGGAAAAAAATCTATAGTCTGCCATCTTTGGTTTTAGTTGCATATACCTCCTTCAGGATTGAGCACAAGGAAAGATGCAAAGAACAAAGTTTTCCTTGCTAATATTCCAACTGTATTCAAATCTGCCCCTTAGAAATTTTGTGATCCTGGGGAAGTTTTGTATTGTTCTTCTTGTTGTTTTAACCACTGTGTTTTTCTGTTTTCACCCATATAAACTTTAGGAAATAGCACCTGCCCACTGGGCTGTTTGAGAAGCCAATGAGATGTTTATGCAGTGTTTAGTATAAATGCAACATATAGAACTTAAAGAATGTTAATTATTAAAATTATGTATCTATTACTAAATTATCATTTCTCGTCATACTAACTACAGAAGTAGGAGAGATGGGCACTTAATGGTTTTATGAGGATATTCTCCTGTATGAGCATTTTCTAGCTTTGCCCGGAAGCTTGGAGAAAAGAAAATTGACAGGGAAACTTTGAACGTGCTGTGATACTTTTCAGTCAGGCTTAGAAAAGCAAGCAGGCCTGGAGAGATGGTGCAGAGGTTAAGCACACTGTAAGCTCTTCCAGAGGTTCTGAGTTCAATTCCCAGCAACCATGTGGTGGTTGACAACCATCTATAATGAGATGGTTATTACGCCCTCTCTGGCATGCAGGTGTACCTATAGTCAGAATGCTGTGTTCATAGCAAATAAATAAATGTCAATTAAAAAGAAAAAAAGAAAAGAAAAGCAAGTGCTCTAGAAGCCCCTTCTGTTGTTAGTTGTGCTATTTTCTTCTCAGGAAGACACCTATCTGAAACTGCTACCTTTGTTTTCAGTCACTTTCAACCTTACTAAGTCCGGAGAAGCCAGAACATCTGGGAGTGAAGGCCAGTCCGATCTCCTCGAGGCGCTCTCCCTGAAGGAGCGGATGGCAAGGTACCAGGCAGCTGTGTCCAGGGGTGACACCCGCAGCCTCTCAGCTAATGTAAGCACGTCTGGAGAGTTTCGCATGATGTGAAATGCATGCTGCTGTCTGCCCATTCCTCTTTGAAAATCAAGAATGGTATTAGGCATGACATTCCTTACAGAGGAGCCCCCAAAATGAATGAATGAATTAATTAATTAATAATAAACAAAAACGTGAATAATTCAGACCTTCTGACTTGAAGCCCCAGATGGGCTGGTTGAGGGTTGCATGAACCGGAAGTATTCTCTTGATCCCTGCCTGAGCTTCGGTTTCCCTGCACTGAGGAATGGGAATAATCATCTACCACACAGGGTCTTGGCGAAGAACCAAGGAGATAACTTATATGGAAGCCAGCATTGAATACATGTGTTATTATTGTCATCGTTACCACTTAACCTATAGCTATTCTCCTCAGAAAGGTTGAGAATTAATTTCAGATCTTAATAATGTGGACTTATGTGCTGGTCTTGTGTATCACTCATTTAAATTTTCTTGCAGTGTTGTTGTTTTTTTTTTTTTTCCTTTTCTTTTCTTGCTATGCACCAACTCTATTAGGAGAAGCTTAATCAACATAGAAATGAGAGAGATTATCAATGCAGGCACTTTACTAAACCAATTATGATTATGGGAAACTCTGAGATTCAGAAAGACTGCCAATTTTAGAACTAACCCATAATAAGTGATGTTCAAAAGATGTTGTTAGATTCTATATTCTGTGCCCTTCAGCGTAATGAAATATAAGAACAGGTATTTTTTTATAATTATTATCCCCAAATTAGCCATGTAGTGTGTGTGTGTGTGTGCGTGTGTGTGTGTGTGTGTGTGAGAGAGAGAGAGAGAGAGAGAGAGAGAGAGGATATCCCAAACGTACAACTTAAAAATAGCTACTGAACATTTACAAATTATTTAGAGACAAGACTCACTATGCCAAGCTCATTAGCAGCCCTGCAATTGCAGATGACATTTAAGTTTTTACATAGTCATTAAAATACATTTTAGATACTGCATAGATTTAAAATGAGTGTACAGAAGTGACATGAGTAGCTAACTATGTCACTTCCAAAGCAAACAGTATCAGTTCAACATTGTTTTCTGCTAGACTTCTTGGTGAGCACCCCCTGCTGGGGATTTTAAGAACGTCACTATACTTGTAGTTCTAAATTACTAGGGAAACGGCCAACATTGAAATGTATAAAATCCTCAAACAGCAACAACAAAAATAATAGTGAGAATGAACAACAACAAAAAGAATGAGCTACTGTTGGTAACAACAACAACAACAATTATATTGATTTGCAAGCTATCAGACTTTCTAAGTTGAGAAAATACCTCATTAAATATTTGCTTTTTGGTAAACAATGGTTTTCATTAGGAAGACTTAGATCTTTTCCCATAATTGGAAAATATGTCATAAAACAGATTAGTATCATGATATGATTTGTGTTTCTAAGGTACCTAGAAAAAGGAAATGCTAAGAATCAGCACACAGCCAGTTTGTAAGACAAAAAGGTTTTGATAAGGAGGGGTTGGGAAGAGAAGATGGAGGGAGGGCAGGATTGGGAGGGGAAGAAGGAGGGGCTACAGCTGGGATACAAAGTGAATAAATTGTAGTAAATAAATAAAAGTAAATAAATAAAAAAGTCTCCAGTAATCAACAGTAGTCCTATAAAAGATGTTAATTCTGTTTAGTCATTGAGTGATCTTGTTCTAGCCTTAACAGGTTTTTATTTATTGGCCTCTTCTACCTTTTTTTAAAAATATAATTTATTTATTTTTATATTAATCATATTAATTATTTTTATATTTATATTTATATTAATGTATCCCAGGTGTAGCCACCTCCCTCATTCCCTCCCAATCTCCCCATTCCCCCCTCATCTCCTCCATGCCCCCCTCCAAGTCCACTGATGGGGGAGGACCTCCTCCCCTTCCATTTGACCCTAGTTTATCTTGTCTCTTCAGGGCTGGCTGCAATGTTCTCTTCTGGAATCTAGCTAGGCTGTTCTTCCCCGGTCGGGGGTGGGGGTGGGGAGGGTCGAAGAGGCAGCCATTGAGTTCATGACAGAAATAGACCCTGTTCCCCTTACTAGGGTACCCAGTTGGATACTGAGCTACCATGGGCCACGTCCGAGCATGGGTTCTAGGTTATATCCATATATGGTCCTTGGTTAGAAAAACAGTCCTGTAAAAGACCCCTGTGCCCTGATCTATTTGGTATTTGTGGAGCTCTTTTTCTCTCCAAGTCTTACTAACTCCCCCTATTTTCATCTTATTCCCTGCCCTCTGCCGAAGGCTTGGTTGTGAGTCTTAATATCTGCTTTGATACATTGCTATGTAGAGTCTTTCAGAGGCCTGCTTTGGTAGGCTCCTGTCCTGCTGCTTGTTTTTTCCTACATTCAATGTCCATCCCATTTGTCCATCTAAGTGAGCATTGATCATCCCAACCTGGGTGCTCCCTCTTGTTTATCTTCCCCAGGTGTATAGATTTCAGCATGACCTTCC
>CM053752.1:75629287-75662775 GCA_028658305.1 Pachyuromys duprasi | reverse complement strand
AAAACAACTTTTTTTTCCCTTGAAAACCATTTCCGTGAAGAATTTTGTAAGAGAAGTTATATTTCTATCATTTTGATGTTTTATTGCCGTTTTCAAACAGTGTGCCTTGAACCAGAATCACCTCTTCTGTTTCATATACATCCAATAAACTTTATCATAGTGATTACAATGAGGTGTAACTGCCCAGGATGCCTGTATGATTTAAGTCACATCTCACTGAAGGTGAAGAATTCTGCCCTGATTCATAAAATGCGAAGAATGAGCTACTGTTGATTCTGATTAACTTTCCGTGGACTGTGGAAAGTTGTATCTGGAGGCTACTTAATGCCTAACTAAATCTTTATTCTTTTAGCATAAGATAAATAAAATAGACACCATAGACAAAGAATCCTATTCAACAAATAAATGAAGACTAATGTAAAAATCACCTACATAATAAATATAATTCTTTTCATTTCTGAACAAGTTTTAGGCCAAACATTTGGTGAAAATTATTTCTAAATGGTTCTTTAATTACTAATTTAAATTCTTAGACTTATGACGTCAGTGCTTTTAACTATATTTAACATTCTCTTTTTATAAAGAGAATATTTTAGCCTTCAGACTACCATACTCGATTTCTCTCAAATATTACGATCAAGAAAATACTACAATGGAGAAGAACATTTATAAGCTCACAAAAATCTCAGTAAATATAGGTAAGCAAAGTAGAATGCAGGTCTTATTTGTCAGTGGTATCAAATGCTTTATCACTTAGGCCAATTAGGATACATGTGTCTCCCCACACAGATATGCAAACATCGCAAGTGGAAAGTCTACAAGTCACAGATTCATCCCCAACTGACTCCAGTATGTCTCAGACATTCTTGAACAGCCAGCAGTGATCAGCCAGTTTCCCCTTATGTTGACTGCCAGCTGGCAAGCACAGCTCTAGTTGCATGTGTGCCCCTGTAACAACAACAGTCTCCAACAGCCCTAGACGAAAAGGGGATACTGTGTACAGAGCAACAAATTAAAAGCCAGATTATACAGTGTTGTCTCGTTCTCTTTATCCTTTTTAACACACACCATAAATCTGTAACAAGAAGTATTTGCTCTGTCCAGTGTATAAAATACAAGCTTCAGGAACTTTAGCTCGGGTTTTACAAGAACTAGGATTAAAATCATCATCTGTCCAACTTCCCAAATTATGTTGTTTCTCTTTAGTCCTATCACTCAAAAAGCAAACAGTCTATGTCATTGATTAGGACTTACACCTTAAATTGATGACTGTGTAACATGTTTGCCTACGTTTAAGTGGTTAGCATTTAAATTAACTCATTATTATCGACATACCCATTAGATGCTGGATCTTATTTCCAAGCCCAATCCTGAGAAACAGAATACCAGTACAGATAGATAGATAGATAGATAAATAGATAGATAGATAGATAGATAGATAGATAGATAGATAGATAGATAGATATAGGTATATCTTATATCTTATAAGATATATATAGATAGATAGAAGATATATAAGATATATATACATATATATAAGATATATATATATATATATATATATTTAACACAAAGCAGTCTCAGTTATGAGGTCATTAAAAGTAACACAGACTATTTGGAGCTTTCAGAGCAATGAGCTCAACAGAGCGAGACCACTGGAGTGAATCCGGGAGCAGCTGTCACTCCACAACAGGCACAAACTGCATATCTGCCATTTCTAGAGGGGAGCCCTTCCACTATGAGACTAGTTCAAGGCAATCCTAGCACCATTTTTATCCATCGTTGGGGAGACCTATCTGACCACCTTTGACAAAACAGCTGCAGTGTGTCATAGTGGCCCCAACAATAGAAAGGGTAGCGAGGTGCATAAGGTTATGAAAAGCCAGGATCTGCCTGCAATTGTATATGTGGAACACATCTCCTCCCAAAGTAGATGTCAAGGGGAGGGGTTGGAGATAGCTATATTCAATGCCTATGGTAGGTAAGAGGTAAGCTCTACAGCTTGAGAACTGATTCTCCTTTGAACAAGTGATACTGGAAAAGTATGCTGTTTTTGACATAATTAATGAGGCTTACATATAAATTTTCATATGATTTTGCATTGCTTATAGTTTTTTATTTAAATACGAAGTGAAGCTTATTGATAACAATTACATTTATTCCTATAATATAAAACTCATATTTTATTCTGCATGTTATCTATCCAAAGAGGCCATTAATTCAAACAAATGGTAGATAGGGTTAATGAAAATATTGGAGCCTTAATTCACCCTTCTGTTTCTTTATTCTCTTAAATTTCAAAATGGATCTCAAACTTTCTAGTGACCTTAACATATATTAAATATCAGTGACCTTAAAATATATCAAATATAAGTAATTGGGGATTACATTTAAAGTTTGCAGAGTATAAATGAAATATATAAAGGGTATGCAATTGTATCTCTTCCCACTAAGCAAATATTTACATTCTGAAATAACTGAGAAAGCATGAAGTCAGAGAAAAGTTGTTATGGTAATGCAAACACTGCAGTGTTTGACAGGAATTCATACAACTCTGCATGAGTTCAGACTGTAGTACTTTTGCATGAAATCCTAAGGTAGATATATTTCTCCCAGCCTTTCAAGAAACCCCATGTTTTTGGTAAAGATCACAGGCCCCTGGGTATCCAGAGGATGTGGACCTATCTGTCAGGACTCCTGTGACTTATATAGTCCTATCTCCCAGGGCTATTTATATCAGTGCTGGTCCAGACCTCAGGAATCCCGCTGTGGTTTGAAATGTCACTGAATCTCCACTCACTGGCATGTAGAACTAGAAGCTTCCCATGGCTGGCATGGGGTCAGGTTGTTTGTCACTTGGCATGCCATCTTGGCTTGAGTTCCTGCTAGGATAAGGAAGTTGTTGAGTCATCAAAACCAAAGCCCCAGGCTCTATTGCACTTCCATGTGCATCTTATGATCTGACAAGACTTCTTGGTGCCCAGGAAGCTGTTTCTCAAACTGTGTACCGAGATCAGTTTTCTCATCTAAAAATATGTCCTTCTATTCAAACCTCCTAATTCATGCCACTTGTTTCTGACATGCCAGTGCTCAAAGCAGAATTGAGACTTGACAGTTCTGGTGAAGAATGACTGTTTCCCTGCCTATTCATTCAGGCTAGTAATTGAGGCAGACAGACGTCATTAAGATTAAGACTCAGACAGAGAGATTCAAGGCCTGCATAAAAGAATATAAGATGTTTCACATCTCTAAATCTCAGGTTCTTTCTACTAAAATGTAGATAATGGATGTCCATGGCTCACAGGATACCAAAAAGCATGAACTGATGAAATCTGTATGACTAAGTGCAATGCTCCCCCCTCACTGTACCACCAGAAGCAGCTGTTTCTGTTGATAATTTCAAGTAATTTTATATGAAGCATTTTATTTTGCTCATCCAAAATAATTGAAATAAAATTTGGTGTTACTAAAAATTACTAAAAATGATCTCATTAATTATTTTTGATAATATGTCTGTTGCCTATGCAGATGTTTGAAATTTTAACGACACCTTTACTTTGAGTTACAATTGATTTCATTATTCTCACCTGGTATATTATTAGAGGAATATAACATTCAATCTAATCTAGACATCAAGATTTATCTGAAAAGTCTGGTAAATGGCAAAACACCTGGGTAGTTTAGTTTCAATGGAAGGCTATGGCAATCATTTGTGTTTTATCTCTTTTTGTGTTCCACCCATCAATATTATCAACGATAATAAAATATTAGCCTGGGCATACCATCTATGCAGATAAAATACTGAACTGGCTTCTTAAATCACCATAGGTTATGGAAGACTCAGAAGTGTGTACGGTGCCTGGTGGTTTAGCGAAGATGAAGAGACAATTTGAAAAGGATGAAATGACATCAACCTCTGACACCTTTTCTGAGTATCAATACCAACATGAGAGCATATCTGAGCAGGTAGTGAACGACAGTGTGAATGATGTGCAAACCATTTAGAGTTGAATCTGCTTTCATCAATGTAAAACCTTATCTGGTGGTAGAATTCTTTTCACTGCTCATTTTTTTTAAAAAATCATTTAGAAAATAATTTAAGCACATTGATGTGTTGGTTTACTTACTTGAGATATTTTACCACGTGAGGCCTGCTGGTATGTTCTCTTTCAGTGTCTTATGTTTCAGACATAAATGAAAGCTAAATAGCATAACTTACTCAACACATAAACAGAAATGCTGAGAGAAAAGTTTGCTTTGAGCTTCTGCTTCTAGATTCCAATTTATAACAACCTATCTGCTGGTTGTGTGCACTGTTGGAATATGAAAAAAATATTCAGTGTTTCTGTGGGGAGTTTTATTTTGTTTTCTTTAAAAACATCAAACATTGAGCAGTAGAACTCAGATGTTACATAAAAATCACATAACATGACTTCTGTTGTATGAAACTTTCACATTTTATTACTTCAGTATCACATATCATCAAATATTGTCATGAGATATAGTGGTTTTTAAATGTGAAAACCTAAGTAATAAAACCCATCAGACAGAGCTCGGCACTCAGAAAATTCACTTCAGTTTAAACATCTGTACTTTAGGCCTTTGTTTTCCAGGAGGAAAGGAGTAACTGGGATATGAAATTTTGCAATAGGAAATAAAGTGGGTGTGTTTTATTTTTTTAAACCCCAGAAGAAATGCAGAGCTAACTAAATTTCATAAATATGATCCAGTTGGGTGCTATGTGTGGCAAGTAGATAAAGCGTCAGTTGGAATGCTTGAAAGTCCAATACCTTAACAATGGTTTTTATTTTTAGGTTTGTCTGAAAACTAACAATTTATAATTCACTTAATTAAATGTATTCACTGCAGCATTTCTTTCTAATGTGCCCAAGGGCATATAATGTGACTAATAAAGTAAGACACAGTGAACCTGTGATCTTATCTATAATTTTTGGGGCACAGAAACTGAGTGAGTCAAGTGTAGATGGTGTGTTTAACTGAAACTCATCAAAAATATTATTACATTAATAACTTAAAAAACAAATTCCTCACAGAAGCAAGAAAATGTTTGCAGACAGTTTGCTAATGGAAAAACCATGTTATAGACTATCAGACCATAGGCTTTGAGTTTCAAAAATCAGAGTTCAGTTTAATCTCTGCTACTCAACATTGAATGGCATGGATCTAAAGCCTGCTTTATTGGTACACACTGTGTGCTTATGTAAGGTCTTTCCACCATGTTTAGATGAGCCTGTGTTTAGTTTAACACTGTATTCTCCACTCTGAAATTTGCAATATCTTTTGAGCAAATAACCCCATCTTTTCACTTAATCTGAACATCAACACTATTATAGAGTTGTACTCACATTGTCTACCCAAGTCTCACAAATGAGAAGTTGGTTTAAGCTTCTGTGGTGTATCAAAGCTGATTTGTACCATTCTCTAATCATTAAAGTTTGGGAAAATTGCAAAATAAATGATGTATTAGTAACTGGAAAGTTGGCAGAGCATGGCCTCTTTGTAGCAGTCAAGGGCACAGATATTACAGTCAGATCAGGGTTCACGTTCCTATTCCTTTAGTTACCGGTATGAGAGTTAGCAAGGTCCTCAGCAACTCTGTGCTTGGATTTCCTCATTTATGAAATCAAGATTATAACAGAATCTAGCTCCTGGGCTTATTTATATTAAAAATAAATTTGGTATTCATAAGGATTCAGATGATGCCAGGGCCTTGAAGTGTGGTAGTTCGGTGGTAAAGAGTATACACTGCTCTTACATCAACATCTTGATTCACAACTACCTACTTTCTAGCTCCTGGAGATCCAGCAACCTCTTTTGGCTTTCACAGGCACTGTACACACACGGACAAACCTACACACACACACACAGTTAAAATTAAAAAAAAATGTTTAAAGACAAACCAATATCCTGACTGTCATATCAGCTACACAACTGTTTAAATTTTACTTTAATTATGTTTCTACTTTATTACCTGGTCTTGTTCCATATTCCATTTTAGTTTACTCTAATATTTACAAGATTGACTAAGAATTATTTCCCATGGTACACAGAGAGAGAGAGGGAGAAATAGACAGAGACAGAGACAGAGACAGAGAGACAGAGCAACAGAGAGAGTCGGAGTGAGTGGCATGAAGGAAACTCTTTCATCATTTAACAAATTGTTGTAGTTATAACATGTTGGCTTAGGGGCCTGCATCTTGTTTACCGATGTAGAACTTCTCAGCATGAGTCTATCAATGGAGAATACATCCTGCGGAAGCTAAAAGGATGAAGCACAGGGCCGCTGCACGCTTCCTGTGAGTTACTATAAGGCGCAGACATGCTCTGTGCTGTGAAACACCAGAGTCCATGAAAGCAATAAAAAACAAAACAGTGAATATCCGGATCTGGAACTCTAGCGAGCTGGCTAAGCTTCAGTCTCGGTATCTATCTTTAGACAGAGTAATAACGTCAGACACTTCCCCAAGGATAAATACATCTAAGCCACTATAATGAACCTTATAATATAAGGCAATCACAAGTAGGATTAAACCAGTAAATAGCATTGATTGAATGTCCACTGCATATAGAATCCTGTGAGAAATGAAACAAGTCACCTCTATCTTTAAAAAAAAGGCAGCTTCCTCTCCCTCCTTTCTTTCCAGTCACTCCTTCCCACCTCCCCTGGCCCTATTCACCCCTTCACCCCTTCCTTTCAATAAAGCAGAGGCTTCCCATTGGTATCAACCAGACATGGAATATTAATTTTCAGAAAGACTAGGCACATCTTCTTCTATTAAAGCTAGGCGGCGAGGCAACCTAGTAGGGGGAAAGGGTCCCAAAGGAGGCAACAGAGTCAGAGAGCCCCTGCTCCTGCTTTTAGAAGACCCCACACGAGGACCAAGCTGTACAACTGTTACATATATGTAGGAGGCCTAGATCTATCTCATGCATGCTATCTGGTTGGTGGTTCAGTGCCTGTGAGACCCTATTGGCCCAGGTTATCTGACTGCGTAGGTTTTCTTGTGGTGCTTTTGACCCCTCTGGCTCCTTCAATCCTTCTCTCCCCCCCCCCCTCTTCCATCGGATTCCCTAAGCTCCACCTAATGTTTGGCTGTAGGTTTCTGCATCTGTTTCCATGAATTCTAGGTGAAACCTCTCTAATGACAGTTAGGGTAGGCTTCTGTCTGCAAATATAGCAAAATATCATTAACAGTGTCAGGGGTAGGCTCCCTCTCATGGCCTGGACCTCAAGTTGGGCCAGTCATTGGCTGCCTATTGCCTCAATTTCTGCTCAGTCTTTACCCCTGCACATCTTGTAGGCAAAAAAAAAATGTGGGTCGAAGTTTTTGTGGCTGGGTTGGTACCCCAATCCCTCCACTGGAAGTCTTGCCAGGTTAAAGTAGGTTAAACTGCTACTGCTAGGAGTTTTAGCTAAGGTCACTCTTACAGAATCCTGGGAGTTTCCATTGTTCAAGGTTTATCCTATACTTTATGTCTAATATCTATTTATGAGTACATACCATGCATCAATTTCTAGGTCTGGGTTACCTCACTTGGCATGATCTTTCCTAGTTCCACTCATTTGCCTGCAAATGAAATCAGAATGTAAAGTAAATAAATATCTTAATTAATAATTAATTAATTAAAGGAAAAATATAACCAATCTCTCTAAAAATCTTTTTTTAAAGGCTTTAATTTAAATCTTGACTAGAAATATGAGCTAAATGTCAAATTTGATTTTAGAGGAGAAAGTAAAAACTGTCTTAGATATCCACTAAAGCTTTTAATCCATCTAAATGCGTCCTAAGAATGTGACCTTTTACCACCAGGGATGAAGGACAACAGGCATGCCAATAGACAGGTTAATTCTGTCCTTACATAAGACAGTGTCTGCTCAGATAGCATTTTCAGTCCTTGGCTTGTTGAAAGTATTTGAGATCTACGTCCCTTTTCAGTCTTCCATTGGCCAAATATATTTAATTTGGTGGCATGCAGTAAGTAATATTAATTTGGAAGCCAATTTAATTAGTGTGAAAAGAATGAACGTTTGTGTTGGATTTCTGACAACATTTAATGTCAGTGTTAATAATGTTTTCATTAGTTGTAATAATTAAGTCCAATCTGCCCCTTTCCTTCCTGATGTATTGAAGTCAGAGTTTTCAAGGTAATTGGCTATTTGGTAGCAGTTTGTCTTAGAGGTCACCAATGGTAATAACCCAGGTTTGAAAATAGAGCTATCTGTGAAATTATAAATCCCTTCTTATATTTGCTTTACAGCTGCTGGGAAAAAAAAAACTGTTAGTATTTTTCTTTTTACAAAACACCTGATAGAAAGACCATGCAAAATGTGGGATTTGTTTTGCCTCACAGCTTCAGGGGATTTAGTCTCTTATGGTGCAGAAGGCAAGTGGGAGTGGCTCCGTCTGTGTCAACAGACTGTTGCTTCTCACACGATGGAAGATCAGGAAACAGACAGTTCAGAACTGGAAGCAGAATTAGATCTGAGCGCCACCATCAGCAGCCCTCTCCTGCTAGCTAGGCATCAAACCAAAGATTTCATCATCTTACAAAGCAGCACCTCTGGCTCGGAACATGTTCAAACCCAGGAGCTGGTATGTCACATTCAACCAAAACAGGGAAACCAAGACTTAGGAACATTCACTGATGCCAGAAGAATTAAATGAGATGATGCCTCATTTGCATATGTAGGACTAGTCATGCAATATGGTTCTGTTTAATAGTGACATCGCTAATGCCCAGTGAAATGGCCACAGGAAAATCACTAGAGAGAAGCAACCTCAGGCCCTGGGAGAAAAAGGGATTAGTGGTGGAACAAATTTGGCTTTTTGGAAGAACAGAGTTGGGGCTCAGTGGTAGAGCATACCTGTAATTCCAAGACTCAGGAAACTGGACCCGAAATATCACAACTTTGAGGCCAGCCTAGTCTACCAGGCAAGATGCCAGGCTGGGCTGCAAAATGAAACTGTTACATAAAATAATGAATTATATATAAAGATTCACTTCCATATATATATATATATATACATATGTATATATGTATATATATATATATATGTATATACACGGTTTACACATACATATATGGTTGACCCCTGGTTCGTACTGCTTTTTAACAGTACTCATATAGACTTTGCCTTTCAAAAAGCCATCTTTGCTTCTAGCCGGAATGATTGACGTCTATCTCTCTCTGGGGATAAGGAGCCACTCAGAATACCTCCTGTTTATTTATGTCAGATTTATCCTGTCAACCTTTCAATTTTTTTTTAAGAATGAGTCTTCAGCATTCTATACTGGAATAGACAGTTGAGCCTTCATGCTAAAAGACAAATGCCATTTAAAGGGACATTTTTAATTTTAATTTTAATAGTTTAATTTTAATTTTTTTACAGATTTTAAAACATGTTTTATTTAGAAACAAAACCGACATAAACATTTCATCTCCCTCCAATCTTCTCATTTCTATGTAACCTATTTTTAGTAAAACTAGTCATAGTAGTATTAAGCAATTACATGGCATTACTTGTCCAAGACCCCAGTGACATTTATAGATAGAAATACATTAACTTCTCCTTTCAATGCATCCTTTACGTACATAGTTACTCTTCCTGCAATTGTTTTTGTCAGCTGGTTTATTTTTAAGGAAGAGTAAGCTAAGACCAGTTTATAAAATCACAATAATTCAAGTATAATCAGTGAGAAGCATAGCCACAGTCATTATTTTGTTATTATCAAGACCTAGATTTTTCCAACTTGGGGGAAGTGAACACATCACTAAAAAAGCAAAAAGTCCCTCTCCACCTGTATTGCCATAACTATATTGTAAGCAGCCCTATCCCTCCCCACCTAACAATTTTTTAGTTTGAAAAATTCAACTCTCTTTTATCTATAAATTATATTGAATTTTTAAATTTATTTATTTTTTTATTAATTACAGTTTATTCACTTTGTATCCCAGCTGTAGCCCCCTTTCTCATTCCCTCCCAATCCTACACTTCCTCCCTTATCTCCTCCCATGCCTCTCCCCAAGTCTACTGATAGAGGAGGTCCTCCTCCCCTCCCTCTGACCCTAGCCTATCAGGTCTCATCAGGACTGGCTGCTTTGTCTTTCTCTGTGGCCTGATAAGGCTGCTTCCCCCTCAGGGGGAGGTGATCAAGGAGCCAGCCATTGAGTTCCTGTCAGAGACAGTCCTTGTTCCCATTACAGTGGAACCCACTTGGAGACTGAGCTGCCATGGGCTACATCTGTGCAGGGTTTCTAGGTTATCTCCATGCATGGCCCTAATATCCAGAAAATATAAAGAACTGAAAAATTTAAACAGCAACAAATCAAGTAATCCAATTAATTTTTTATTTTTATGGTTTAGATTTACTTTATTTGTATGATTGTTTTTGCCTGAATGTATATACATGTAATTCATGTGTGCCTAGTGTCTAGAGAGGTCAGAAAAGGATATTGGATCCCCTATAAGTAGAGTTACAGATGGTTGATGGGCTGCTATGTGGGTGCTGGGAACTATTCTGGTCCTCTACAGGAGCAACCAATGCTCTTAATTGCTGATCCATCTCTCCAATCCTAAGGAACAATTTTTACTGATTCACTACAACAGACGCAGTTTGGGGGGAATATCCTAAAAACTTATTCAATCTCAAATGAGGACCTCTTAATATGCTCTGGAGCAGATGATAGAATGGCCATGTAATGGGAAAGAAACTGTCATTGTCTTTTGTTATCACGGCCACAGATTCTGCCCAATGCTCTTAGGACTTTCATCCTCTTGTTCTATATTTCCTTGTTCAGAAACTTCATTAACATAAGAGTTGCATGCCATACTATCCACCCACTTTATGGGAATGGCGCAGTGGCCAATTTTGTACACTTTCAGAGTTATTTAATGTCATTGAAGCCTAGTTCCAAAATGTTACCAACCCCTCCAAAAGAATCCTCAGACCCCACAGCACTACTTTAGCTCTGGGCCCTTGTCTCCATCTCAGCTTTCAGCTTCCATCTTTTTAACTGAATTTCCTCTTTATTCTCTTTCCCCCATCTTTGTGCAGTGCTGAGGAGCTCTCTTACTGTTGAGCCTCAGAAACCTCTACCCCTTGGGAGTAGTTTGATCTCATTCTGTTTCTTGTCTCACTCTGTGGCTTAAGTGAGAGGGAACAGATGGGGCTCCGAACGTTTTAGAAGTGCTCAGAGTCGGGGAGCACCCAGGAAATGGTTATCTTGCGGATGTGCTGCCCTGAATGAACCTCAGCAGTTGAAAGCATCTCTGCCCTCTTCCTGCTGCCACCTCAGGTAGGCTAGATGATGGCACATGCTTTCCATATACATCTGCTGTTGCAGACATGCAACTGTAAACATTCATCCTCTGAAAGATTTTGTGGTTTCTGAGGGCATCTCTGGACAATTTTAGGTATACAGAAATCATTTCCGACAGCTTGTGACAGATTCAGTCTGACATCTGTGTGTTTGAGATTCTATAAAGGTGACCTGTAATTATTTTCAAGCAAACTGAATATATCTTATCAGTTGAATGTGCACATTGCAGAGTAATTAATACTTAAAACTACTTTTAGTTTATGATACATACACTGTTCAAGGTCATAAATTGGTATTACTAGCTCTGCCCTGAACCAGATCACTACTGATACAAAGTTTATGGCCAAGGGTGTCTTATATTGTATTTTAATTCTATGTACTTTTTAAGTGGCTATTATAATTGAAAATAATATCACTCTTAACAACCTGCAGCATGTCTGGCCTCTGCCTCCAGAGTCAGACAACTTGGCTTCTATTCTGTCAGGGTCAGCCACCTATCCTATGCTACATTGTGATGCTAAACGTAATATACAAACCGCTTCATTTTATAATGATCTGAAATCTAGAGATTCACACTTCTGGCTGCTGGTATCTAACACCAACGTGTTGGCACCCAGTAAAGATTTTCTTCCCACATCTTTACAGACAGACAGAAAAAGCAGAGGTAGAGAGAGAGATAGGGGGAAATGTGTGGTGTGGAGAGAGGATTAACTGAGCAGTTTGTATATGCTGGACATCCTACTGAGGATTCGTTGCTTAGAATTTTTTTTTATTTTTATGAAAATAAAAAAGAAGCTTCCTTTTAAACCTTACCCTTCTTGTCAGTTCTTTTTTTTTTTTTTTTTTTTTTTTTTTTTAGCTCTCGGTAACATCCATTTCTTAGGAGCTCCAGAAACAATTAGAAATTAACTTAAAATGAACATACCTGCATGTGCTTTGGGCATATGTTGTTCTGGAATTGTCAGAAAGACTGCTGATTGCACATTTTAAAAATTAGAATAGTAAGCAGCTCTTTCTCTGAAGAAAAGTGCTTAGCCTCATCTAAGAAATGAAAAAGATGATGAGTAGAACCTCTCAGAAGACAGAGGAGAGGAGACGGAATAAAGCCTCTTTTGTGCAGGCATTGTATGTCTCAGGGATGTGGCAGTGAATGGAGTTTGGTTTTTAAGTGGAAGCAATTGAATAGGCTACCCTTGACTATTGGAGACCACTTTGTTCAGAGCACTGTGGCAAGACATATGAGAAAAAGATGATTTCGTTAGTGCATGAATGGAAGCAGGCAGAAGAGGAGAAGCTATACTACTTGAAGAAATGAAGGGAAGAGGACAGACGGAGGGGTTCGTTTGGCCCATTTTTACTAATACTGAAACTACTTTACTGTATATTGTGACATCGCAGCACATTTTAGTTTTGGGGCAGAAGGGAACAAAAGTAACTTTTTTTTTAAGTAACCTGTGACATTCTATGATTTGTGCAGTTGGAACAACCGACAGAGATATTGCCACATAAATGGTGTCTTCACACAGGTTGCCTATAACACTCTTGCCTGATTGAAAATTAGAACTAATGATGATTCTTCCACTGTTGGTCCCTGCCCCCCAAATCCAGCCCTTTAACCTATTTATCCTCCATAGCTCTTCCCCAATGTCTCTGGCTTAGTGACAAAAGGTTAACCTAGTGCTGACTCTGAATACAGTGTTAAGTAATGGTGCTCATGGCCTCGACAGTTCACATATGGAACACTCATTTGGCCGGTCTGCAGGAGCTGTGCTATGCAGACCTCAGTTGAGGAACTGATTATTACGAGACCATCCCAGTTGCTGACTAGGCCTTAGCCAAATACTGTAGCTATACACAGCTCTTCACTGTTCCCTGCAGTTTAGAAAAAAAGTAAAAGTTCCAGTGCTGGTCCCATTGTGGGCTTAGAGGTACGTGTTTCATGAGTTAACTATTTTTCTCTCTACCCTTGCATTTAAAACTTTATGCCAGGCTCTTGAGTATCCATTTCGTTGGTGTCTTTCCTTTTCCACTCTCTGTACCCTTGGTTCTCTTGCTGGACCATACTGCAGCTGGTTGTGACCAATCACCAATTTCTCTGCCATTTTCCCACTCATACCCAACTACCTGTATCTCTATAGGTCATGCCAGGATCCCACACTATGTTTTATACTAGAAATAGAATCCTATAAAATTATTATGTAGGAAAATATCCTTTGTTCTAGTTGGAAAGTATATTAACTCTGTTTTGTACCTCTTATACTTTCTATGTGGGGAAAAACACAAAACCAAAAGTAATAGGACTTGTATTTCTCAAGATGGAAGATATAGGCAACTTTTCTATGATCCTAAAAAGTACACTAATTTTTCTTTTGCCTGTTTTGGGACCTGCATGAAAAACATCTGCCCTACCACTGCCTTGATTGAGTCCCAGGATGCAGTGATGGGTTTTTAGGAGTCTGCTGTCTGCTGATTCCATAAACCTCTAAGCCTGAAGCAGGCCAGCTATTGAGCCGTTCAGACTTCCCGTAAAGCACTTCCTAATTCTACATCTAAACCCACTACAAAAATTTAGAATCAAAGTATCATCCTTATTGGTCTGGGTCTTAGAGTCTCAGGAGAAATTTTGGCATTGGAGCCCATTTCTACTTGGACCTATACAGTAAAATTTCATGGACACTGCGAGCTGGTTCTAATTCATTCATTTGGTAGAGCAAGGATTAGGAAGTATGTATCTCTTTGAATCATTCTTTGGTCTGTCTGTGTATCTGGTTGTTTACTTGTTTGTGAACAACAAAGTCTTGCATTGTCCAGACTGGGCTTGAACTCACTATGTAACTGAGACTGCATTTAACTTTTGATCCTTTTACCCCAAGTCCTGGGGCTACAACCTGTACTGGATGCCTGGCTTTCTTAGAATCATTCTTGTGTGTAACAATGAATATGCTACAAATCTGATACAAAATTAATTATTTCAAAAGTTGATTCTTATTTCTCTCTCCTCTCTCTCCCACACTCTCTCCCTTTCTTTCTCCTCCTCCTTCTGCCCCTCTTTTTTCTTTCTCTCTTTCTCTCCCTCTCTCCCTATCTCTTTCTCTTCCATCTGAGGCTTACTTCATGCCTACCATTCTCTCCTCTTCTGATAGTAGGGCCTTTCTGCTCATCTGAGACTTTCTCTCAAGATGCCTACTATAGTCAAAGAACAAAACAAGAAGCTATGGGAAAATAGGACATTAGAGAAGCTATGGTAAAATGTAGAAATGATGGTAAACTATTGCCAAACAGATAATTCATGAGGATCCCAAACCAAATGAGTATTTTCTTAGTGATAAACTATATCTAAAATATATTAAGACCATAACCAAACCTTCAGCAGAGTACAGAGAATCATATGAAGGAAGGGGGAGTTAGTAAGACTTGGAGAGGACAGGAGCTCCACAAGGACCAAATATATCAGGGCACAGGGGCCTTTTATGAGACTGTTTCTCCAACCAAGGACCATGTATGGATATAACCTAGAACTCCTGCTTGAATGTAGCAAATGATAGCTCACTATCCAAGTGGGTACCCTAGTAAGGGGAACAGGAACTATTTCTGACATGAATTCAATGGCTGGCTCTTTGACCTTCTCCCCCGCCCCTCCCCCCGAGGGAAGAGCAGCCTTGCTAGGCCACAGAAGAGGACATTGCAGCCAGTCCTGAAGAGACCTGATAAGCTAGGATCAGAAGGAAGGGGAGGAGGTACTCCCCTATCAGTGGACTTGGAAAGGGGCAGGGAGGAGAGGAGGGAGAGATGGTGGGATTGGAGGGAATGAGGGAGGGGGCAACGGCTGTGATACAAAGTACATAACCTGTGATTAATATAAAAATAAATTTAAAAGAATGAAAAAATACTATGTTTGTGCATCTAGATTATGCATTAGGATTTTAAAATACATTAACTAACATGATATAAATTAAAAGTATGCTAAAAAATTAAGCTAAACTAAAACAACAAAAATCCAAAGGGATGAATTAATTTCTTAAATTAGTATTCTATGAATTGATTAAAACTTAGATTTAATGAATTCATTATTGCAATCTACAGTGAAAAATATATTCACCGTGTTACGTAATCTGTATACTTAATGCCACTTACATATGAACCTTTGATATTTCTATACCAGTAATAGTATTTTGTGAATGACACAAAACTTTACTTAACTATTAGTATAAAACGTTAGTAACTAACCGTAGTAAAGGTGTCTATAGATATTTAGATCTTCACATGACTAAACCAATATGTAACCATTCTCTAGGATACAAGTATACTCATAAAACAGGGTAAGACAGACTTCTGTGTTCTGTTCACATCAATCACATTACTGTAGTCATGCCTAATAATTTGCAACCTTTTCTGTCCCCAAATGCAATTAATAGTAATTGCTAACTGCTGCTGAGGCATGACTGTAATGCTTCAGTCATGGTCCCTTCGCAATTTGCCTTTTAGCTTTGTGAGGTGGAACCTGTTGGTATATGAGTCATCCTGCTAGAGCTTAGAGGGGTTGCCTCTGCCCTCCTCCTGGGAACACAGCAGCACATTCTGGTACCTCATTATAAAGGGGATCTCATCTCCCCCTCAGCAGTGCAGAACATTGGACTGAGTCTTTTAGGGGCTCCATCTTCCTGGTAAAATAATGCCAATCTGTACAAGCACCCATTTAGTGTCAGGTCCTCTACTGTTAAAGTCAGGCTGGGGGGATTAAATGAATGAACTGATCTTGATGGCTTCAAGGGGTGAGAAATCTTACTTTATGGAGGATGTGAAGGATGGGACAAAGAAAAATAAATAATACTATTACAAAAAAGGAAAAAAAAAACAGTAAAAGGAAAAAAATTTAATTGGTTGCTTCTCCCCTGAAATTTAGCTTATTCATCCTTCCTAATAGAATTTGTCAGAGCCAATGCCCAACCCAGTTACTGGAGACTCCGCTACAGCACCTCTGCTTTTGTAATGGTATTGTGACATGTTGTTCCTATAGACCTGTTTGTACTTAAAGAGCATAGTTTCAGTTTCATTTACAGAAGGCAAGCACACTTACATTAATATCTTTCACTCCCCTAAAGTTAAATTAGTCAGAATTGGTTTGTCAAGTAAGTATGAAGACATTCTCACAGTGCCAGAACCAAGCAAGCAACACTTGAGTTCTTTCCCTTAAGACAAAAGATCTTAATGTAATGACCTCTCTGCACTTCACTGGGTGCTTTCAAAAGTGTTTGATGTTGACAATTACGTGAAATACTTAATGCGATTTTAGGAAAAGTTAAAATAGTATTATACTGTTTCTTCCACCAGAAAAGCTAGACTAGCTTAGAAATATGGGTTATCTTTTTTTATAACTAAGTTAAACATAGTTCTCAAGTATATAGATGACTTTTTTCTAATATACTTGTTAAATTTGCTGTGTTTTCAGCTTTTTTTTTTAATGGAATAGAAGGCTATACAAGTTTTGATTCTTGCATTTGGTTATGTTGTAGGAAGAAAGGAAAACAACAATAAAAGAAAACATTCACATTACAGAATCATTATCCTTGTAGAACCTACTGAAATCTGCAAAATGTGCTTTTTTTTCACATGATTACTTTTATAAAAATAGGTGTTTGTTGTAAGTACTTGACATCATAGGATATTATTATCTGTTTCTGGTATACTTCTCTGTCTATAGCTCTCAAAATAAATTCCTCCTTGTTGGGTCCTTGAAAATGATTGGACTGAGTCAAGCTTGTCTATTCTTTGGATGTTCATTTAGTTATTAATTTGCATAATTGCAAAGAAATTATTATGCTAAAAAAGAGCTGAGAAAACACAAGGCCGGAGGAAAGGAAGAGACACTGAATGGTTCTGTCCTTAGAACAATGCTGTTGCAAAAATATGTCTGGAAAATTTTTCATTTTTCTAGTTTCTTAATAAATCTCAGCATTGAAGAGCAAAGAGTAAGACCATGCCTTCTAACGGACTTTCCCTGATTTTTTTTCTTTATCTTTTTCTCCTTTGTAATCTTCCTACAGAAAAGAAAAAGTTGTTCACCTCATT
The DNA here is from genome assembly GCA_028658305.1 of Pachyuromys duprasi. NCBI lineage: Eukaryota > Metazoa > Chordata > Mammalia > Rodentia > Muridae > Pachyuromys > Pachyuromys duprasi. The sequence goes on along the minus strand of CM053752.1, from coordinate 75,645,362 downwards.
AATAACAATGAATAAATGAAGGCAACTTCATCTCTTTCCCCACTGATAGAACTGAGTATAAAATATACCAGCTACTCAATTAATACCAACAAGAGAAGTAAAGTCCACTTGAAATGTCTTCTTTCTGAGTAAATACTAGTGTCCCTTAGAGATTTGAGAAGATAACCCTGTAGTGTCTGAAATATATTCCCCATTCTTAGCACAGGAATTGCAAAACATATTGTAACATTTCAAAGCATTTGGAGGGAAGAAATATTGCAGGCTTCTATGAGGTCATTACTATAGTTAGGCATTCTATTGAAGAGACTTTTATCATAAGAATTGTGCACTGTTATTTAAAACTACATAAACTATCTAAATCTTAATGTTCTTCTTTAATTATCAACTAAGATTTTCTTTCCCCTATAGTCTTTTTCCATGTTTACTCATTACTCTACAGGGATTGTCACAACAAGAAAGTGTAACAACAACTCTGTTCTTTAAGAAGATTGCACATTTATATTGGCTACCTTGTATTTAAGTGTTAAAATATTAGTTCAGTGGGCTGCTGCTTAATGCACTTCTACTCACAGTATATTTTAAGATTTTTCTGCTTTATTGCTTAATATATTTTGTTTGTTTGTTTTATTTTATAAGACAGTGTAACATTGTATAGGCAGGACCAGCCTTAAACACATGATCATCTTGCTTCAGCCTCCGAATTATTTGTCATCACCAAGCTACTTTTGTATTTTTAATTACATACTTCATTCCTCCTTCAACTTTTTTTTGTTAAACTGGTATGTAATCAATTCACCTAAAATTAGAAAATTCATGAAATTGGATATAATATAGCATAACAGGCCTTATGTATCTACTGAAATGTGCCAACAAGCTTTCTGTAACGGTCCTGTCTCCTTCAGCCCTTCCACAACCTATGCCTCAAAAATTTAGCAACAAGGGTTTTATGTAAAATAGAAATTAGTCATGACTTTTCACCTTATTTCTCACTTCAACTGATGGTCAGTACAGGCCATAATCCAGCAGTTGTCTCTCATCTAAACTTTTTCTTTTCTCCTTGGGAGTGATCAGTGGGTACATTCACCCACATAATTATAGGCAATCACATTTGCCTTTATTACAAAGAAAACACAAGTGATCAACCCAATTCATCTTTAATTATAATGAGTATTTACAATGAAATGCTTTGTTTGTACAGACAATCTAGGGTACTTCTTTTTCTCCTTCATTTTTTTTGTTTGGATTTTATATAAGAATTAAAAGTGTCATTTTATTTTTAATTTTAATTCAGAAGGAGAGTGCAGTCAGGCAGGTTTATGTAGGAGGAACACTTAATGACATTCTTGGCAAGTAAGTTGTGTTGCCAAAATCTGCACACAGTTCTTATAAAGTTACACAAAATCCATTGCAAATAAACAAGCCAAATCGGCTCCCTTAGAGATTTGACTGGTGCTGTTTACTGTGTTGTCTAAGGTCAGAAGTGAGTGTCATTGATCTTTTTGTTTTGTTTTGTTTTTCACCAGTTTCCATTCAGGTTAAGAATAATTCAGAAATCATGATGAATATTTTTATTAATATAGGGAAAACCTACTAAAATCTCTACACCTAAAGAAACTAATCAAGAAGGATGACTCTGGCTAAAATGCTTAATCCCCGTTCAGAAAGGCAAAAAGGATGGACATCAGAAGAAGGAGAAAACAGAGAACAAGACAGGAGCCTGCCACAGAGGGTCTCTAAAAGGCTCTACTCTGCAGGGTATCAAAGCAGGTGCAGAGACTTTTGTCCAACCTTTGGGCAGAGTGCAGGGAATCTTATGAAAGAAGTAGGAAATAGTAAGATCTGGAGAGGACAGGAGCTCTACAATGAGAGCAACAGAACCAAAAAAATCTGGGCACAGGGTTCTTTTCTTAGACTGGTACTCCAACCAAGGACCATTCATGGAGATAACCTAGAATCCCTGAACAGATATAGCCCATGGCAGTTCAGTATCCAAGTGGGTTCCATAGTAATAGACATGAACTGAATAGCCTGGTCTTCATTCACATCTCCCTGAGGGGGAAGCAGCTTTACCAGGCCACAAAGAAAGATAATGTAGCCACTCCTGATGAGACCTGATAGACTAGGATCAGAAGGAAGGGGAGGAGGACCACTCGCATCAGTGGACTTGGGGAGGGACATGGGTGGAGAAGGGGGAGGGAGGGTGAGATTGGGAGAAAAGGAGGGAAGGAGCTACAGGGGGGATACAAAGTGAATAAAGTATAGTTAATAAAAATTTTAAAAAAGTAAAAGAGAGAGAGAGAGAGAGAGATTTTGCAGGCAAATGGTGGGAACTAGAAAAGATCATCCTGAGTTTGATATCCCAGAAACAGGAAGATACACATTGTATATACTCACTTACAAGTTGATATTAGACATATAGGATAAACAACTAAAATTTGTACACCTAAAGAAGCAAAGGAAGAAGAAGGACCGTAGGTAAGATGATCAGTCCTCACTCAGAAAGGCAAGCAGGAATGACATAGGAAAAGGGAGAAAACATGGAATAGGACAGGAGCCTATCATAGAGGGCCTCTGAAAGACTCTACCCAGCAGGTTATCAAGGCAGGTGCTGAGGATAATAGCCAAACTTTAGGCAGAGTGCAGGGAATCTTATGAAAGAAGGGGGAGATAAAAAGACCTGGAAGAGACAGGATTCCCACAAGGAAAGCAACAGTACCAAAATATCTGGGCACAGGTGTCTTCTCTGAGACTGATACTCCAGCCTAGGACCATGCATGCATAGTGATAACCTAGAACCCTGGCACAGATGTAGCCCAGTCTCCAAGTGGGTTCCCTAGTAATAGGAACAAGGACTGTCTCTGACATTAACCCAGTAGCTAGCTCTTTGATCACCTCCCCATGAGTGGGGAGCAGCCTTACCAGGTCACAGAGGAAGATAATGCAGCCAGTCCTGATGAGACCTGTTAGGTTAGGGTCAGAGGGAAGGGGAGGAGGACCTCCCCTCAGGGAGGGGCATGGGAGGAGATGAGGGAGAGAGTGTGGGATTGGGAGGGGCTATAGGAGGGGGCTATAGCTGGGATACAATGTGAATAAACTGTAATTAATAAAAAAATAAATTAGTTAAAAAGAGAGAGAAGTGAATGATCACATATTTAAACACCCAGACTTCCTTTGATTTCACTTCTCAATGAAGCAGATTTGGTCACCACTAGGAGACACTGTTCTATAGATATCAAGAGCCTTCCTTGAATCAAGGATCTCTATCTCTGGACTATCCAGCACTGGTCAGACCTCCTGCCGATGACTGACATAATAAGTTAATGATTTAAAATGCAGTGTTGATTACCTTAAGGTATGACAACATATTCTACACTGTTACTGGATGCAAACTTATTCCTGCTTTCCTAGTGACTCCTGAGATGCATACCTCACCCTAACATCTCTTTAGTAAATTTCTTTCTCTTTATACCATCAGTCACACCTTTGTACTTGAAAGTGAGAAATGTGAATGATATAGACTAAATATTCTAAAATTTTAATGCTGTTTATAGTCAAGGTAAAGAGTCATACAGCAATTTTTTTCTGTTAAAGGAAAAAGTTTGGAAATCAGTCTGCAGATTACATGCTGTGAACTGGCTGTTCACTCTATAGCAAATGATAAAAGTGCATCAATAGACCAACTGGCTAGGTGGTAACATGGCAACACTCTGGCCATGTTTTTAGACACTGTTTCCATGTCTAAGGGATCATATGGTTTAGAAGGATCTCATATATACAATTTATCCCTCTCTGTTTTTATATATTTTTATTTTATTTAGTTATTCAATTTACATCTCAATTGTAGTCTCCTGTGTCCTTTCCTCCCAATACCTCCTCTCCTTCTTTCTTCTCCCATCCCCCTTCCTTTACCCCTCAGAAAATAAAGCCTCCCCACTCCCACTAACCCACCCTAGAACATCCAGTTGCATCAGAACTGAACACTTCTGTATGCTTAGATTTTCACCAAGCCTACTTTATTTAGGGTTCTTTTTTAATGTTTACTTTTTCCTTCACTATTTATTCATTATATATCCCTATTGAAACCCCCACCCTCCCTTCCTCTTCCCCTAGTCCACTGAAAGGGGTAGTTCTCCACTATTGCCATCTGCCCATAGCTTGTTAAGTTTTATCAGGAATGCTTGGATCCTCTTCCTCCATGGCCTGGCAAGGCTACATCATCTGGGACAGGGATGAATTATCACAGAGCAGTCAACTGAATTCATAACAGAGGCAGTCCCTGATCCCCTCACTCAGAGATCCACATGGAGACTGAACTACCAATTGGCCACATCTGAGCAGAGGGTCTAGGTCCTCTCTATGCATGGTCCTCCATTGGTGCATCAGTCTCTGATGGACACCCTGGGCTCAGATCGTCTAGTTTTGTTGGTCTTCTTGTGGAGATCCTGTCTCTTCCATGTCCTCTAATCCCTCTGTTCCTCCATAAGACCCTCTGTGCTCTGCCCAAAGTTTGGTCCTGAGTCTCAGCATCTCCTTTTATTCCCTATTGGGTGAAACACCTTTCTTCCACCCACTGACAAGAGATAGGGGGGAAAGACAGTTATTAGATAAATGGGGTTGTAGATCTTTTTTAGAAGTAGTTCCTTTGGATGAGTCCACACTTAGTTGTCCAGATACCTGCAGTACAGTCCAAAGGCTATCATCAAGCATCAGCATGAATCAGCACTATTCAGAAGATCAGGACAAGTAGGTGAAAGCTGCAAGACTCAGTTGGATTGCCCCTAGAAGTTCTTCAGAACATTTTTCTCTTCGAAGTCAAATCTTGAAGCATGAAGACCAATGCAACGATGTTGATCGAAAAAGTGATGTCTCACTGTTCATGGGCTTCTATGCATCTCCTCTACTCATAGTTTACCCATAGGTGTCCTCAGCTGACCAAAGTCACACCTCTCGCACAAGACTCCTCACAGCAAAACATCATGTGCCCTTTCACAAGACAGCTCCTAGCAAAATGTCACAACTGAGTCTTCAAAGAAATCAGAAAATTTCACTTCACGCTTCCTCTTTCACAATGTTGTGGCAAGGCAGCCCCATGGGTGGGGGAAAGAAGTAGTCGAAAAACATGCAAGTGAGCCCATGTCAGACACAGCCCCTGTTCCCCTTTCTGGGGAATTGCATAAGCTCAAGTTGCCCATTGGGTACATATGTGTAGGGGGCCTAGGTCCAGTCCATGCATGGTCCTTGATTGGAGCTTCCAAAACCTCCCCTGAGCCAATGTTAGTTGGCACTGTTGGTCTTCATATGAAGCTCCTGTCCCCTTCAGGTCCTTCAATCCTTCCTCCCATTCTTCCACAAGGATCCCTACACTCTGCCCATTTTTTTTTGGCTGTAGGCTTCTGTTTCAATGCATTTCTGGGTAGAATCTCTCAGAGGACAGCCATGCTAGGCTCTGCAAACATAGTAGGGTGTTCTTAATAGTGTCAGAGGTTGGCTTCTTCCATAGTGTGGGTCTCAGGTTGGGCCAGTCATTGATTGGACATTCCCTCAATTTCTGCTCTATTTTTGTCACTGCATGTCTTGTAGGCATGGTAAATTTGGGGTCAAAGGTCTTATTAGTGAGTTGGTGTTCCCCTCTCTCCACTAGGAGTCCTGTCTGGCTAGAGGGTAGCCTCTTCAGTCTCTATGACCCCCACTACTAGGAGTCTCAGCTAAAGTCACCCCCATATCCTCCCAGGAGCCCACTCTGACATAGGTCTCCAGCTTGTCTCAGAGATGTCCCTGTCCATAATTTCTCTTTTCTCTGCAAGCCCTCTTTCTCCTACCCATAGTTTCCCTACATCTAATCCCCTTATTTCCTAGTGTTCCCTCTCCTATTCTATTCCCTCTATTGAAGCACTTCTGCTGACTATTCTATCTCCCCTTCTGAGTGAGATTCAAGCATCCTGCCATGGGTCTTCCCTGATACTTAGCTTCATTGGGACTGTGAATTGTAGTATGATTATCCTGTAATTTATGGCTAATATCTGTTTATAAGTGAGTACATACCATGTGTGTCTTTCTGGGTATGGATTACCTCACTCAGGATGATCTTTTCTAGTTCCATTCATTTGTCTGAAAATTTCATGATTTTCTTGTTTTTAATAACTGAGTGATATTTCATTGTGTAACAACACTGTGTGCCACAGTTTCTGTATCCATTCTTCAGTTGAGGATGTCAAGGTTGTTTCATATTCTGGCTATTATGAATAAAAGTGTTATGAATATAGTTGAGCAAATGTCTTTGATGTATGGTGGACCTTCTCTTGGGTATATGCCCAGGAGTGGTATTATTGCTGGGTCTTGAGGTAGAACTATTCCCAGTTTTCTAAGGAAGGGCCAAGTGGTTGTACATGTTTGCACTCCCACCAGCACTGGGGAAGTGTTCCCTTTTCTCCACATCCTCCCCAGCCTGTGCTGTCACTTGAATTTTTATCTTAGCCATTCTAAAGGGTGAAAGATAGAATCTCAGAGTTGCTTTGACTTGCACTTCCCTGATGACTATGACACTGCACAATTCTTTAAGCGCTTCTTGGCCATTTGTGATTCCTTTGTTGAAATTTCTCTGTTTAGTTCTCTATGCCATTTTTTATTTGGATTATTTGGCATGTTGGTGTTTACTTTCCTGCATTATTTATATATTTTGGATATTAGCCCTATGTCAGATGAGAGTTGGTGAAGATCTTTTCCCAGTCTGTAGGCTGCCATTTTGTTCTATTGACAGTGTCCTTTGTTATACGGAAGCTTTTCAGTTTCATGAGGTCCCATCTTCCCAAACCCACTACATCTCCACCAGAGGGAAATAAGTACATATTGAAACTTATTTTGTTTGTTTGTTTGTTTGTTTGTTTCTGGAGTTGAAAAAGAATGTTAGCCCAAGCAATAGAAGATCAAGGACAGCTGAGGGCAGAAAAGACTTCAGTGGAAACTTGGGATAAGATAGGCTTGGGGACAACTTATGCAACATGGAACATAGAACTATAACTCGTACATACAGGGACTATCTTAGGGATGGTGTTGGAAAGCTACCTGGAAAAATAGTATGCCATGTAAATGCATTGTTACCTTATTTTCAAGCCACCAAGGACCACTGAAATCTTACCAGGGGTGTAAGATGAACAGATATGCTTCCCAGAAAGATTATTACAGCTGTAAGGATTGTTAAGGTTAAATGGAATAGGATAAGATGGAGTGTTGAGCAGTTCAGATTCTGTGAGGTTAAAGGGGTCACAAAATAAAATTCTGGCTGAAGGGGACTTTACATAGTGTTAGGTAGCTTGCGACTTAGTAAGCTAAGGGGTATTTGCCAGTAAAGGAGTAGAATTCTTCCATCCTGACTTATATTGATTAATATAGACTGCTGGCTATCTTTTTCTTGGAATATTTAATCTTTTAAATTCATTAAATCTTTTAATGGATACTTTTACTGCTTTTACAGGTTTGGCCACTTGCTCTTTATTATATTGTTATTTATAATCCTAGTTACCATTTGATTGTAAGAAATTATAGTTCACGTGGAACTGAAATGTTATACATGTATATATCTTAAGATATTTCTACATAAATCTTCTAGAGAGAAATTTTTGTGAGTTGAATGTTTATAGTAAGCTGCTTTTTCCATTTGTCAAGCAAATATTGTTATTTATGCAACTAATATGTTTGATGACCCAGTTGAGAGTACGTATTTCATATGCTGTTTTTATGAATCTTCAGCCTTTTAGATTCCGTCTTGATGGCTCTATAAATAATAACTGTAAAAGAAAAGGACAGTCTGTGTGTTCCAGCACTGAAACTCAGCACTGGCTTTCAGAATCCACCCTGAGGAAGACACATGTTCTTTTTCACTTTTTAAAATAATTTTGCTCAATCCCAGCCCCCTCCTCCTCTCTTCCCACTTTCATCCTCGTGTTCCCCTCCCCTCCATTCCTCCCTCTTTTTCTTCTTCTCAGGAAAGGGGAGCAGTACCCTAAGGGGGTACCAACCCACCCTAGAACTTCAAGTTACAGCAGGACTAAATACATCTTCTCCCACTAAGGCTAGAAAAGGCAGCCCAGATAGGGAAAAAGAATCCAAAGACAGGGAGTCAGAGATAGCCACTACTCCCAGTGTTAGGGAACCCACACGATGACCATGATGTACATCTGCTGCATATGTGTAGCATTTCTAGTTCTGGCCCATGCAGGAACTTTGATTGGTGATTCAGTCTCTATGTGCTGCCATGGAACCCAGTTAGTTTGCTCTGTAGGTTTTCTTGTGATGTTATTGATCCCTCCAGTTCCCTCAATCCTTCCTCCTACTCTTCCGTAAAATTACCTGAGCATGACCTTTTGTTTGGCTGTGGGTCTCTGCATCTGTTTCCATTAGTTTCTGGATGAAGTACTTCAGAGACAATTATTCTAGGCTCCTGTCCACAAGGATGGCAGAGTATTAATAGTGATGGGGGTTGGCTCTTTTCCCTGGGGTGAGTTTCAAGTTGGACCAGACATTGGTTTGCCATTTCCTCAATCTCTGCTCTCTCTTTATCCTACGCTTCTTGTAGGCAAGAAAATTTTGTGGTCAAAGGTTTTATGAGTGGGTTGGTGTAGCCCTCCCTTCACTGGAAGTCCGAGCTAGCTATAGAAGGTTACAACTTCAGGCCAAAATCAACAATATAGACAAACCTTTAGCCAAATTAACTAAAAGGCAGAGAGAGGGAGTATCCAAGTTAATAAAATCAGAAATGAAAAAGCACACATAACAATAGACACCGAGGAAATACAAAGATTCGCTGGGTCTTACTTCAAAACCTGTGTGCCTCAAAATTGGAAAATCTAAAAGAAATGGAGATTTTTCGTGATAGGCTCCTCTTACCATCTTTAAATAAAGATTAGATAAAGAATTCAAATAGACCTATAACCTCTAAGGAAATAGAAGCAGTCATTAAAAGTCTCCCAGACCAAAAAAGCTCTGGGCCTGATGGTTTTAAAGCAGAATTCTATGAGACTTTCAAAGAAGAGCCAACACCAGTGTTCCTCTAGTTATTCCACAAGATAAAAACAAAAGCAACATTGCCAAACTCATTCTATGAGGCCACGGTCATCCTGATAGCTAAACTACACAGAGACTCAGCAAAGAAAAAGTATTTCAGATTTCCAGTCTCCTTTGTGAACACTGATGCAAAAAGAAAATGTTCAATAAAATAATATATTATAGATGTAAGTTCTTTGCAATAAATGAAATAATCACTTTAAATTAATATAATTAAAGCTAATTGTTGTAAACCACAATGTAAAATAAATAGATATTCAGAAACCAAATCCGAGAACACATCAAAAGCATCATCCACCACTATCAAGTAGGTTTTATCCCAGGGATGCAGGGATGGCACAACATGTGAAAATCCACCAATGTAATCCAACAAACTGAACAAACTGAAATAAAACAAACTGAAATAAAGCACACACATAATTATCTTATTAGATGCTGAAAAAGGCCTTTGAAATATTCCAGCATCCCTTCATGTTAAAAGTCTTGGAGAGATCAGGGATACAAGGCACATACCTAAACACAATAAAGGCAATATACAACAAGCCAATAGTCAACATCAAATTAAATTGTGAGCAACTTAAAGAAATTCCACTAAAATCTGGGATAAGATCAGGCTGCAGATACAGACTCTTTCTGTATCTATTAAATATAGTACTTAAAGTTCTAGCTACCACAATAAGACAACTAAAGGAGATCAAGGGGATATAAACTAGAAAGGAAAAAGTATTTTCTTTTTAAAACTAAGCACCTTTTATTTAAGATTTCTGTTGATATCATATCTTTTAAAATTTTTTATCTTTTTTTTATTAATTATAGTTTACTCACTTTGTATCCCAGCTGTCGCCCCTCCCAATATCATCCTCCCTCCCTCTTCTTCTCCTATGCCCCTCCCCCAGTCCAATGATAGAGTAGGTCCTTCTCCACTTCCATCTGACCCTAGTCTATCAGGTCTCATCAGGACTGGCTTCTTTGTCTTCCTCTGTGGACTGGTAAGGCTGCTCCCCTCTCAGGTGAAGGTAATCAAAGAGCCAGCCCATGAGTTCATGTCAGAGATGGTCCCTGTTCCTATTATTAGGGAACCCTCTTGGACACTGAGCTGGCATGTACTACTTCTGTGCAGGGGTTCTAAGTTATCTCCATGCATGGTCCTTGGTTGGAGTATCAGTCTCAGAAAAGACTCCTGTGCCCAGATTTTTTGGTTCTGTTGTTCTCCTTGTAGAGCTCCAGTCCCCTCCTGGACTTCCTATCTCCCCCTTCTTTCATAAGATTCCCTGCACTCTAAAAAAGTATCTCCTCAATGCATCCTATCACAGTTTATAGGTGGTTCATAAAATTTTATGATATTTAGCAGATTTTTTAAAAAATATTTAAAGAACAGGAAAGGAAACCATTTAAACTTGAATATATGAATATCTAGACAAATGCCTTACTTAACCCTAGGTTTTAAACCCATCCCTGAAAAGGAAGACCTATTTACCCTATCAATCCTGAAACCACTTAAGTTTTCCATGGGATTACAAGCATGTTTTCTATCATGTCTGTTTGACAGATATGCAGCTTAATTAATACACCATAACCCTTTCTATTTTCATTACAAATGAGATTAGTGGTATGTAAAATGTCTCAACTGATATTGAATGTGAACTGTTTTTGTTTTGTTTTGTTTTACTTTGAGTGACAGGTAGCCATGATTCTGACAATTTTTCTTCATTCATTTTTATTCTGGTTTAGAGCTTTCTAAGGTCATAATAACTTGCCATTCTTTAAAGCATTTTGGCATTTTTCTTCTCTGATAGCCTTAGAATGAGTATGTATTTTGTGGGTAAAATTAACAGTGTCTTTTCCTGTGATGACAATAACAAATTGGATAGTCAGAATATGAGCATTTTCCTTGCTGGAAAATTTTTCTAGAAGATTGTGTGTAATACACCAGGCTGATACATATGTTGACATCAAATACATGTAAGCTATGCATACACCTTAATAATGTTTTGTAATTGTGCTTAAATCTATCTTTTATATTTCAGCATTCAAGTATATATAATTTCTTCTCCTTCCTTCTAATGGCAATATGAAATAGAAAACTTGAATTGAAGTGTGATTTAGTGGTTTGCCAAAAATTACAATGTAGCTAGTCCAGGAGGAAGTTAATACTGACTCCTCATTCCTAGCTATTGGCTGATCTACCTGAGAACAAAACAGCATGTTTTTCTCATTCAACCTGGTCTCTATTTGAATTTAATTTCAGCAACCAATTTCATGAATCGTTTCATGTGAATTTGTGTGTAGTGTTCTGACTAGAATCCTTTATTATACTTTATTTGTGTAATTTGAGGTCTGCCTGTGCATTATAATGATGTATCCTTTTACCTAAATCCCAAACTCCAGACAACAAAAATTAGAAGGAAAGGGTCAAATTTAAAATTCAAATCAACTACTTGCAAGATGGAAATCAGAATAAGTGATAGAAGCAGGATCCTGGAATACTTTAAGAAAGAATTTGTATAAGTTACAGCAACCAAGGGACAGTAAAATTGATGCACTGATGCTCACACATCTCTAGTGCAACAATTACAGTTCTAGTTAGCAATGGCGCACAGATGCTGAAGTTAAAACCTACAACTATAAATAAAATTGATGTGCACTTGTAATGTGGTATGTTGTCTCATCTCCTATAAAAAGATGCATTTGGAGGTGATAAGCACTGGCTAGTGTTTCTTTAGTAAGTACATACTAACTATATTTTTTCCTCTATGAAGTGATAAACTTTGGGACATTTGTCAAAATGCATTTATTTCTAGTGTTGCTATCATGAATGTTTTCCCTTTGTCCTTCATACAACAGAGAGTTTTGTCACTTTGCTCTTCTGAATAACAATTAGTGGCAAGTGTCAGAAAGATACATTTCTATAGGCAACAGAATAAAAGCATATTTCAAATGTCATCTTGACAATTATTGGAAAATAATATGGATATTGGATTAATACTATATACTCTATCCAAGAAGACTGGCTACTACTTTATACTGGCTAGCTCCAGCTATGCTGATCTATGAACCAGTTATTATTAGATATTCACCTTCAGAAAGCAAGAAAAAGTATTAATTTTGTAGAGTAAACCAATCCAAATTGTGAAAAGTCACTATGTTTTATGTTGGGAGGCCAGCACTAGTATATGGTCTTCCAGAGAGACACCTGGTTCAGTGGAAGTGATCACACTGCACCTCAGCTTAGACCACCGTGGGTTCATAAGAGCATTGTTCATTTGATTTAGAGAGACTTGTTCTTCCCCTCAATCCTCCCTGGATCTCCTGGTGTTCTCAATCCCTTTGCTGTTTCACTGTCCAGTTGGCATTAAGACTCTCTTGGTATATCTCTAGAGATGGAAAGCTCTGTCAAGGGTCAAGAGCTACCTTTTGTTCCCCTATGTTTTTCCCACCTGCTGTCTTTGGTGGGTCTTATCTTTCCATCCTGCATGATGCTTTCAATACCATTAGATAAAGTCTGATGATATTGGCATCTTGTCACATGGAATTCTGATTGTTTGAACTTACATGAAGCATCATGGATCATCTATTTTCCACAGTCCTCCTTGAAGGATTTTTTTTTCCTTCCATCTCATTGTTCTGTCCCTCAGTATCTACAACACACTTGGCTAATAGGAGTTTAAATAGAATTAAAGTATTAATGGGAGTTTGCTATTTTATTCTTCCTTTCTGCTCTGATTCGTTCATCATATTCCTTAATGGAAATTATGTGACAAGGATATACATACCATTTGAAGTATATAGCTCTTTAACTAGGGACAGGAAATACTCTCTTTAGAAAAACATATTCAGTGATCTGTTTCACGTTAATAAAACACCACATCAGTTTTAATGTATAACCCCAGATTTCCAATATGTTTTGTGGATTTCTGGTGCAATATATTTTAATTTTTCTTTCTGGAAAACTATACTGGAATCAGATCATTCCACATATCTCTAAATCAATAAATACCTGTTACTCAGTGTATCTGATGTTTAACCTTGCATGCAGAACACCCTTGTGGGAAACTACACAAGTTACACCCTATGTGTAGAAGGTAAATTACATAAGGTGTAGTCAAAAGCACAATGCCATGAATTTTTTTTAATAGGTTATGGATTGAAACTTTAAAAACTATTTAACTCATTGTAAAAATGTACTCCAATTCTTAACTATTTTGTTCACTTAACAAAAGCAACACACCTACCTTCACTAGATTATTATTACCATTAGCAAATAATTTTTAAAAATCAAATCTCACAAATAATGTTAATTACTTAGACATTGTTAGGGTCCAATTTTACACAATCCCAAACACATGCATTCTTATAAAATCATCTGTGCACACACCCATTTTTTTACATTCTTTTCCAAGTTGGTATAATTTTATTTAAGGTATGCCTGAATCTTTAAATAACAGTTTTCCAAACTTTTATTTTTAATTATTTCCTTCTATTGAAAATAAATACTCTCTTATACAATATATCCTGATTACAGTTTCCCTTCCCTCTACTCCTCCTACTTCCTGCCCACCTCACCTACCAGCTGGATCCATTCCCTCTGTCTCTCAGAAGAAAAGAACAGCCTTCTGAAAGATAACTACAGCACATAACAAAATACCAAAAAATAAGATAAAATGGAAGTAATCACATAGAAGTTGGATACAGCAAACCAGCAGAAGAAAAAGAGCCTAAGAGAAGGCACAAGAATCAGAGACCCACTTATTCACACATTCCATAAAAATATAAAACTGAAAACTATAATATGTTTGTAATATATATACATAGACGGCCTGGTGCAGCCCCATCAGGCCCTTGCTGCTTCATTCTCTGTGAATTAATATGAGCTGTGCTCACTTGATTTAGAGGAGTCCGTCTTCCTGATGTCCACAGTATCCTCTGGCTATCACGCTCTTTCTGCTTCCTCTTCTCTGGGGTTCTCTGAGCTCTGAGGGGAGGAATTCGATGGAGACATCTTATTTAGAGCTCTGTTTTAAGGTGTCTCTGCCTTTCTGTGTCTCTCAGTTTCTGTTTATCTCTATAAAATCTGGCTGTGGGTCTGATTTTGTTTTCGTCTGTTCCAGGAGGAAGCTTCTCTGATGTTGGCTGTATAAGGCACAGATCTATGACTAGAGAAGAATATCATTAGGAGTCATTTTATCAATACTTTTTTTTAAGACCAGTAGTGTGGAGGTTATCTTCCGCAATAGGGCCTTGCTGTCAGTTTGTGGAGAGGAACTTAATGTCTTGGCCACAGCCCAGATTGTTTGGAGATTTCTATCAAACCCCTATGGCGAACAGCTCAAAATGTATGTAACCAAGTCCCATTACTAGAGGTTTTGTTCGGTGACAATAGATGAGCCACTGGGACTCAAGCTCACCCATTATTTGGGTTCTTCATTAGGATTGCCTTCGTTTTTTTTTTTCCGTTTTGTTTTGTTTTGTTTTTTGGTTTGTTTGTTTGTTTTGCGGTTTCCACTGAACTAGGTTTCCTCACTGCTTCTCAATTTTAGCTGTCTCTTCCCTCACTGCCTCCCTCATCTCCCCTTCTCTTCCCCATCTTCTCCTCCTATTTCTATATTCCCACAAACATACATGCAATCCACACATACAATATATTCTATTCCCCTCTTTCAGGGAGACCCATGTGTCTCCCGAACCCAGTCCTTTCATCTGTTCCTAAATTCCTTGTGTCTATAGACTATAGCTTGGTTGTAATTTACTTAATGGCTAATATACATATGTAAACAACTACATATCATATTTATCTTTCTGGGTCTGGGTTAGCTCAGTTAGGATAATTGTTTCTAGTTCTGTCCATTTGCCTGAAAATTTCATGATTTCAATTTGTAAACAACTAAGTAATACTCCATTGTGTAAATGTGCCATGTTTACTTTATTCATTCTTTTGGTAAGAGATATATTGGTTGTCCAATTTCTAGCTCTTTTTGAATAGAACAGAAAAAAAAACATGTTTGAGCAATACCACTTTAGTAGTGTGTAATCACTTCAATCAGTCACTTGAGTCATAACTATACTCTACAGTAAAAGAAGGGCTAAAATTGCCTAGATTATCAGGAGCTTTCATTCAGTTGGGTTTCCTACCCTAACTCAAACAAATTTTTATAAATGCCCTCATGTGGGCTAATATCCAGTATATATAAATAACTCAAGTTAAAAAGCAATAAATCAACTAATCCAATTAAAAAATGGGGTATGGAGCTAAACAGAGAACTCTCTGTAGAGAACTGTAGAATGGCAGAAAAACACTTAAAGAAATGCTCAATGTCCTTAGCCATCAGGGAGATGCAAATCAAAACGACCCTGAGATTTCACTTTACACCTGTCAGAATGGCTAAGATCAAAAACTCAAGTGACAACACGTGCTGGAGAGGATGTGGAGAAAGAGGAACCCTCCTCCATTGCTGGTGGGAATGCAAACTAGTACAACCACTCTGGAAATCAATTTGGTGCTTTCTTAGACAATTAAGAATAGTGATTCCTGAATATCCAGCTATACCACTCCTAGGCATATATCCAAAAGATGTTCAAGTACACAACAAGGACATTTGCTCAACTATATTCGTAACTGCTTTATTCATAACAGCCAGAACCTGGAAACAACCCACATGTCCCTCAGTTGAGGAATGGATACAGAAATTGTGGTACTTTTACACAATGGAATACTACTCAGCAATTAAAAAGGCGGAAATTATGAAATTTGCAGGCAAATGGTGGGAAGCGATCATCCCAAAATCAGAAAGACGCACATGGTATATACTCACTTATATAGAGCTATAAGATAGGATAGAAATACAAAAGTCTATACACCTAAAGAAGATAAACAAGAAAGAGGACCTGGGGTAAGAGGATTAATACTCACTTAGAAAGTCAAATGGAATGGACATTGGATGTAGGAGAAAACAAGTAGCAGGACAAGAGCCAGCCACAGAGGGCCTCGAAAACACTCTTCCTAGCAGTGTATCAAAGC
>CM053752.1:75604941-75628787 GCA_028658305.1 Pachyuromys duprasi | reverse complement strand
TGCAGCCATTCCTGAAGAGACCTGATAAGCTAGAGTTAGATGGAAGGGGAGGAGGTCCTCCCCTATCAGTGGACTTGGAAAGGGGCAGGGAGGAGATGAGGGAGGGAAGGGGGGGGAGAGGGAGGGAAGGGGGGGGAGAGGAAGGGAATGTGGGAGGGGCCTCCGGCTGGACTACAAAGTACATCACCTGAGGTTAATGTAAAATAGAAATGAACAAATGCCCTCATGTATAAGGACAGATACATACTAGTGTCAGAGTGTGTCGTGTTTGTGCTGGTTACACGGAAAGACTATGTTTTAATTGACAACTCCGTGTGCCTCCTTATACTGCCAAATCAATGCAAAGACTGTAATAGGTCATGGACATGGTATGACATAACTAATAAAAAACAAAATCTACTTATTTTTCATTAAGAATTTGCATTTTTGTTTCATCTTCATTCACACACTAGGCACAAACTACTTAGAGGAGGAAAGCAATTGGACAATGGGTTCTAAAGATATCTATATCTTCATCTCCAGGATTTTTGTATGTGTTAAATTATTTTGCAAATTAGAATTAAGAACGCAGATTAAATAAAGCTGTCAGTCACCTGATTTTATGAGGAGAAAATTCAGGTCCCTTTTAGTCAGTACAACATAGTAACAAATGTCCTTAGAAGTTGAAGATGACATCAGACAGGTATTGAGAAGAAAGAACCTCAGCTAGATAAAAGAGGAGGCCATGAGCGAAGGAGAGTGACCGTTCGATTTTAGGAGCTTCCAATGACAAAGGAATGAGTTCCCCTATAGGGCTTGTAGAAAGGGGTTGATATCTTTTAATACCTGTCAACACCAATGGGACATAGTCAGGGTTTCTGCACTTCTTAAAGGTAAAACAATTAGGTTATGCCATCTTAAATGACTAAATTTACAGCATTTTGTGTTGGCAGCCAATTAGGTGGAGAAAGACCCTGCTGTCACTGCTCTTCCTCCTCCTCCTCCTCCTCCTCCTCCTCCTCCTTCTCCTCCTCCTCCTCCTCCACCTTCTGTTCATTCTCCTTTTGGTCTTCCCCCTGCTCCTCCTCATTGTCCTCTTCTTTCCTCCTCTTTTCAGAATGATTTGTCACTGAAATTATATTAATAAAATAGTTCATTTTTTCACATCTCTTAAAAAAATTGTTGGTCTGCTTATATGTCTAATTGCTCATTTTCAGGAAGTAATCCACAGCAGTCAAGAAATGCAAAGGAAAGACCAAGAAGTTCCTGAAGCACTCGGAACTGATGTCTTCAAAACACAAATGGTAATTGCTTACTAACACAGTAATTTTCAAATGGTCTCCAGAACTGTGTAGAATGTCTGACTTTCCTATAAACATATGCTTTTACTATATGTATTTAGTATAAATATACAGCAGTGTGCCTAACTCTACTTTCCGGTTAGAAATATTTTTAAAAATTAAACAAGCACCCTAAAAATATGCCTGCAGTTAGGTGCTGTTCACATATGTTCTGCTATAACTTGATTATACAGTATAACAAACAATAGAAATAGCAGCTAGCATCCCACAACACACACCAAACTCTCAGGAGAAACACACTTGTAGAATGAAGAACATGTGTAGTGCTCAAATCACCAGCTTCCTCAAAACAATTATTCTTTTAAAATTGTCTTTAAACACAGATGTCGCATCTTGAAAAGCACACTGAGGAAACAAAGCAAGCTTCAAAGCTTCATCAGTATGTTCAAGAAACAGGTAACAGACTGGAATTGTTGGTACTACCCTATCTTTGTCCTTTCAGTGTGTCTGGGTTTGGAGGACTTTCAAAATCTAGTACTCCCCACCAAGTAACTTTAATAATAGTAACTCATATTCCCAAAGGGGGCAAGATAGCATTTCTGCATATAATTAGATTTTGACTGTGGAAATACATGTAATATTTTTTAAAAATAGCTCATTGACATCAGACCTATGATAAATCCATCCTAAACTCCCAAAGCTTGATAAGGTAAACTACTAATTTTTTTTTCTTTTTTACATCAGGACCTAAAATTCATTGCTCATAAAACACCCTGACAATAAAATTGCTTACATTACATTAATATTAATAACAAATTTAATAACTAATATGTTTAATTCTCAACCTACAGATAGGAGATGAGTTTACATGGACATTATTAGATGTTTGTAGAGGATAAAATGTAGCTGTCTACTGTACAATGGAGGAAAGTTTTACTTCTCCATTGAGATGAAAGGATAGATTTAACCCTACTGTGTTCTATACGTTATTTGGGTCTGGCTGCTTAAGAAAAAAGCATTCTACTTGCCAGGTTCTGTGACTCATGTTAATAATCCTGACATGTAGGAGGTTCAGTTTGGAGGACTGCTTCAGGTTCAAGGCCTGCCTACACTATATAGTGAGATGTAGACCAAGAACTTTTTCTCAAAATATCCCAGACAAACAAGGAAATAAGAATAATAACCCTCCACTACTCTTTGTGTTTTTTGAGATGTGTTATTTTTTTTTCTGAGTAGAGAATTATAGCATAGATGCAGAAATTTTGGAAATATCTCCATTCAGAGTTAACTGCTCCAACATCTTTTAAGAATTTTTATGTGTATTTTGTGGGGTGTGTGTGTGTGTGTGTGTGTGTGTAAAAGACAGAGAAAAAGAGGGAACGCTCAGAAGCCACAAGAAGACATCATGCCCACTGCAGTTGAAGTTCCAAGCTGTTGTGACCTGTGCAGCAAAGCGTTGTGAACTAAACTTAGGCCCCTTGCAAGAGCAGCAAGCTCTCTCAACCATTGTACCATCTCTCCTGCCCCATCACCAAAATTTTTCTGTTTCTCCCTTGATATTGCTTCACTTCTGAATTTATAGATGAAGAAATGCTGTGTGCATAAATTTGTCCTTTGAGTCTTGTTCCTTAATTTACATTATAAGGAGTTTAATGCAGTATGGCATTTTCTTCTCAAATATCGTTTTATTCATTATAGACTATCCCTGTTACCTAATTCTCTTTGTAGTCATTGATACGCCAGAGGATGAAGAGATTCCAAAGGTTTCTACCAAGATTTTAAAAGAGCAATTTGAAAAGTCTGCCCAGGAAAAGTTCATCTACACTGATAAAGAAACAATAACCCCAGCCAAGTGCATAAAGGTATGGTGAATTTTCTGTACAGGGACACATTAGGTATTAGAATCACACTTAAATGTCCTTAAATTTTTGTGACATTTTCTTAACAGAATTTTTGAACTAGCTTTTATTTGTTTCATAAAGAGGACAGTAAGCTCTCTATGAGGTAGAGTAAGCTCTCCCCAATAACTGGGTAACATGAATGAAGAAAACTATGTACACTTTAAAGTCTCTAACATCAAATTAAGTAATTAGGTCAATTTTAAATTGCGAGTGGTTACATGCTCTGTTTTAAATGCCACACAAAACAAAACCTCCACAAAACACTTCAAGACTTTTCTCCTTTTCTCTGGATTTTCTTCTTTCTTTATTCTGCTCATCAAGTAAAGAGCATAAATTAAGAGTATGTATAAATGTTAAACTGGGCATATATGTTTAATCCCAGTACTTGAGAGACAGGGGTAGGAAGATCTCTGAGGTTCAAGGTTTGCCAAGACTACAAATAGAGATTCCGTCTCTAAAACAAACACAAAAACAACAAAAAAGACATATTAATGTTAAAAGGCTGAGTGCCGAGTCATTTGGTGATGGGACAGCATTATTATTAAAAATAGAATGATATTTGTTAACACATATTAACTATTTACAATGTATACCTGTTTTCCAAGGAAGTCATCGCAACAGAATCCTGCCACAGACAGGTGAAAGGTGGG
Organism: Pachyuromys duprasi; assembly: GCA_028658305.1. Lineage (NCBI taxonomy): Eukaryota > Metazoa > Chordata > Mammalia > Rodentia > Muridae > Pachyuromys > Pachyuromys duprasi. The sequence goes on along the minus strand of CM053752.1, from coordinate 75,624,956 downwards.
ATTCAGGAAACCTCCATACCACAATCATTGCTATAAGTTTTAATTTTCTCTCCCCTAAAGATTAAAAATGACAGTGAAGAAATCTTAAAGCCATCATCAGCTGTGGGTGCCTGTTCTTCTTACACTTCAACCAGCCAGAGGAAGGAAACTTCAACCTCAAGTTACAGTAATCATAGTCTCACTTCGACAGCCCTGGCACAAGTTAATGGCACTTCTTCAGGAAAGATGGAAGAATTTCCTCCTCCCCCACCTGATATACTTCAGACACCAATGGATGTGACAGCATTTTCCCAGTCCCCTGAATTCCCCAGCTCCCCTAAAAAATTACCAATCCCCAAAGATTTATATTCCAAACAAAGAAATTTGTATGAATTAAACCGTTTATATAAACATATCCATCCTGAGTTAAGAAAAAACTTAGAAAAAGATTACATCAGTGAGGTTTCAGAAATTGTTTCTAGCCAAATCAACTCAGGGAATTCAGTTTCAGCAGATGTGCAACAAGCTCGGTATGTTTTTGAAAACACAAATGACAGTTCTCAGAAAGTTCTGAACTCAGAAAGAGAAAACCTGGAGTGGGATGAAATTCTGAAAGGAGAGGTGCAGTCAATGAGATGGATTTTTGAGAATCAGCCATTAGATTCTATCAACAATGGCTCTACAGATGAAGGGTATGCTTCCAAAGGCATTGCTGACCAAGAACTCATTGCTGGGAGTGATGTGAAGTATACTACTTGGATGTTTGAAACTCAGCCAATAGATGCACTGGGGGTTCCTTCTTCTGGCACTGAAGGAAACATGGAAAAAATTCCAGAGCTAGCTAGAGGAGATGTTTGCACAGCAAGATGGATGTTTGAAACAAGGCCTTTAGACTCCATGAACAAAATGCACCAGAGTCAAGAAGAAACAGAATATACAGTTGTAAAGGACATAACTGGGGGAGATGTCAAGACTGTGAGATACATGTTTGAAACTCAACAACTAGATCAACTTGGACAGCTTCATTCAGTGGATGAAGTTAACTTATTACAACTCAGGTCAGAACTCAGGGAAATTAAAGGAAATGTTAAGAGAAGCATAAAGTGTTTTGAAACTCAACCACTGTATGTCATTAGAGATGGTTCAGGCCAAGTGCTAGAAATTAAAACTGTGCATAGAGAAGATGTTGAAAGAGGCGATGTGAGAACAGCACGTTGGATGTTTGAAACACAGCCTTTGGACACAATTAGCAAGGATATCACAGAAATTAAAGTAGTTCGAGGAATATCCATGGAAGAAAATATCAAAGGTGGGGTGAGTAGAGCAAAGTGGTTATTTGAAACTCAACCACTAGAGAAAATCAAAGAAGAGTCAGATGAGGCTGACCCTAAAAAAGAAGCAGTTATAGGTACAGATGTTTCTAAAAAATGTTGGATGTTTGAAACTCAGCCATTAGACATTTTAAAAGAAGTTCCTGATGCAGATACTGTGTCATCCGAAGAGAGAATAGGGGGTGATGTAAAAACCACCAAACATCTATTTGAAACAATTCCAATAGAGGCTTTAAAAGACAGTCCTGATGTTGGAAAGGTCCAAAAAATCACCACCTCTGAAGAAGAAAAGGGAGATGTTAAGCACCAAAAATGGGTTTTTGAAACTCAACGTTTAGAAGATATTAGGGAAGATAAGAAAGAGTATACACGGACAGTGAGGCTAGAGGCAGTTGACAGAGGTCGTGTAAAGGACTATTCACATATCTTTGAATCCAACAATTTAATTAAGGTTGATTCATCTCATCAAGTTGAGATAGAAGGAGTCACAGGAGGGACTGTGAAGTTAAATAAATCTCTCTTTGAGACAACCCCACTGTATGCCATTCAAGACCATCTTGGAAAATACCACCAAGTAAAGACAGTCCAGCAAGAAGAAATATTAAAAGGTGATGTAAGAAGCTGTAGATGGCTTTTTGAAACAAGGCCTATTGACCAATTTGATGAAAGTCTTCATAAATTTCAGATAATTAGAGGAATATCTGCTCAAGAAATACAGGCAGGGAATGTGAAATCTGCTAGATGGTTGTTTGAAACCCAGCCTCTTGATTCAATCAAATATTTTAGCAGTGTGGAAGAAACAGAGAGCAAAACTGAACAAGCTACAGATATTGTTAAAGGGGATGTCAAAACCTGTAAATGGCTCTTTGAGACCCAGCCCATGGAGTCTCTTTATGAAAGAGCTTCTGTGATGACCAACACTGGAGATATTAAAAAAGGTGATGTTAGAACCTGTACCTGGCTTTTTGAAACTCAGCCACTTGACGCCATAAAGGATGACTCTGGAGCAACAGACAAAGTGCAAACTGTAAAGCGGGAAGAGATACAAGGTGGGGATGTTCGAACAGCATGTTTTCTTTTTGAGACAGAAAATCTAGACAACATACAGGGGAATGAGGGGAAAGAGAGCAAGCCTGTGGAGGCAGATATACAATCTGGGGACGTCTCTGGCATGAAGTATAAGTTTGAAAATCAGTCCTTAGACTCTTTAAGTTGCAGTTCAGTGAATGTTTCAAATAAGATCAAAACCCTAAAAGCTGAAGACATTCAGAAAGGCAATGTTTTAAGTTGTAGGTGGTTATTTGAAAACCAACCTATTGATATGATAAAAGAAAATCAAGAAGGTGAAGGATTGGTTAAGACAGTGACAGACATACAAGGTGGGGATGTGAGAAAGAGGTGCTTCATTTTTGAGACATTTTCTTTAGATAAGATTAAAGAAGAATCTGATGGCCTCAACACCAGAGAAACAAATACTGAAGAAGTAATAAAAGGTGATGTAAAAAGCTACAAAATGCTCTTTGAAACACAACCGCTCTATGCAATTCAAGATCAGGAAGGGTTTTATCATGAAGTGACAACAGTTAAGAAAGAAGAAGTAATTCATGGAGATGTACGTGGAACAAGGTGGCTCTTTGAAACAAAACCGCTAGATTCAATCAATGAGTCAGAAGATATATATGTTATTAAATCTGTCACTCAGGAAGACATTCAGAAAGGGGATGTGAGTTCTGTCAGGTACAGATTTGAGACTCAACCACTGGATAAGATTTCAGACAAATCACATAATATTGTGCCCACTGTTGAGAATATTCAAGGAGGCAATGTGGAGATGAGTAAACAATTCTTTGAGTCTGAAAGTGTTGACAAAAAGAATTATATACGAACAGTAAGTGTCAATGAAGCACAAAAGGGCAATGCTAAGACTTCTACTTGGCTCTTTGAAACTCACAGTATAGATGAGCTGGGAGAAGGATCCAGATATGAAAATATCAAGACAGTCAAGCAGGAAGATGTGCAGAAAGGTGATGTTAAGCAAGCAGTGTGGCTTTTTGAAAATCAAACATTGGATTCTATTAAGGACGCAGATGAAAGTGACACAAAAATGATCAAAGAAGAAATTCCTCCATCAGATGTCAAGACAACTACATGGCTCTTTGAAACAACACCTTTTCATGAATTTAATGAAACTAGAATAGAAAAGGTAGAAATCATTGGTAAAAGTATTAAAGAAACCTTGGAAGACCTCTACTCTCAAAGAGTTATTGAAGCTCCTGGAATTATCATTGAAGCTGATGAAGTAGGGGATGTCAGAATGGCAAAATACAAGCTCATGAACCAAAAAACTCCTGAGATACAGAAAGAAGAAGTTATCAGGGCTGATCTCGGAAACATAATGATGAATTTACTTTCCCAAAAAGACTATACAAAGAAAGGGATATTTGTCAGTGAAGAGGAGAAGGGAAATGTCAATTTAGCTAAAACTCAATTATTAAACAGATCAACTGAATTTCATGCTGAAAAGGAAGAGATAGTGAGAGGAGATGTAAAACAAGCAATACAAAAGCTGTTCTCAGAGGAAAGATGTGCAAAGAAAGGCATATTAATTCAAGAAGATGAAAAGGGAGATATTAACATGACTATCTATTGTCTTCTTCATGAAAATGCTAGTGAAAAGATTGAGCGTGAGGGCATCATAGGAGGTGATGTGAGACGCACCATTCATAATCTGTTATCTTCTATATCAAATGGTAAAATATCTGAAAGGACAAAAATTGATGCCTCAGAGAGGGGAAATGTTCAGTTCTTCACAACATGCATAGAAACTGGAGCTTTGGATTACCTCAAACAACTTCAAACAGGGTCAAATGAAACACTCACAACTAGAAAGCAAGAAGGAGAGGAAGAAATAATTGGTGGTGATGTTGAGGGCACAAAATTCTTACTAAAGAAAAGACAGTCTCCATTTCAACGTACTGTTAGTGAAACTGACATCATCCCTGGAGATGTGCACAATACAGTTAAAGTCTTCATGACAGAGCCTCAGAGTTCAGCTTACAAAACATCGAAAGAAGAGATTATAAAAGGTAATGTGAAATCAAGCCTGAATTCTTTCAACCAGGCCACAAATCAAAAAACAGTGGCTAAAACAGAAGAAATTGTGAAAGATGACCAGCTGGCCACACTCAAGTCACTTATGGAGCCAAGAGACAGACAGAAAGAATCTAAGCAATGTGGTGATGTCTCTAGTGATATTGGGAAAGCTATTGAGTGCTTAGAAAAGGCTACAAATACAAGGACTGAAATATTGAAAAAAGAGCTGGTACTAGATGATCTTGAAACATCATTAAGATCTTTAAAAGAAGCACAAAGGGGTTTCAAAGAAGTTAATAAAGAAGGTATAATCAAAGAAGATTTACTACCTAGGACGGTAGAATTCTCAGAAAAACAAAAAATAGGGATTCATCCAGCAGCTGTCCAGAGAGACAAAAAATGTCTTATTCAACCAGTGCCAGGACCAGTTGATCCAGCAGTCAGGCAGCAAGCAGGACCAGGCACACTTGATGAAACTACACAGAAATCCTGCCATCAGACTTTAACAGAAGAAAGACCTGAAGCTAATCTTCCCAAAGCTCCCAAGGGCACTGTAAAGATTGTCATTGATCGTGAACAAAACAACGATGCTCTTGAGAAAAGCCTTAGGAGAATGTCTAACTCAAAACACAGAGCTATGAAAAACATCTTAGACATGAGTGAAAGAATGGGTGTCTGGACTGACAGCAACGAATATCTGTGTAGTGGCGACCACGTGAGCAAACAGTTGACTGCAACCACGTCCATGAAGGAAAGTCTAAAAACCAAGGAATCAGAGAATGTAAGAAAATCAAAGGACAATGTCTTTAGCTCCTTACAGTCTGTGGATAAAACATTTAGAAAACAACAGACTCAAACCTGTAAACTAGGGAATGACCACTGGAAGTCTCAGTTCCAGGATTCTTATGGGAAGAGTCAAGAAAATACCAAAAACAATATATCAGCAGAGATTCAAAGTTATAGACCTGATCTCACCGGACATCAAACCAACAATACGGCTGAAGAAATGCATGGGATGACAAGCAACTTTCAGAAGCAAACCTTGCTAAATCAGGAAAAGCAGTATTCTAATAATGGCATAAAGAAAAATGGCATGAGCCTTCAGCCCTTGCCTGTATATAAGGATGTACACAATGTACCAGAAGTGAGAGTCTCTGGGAAGAGCCATAAAAAATTTCAAACAACTGACACAAACCAGAAAATTGATGTTTGTCTGGAAAACCAGGACTTCCTAATGAAGACAAATACTACCAAAGAGTTAAAAATGGCAATGGAGAGGTCGCTTAATCCAATCAACCTTCACCCTGAATGTGGTATAAAAGAAAATGAGGATTCCCTTCCACCTCCATCTCCCCCTCCTCCTCCACCTTCCAATGCATCATCTGAAATTGAATTTCCTCTCCCTCCTCCACCACCTTTAATGTTCATGCCTGAAAAAAATGAGTTTCCTCCCTCATCATCCACAGAGAAGACAAGGACCGAACTGGAAAGCTTCCCGAACCTCCCTCTTCCTTCACCATCAGTAGGTGAGAAATCTGAACAAGAAGGTCTACCACCATCTCTCCTTCCTCCACCTCTGCCAACCGCATCTCAATCAGTACATCCTCTTTCCTCTTCTCTTCTGGAAAATCACAGTGAGGCATTCATACAAAAGTCTTCCCAGAAAGAAGCCTTGGATTCTCATCAGCTTCACTCACAGACTAAAATCCTAACAGGAAAATCCCCACCACCTACACTCCCCAAACCTAAACTTCCCAAGAGAATTAAAGATAAAATGAGCCAGTATTCCCCAAGTGGTGAACTGGAAAGATCTATGTCTGATATGCAAGTTAAAACTTCCCTCTCAAAGAATCAGAAAAGATCAACGGTGGCAATGAGCAGCGAGCACACAGATACAAAGCAGGAAGTACTCAGAAACAGTCTTGATGAAAGAAAACAGCTGGCCATCTACTCTGAAAACTCACTTTCTCAGACAGTTCCAGAAATCCCAGCACCCAAGGGAAAGCAGACAGCACCTCTTGTTAAATCCCACTCATTCCCATCAGGTTCAGAACAACAAAGTCCAAAGCCTTACATGAGAAAATTTAAAACACCTTTAATGATTGCTGAAGAAAAATACAGACAACAAAGGGAAGAGCTTGAGAAACAGAGACAGGAGAGTTCTTGCCAAAGCATCGTCAAAAAAGAAATCCACCACCAAAGTTTATCAGAGAAGGAGAAAGAAAGAGAGTTACAAAAAGCAGCAGAGGCAATCTCCACACCCAGAAAGGATTCAGACTTTACTAGGGCACAACCCAAGCTAGACTGTAAGAACCGGACTGTGCTTGCAGACACATGCTCTGACAGACATCTCTCCACAGCTTCTGTATTGACAGTTGCTACTGAGAGGCTCCAGCATGTTCTAGCAGCTTCAGAAGATAAACTTTCCCTGAGAAAGGAAGGCATACAGAGCTCAAGGGATACCTTCCAATCGAAAGTAGCTTGCGAAATTAACCAGAGCCGCAAAGAATGTGAGACAAAGCAAAGGCTTGAACAACATGTAGAAAAGCTGCCCTTTCCCCAAAGCAAACCCACTTCCCCAAGTTTCAGAGTAAAAACTGTCAAGCTTCCCACTCTACATCAGACTGAAACAGATCTCAGTTCTAAAAGTCACATAAAGCAATCTGAAGTGGACATTCAAATGAATCAGGAACTCAAGAAAACCCAAGCAGATACACAGTATAATAATAAGCAATCTGTGCCTGATAAACATCTTCCATTACCTAAAACAGAGAAAAGGGTGACTATACAAATGCCTAAAGAATATGCAGAGAAATCTCATAAAAGTAAGCTCCAAACAGTTCCCAAAAAGCAGAGGGCATTTGGGGGGTTTGACAGAGGGAATGTCCTAGGAAGTGAAAGAATAAATCAGGATTCCTCAATGAGCATTTCGAAAGAAGATAGATTAAGGGTTGAAAGAAAGCAAGAAGGTTTGCAGGACCAGAGAGTATCAAGGTTAGTCCAACAAAAGATTGCCGATGCACATCAGGACTCACAGGTTCAGAATTTTCACCAGACAGAAACACAAACTTCTGGAAGTACAACTGAGCATGAAAAACTGCCCCAGCGGCATAATGCCATGCAGGAGAAAAAAGGTCTTGGAGATGAGGGCATGAGAGAGAGACATGTCTTCTCTAACACTGAAGATTCAAAGCAAGAAACAAAACAGAACAAATCTTCATTCTCCTCTGTAAAGGAATCCCAGCGGGATGATGGAAAACGTAACATAAATGTATTGGAATTCTTGAGGAAACGTGAAGAACTACAGCAGGTTTTGTCTAGAGTAAAACAATTTGAAGCAGAGTCAAATGGGGGTGGCCTTAAAGCATTTCAGACACTGTTAAATATTGTTCCACCGTGGCTGATAAGTGAGGAAAAAAGAGAATATGGAGTTCGTGTTGCCATGGAGAATAATTTAGAAAAAGTCAAAGAAGAAATAACACATATTAAAACCCAAGCCGAGGATATGCTGGTTCACTGCGAACATATAATTCAAGCAGCTATGATGGCCTCCCCAACAGGAAAGCAGGGAGATAAACCTACCAATCTTAATGAAATGTCATTGAAAGTGTCTAATGTTAATGCCAGCTCTAATAAATGCACTGAGCAGAAAGAAAGTAAAATTGTAGAAGAAAAATTAACACACCACCAAGTAGCAACCCATCATGAGGCAGCGACTCAGAATTTTGCTAAAACACATCAGGAAGCTAATGGAGAAGATAGTAAGACGCCCCCTCCCTCTTTGAAAACTCGCCCACCATCACCAACGTTCATTACAATAGAGTCTACTGCCCGCCGGGCAGAAACCTCCAGTAAGGGTGAGCTCTCTCAGTCCCCTAAAAAGAACAGTTGTACTGAACCTCCGCATAGAAGACCCACGGAGCAAACACCTAGTCTTCACAGAACATGCACGCCCCCATCCTCACCGAGGGGTCGCTCAGAACAACTTGTCAGACTCAAAGACACCACAGCCAGGTTAGCCAAAGGCACCATCCCCTGTTCCCAGGGGACCTCGGTTCCAGTTGTACAGAAGAGATCTCAAGTTGTAGTGTCTCCAGCCACACTCCGCAGGCAAATTAAGATAGAAAGCCGTGGCAGGGACTCTCCGCCCACCATCACAATACCTGTAAACGTAAACCGTGTCGTTAGTGAGTCCTTCAGAGAATCTGTAGACACTCAAGAGGCAGTGAGGAAAATAGAGAAAAAGGAAGCTTATGTTAGTAAAGACGAAATGAATTCCATCAACAGAGCAATGCCAGAGACTGAAAGCTACGATGCAGTTGAAATCATCCGCAAGGTGGAAGGGCCTCGCCTATCAGAGCACATGGAGAGATTTGAAGCCACCAATCAAACTGTTCAAACGGCTGAACATTTTCTGAATGGCCACGAAAATGAAATAAACAGATGGTTTAGGGAATTTGAGAATGGCCCAGTTTTCGGAGCAAAGACGGATAGAAGAGCTTATGCAAATGGTGAAATAAACCACAACATGAAGCAAGAGAATCACACATTCTGTAAGGAGGAATTTGGATTAGCATCTTCTGGAAATGCTAATTTTGCAGGCTTTTCTTACAGACATCCTAGAGAGCAACAAGAAAAATTTGCTGCAGTGCAGCCCAGGGTTCATTCTGAAGGGACGCTTCTGAGTGAGCACTTCTTAGGCATGGACAGTCAGATTGTTGGGTCAAGGATGGCGACCTCTTCATCGCGTAGCTGTAGCTCAGAAGCTGCCAGATCTGGCTTTGATTTCAAGCATGCCCCCCCAACCTATGAAGACGTGATTGCTGGCCACATCCTGGATATTGCAGATTCACCTACAAACTTCAGGAGGGATTTTCAAAAGACGTGGCAGGAGAGTGAAAGAGTTTTCAAGTGTCTGGGCTATGAAACCTCAGAGGCACATGCAACCGAAATGAGCAGGGCCTTGCAGGAGGAATCTGCCTTTAAGAGTGGTAAATGAGATTGAAGGGTGTGAAAGAATAACCCACGTGAAAGCATGCATGCCACAGCCAGATGGTTTGCAATTAAAATACTGTGTGGAAATAACCAAGTAACAAGCTGGGACTAACAGCTACTCCTGTAGGTTTAGGGTTCTCTACTGTCCTTGCTTTTAATGCTTTCTTCTTTATATTAACATATAATATGATTTGCAGTATGCATTACTGAAACCTCTTTTTCAAACTCAAGTTAAATAAGAGTGCGAGGAAAGCATCAGATATAATCACTGTAGTGGTTTTTAGTAATAGTGCAACTATTTATTGGCTATAGAACCAACTCATTATTAAAATTTCATGATAAAAATTGACTTTATTCAATTATTTATGGTGGTATCAGATCAAAACCTTTAGCCCAGTCTAGATAAATTTTACCTTCGAGCTTTAGTAGCCTTAACATTGAATTCAATACACCTCAGTGATCATCCCAGACAGAACTCACAGTATGCATACATGCTGTAGGGAATTTTCATCAATCGGGTAAAAGTGGAGGTGTAACATTAGATATTTTAGCTGCTGGTACTGAGCTAACACAACCCACTGAAACCAATGTTTTCTACAAGTGATATTTTCACCTTTCTGAACGTAAACCCCAAATGATAATTCAGTTGACCTCATTCTTAGATGAGGATAAACAATACCTGTTAAAACTTGGCTGTGTTCATAAATGAGGAATTAAAATCATTTGAACATAGTACATGATATTTTTAACATCAGAAAATAGCTCACTTCATTTTCTTTTCCACACTTTTTACAATTAATGAGGCTTCCTGATAAGAAGGATTGGACGTAATTAATAGGCATCATTAACATAGTCCATTCTTTTAGACAGATTGACAGAAATAGCAAACTTAAAAATAAAAAAAAACACTGAAATTAATAATTATGCCTCTCATATTTATAACATATGTGTCTAGTTAATCAACTTAATATGGTTTTTTAATGTGTTTGCTTCTGGCATAATTAAGCAAAGCTGTCTAATTTCAAATGCTCAGTCTTTGTTAAGAGACTTAAAAAAACCACAGACAACACAAAGAGGCTGGTGTTGAGTAGAGAAACACGTCCCTGCTGGAATCAAAATGGCAAAGTAGCCCTCTCAATCATGGAAGTGCAGAGGATAAGCATTTGAGCAGGTTTTGCATGAAGGACCTTGGTATACTTGCTTTCCTAGGTGATACATACAAAAGCTGAGTTAGTCTCAGAAGAATACAGTGAAAATTAAAACCTGTATTTAATCGATACATCTATGTCCATTGTAAGCCACAACAGAAACCCTGTTTAGTGAGGTAATTACTGTTATTTATGAGGACTGTCCTTCACCAGACAGCAATGGGAAGTGACTGTAGACACTGAGTAAGAGAAGCAGAGAAAATACAAAGTGCAGATGTAAGGATCCAGAAGCCCCTAAAATCTAAAGCCGGTTAGGTGAGGCGTAGAGGCCGCTGAACATTTTATGTGTGGGAGAGTATCATCACAACACAGTTAATGGCTGGTGCCGTGAGGTAAACCTAGAATTGTTGAGATGTTTAATCAAATACCATACAATTTCCTGTTTATAAAATTTACATGTTTTAGAAGAATGTATTCAAAGAGTTTTAAAAATCAAAGTTTTGTATGAAAAATTTATATGTATGGGAAGTTTAGTTGTTTTAAATGATGCATTTTCAGAAGGTTCCCCAACGTGTTTAATATATTCACATAAGTCAGTATAACACATGTTTATGTGTTTGTTATTTCATAAGCCAAGGTATACATAAGGTATGCATGATCAGAGCATGACATTCTTGTGCCAGATCCTCAAACTCTATGCTAATGTACACTCTCCAGACACAAAGGCATAAAGACAATTATTACCATTTTTCACTTTATCTGCATGGCTAGTTACTGCATTATTGGTTTTCTTATGTGTTTATAATTATTATTGAAAATAGAAATATGCAAACCTTTATACTTTTTTATTTTTAGAAACTGCTGGTCCAAGACAAGGAAATTTGCATAATTTGTCAAAAAACAGTTTATCCAATGGAGTGTCTTATAGCAGACAAACAGAATTTTCATAAATCTTGCTTCCGATGCCACCATTGCAGCAGTAAACTGAGGTAAATTGTCCTGTTGAGTGTGCCCCATAGAATGTATAACCTTGTAGCATATGTATAATATCTAGTCTCTAGAGAAGTGGTTCCCAACCTCCCTAATGCTGTGATCCTTTAATAAAGTTCCTCATGTTGTGGTAACTTCCAACCATAAAATTTATTTCGTTGCTATGTTATAACTGCAATTTTGCTACTGTTAAGAATCTGTAATGTGTATATCTGCTATTTCTGATTTCTTAGGAGACCCCTTTAAAAGAATCGTTTGACCCCCCCCCCCGCCCTCGTATGGGGCTGTAGCCCACAGGCTGAGAACTGCTGGTTTAGAGAGAATTTTACAGATCTTGCCACTGCCTTCGGTGACTACAGTCACACGCATGGGGGTGGGAGGGCTGTTCCTTGTGCATTGCCCAGGTTGGTTGTCAATCCTTCCCTTTCGCAAGCTCACTTTCTAGTTGTGGAAACCATGCGAGTAAGGAAGCAGCCTGAGTTACTGAGCGAATCAGGATTTTTAAGTTAGTGTTGTGGCTGAACGCAATAAGCTTTATTTATTCATCTAAACCCCTTCTGTAAAGAGCACATAGTGAATAATATTATTTGACGGGATATTTTGTTCCCATGAGGACTCATGTGCTATTGGATGGCCGTTCCAAGAATGGCCCGTTACAGAGAAAAGATGGGTGTGGCTGCAAATGAAGAGGCCTGGATATGTTCCAGGGACACTTTGTATCCCACAGCAGATGATGGGAAAAATCTTGCCTGTGTGAGCTATATTATGTAAGTTAAGAAAGGGAACTGGGAACAATATCAGTGACAGGTCAGGGAAAAGCTGTTTATTTCTGAAGCAAAAGAAGCATGCTAAATCAACACAGCGGCATGAGCTTCCCTTTCCACACCTCTCAGAGTAGATGCATTTAAATGAACATGACATTTGGTAAAGCTTAAGTTTAAAATGCTTAACTGGAGTTTATTTTTGCCAGATCTAATGTTCACCTCTTAGACTATCACTTTCCTGACTTTAATTGGCAGTGTCGAATATTCCTCAGCGCAACATTAGTTTCCCTTGGTTTCTATGAAAACCTCTACTTCCGGGGTGGTCCTTTGCAGGCACCTGTGTGAGTGACTCTTTTTCTGACGATCAATGAGATGCTAGAGCTCTTCAGAAGCCAACAATGAGATATGGTCTCCTCCTTGTTTCTCTTTCCTCCTGGTGAATCACATACCATCCTATAACTTAAACAATCTTCCACGTGGGGATGACTCTGAAAAGTTTACTGCAGGGGACGGATTGCACCTTTGCCCCTTAAATGCTTATATACAATAACCGATGTCTCAGTAAGCACAGCATCAACGGCCCCCATTTCCGTCTCGCTGTTCACATTCATTCACTGTTTAATTTTTATCCTTCTGTTTTAGCAAATGACATGAACAGTAACTGTGGCTGAGCCAGGAAGATATCTTGCATTCACTTTTTTTTCCTTCACCCCTTACACCCAAGCTATCACCCACTTCTTTAATGACAGGACTCATAACCCCACTTAAGCTGGGCGTATTCCACCTTTCCTGTAACCCAACCATCCTTCCAGCAAGTACTCTCTCTCACTTAGGCTCATGCCATAGTCATCATGGATAGTGATTTGGTCTCCCTATGATCACTGCTCTTACCAGCACCACTATTTACAGGCTGTCCTATGACTGTACCCAAAATTTAGTAAAATAATCTTTCTAAGACACAAATGTGAAGTTACCTCTCTGTTTAAAATGTAGACCACCTTCTGAAACATTACTTTATGTGCATTTTAATCTAGCCCTGTTTCTCTCCAAATCTTCAAGAATCCTGTATCCTTCCCAGTTACAGGTTACTTTTCACTCAGAAGTACTTCCTTCCATTTCCAATAAATAGCTATTTTATCTCATACTTCTAGCTAGTGCCATATAAATCCCTTTATCTTGTAGGGATTTATAATAGCCATTTGCCAGATCTCCATCAGACCCATTCTGCAGACCTCAACTAAGGCAACACCATTCACAAAGCTTATTTTGACTTCCATAGACAGGTCAGGGATCTTCCCCAATTACTCCTCAATGCATTTCTTGCACTTTCCCCACTGTCCACATGATCTAATACAATTCTCTTCGTATTAATTGTGATATTGTTTACTTCTAGTAAAGTCTGACATATAATGAAGAGTCAAAATTGCATATTCGAAAACTGATATTTTTAAGTGATGAATCAAAAATATGAAGGAAGTCACACAAGTCAAATGCATGGTACAAAAAAAATACATGTTAGCATGAACACTTATTAACCAGTAACCAAAAGAAAAAAAATAGAACTTTGCTAGCCGTATTGGCAGTCTCCTTTATGAATTTTATTTAAAACACAACTTCCACTCATTTCCAGTAGTAAACACATCCATTCTAATGATCATGTCTTTTCATTTAGAGTTTTCTGCCATTGTGTATTTTCTAGCACTATATTTCATTTTTTATCTTCTTGTCTTTCAATTTTTTTTATTCTTTAAACTTCTACTGTATTCCCTTCTTGTGTGACAATTTATTTGGTAAGAACACAGGACATTTGGCCTGCAGAGTGTTCCAGTCTACAGTTGCTGATTGCACACACTCACAAATGTTTCCGGCCTTCTTTTTGTCTTAGATACTTCCAAACTGACAGATAGAACCAGATTTTAGAGTAGACCTGCAGTGTACACTATTCCTGGCCAAGTAACCATTTTTTTAGGGAAGAAAAGCATGATCTTCATAAACCTACCCATCATGTCTGTGCATGTGTGGGGGTGGTTGGTTGGCTTCACTGAAAGGCACTGACTGGCTTTCACCTCTCCTTCCCCCGCTCAGAGGAATCTCTTTCAGTTGTCTGCTGAGCACTTTTTCCATAACTTATTAGACGTTAGGAACTTCTTTGTCTGACAGATGCAGGTGAGCTTTACAGTCCCAATTCTGTAAGGCTTCTTTACTTTAATGCAGTGGTTCTTTTTTTTTTAACGCAGTAGGCTGTGACCCCTTTGGGGCAGTCAGGCAACCCTTTCACAGGGGTCACTTAAGACCATTGGAATAAACAGATACTTATATTACAATTCACAACAGAAGCTAAATTATAGTTATGAGGTAGCAGATAAAGTAATGTAATGACTGAGGGTCACCATGACATAAGGAACTATATTAAAGGGTTATAGCATCTGGAAGGTTAAAAACCACTGCTCTAATGATATGTGCTACTTGAAGTCAACACCCTTGGTGCCCATTCTACTCTTTCACTTTTTGTTTCTAAGCCTTTTTAGTGGAAAGAACTAATAAATGTTTATAGATGCACTATAAGTTCAATGATGATCCAAATCAAATTCAAAACTTGCCCATGAAGCTGCTTCCCTTTCTTTGTATGCACTTTCCTCCATTCCTCAAATGTAAAGGAGACAGAGCTAGGCTTGGCGGTACAGACCTGTGTTCTAAGCTACTCTGTGGCTGAGAAGTGACAGTAATCTCAAGATATCTTTGAGCAATCTAATGACAAACTCTCTGAAATTAAAAGTGGGATTGAGATATGCCTCAGTGTCAGAGCACTTGTCTAGCACAAGTATAGGCCTAGATTCAGTGCTAAGTAGTATAAAAATTTGCAACAAGAATCAAATTGTAACAATAATTTCAAAAATTAGAATGTCTTACATTTATTCATTTAGCCTTGGATTGGAACTGGGATTGTAGCTGAGGCAGAAGGGTGTTTGTGTAACATATACAAGTCTCTGGGTTTGAAAAGGAGCACTGTGTCAAACAAGAACAGTAATCCCAGCACTAGGTTCAAAGCCATTCACAGCTACATAGTGAGTTTGTGGCCAGCCTGGATTACATGAGACCAGAAACCACCTGGCTTCTCACAACTGTCCTTAGTGCCAGTTCCGCTGGACCTGGTGCCTCTTCTGGTCTCCTTTTGCACCAGGTACTCATGTAGTGAACATACATACCACAGACAACAGACAAAATACACATCTTCTTAAAAAGTTTAAAATCATTGAATAATAAAATGTATCAGTAGTATCAATCAATGAGTCAATTTTTTATAAAATTTACAATTCATTTACCCACTTGATTTTTTGAAAATAATAAAACATTACTGTATTATCTATGCCAAGTCACTTAGACACTGATTGCACACGGTCCCCTCTCTGCCTCCTAAACTTTCATTTCATCCTCCAAGTACCATGGTATTTGTTAGTGCCTCGCACTAAGCCTAACATTGGTACTTCTTTAGATATTCTAGTTATTCAATCATATTTTCTTTGATCCTCATCAGAAAGCGTTTTGGTGGAGACAGTATTTCTTAAATTCAATTATGCTGGTAACATTCAGCCAGTGTCCTTCCTGGCAGAAAGGTAATTTCACTAATATTAAAATCTTTGACTGATATTTACCTTCATTGACTATCTCAAGTGTCTTGGATGCCTTATTTCATTTCCTTTTGGTATAACGTGTTGGAATAGCTTGCTAACGCAATTTTTTATATGATGCATTCTCCTTTTGAAGACACAAAGAGAATTTTTTGTTTCTCTTTTTGGTTGTGTTTTGTTTTTTGGATATAGAGTCTCCTTACTGTGTATATCTGGCTGTTCTGGAACTCACTATATAGACCAGATCCACCTGCCTCTCTCCCCAAAGTGCTGGGATGAAAGGTATTTACCACCATGCCTGGTGCCACACAAAGTTCTTTTTCTCCTTACTTTTTACTAAAAGTTTGGTAGTGCAGCAGAACAGGTCTTACACTGGTTGTTCTGCAGCTGGACTTAGTAACGGAAGTCATTCGGTGGGTTCAGGTTTGGGCCCATCACCCTGATGGCCTCTGCTATACCTGAGAGCACCTATTAGAGCCCTGGCGATATGCAGGGTGAGATTCTGAGTGCTGGAAGACGCACATGTCAGCAGTATTGGTGATAACCGCCCCACCCCCTTACAGGAATTTCAATGAACTGGACCATTCCTTTTGGTAATAACTGGGTTTTGCTGAACCTCTGGACTCATTTCTAAAATAATCCAGCAATTCTCTATTAATTTACAGTAAGTA
The DNA here is from genome assembly GCA_028658305.1 of Pachyuromys duprasi. Taxonomy (NCBI): domain Eukaryota; kingdom Metazoa; phylum Chordata; class Mammalia; order Rodentia; family Muridae; genus Pachyuromys; species Pachyuromys duprasi. The sequence goes on along the minus strand of CM053752.1, from coordinate 75,608,356 downwards.
TACAGGACACTAAACAACATTTCTTTTCTTTTGGCAGTTTGGGAAATTATGCATCACTTCATGGACAAATATACTGCAAACCTCACTTTAAACAGCTTTTTAAGTCTAAAGGGAATTATGATGAAGGTTTTGGACACACACAGCATAAAGACCGCTGGAGCTGCAAAAAGCAGAGAAGCTTAGTTGATGTAATTCACACGGAAAAACCCAATGTGTGTGAAAACCCGAGAGCAGATAGCCTTCTGCTTGGGGATTTTACTAAACATGCAGATGTTTGCGACAGCAAGCGGCAAAACAGTGATTTAAGAAATTGGAGGGAGAGAGGAAAATTAAAAATTGTTTGGCCTCCTTGCCAGGAGATGCCTAAGAAAAACTTCCACCTTGAGGAAGAACTCAAGATGAGGAAACCTAAATGGCCACCAGAAGTGACCTCAGAATTTAAAAGGGAGTCACTGACAGAACATGTGAAAACTTTGGAAATTCAAGGACAAGAGCAAGATAGCTTCCCTGGCTTACAACCCTGTCTGCATGTTTGTCAGAAAGAGGATGTTACAGGAATCAGAGAATCAGAAGTGTATGAAGAAAGAAACGATGAGGAAGAAGAAAAGAGAAATGTGCAAGATAAGCTGAATGACACTGAGGGCTTAATGAATAAAAGAAAAAGTGGGATAGACCTTAATGACAATAAAGTGTGTGTTGAGAGTGATGGAAAGGAAAAGGTTGAACCTGACGGTGTGGACAGTTTACAAGTTACAAACACTGAGGAGGAGGAGGGGCCAGAAAATCATAGGAAGAACTTCAACAACAACAACAACAACAATGCTATAGCGGTCACCTCTCTGAATAATAGCAGGCAGAAGACATCTGTTTCAGAATGCCCTCATCTACAGCCAGCCAGCGAAGCAAACTACTGTGCAAGTAAATACCAAACTAAAAAGTTAAAAAATGCATCTAGAATCTCAGTGTTGCTTGATGTATTTGAGTCTCAAAAGTCCTCCTCCAAGCATGCCCTAGCCTTGGCTCTGGGAAAACCAGCTGACCGAATAACTGCAGGCAGTCCTGTGCAGTTGCCTCCGGAGCCAGGCTTCCAGCAGGGCTTATCAGTTAAAGAGGAAAGCCTCGCAGCCTCTCCTGATGTAAACCTCTTACACATTAAAGGAAACCATGAAAATAACAAAAATGTACACCTTTTCTTTTCTAACACCGTGAAAATCACTTCTTTTTCCAAGAACCATAACATCCGTGGGTGTGATTTAATAGATTCTGTTGATCAGCTTAAAAACATGTCATGCTTGTATTTAAGAGAACTTGGAAAAGATGTCAAATGCTGGCATAGGGAAACCACAGAAGCAGCTCAGAGCGGTGGGGGAATGGGCTTTGATGCGCAGAGCCTAGGGTGCGCAGCTAAGCCTGTGTTTGCCAGCACACAAGCTCACCATCTGACTGTGGAAGAGCAGATTAAACGGGACAGGCGCTACAGCGACAGTGAAGCTGACTGAGAAGTGTCTGGCCACTTGCAGTCCACACTCGGGCGCTGAGGGACGGTTTTCTCAAGGAAGACCTTGGGATCATGGCTAACCTTTGGATGGAGTTATAAAGATAACTTTTCATAATCTCATCTATCACAGCGCGTGATTTCTTGCATCAACCGCATAAATCTTTTTCACAATTCATTCGATTCCAGATTTGATCTGAATGGAATGCTGAGATGAAGCAAGGCGGCCATGTTTTCTCCTCAAATCGCACGTGTGCTCTTTTCCTACATTGTATACTGTATGAGAGTCTGCACTGCTGGTATTTGTCACCATTCTTACACCTGCTCTATAATTTCTGACGAAATAAAATTGAATCACCTGAGATGCAAACACCTATAAATCTGTGTCTTTTTTTGTTTTGTATATTGCCATACCAAGTATTCCAACATTTGAAAAAAATATTTAGGAGGCCTAGAGTGCTTTCAATCACACACACAAAGACTGAATCAAAGTTCAGCACTCAGCAAAAAGAGGCAGGCATATCTCTGTAGATAAAGTACTTGACATGCAAACATGAGGACTGGAATTTAGATTCTCAGGCTCCCATTTCAAAGGCCAAGAATTTTCTTCAGAGCCCCCAGGGTTTAGAGGGGTTTTGTTGTTCTTTGTTTGTTTGTTTGTTTTTTGGCTCTGTTTTTCTCCTTTGAGAGCTCCTGTCCCCTCCAGGTCTTTCTATCTCCCCCTTCTTTCATAAGATTCCCTGCACTCTTCCCAAAGTTTGGCTATGAGTCTCAGCCTCTGCTTTGATACCTCAATTATAGAGTCTTTCAGAGGCTGTCTGTGTAGAATGATACTCCAACCAAGGACAATGCGTGGAAAGGGCCTAAAACCCCTTCTAAGATGTAACCCATAGACTCAGTATCCAAGTAGGTTCCCTAGCAAGGGGAGCAGGGGCTCTCTCTGGCATGAATTCAGTGGCAAGCTCTCTGTTCACCTCCCCCTGGGAGGTGCAGCCTTGCCAGGCCACAGAGGAAGACAATGCAACCAGTCTTCATGAGACCTGATAGGCTAGGGTCAGAGAGAAGGGGAGGAGGACTAGGGGAGAAGCATATGGGTAGAAGAGAGAGGGAGGGTAGGATTAAGAGGAGGCCACAGCCAGGATACAAATTGAATACACTGTAATAAATGAGGATGGTGATAATAACAATGATAATAATATTTTTTAAAAAGCCAAGAAATGCTAAGAGGTACACCCCATAAGTTCTCACCACAAATGAGTGATTAAAAATAGCACCAATAAGCATTCCGATATGGAAATGGAAAAGCTAATGGGGCCTCAAACCTACACCAAGAGCTACTGACAACTAAAGAATGCAGACATTGGGAGAAATAGGCTTCCCAGGGGAAGAGCACACCAAATGGTTACCCAGTACCAGAGTCAGTCCAAGAAATGGCAATAATGTACATCCACATTTGTATTAGTGTACTTAAGAATGCATGCACTCACTTACACACACACACACACACAGACACAACAGCAATTAAAAGGAATTTGAAAGAGAGCAAAGAGGAGATATGGAAGGGTTTAGAGGGAAGAAATGGAAAAGAGAAATGATATAATTTCTATAATATCAAAAAAATAAAAAAATTAAAAAACAAATCAAGGAAAACACAAGAAAGAAAAGCTATTCCCATCCCTTGGGATAAAGCTTATCTATTTCAATTTCTTTTCTTTTTTTTTAACATCATAAAATAACTTTTATACAGGATTAGTAGATCTGTTTACATATAAAAAACAAAGGACCTCATTACAGTTAGATTTCACATAAATTACACAGATTAACTTTTTAAAACTACTATTCAATTCTTTTAAAGTCCCTTTTAAAATTTTCATTTTGAAGGCACAGTGCATGAAATAAAACAATAGACTGAAAACACTT